>CM023620.1:11468306-12068306 GCA_013358685.1 Antennarius maculatus | reverse complement strand
AGGGCGGACGAGGTGATCCAGTTGCTAAACTAACACACAACTGTGTGTCAGGTTTCTGACGGCAGGAATCGTCTTGGGACAAACATGTTAACAGACGTGATTTTGGAGGAAGAGTTTGACAGGAGTGGGGAGCCCTGGTACGATCCCCGGGACCTGGAACGCGGTATTTATATATTTATATAGTATTTATATAGTACAGTATTTATATACAGTATTTATATACTGTATATATATACTGTATGTATATATATATATATATATATATATATATATATATATATATATATATATATATATATATATATAAATAATTTTAGAAGACAAGCATTTGATATAACTAAACATTTATAACTGATTAACAATTCATCAACCCAGACATCCTCATGCAGGTCTTTCCATGTCCAAGGAGCTCTAATGCAAACCCCCTGTCCCCGTCAGCCTCTATGTTTGAGCTTGGGGCTTAAGATGAAGCATACATACTGTATTACCAGCAGGCCAGTAATGTAAATGATGGAGAAAAAAAAGGGGCACAAGAAATAAGTATGCCCATTAATGATGTTTGATAATGGGTAAAAGTGTAAACTACTGTAGAACAAAAACTATGACCTTGACCTTACATATTCTATTTTAATCTTTTAATATGTTGTATCGCACATATTTGTGCTATGTGATAAGGTCCTACATTGTGCCTGTGTGACAATGAAATGGAGGCATGTGTAGCATTGTGTTGACATTCGGAGTTGGAGGAAACTCTGAGTTTGATAGCAAAGAGAAAGATGGACATTGAAAGAATGAGGGAGAACCACAGATGGTGTTGAAAAGATAAATAACAAAACAATCACAGAACTGAAATTTCTGTTAAAGTAATGAATAACATAATTGTTCAAATAATAGGGTTTAATTCTGATATTTCTTTCAAGCAAAATGTCAAACATTCATTTACTTCTTAGGACAATTTAATGCTTCTGATTGGACTTTCTAAAAATATACTGAATAGATCTATTTGGATGTTTTGCTTGCAATGTTAATAAAAGCATACATTTTAATACATCATGGTCAATTTTTGCAAATTATATTTGATGTCATCTAAAGAATGGTAAATTAATAATAAAATGTAATAGCCAATTCACTGAAAGTGTAAAGAGATCTAATTTGCAGGCCTGATTTATTATTTTTATAATCACACAGAATAAGTACACGACTAAGTCCTGGTTATAGGCGGCGCAGTATGCAGAGAATAGGCAGCTGGTTGGAGAGATTTCCCTCAGCATTCTACAGTTGCTCTGCAGAAAAAAAAGAAAAGAAAATGCTCTGTTGTTTGTAGAACAATGAATCGAATTGTAACATATTACCGTTTGTGCAACAGTGCCGTTGTCACTATCAGTCTCACAGCTTCATAGCAGGTCAAAAGGTCACCTGTTTGAAAAAATGACAGGACACACCTTATTGCTTTGGTTTCCTTGCATTGTTATTGCCTGTACCTAGAATAGTATCAAATAGTTAAGAGTCATCATAACCAGGAAAGTTCTGTAGGTGGTAGACAATGCCTGTTAGTTCTCTGTGAATGAACCATTGTTAAGTCTTAATTCCTGACAGATATTTGTGCCACATGCACATCTTATGTCTACCAGACTAGAGTAGTCCCAAATAAGACGTGACTTCATTGACTTAATTTGTCAACACCCGTACCGGCGATCTAGAATCTTGCGAAGGCTGTGTCATGAGATCCTGAGGCGTTCCAGTGCCACATATACTATAGGTGTGAGACAATGAGGTCTCTGTTAGTGTGTACATACCCATCATGCAAGTCTGGTTCAACCTGTTACTTGTGTTTGGGCATTGAAATAAACTCTTATCTTGTGTTTACATGTTTGCTTCTGTTTGACAGATCTACACTTGGCAGCGGAGCTGGGGAAAACCCTCTTGGACAGGAACCATGAGCTGGAGCAGGCCCTGCAGCAGATGTACTCCACCAACCAGGACCAGTTGCAGGAGATAGAGGTGATAAATATGAGGGAAGAACCCCTCAGAGCTATTGAGGAGCATTCAGCTCTCTTTTAGTCCAGTGTGGGAGCGACACACTATCGTTTCACCAACGTACTGTATGTATTTTTCAGCGCTGCCTGTCAACCCGTATTTCTGATGAAGTGATTTTCAATTATTGAACCAACAGAAGGAGTTGAATCACTGAAAAAAGTAAATCTAAAAAGCCTTCCCTCTAGTCAGGAAGAGTGGTTGTGAATTCCTCACAGCTTGTAACAGGATGTAGTAAAACAGCTCATCCTGACCAGACTGACCTCCAGAGCCTTCTTCTTGGCTGGATGTTCATCCACTTAGTTATAGGAAAACTTTCAACAGCTTATTTCACACTTTCCACTGTATTTTTTTTTTTGGGATACAGTTTAAATGTCAAAAATCTTAACACTGCAGAGCATCAGTACTCACTCAGACATTTAATTTTAGCATATGCTGACTCTACTGATCCATTTGAGTTCAAGGACATTGTATGCAGTAGATCACCAAGGATAAGAGCCTTAATTTGTTTACGGCATTGAGAGGCCTGAAGCCTTGAGGGTTTATGGAGGTTGATAAAGGTAATCACCATACGTCTTTGTTGACCCTGGTCCTCATGCAGCATTCGTCATTGCACTAGTGTGTGACACAGGACTGTGCTGTGGTGCTAGATAAATGGCACCATTGATTTCTACTTGAGAAAAGCCATTTAATTGAACTCAGCTCAGTTTATTCACGCTAATGTTCAACTCTCCAGGGTGATTTAAATGTGTTAAATGAAATGTTTGTCAAAAATGTGTAATTCACATTAGAATATAACACAGACTCCTGTTGTAGTTCCTTTTAAGACATTATTTGACAACATTGAGGTGTCAGGCAGCTTCCAGCAGTAACTTGATGTATGTGGTGATAAAATGTTACATGTGTTGTATTTTAAATTACATTACTTGTGATCTCTTTCCTATGTGTGGATTTTATAAAAAGATTTTAATTTTACTTGTGTGACTTGATGCTACTGATCTGAAATTATTAAATCTGTACTTATTAGGTCTGCTTCTAATATTAATTTAATATTTAGTTGATAGACAGAAAAGATGTAATACAATTTTCTAAAAACTAAGACACATTTGGTGCAGCAGTTCAAAACCCCCAAATAGTCATGTTACCTACTCACATTCCTGACTAATTGGATAATCCACAAACAATTTCATCTGCACCTACCATTTATTTAAAATATTATGCAGTTAACCTTAAAAACATTAATGAGTCCTAATCTATGTTCTTTCTCTCTTTTGTTCACAGTACCTGACCAAGCAGATGGATCTGCTGCGTCAGATGAACGATCAGCATTCCAGATTATATGAGCAGCTGGATGTGGCTGCCAGAGACCTGGAGCAAAGCAACCAGAGACTAGTGAAGGACAATCGTCTTTCCCAGCAGAAGATCAGCGGGTTTGTCCTCCAGCCATGAATTTGCTATTCAAATAATATTTCATATAAATACTCTCCCTAAATACTACCCCTTGAAATACTAAATGGACAGAATGTCACACCTCGGTGTCTTTCCCCTCAGTCTAACAGAGGCCATTGAAGGGCTTCAGACCTATATGGAGGACCTGCAGAGTCAGGTGGAGGAGCTGAAGTCATCCCGGGCAGAGCGAAACAAACGAGACCTGGCAGAGCAGCAGCGCAGCCTTGGAGCACAGAGTGTGTCCTGTCTCAGAGAGCTTTATGACTTACACCAGAACAGGTATTACATGTGCATCATTATTCACAATAGTACCCTCATTTCACTGATCTGTCAGTCTTCAGCATGCTGACCATTCAGCTTTAGCTCATCCAGAACCAGACCACGCCCCCTTCTAATGACATAGTCTCCTATATGTCATGAGCACATACCAGGTCAGTGTTATAATATACTGTATGCTGACCCTGACCTGAGTCTTCATGTAGAGGGGTTGTATCCACTACAGATCACTTAATATTTGTAAAAATTAAGAATAAGATAAAGGAAAAATATGAAAATAAATAAATGATGATGTAAGTAAGGCATGCATAAAAGCTGTCATGCTAGGCTTAATGTGATAGATTTATTTTGAGTATTTGATGGAAAAAAATGTGAGAATGTAAAACTACGGGCAGCAAAAGCAAGATTTAAGTGAGGGGAAGATGCAATTATCGCAGGTGGATGGTATGCCTTTGCCAAACTGCTAACAAATGAAAAATTTTTCATTAAAATGCAATTATCATTCTTCTTTGTCTCAGTGTATTATATTTCTGCTGAAAATGATTTAATGACATTCTTCTTGTCTGGTTCAGGGATCGGATCCATGATTGTCTGGATGGACTCTGGTCACCACAGGGCCTTTACTCTGACCGAGACAGACGCCAAGACCGAGAGGAGGAGAATGTTTCCCTCCAGCGCTCCATTCATTCCCTTCAGAGCCAGATAGCCTTGGAGCGGAGCCGTAGGGAGATGGCGGAGTGGGAGAGCGAGTTGACCATCAGTGAGAACAGAGGCCTGGAGCAGCGGCTGGCCCAGCTGGATGGCTGCCGGGCGAGGCAGAAGGAGCTGGAGGCGGAAGTGGAGCAACTGCGTCTTCAGTGGCGATCCGACTGCGCCAAGAGGTAGGCCTGAGCTAGATTACAAACGTCTAACTGTTTTGTCTTCACATAATATGACAACTTGTGATTGGTGTTCCCTCCGTTCCTACCAGTCTGAGACGACCGGACCAGTTGCTGTTGCCTGATACAGTATACTTTGCCTCAGAAGAAAGATTCAGCTCTGGACAGAATGAGATGGAAATGAAGGAAGAAGGTGATGAAGAGCAAAGAAGATACAGCAGGACGAGGTGTAACAGCGACAGTGTTTTGAGAGCGACGTACCCAGACGAGATCTTCCGTGGCCATGAGCAGCTGTGCATAAGGCGGGCAGAGGCGGTGAAACAGAGGGGCATCTCTCTGCTCAATGAAGTGGACGCACAGTACAATGCTTTGCAGGTGGTGTATCCATCTGGTATGTCTTAGGATGTCTGAGAAATCAAATGCTTTCTGTCAGTCAGAGTTTCTTAAAGATGCTTTTCTGAACTTTTCGAAAGTTCACATCCATTTAAAAATGTACATGTGTGTTTTGTCTAGGTTAAATATGATGAGCTGCTGCGACGGTGCCAGCAGGCAACAGACCAGCTCGACCATAAAGCCGTCCAGACATCTAGCAGTCCGTTTGCGAGCAGCCGGACCCGCCGCCGCCTGTCCAGCTCAGCTGCGCTGTCTGATCTGAAAGTGGTTGTGGAAGACGGCCAGCAGCCTGAGTACAAGGTCCTCTTCAGCGAAATCTTCACCTGCATCCAAAAAACCAAAGAGGACCTTAGCAGGAACAGACGTCCAGTCAAGGACAGCGATTCCCTGGGCTCAGCCAAGTGATTGTGTCATTCATCATTCAGTGTCTTTCACTTGGTTGTGTTTGGCACAGAAGAGACTTGGAGATCACTTTGGCATAGATGCAATAAGTACATTTTGGCACCTGCTGCAATCCTCTTATCCCATGTCATTTCAATATACTTAAGCTTTTGATAGTTTGCACTGTTCCTTTACTTTAAAAAATGCTGTTACAGGTAGATTAAGTTTAAGAATTCACTCCAAAGTTCAAGAGTAAAAACAATTTTATTGTGACTACAGTGTCTTTTGCCTCGTTACAGTGGCAAGTCATTATTTTATATAGCGATATTTATATTGAGATAAATGTATTTCTATGCTAATTAAATGAACATTTCAGCAGGTAGTTTGCCCACTTAATCTGCAGGTATTCTGTCCACCTCCAACAGTACTCAGGCTTAATGTAAGGAACCCTGTTACTACATAATCATTTGATGACTCAGAGGAAAATATAAATATTGAATGTTACGTGATTTAAGATGTAGCTGTTGCTGTATGTACGATTTATGTAAACGGAAATGTTGGAATGTAATAATAGGATGAAAACTAGTTAAAACTAAATCCTCGGGAGTTTATGATACTTAGCTTAACTGTTGGTGTAAAAAAAACAAACATTATGCTGCCGGTAATTTGTTCACCAGTTGAGGATCTTTAACGTTTCAACAGAGACCCTAGAAACCAATTCTACTCATGAACTGTTCGTTTTCACATAACAACATGACACATAACAACTGCACTTTTTATGACTGAATTAAGTTTACTGTCTTATTTATAGATTTTTGTTTTATTTTTTTAAAGTTAAAGATTAAATTATATTTGTTTTCTTTGTCATTAATGCTATGTTCAGGACAATTCTAAGATTGTTTGACTCTGAGCAAAAAAAAAAAGTCCTGAATGCAGCATTTATATGCAGAGCACAATGTTCAGCTTAAAGTTGAAGGGAGTCAGAAGTCCACAAAGGGGCATATTTTGTGTTGGGAATGTTGGCTGGTGGGATTAAAAATGTACAACTAAATGGAAAGCAAAAAAAAAAGGTTACCAAAAAGCTATTTCAGTCTTAAAGCCTTTGTAATCTAAATCAACAACAGGCCTTTTGCTTATCCCACCATATTATTTCAAGTTCTCAACAGATAATACCTGAACTCCTACAGACCTCAGAATCCAACATCCAAATGGTGCATGTTGTCATTTAATTTCACTTTCCATATGACCTGATGTCCATGACAAAGAAGAAGTTTTTTTTATGGACAGTGCTGAGAGTAGCAGAGGCATTTAGCAATGTGCTATTTTTAAGCTGTGAAACTTGTACTGCTATGGATGTTGTCACTGTACGGCCTAGATGACATCCATGAAGATTAACATATTTTTCTTGCAACTAATAAAACTTTGTAGCACAAGGTTGTTGAGTCTTCTAACGTGTGTAATTCTGCCATCATTTGATTTTTCGAAAGGGTTCACTACAGATGTACACAGAGATCAGCCGTAAACACTGTCAAAAGGATGGAGTCAAAGAAAGCAGACAACTTTCACATCTCCATAACTCAGTCTGTTAGTGGTTTGTTTGTCCAGAAAACTCTTAATGTGGCCTTTGTCTCATTTCATAATTTGGTTTTAGACAACTTAGAACTCGCCCTGCTTGCAACTTGTCCCAATTCGACTTAACTCCCCTAACAAGGGGATTGCATATTTCACCAGCATAACAGGATAGAGTTTGACAGAAAGCTTATAAAGTCATTGTCAAAGGAATCAGTAGAATTCTGGTTCTGTTAATCAGCCATAGTAGCAAATTAATTGCTATGTACACTAACATGAAAACTACAATCACAATATAATGGGTCAGGTACCGCTGCAAAATAAATAATACCATCATTTGTTTGCTTTCAGTGTTGAGCGTAATGAACTGATTGCTAATTTATGCTTTAGGTTTGGAGAAGGAAGATAATACTTATAGAACAATCCATGAAGTGTTTTTTTTTAAACTTGTAGGTAATATATTAAAAAAATACAGCATCTTAATGTTTTATTTGAAATTGTTGAGTCGTGTCAAATGTTTGTTAAACACGTTCTTTTGAACCTCTTGTCAGAAGAATCTCTATTTGCAAAACATTTTGTCAGGTTTTGATGTTATGATTATTTATAGATTATAGTTTCATCACCATAATAAACTATGTTGAAAGTTGTCAGATATTTAAAAAAAATTTTTTTTAATCTTCAAATAAAAAAATTCAACTGAAAATTTAAAAAATTTTTGAAAGTTGTTAGATGTACATGTTGTAATACATTTTGTCTTTCACCGGCGGGTGGTTCATGTTAAGCAGAAGCAACACTATTTCGACATACCGGTTAATTTAACAGTAGGAGTTTAAATTGCAAATGTAATGCCGGCATCCTTAATTCAGAGAAAATATCATTCAATGTGTGACGAAAACACTTTTCTGAATAGGAAATTAAGAATCTCGGTCGAGCGGTCGCTGTGGTAGCGTGGCCGAGTGGTCTAAGGCGCTGGATTTAGGCTCCAGTCATTTCGATGGCGTGGGTTCGAATCCCACCGCTGCCAATATGTTTGCTTTTATTATAGAGCAGGTAGCTGATTACCATCTAGTAATAACCCTGGTCAACTCATACGTCGTCTGTAAGAGAGCTAACATAGATCCACCCTAATTTAAAATGATATGATGGATTCTGTCTTTCCGGGAGGCCATCATGGTGATACAACAGCGCCCCCTAATGACTCATGTCTTCACAAACCCGTCAAACGTATTCCAAAAATTGTCGACATGGCTGTTGTTACTAATTTTATTGCTTAAAGTGTACAAAATTATTAATTGATTGCTAATTACAATCCATAGTAAATCACAACAAGTCTTTAAAACAAAAACTGGGAGTAATCCATAAATACAATCAGGTAACATTTAAATATTTGTAACACAAACTTAAATATTTGTTTACTTTCTGTGAAAGCAGTAACTTCAAACTGTTGAGTAAAGCAGATCATGATCCAGCACAATAATTTCTCTTTTTTTGAGAGTGTTTTACAAAACCACTGGTTTTACATCCAAACTAACAAGACAATAGCAATATTTAAAAACCATCCTTAACTGCAGTCTGACAGAATTTAAACATTTAGTACAAACATGGATATTTTCTTCCTTTAAATGAATTAATGCTAACTTCAAACTGAGGAATATAGATCAGTATTTCGCATTAGCCTTGAGGTATTAAAGCTGAACACATACATGAACATTAAAAAGATGGAATAAATTATTGGAGTTAAATGAAGGAGACATATATGTGGGAAACATTCCAGTCTGTTAACTTTCATGAATAAGTGAGAATACATTATCACTTTATGAAAAGATGAGCTTATTGTGCTGCTGTCCATTGATTGTCTTCCAGTAAGCAATGTCACTGATAGATTAGCACCAGTAGCAGCAGTAGCACCAACATGAGACCCAACAGCAGTAGCATGGAGGTCCAGGAGCACCTGAGAGGAAGCAAGCCCGAGTGAGGCTGTCTGTACTTTAGGTACTGCTCCACACAATCCACTAGGTTGTAGGTCTTTGGACAGTACCCCAGCTCTAGACGGGCCTTGTCGATCTTGAAAGTGTGGCTCACGGCTATGCTCCTCACCTGCCGTGGAAGAGAAGGTGCTGAACGTAGGTCAAAAATTCATTCCTCAAGTCACAAGTTGTCTTTAGAAGCTTTTTAAGCCACTGCAGAGACCCAGTTCAAGGTCACACTGTGCAGCTAGTGGTTCAGATTAACAGGCTGGCACACATGGTTTACCTTTCTAATAGCATGTGATTGATGGATGCCTCCAGCTACTGCATCCTCTTACTGCTCGGAGATAAGGTATCAACGTGTGAAATATACGCCCTGAGTTTCAGACTCACACCAAGCTCTTATACAACTTTAACACGTCAGTTCTTCTTCCTAACCACATAGAACAGTTTCAATCAACAACACACTTAAAATTCTTGGGATTTTCACTTTGCGAGTAATAGCAGGTTAGTGATCTACTGTCAGACACAATACGACTGTAAACTGTTTGGCCTGGCCTGGCCGGTTTGACAGGACAAGGATTCTGACTGAAACGTCCATGGCAGCTTGGCCGATTCGCCGTCTTCAGTGTCCTTTTCTGTTTTTCCTTTGTAACTAATACCTATCTCTCACCAAAGAGGGTGTGATGCATCTTGTGTGGAAAACACAAACCAAGCGAGCAGTGCTGAAAAAAATACACAAAAGAGCAGTGTTTTATGTTCCACACACCCCAGAACCCAGAGTCCCGAGAACCAATGATAGGGGTCGAACACAGACCAGCTCGAGCAACAAGAACACTCAGACATGAGTCTGTCATCAATTTCCCATCACTTCATACAAAGGTCCTTAACCCCCCCACACACACACGCGCACGCACACGCACACACACACACACACACACACACACACACACACACACACACACACACACACACACACACACACACACACACGTGGTGTTGAGTTGGTGAGCTTTTATGTGCACTGTAATTATATTCTTTTGTTATTCAGAACCCATCAAATGAAAAGGCTTGGAAACAAGACGTCGAAAAACACTGGGACGTCTTTCCATCACATTGATGATTAACGACTGCTCCTTTAAAAAAACACTGAAGCATATGAAAAAACTAATGAAACAACAACCATCCATAAATACATTTGTGCTTACATTACACACATATGCAGCGTGTTTCTTGTTTATGTGATTATGGGGTGTCTGACAATGCTCACAATAGCAATGGTCACTATAGTGAAGTCACTTCCTGTAAGCTTCATTTTGGACTTCCTGGTCTGACCTACAGTAGTTAATGTTTTATTCACAGGACAATCATAGATCCCCCGGCCGGCAGCTGTCTGACAGAATAAGCTCCAGGTGCAGGACCACAGGCTCAGCTTTGGTTTCTACCTCATCAAGCATTCATGAGGACCTTACAGGTCACCATGGAGACTTCTTAAGATGCATCATAAAGGCTTCCCCAGGCACAACTATGGTGAACTGCTACTGACACTTGACAATCCTTCTGGGTTGATTTTTATCGGGCTTCAGCCCCTCTGATTGTCAGCCAATTAAAAACCTCCTCCCAGTGACAATAAGGATTATTTATTCGACAACATTTTTGAATTCATGAAAGGCTCACTTGGCTTCTCCATAATTGATGCATCAAACGAGGGAGGGGGTGAGTAAAGGGCCTGTAGGAAAATGCCAACCTTAATGAAGTCTGTCTTCACTGTAGAGAAGGAGACTTAAACAAGAATCTACTCATGAGAAAGCAGGTAAGCGTCTCTAACACGCAAGACTTTCAATTAGAAACAGCCATAAGCACCCACACATTCACACAACGCTGTATAGCGCTGAAACGTTCAGCATTATGTGTCATCCTGACCTCATCTCACACTGGGTTCATTCAGGGCAGAATAAATATTTTAATAGAAGCAGAGATAGAAAGATGTGTAGTTACCTCACTTTGGGTAAAGAGGAGAGGCACCTCTATCACAGGTCTCAGAAAAACATGTAAATTTTCTACCAGGTTGGCTGAAAATGAAGGACAAACATAGATAAATACATACAATTAATCTTACAATCTTTCATCGTGCCTTTCCAATTTAATTTCTAAAATGTTAGAGGAAAAGAGGTGAGCTACCTGCTAAATAGACGAATGAAACAGGAAGAGTTATCAGAGGCCTGCTGTAGCCCAGATTTTCAAACTGTAACGATATTGAAAAAGGAGAAGAAAACTTTACTTGTATTTAGACAAAATGCATTTCTTTAAATGCTGAAATTTTAAAGGATACGGCATAAATAGGTTAAAACTAATTAACCCTACTAATGTATCAGCTTATCTCTCAGTATTTTGTGCTGACTTGTTCTCGTTAGTGTGAAGACAAAAAAGTCATCACCAGCCTCTGCATTTAACTCACCAGTGGTGCCAGCCACTCAAACAGATTGACTGAAACGCCGTCATTAATGAAATAGACCTGTCCACTCTGCAGAAAACAGAAGCAATGAGGTCACGTTGTCTTTATTTTAACTATAAAGTAATAGTTGGAGACATTAAGAACATATTTTGTTTTATTTTGTGTAATTAGATGATAAGGTTGACTAAAACAATACAGCAGGGCCCAAAGGACCAATTCTAAATCAAATATAACTAACATTTACCCACCCAATTGGTCACTGAAACTGAAGAGGTACATTTTTTAAATGAATCTTCAGCAGAGTGTAGTCTGATCACATGTGGTCTGTGGCTTTTTTCCTGACTTACAGAGACATAATTCTTTCGCAGTGTCAGAGCTTCAGCTGCCAGCATGTGCGCCAGCACCAGGTTATTTACATGCACCCAGTTCATCCTGGCCTGGGGGTCGCCAAACCGAAAAACAAACAACCGGCGTTCCACATTTACCTGCACGGGACAGAGACAGACAGAGACAGAGAGTAAATCTTTTAAATTTCTGTTGATGCTTGTTTTTGTGGTCAGTTGATCTCAGTAATCAAACCTCAGCAACCCTTTTAAATAGTTTTATTGAGTTGGAATACTGAATTAGCTGAATTGGTGAACCAGAGTCATGGAATCATGGGATGAAGCCCCTCCAGTAAAACCGGAGAGAAATATGATCCATTCACAAAACTATTGGCTGGAGAGTTGAACATAAATCTAATGCTGGTAAAAAAGTGAAGTAAAATCAGCCAACCAATTTTAAAGCCATCTGCAAAAAAGGGAGGAGAAGAAAAAAAAGGTGGGAGACATCGGTCTCCTCATAGCCCCTACGATGATGAACAACACTGCTGTAAGTCTGGGGTCTGGAGACAAATGGAAGCACGGTGGAGAAAACAAGCCTTCTGCAGGTGAGTCAGATGAGGAGCATGATGCAAAACCGGCTCCTAGTCTGGGAATGTAGAACTCCCCAAACAACCACAATCAGAGATGTGTGCCATAGTGAAATAAATGCTGAGACAGTATAATTTGGGAGATTTTGGAAATTAACCACTTTCACACGCAGTGGGTCACTACACCTCAGTGAACAGGTGGACAATCCAGACACTATTCGGTGTTAGAGACAAACTTTACACATGAGCCCAGGGCACTCGATGCCTGGAAGGAGACAACAGGCTACAAACGGACAGGTGACGGATCTAGAAAACAGATTTGACTGACTTCTTCACCACCACATGACATCTATTATAAACCTCTAAGACTGGGGCAAACTCAAACTGTAACAGAAACACAAACGTCCACTTATGACGTCAAAGGTGTGACTGAAATAATGGATTCAGACGTGGGTCTAAGAATAATCGGTATGTCCCAACATCAACCAAAAACAACATGGAATTTAAATTTTATATTTTACATTGAGACTTTATATACAGTAATAAACTGAAACTGATGTCTTTGTATGATGTTCTTGTATGAAATGATATAATAATTTCCAGAATAACAAAGTTTTGGAATAATAAAAATCTACAATTTGCAGATATTGTTGAGCATCTTACATTCATTATCATTTTTTTCACAAAAGAAGAGCAGGTCTGTTGAGGAGTTTGAAGACAACTTCAAATTTACAGACAGTACAAAATGAGCCAACTTGACCGACAATAAACCCAAACCATCTGAGTACAAACAGCCTTCAATAAACTACAGTGCTGCCTTATAGAAAGGAAAAAGCTGCTGTAATTGGATGCGTGGAAAGCTTGATAAATAATGTAAACACTTCAGACGCAAACACATTTCGTCAGGAAGGCTGCAAACACTGCAAGATGGATATTTTTCCAATGCCTGCACAGAAAACATTAATCTTGATAATAGATCAATAAGATAAATGTACTTTTTTTTTGTATATGGTCTCACCATCACTCTGTGAAGGTGTCTTTCCTCATTTGGTCCGTAGATGCCACTGGGACGCAGAACACAGGTCCGAAGCACGCCCCCACCTTCAAAAGATAGGATTTAAGTAGATGCATGCAGTGTAAGCATTGTACCACTGATATCCACTCATTTAACCTTTCATGAATATTATATCAATATGAGTTTTTTTAATAGTTCTCAAATCAATGTATTGGAGTAGAAAGTACAGTTTCCTCCAAGTTGTAGTAACGTAGAAGTATTAAATCCCTCCCTTTGGGGGAGGAATAAAGTAATACTCTATTCTATTCTATTCTATTCTATTCTATTCTATTCTATTCTATTCTATTCTATTCTATTCTATTCTATTCTGAAGCGTAAAATCAAGTAGAGTACTTTCCATCACTACTCAGGTATCTTTACCAGATCCTTTAACCTGAGGCAATCGGAAAAGAAAATCATCCCCCAGCAGATACATGAACTTCAACCTGCAGTATATAACGAGACAGCACTCAGCTCTAAGCTTAATTGAATATATAAAGAGGTGGTAAATGAAAGGGTGTAAAGTTACACTGAAAGAAGAAACAGCAGGCTTTGCACCTGTTAATGTAAAGAATCTTGAAGAAATTGAAACCCACTGCATTGTATTGAGTAACGGTAAAATACGTCAGCTGAGCTATACTTCTCTGCTACTCGCCGTATTTTCATGTAACTTTCATGTCATTAAATATTCTGATCGTCTTCACACCGTTTAGGGAGCATCCGTTGACAGAGAGGACCATCTGCTCTGCGATGGCTTTGGTTCTAGAGTAGTGGTCGATGTGCTGGAACACACACAAACAGATGCATTAGTGGTACTTAGCCCTACATGAGTGGACAGAACATATACAGGATTTAAAGAGGGACTTTGTTATGCTTTTTTATTCACTTAATTTTACTCACTACATCTGGGGGAACATAGGGCATTGAAGCCTCGTCACACTCCTCAATTGGTTTCCCAGTAAACACAGCATTGATGGTTCCTGTATACACCAGCCGGGGGATAGTCCTCTCCTTACACACTGAAAGAGAGAAGACACGTTTAAAGAGTTATGTGACGGCAAATCTAGATGGATGGATGGATGGATGGATTATTTATTAGATTAGATTAGATAAGATTAATGTTATCAATTAATTAAATGTATTATTTAAATGAGAAATGCTTCTGATAGATGGACATGACAGTGAATACAAACCATTTATTAATCATGATTACCTAAAAACTCCAGATTGCTAAAATTGGAGATAGAAACCTTTTTTGTTTGTTAATATTTCCATTTTAAAACATATATTGTGGTTTATTATGCTCCCTCTGAAAAAAAATGATGATATTCATCCTCACCCCAAAGTGAAGAGTCTTTCACCTTAGGATGCACAATATTAGTACAATATTTCACATCATCCTGATAATTCCCTGTGTGTATTCATGACAGTATACGTCATACGGTGTAATGTTTGTGTGTTACATGCATGCTTACCATTTATGATGTTGTTGGTCCCTTGAACGTTAACTGACTCCACCTGTTCTTTTCTCAGCTGGCAAAAAGGCAGACGATCAAATTCTTAAACAACACCACTTTCATCCTGTAGGCCATTTTCACACATCTTATCCTTCACATATCTATGCTGTACAAGAAGCATCTTACTGCAGGTACATCTCCGTTTGTTACTGAACTATAACAAAGGACCATCTCATCAACATTTTGTCATCATTTTGAATGACAGATTATGGCTGTTTCATTTCATATAACAACACAATGATTTCTCATACACACACAGTCTGTATCTCAGTTCTCATCTCTCCTTTAAACTAGCAATCTGAGGCTACATGAGCTGCTGGCAGTATAAAACACCTGAATTGTCACGGAAACAGTAGAATTTGGAAGTTTCAGTCAGATAGATTAATGTGTAGCATGAAAGCATCCATTGTTTCTTATGATTGGAGTAGAATTTAAGGGACTATAGTGTTTTGTTGAATTGCTCTTCATGTGTACAACCAGAACAGGAACCTTACTTTATATACAATCCTTCATTGCTCTTTTCATCTTCACTTTTCCTGAGCATTTCTGGTACTCAAACATTCTCTGCAGTTCAGCACCAGCTACTGATAACTCCCACTTGACACCAACGTTGTTATTTTAAAGATACAGAAAACTAAAAGACAGTATGAATGGAACTAATACAAAAAGACAACACAACATAGTTTCACTCGCTTTTAAAAAAAGAAAAGTCACCTGTTCTGGTCCGGACATCCCATACGACGCTGTGTGAAATATACAGTTGACCCCATCACACACCTTATAGAGAGATGAATAGTCACGGATGTCAATCTAGAAGAAAAAAGGGCAGAACGGTTTCCTTCATGAGCTAGGACATTTATTTTAAACATCTTTGTCCAGAACACAGACAGTCTTCCATCAATGGTATTGTCATGAAATGTCATCACTAGTGTGTGTGACGTGTGTTCTCATGGCAAAAATTTTACAAATTTGGAAAATTCCACATATGAGAAGGTGTGATCACAAACTATTCCAGTAAATGTACGATGAAGCCCAGCCGGTGAAACCTGAATCATGTCTCCACCTCATGAAGCCCAGTCAGCACTGGTGGTCTGATGGCAATCACTGATCAATCAGAGAGACGCGAGCTGGCGCAGAAACATCATGCACGTCTGCTGAGTGTTATAAGAATGCGAAGGAGTTTAATCAATTATAATTTCACGAAACCTTTTTGTTTTAAGTTTTTGTGATGCATTTTTTTTTATGTGCATACAGCTGTAAATCATGTTAGCTAGCTATTTAATTTATAAATGTTCCAAAATAAAAATAATAACTTCCTCACACTGACTCAAACTAAATTGTTGCAAAATCATTTTAAGATCCAGAATTAATCGCAATTGATTACCGTTAAGAAAGATATGGTTAAAACCCTCATACCTACCATGAAATCCTGCTCTCCATGTGTCCTAAGACCACAATAGATGGATCCAGAAAGGAAATACTGTGTATTTGATTTTAATTTTGAAAATGAATTTGCATTTACTGTGTCTTGTTATTTTCTCAGACTGTAGACCTTGCTAGGTGAAGGTGGCTCTGGTTGTCTCGTAAAAAGAGGATTTTTAAAGAATTCAATTCAATTCAAAGCAATGGAAGACATTTTATGGCCTTAATGATATTCAACAATCAATCTGGACTAGACGTATAACATCAAATATGTGAACGGCACCTTCTTAAAGCAAAGTGCCAGAAATGTCCAAAGAAATGTCTTGATGGGAAACTGGTAGGGAGCGAAATTCTAATTGTTTGGCAAAATAATTATTACCATTGTCAGAGCACACTTATAACGATGTTCTATAACAAGTTATTTTATTCAGGGCACATTTATTGATTAAAATGTGTGTAATCTTTGGAAAACAAACATATTCCATAAAATATTATAAAAGTTGGACATTACGAGACAAAATTTTAAGAGATAGCAGAGTCCCCCTCCTACCCTCTGTCATACCTGATAGAAGACGGCTCCATCAGGGATATCAAAAGTGGGCTTATTGATGTCCAGAAGGATCACTGACATCCCCTGACGGGCCAGTTCTCTCCCCAGTCTGGACCCAAAGTAACCCCCTCCCCCAGTCACCAGGACCTTCTCTGTGGAGGTGGGCCAGGTCAGCGCTGCCTCATCTCCCAGTCTGGGGTCCACACACTCCTGGCCGTTGCAGTTAGCCATCACAGCTCCATTCACCCTGTGACGGACGGCCGCCGCTGGGCCAGAGGCAAGAGTCGGAGCTGCTTGGTTGACCCATGGCTGGTGGGTGAGGTGGGGGAGTTCATGCATGCGGTGTCCGCTTGCCTGGAGACAACACAGGGGGACACCGTGGCAGGGGAGCTGCTTCACTTGGCACAGAGAGCCTCCACCCTCACTCATGTTGGGACTGCAAAGCTCCATGGACGCTCTGATGGGTGGAGGACGGACGTGTGCATTGTGTTAGTAACACCATCACTAAAGGCACCACATGATTCCAAGGAAAGACTTACAATGACTGAAGCACTAAATCAAATTTAAATTAGAGTCTGTCTGTCTGTTTGTTTCTCTGGCATTTTTATTACACTAGGAAATTTTATGATGTGCAGTAGAATTGTAAGGGAATTTCTTTATAATTTGGTAGCATGGGATTTGATGATGGGTTCATTGAAAATAGCGTATAAAATTTATTAAATCATTCAAAACAAATTCCCATTTGAGTTTGTCCAGGCCGACAACACACCCATGTGTTAAAAAGAGACTACAAGACAACAATCTGATATTTACTGTAGATACATACTGTACATCATTTTCCTGGCATCCTAACAAACGAATTAAAATGTTAAATACTCAACGTTGTAAATAAATAAATATTCAAACAAATGCGTCAGTTACTCTAAAATCCACATCCTATAGCTTTATGCATTCAACCATACCTCAGCTGTAAGTTTAAAAGTTATTAATAAACGATACTCTGATCAAACTGCTGTCACGTGATCGCTTTCCTATTCTGGAATGAATGTATTAATTAACTTACCTTAATTAATCTACCTGTCGCCCTCTCACATCCATACCTGAGCCGCTCGCCTCAACAAGTAACCCGGTTTCCTCCGTCCCGAAGCCGCAGTGATCGGATCCAACCCGGCGCCTCTCACCTGCCAATCACCTACGCCTCCACCTGACCACGCCCCTACCGTAATGACACGACACGACACGCACAAAGAAGGTTTTCATTGTGCATCGATGACAGAACACCTTGTTAGAATTTCTACCAGGTTTTATTAGTCAGAGTGTGACTGTCTCATGTCCTAATGCCTCTGAAATGTTCCCTGTGCAGTCTATTGTTTTGACGGTGACGTTGTGTTCTCATTTTTAGTCATTATTTTGTTATTCCTGGAGTTCTGTAGCCTCCTTTCTGTTGTTAACATGGATAAATGTCATTATCTATTATCTAGGGCCTGTACACATATACTGTATATATGCATGATTTCAACTAACTAAGTGTGCCACTAATTTCCCTGCGGGGATTAAAGTATAGTATATAAAGTATATAAAATATATAAAATTATCAAATTAATTTTAACAAAAAATCTGTGATAAGTAGTTATTAAATATCATTAAATACCCACTCAACATTTGCCATTATTTTCTTTACAAAGACATCTGTTTTTCTATTCACTATTGAAAAGTTTAGTATATATGTGTTATTTCACATAAATTATCCAAACTCTGAGGTCATTTCTGGTAAGGATTTTTATTTTTTAAGCTCCATGCTGTTTTCTTTTTATTCCTGGCTATAATGCCTTGTTCATATACTCTCAACAGATTTATCCATTTGAAGTAAAATTAAATGAAAAATTACTAATGTAGAAAAATAATTTGGCTCAGAACTGATAATAAATGAATAACAAACAACATTACGTACAAGTATACTGGCATCCATTAGTTTCTATCTATCTATCTATCTATCTATCTATCTATCTATCTATCTATCTATCTATCTATCTATCTATCTATCTATCTATCTATCTATCTATCTATCTATCTATCTATCTATCTATCTATCTATCTATCTATCTATCTATCTATCTATCTATCTATCTATCTATCTATCTATCTATCTATCCATCTACAGTATGTATACATATATACGTATGTACACACACATATATATGTGTGTGTGTGTATATACACAGTATATATATACAGTATACAGTATATATACTGTATATACACTGTATATAATATATATACTGTATATATATATACACATACTGTATATACACACACACACATAAATATATATACTACATGCTATATATAGTAGGTATATGAAGCAGGTAGGTTAGGTATGTTACAACAGTGCCTCATTAATGTTTACAAAAAATTAAAAATGCATTCAAAGGGAATGCATTGATGTCAGGATTCAAATAGAAAGCACAGCATTTAGTTTGGCATCAGTCATATGAACATCCTTAACACTCCAGGTAAACAGCAACTACAGCTGTCACTTCCTCAGCACAGGACAGAAAAAGATACTTCATGTTTTTTTAACAGACAGCAGACAGAAGTCAAGCTGAGTCCATACTGCTCATTATTACACAGGCAGATATTTTAGTCTTAAGTAGCCACAAAACAACCGAGTGTAGAAGAAAATCGACAATTGTGCCGCCCTTTTTTTTTGTTATTATATGTGGATTTAATCCTGGTGCCCATTTCAGTAAACACACACACACACAGACACACACACAGACACACACACACACACACGCACACACACGCACACAGACACACACACACACAGAGAGAGAGAGAGACAGACAGAGAGAGAGAGATTATTTGATAGACTATGACAAATGAAAAAGAACAATAGAGCAAAATGAATTTTCGCTGAAATAACTGAATGTACAGTATTTCTATGAGCAAACACATTGGTGGGTTTCATCACCAGGGATCTTAATGTCATGAGGTGTTCTTAGTAACACAGAGGAGACAGGTTTAACCCCTGCAGTCACCTGCTGAGCTGTCACCTTGGCTGACCTGCTGTAGTCATGAGGGAATGAGGGAAAACCACAGACCTCTCCTCTTAACTAGTCCTCCCTTAACTAGTCCTCCTTTAACTAGTCTTCCTCCAGGATTAACTCTAAAAACTGGTAACTCATTTAGGATACATGACCACAAAGAAATACTTAAAGTAGGACTATTGAATATGTCACTTATATTAGATTAAAATACTGTAATTGGACTGTCTCTTAAATATCAGATAATAATTACCCACAATAAGTTTTTGCCAAATGATATTTAAATACAGTATGTTGCTTGGTTTTACCCAAATAGACTCAAAGTAAAGACACCCCGTTCACACTTAGGAGATAAAACAAACCTTAAAATGGGCATTGGTGCTTGGGGTTTGCTTGTATTGAATTACTTGAGCATCTGCTTAATTATCTGCCCTTTGAATATATGACTCAGCTGAAATGAAAAGCATTACGTCATGGATTAACCGACATCAGTAAGGTACACAAATCATTGTTTCTCACTTCCCCACTGAAAACATCCTCCCGCTGGTGTAGCAGTAGAGTAATACAGATTAATCAGAAATAAACACATTATTGTTTTCCCAGTCAGATGAATAAATACAGGAAAGCGACCCCAGCAAAATTAGAATGAGGCAGCAGGGGGCGCTAGAGTACAGCATTTGATTTAAAACGAGGCTCACAGGAGTGTCAGTTACTAAAGTCACTGATGGCTTTGGCCTTCTAAATCCAGGTTAGACTGTAAAAATAACCCCCAGAGTGTTTTTGTTGATTTTTTTTTTGAAGACCCACGCTTGTTTCGTTTTTTGAAACTGTTTCATCTAAGTTGTGAGGTTTTCTATGAGACAAATGAATTTAGGGAATCTAATAATGGTGTACTCAATTTCATAATTGGAAAATCCAGTTTAATGTATTCATGTACAAAACACCCAATAAAATTCAGTCAGTCAATAGTTGGCCAGTGCTCCTGGGGTGACCTGACACCTCCTGGTGCCAGCTCACACTCCAGATGTTTTGACCCACATGGGTCTTGAGCCGATGATCCTCCCGTCCCCAGCCCAAGACTTGGTGGACTCAGCTACTGCCGCCTCCCCATAAAACGTTGACTGAAGCAGATAAAGCCAATGAAGCAGCTCTGCAGGAGAAGAAGAACAAAATACAATGAAGAGCTATCTAAAGAAAAAACAAAACACTTTGCATTCAACAAACCTAGAAGTGGCACTGAATGGCAGGTCCAGGATCAGTAGAAGGTTTTCTGAAGGAGGAGACGTTTGTCTTTTATACAGTGTCAACCCACCTGTCAGAGAGATAGAAAAGAGAACAAGGTTTACGCTGCAGCAGCTTCAGACTGACAATGAAAAAGATTCAGCCATCAGGGGGATATGGCAGATACGTACTGGAAAATGTAAGAAATACTGAAGGAATAGTACACAATTTAGAGGATATGCTCTGATACACTATGGCCTATTTAACAACAAATTGTTGTCAGTCTGAAAGCAAAGTGTACAAACTTTAGTATTAGTTTGTATTAGCAAAAGATGCCTTATGCATAATTATTGGTGTATATTTGTTAGAAAAAGAACACCCAGTGTAAAAGATGCATTTTGAAAACAAACTTCATTCCATTCTTCAGAACAGAGTTGTTACCATGGAAACACATGGAAATTTGTAAAATTGTATAAACAGCTAAAAAGTCACCACTCTAGTGACTGGTTAGTGTCAATGCACAGTGTGTGCTGTAGGGTGTGCGTACTGATATAGGAAAAGATATATATACTGTATATATACCTAATGGAGTCTCTGTCAACCTGTCATGGAGGCACTCTGCCTCTCACACGATGTCAGCTGGGAGAGACTCCTTTTGACAGATTGAGTCACAGTCATACCTTGAGTACCCAATTCATCTGTATCCTATATCTGATGGAGGGTTTGGTTGTCAGGTGAGATGGAAATGAGGTGCGCTTCATGGAAGTGGGTTAAGGGAAAGAATCAGTTATTTATAACAGTGTTCTGTGTTGTTCTGACATCTCTTCCTTATCTTCAGCAGCATGTTGGCACCTGAGGGGGCCTGAGACTCACAATGTGTGGGCATCGGTGTGTAGAAGTTAGACCGCTGGTTCTATTCTGTTAGCTGTAAGGTTTGGATAGTGTAAAGTTGCTTAACGTCTATAGTAAAACAACCATTGACGTTTAAATCCCAATCATATAATTCACAGTAATCCATTGAAAGATGGTGAGACATTTTTAGTGTGTACATTAGTACTGGTCGGACACACTGGAGTGGTATTCCTAGCATGGGCCAAAGCAGCAAAAACTCCGCTCTAATTAGGATTCTAACACTGGAGGCTGATGTGGCAGGAACTGTGGGAGTCTCTGAATCTTATCAACATTGACTCTGCTCATTAATTGTTCCCACTGCTCACCAGCTGCTGTCCAAACACACACATGCATTGCTAAAGAGACACACAGGAGATGGGCTGTAGCTGTGAAAACTGGAAAGATGTCTGAAGCAGACAAAGGGTGGGTGGGGTAGGGGACTGGGGGGGTAGGGAGGGACCGTGACTTGCATGAAATAAAACTGTCAGCATTAACTACTATTTTCTACAGAGAGAAAATGAGCATGGGGCACCGTGACAGATTGAGTCAGGATTGCTGATTCATTATTTGGGATAATTAAATCCTTTTGAAAATCCTGTTCTGCTCTGTGTTTGTACCTGACAAACAAATAAATAAAGTTTGGTACAAATGTTGGCACTGCAGGAATGGAGCAAGAGAGATGACAGACCTTGAACTGTGGTGGACAGCTCACTCTACATTTATCTGTCACACCTTTTTTTCTTGTTGAGTACCGACATGCTGGCGTCATTTTGGTTAATTCGAGGTGTCACAGATAAATTGTCTTCATTGCAGTGATGTTATGTGAAGTTTGAAAATAACATAAAAAGAAGTGATCTTACCTGACCTTCTTGTTTCTACTTGGCTTGAGGCGACGATAACAGATAAAAACTGAACACACCTACCTCAACTTGTTGGTCAAGTTGAATTGACTGAGCTGGAGAGACATGTTTTAAGAATATGAAATATTTTTCAACTGTCAGTTTGACTTTAACAATGTTACAGGGGTATAATTCTCGGATATAGTGAAATTATGCTGTTGCTTGGTTGCTGAAAGTACTGCATAATTTATAGAGTATTCTTTAAGTTTTAAAGGGGTTGTGAACTTTGCATTTATAATGATCGAGCGTTGATGCTCCTTTCTCCCAAGTGACACCTTCAATTTTACATATAGCTCCCTGTTAAAACTTACTTTTTTCAAGTTGAAGATTCTCCTCCAACTGAAAACAACATTAAACTGCTGTTTCCACAGCCAGAGGAGCCCTTCTTTTGACAAGCAAATATACATAATAAAACTCGTTCAGCATCCTTACAAGATTATTTTGTCGAACTCTTTTGAAGGATCGTTTATTTGTGTTGAACAGCGAATTAATTTGTGTAACAATTCAAGTACTGTATATTCATTGAGAAGTGACCTTTAAGGACAATAAAGAAACTCTTGAATACTGAATTTACATAACCGACTATTTTGGTATGACTTATGGTTTTGTGGACTGTATTTAACGGGAACACTGGACCCTCAGGACACGACATAACAGACCAACTTCTGTGAAGAGAAAAATTAACTAATCGTTGTCCTGATCTTTCTCTTGTAATCTCTGGCACGTCTGTGTCCCTTCTTGGTCAGACAGATAGAGAGCGATAGAGAAACCTGACAGATGGGGACAGAATTGGAAGCTTGGGACAAAGATGATGGCGGACCTGCTGCTTCAAGGACAGATAAAAACAGTGGGGGGTTGGGGTGTACTGCTCATGCTGGCCAACTATTGACTGATTCTATTGTCAAGAACAGGATCAAACTGGATCAGAAGGATCCAAACCTTAACATTATCCTGTTTGGATCCAAATTCAAACAAGATATTGTGAAAAATATTTTGTAAAAAATCATTTATTAGTGAACTTTCTCTTCAAAAGCTGAAAATTTCTCATTCCGGTGTCCTTCTAAGATTCAGAATACCCTACAGATTATGCATACACTGTATTGTAACAGAGTCAGACATCTTTACACCTGCTCTTCTTAAGGTCGGAGGCATGCAGGGAATCAATATTTGGCAGTTACTGCTAAATCCATCGCTCCAGCGCCCAATCAGCCAAGCAGATGTCCTGATGCACCTGACAGCTCAAAGCAGAGGACGAGGAGAGGACAGGAGGTGGACGGCTTCCTAGATTAACTCTGCATTTCTCCACAGCTGTAAAACATGCAATGATTAAACTGCAAAATAAAACACTTTGAGCACAAATCTTTATAATAGCAAGGGCGTATGAAAAAAAGACAAGGAGAGGCTAACGGGATTAAAGTCACCTCCTCTGTTATCACTTTGCAATGTCCTTGACGGGGACCGTCAATCTGGCTCAGCTCTGATCGTCCTGCATAAAATAATGGCTTCTGTTATCTGCCACATGCATACACACAATAAAACACAGACTTCCTTTCAGTGGGCTCTCTTCAGACCGGGAACATAATAATCATTCATTTGTGCTAGTTAAAAAAAATATTTTCTTTATTTAAAGAGGTTGACTCATGATTGGTGCTACTGCAGTCCCAGCATGCACCACTGCACAGTCAGTGACAGCAAGTGGAGTGCTGCTGAGGGCAAGATGATAATTAGATAAAAGGTCAAGGAGACAAGGTGCACAGAGTATAAGAGAGGGGAGGTGTCTATATTTACGTTGTCTATAATCGTTCAGCAAAAAAATGTATTTTTATTGTTTATATTAAACCTCATAAATATACATAAAAAACTATAATATTGTCAGAAATTGGAATTACAGTTGTGGCATACAAGTCCAGCTGAAAAGTCTATATAAAATCTCTGCTAGTGGGATGTGTTTTCACCATTATTTAGTGTCCATTAGTTGCTCCCTTGCTT
Organism: Antennarius maculatus; assembly: GCA_013358685.1. Taxonomy (NCBI): domain Eukaryota; kingdom Metazoa; phylum Chordata; class Actinopteri; order Lophiiformes; family Antennariidae; genus Antennarius; species Antennarius maculatus. The sequence goes on along the minus strand of CM023620.1, from coordinate 12,043,404 downwards.
GTCAACAGGATTACAAATTTAGAAAAAAAAAACCAAACTATTTTCCAGTCACCCTTGTAGACTAATGACGTAGGAGCCACAGGAGATAGGAACTCGTAAGGGACAGAGGAAGAATCGATTAAAATTTGGCACAGATAAAGGGGCGGTTTCAGAATCTTCCATCTTTTCAAACAGCACCTCTATCCGCTCCATCAGCTCTGATTATAGACCAGCACAACGTCCAGATATCATCCTGTTGGATGACGGCCCACGATTCAGTCAGAGCTGCTCAGAGACTCTCACTGAACCATTGGCGTTTAACCTGCGTGTCATAGCTGCTGACTTTTGTTTTCTTATGCAACAAATATTTCTTTGTTTTAATCTGGTCTCCTTGACCGAAGATCCAACACTCTGAACCTAAAATGCACAGACCAAAGTGTGGTACCAATCTTATCTCACTCATTTAAGGATCCACACGCTGTATTGTAATGTTAATTGCTAATCACCTTGTACAGTTGTGACCTGTTATTTTATCAGTGAAGTGAATCTCTAAAACCTTCTCATAGTCCAGAAAAGCTTGTTTGAAGTTACACAACCTGTTTTTGGCTTTTGCACTTTATGAGCAATTTTCTTCACAATGATTCAGCATCATGCTTTAACAAGTAGAATTTCAATTAATTTTCATAATTAATTTCATGTAAATTTGATGCAAGGACACAACTTCAGGTAGCAAAATTAGACGTGGAAATTCACTGAATCATTTTGGCTCTTTGGCCTTTCAGGTCATTTGGGGCCGATGATAATACTGGCAGCCCTCCAGCTCAAAAGCCTCTGTTCTGGGCATGAAAGAGGTTATTCTTCCCCTGTGGGAGTCCCCTGTCTAACCTCAGTATGAAGTCTGGGGGACAAACAAAGACTAAATCACATAAATCTACTGTCTCTATACACTCCAACAACACCAGATCGAAAATGAGGCTTGGTTTCTTGTGCTCGTATTATCATCCAGACTAAATTTTTTTTTTACAAAGCTCAAGATTTTGAAATGCAATACAAAAGAGACTTGGGCCTTTCTTATACTCTATTCTCTGCTTTCTGTTGTGTTGTTGGCTGCACATAAAGGAATGAGCTTCTGTGTTATACAGGATATAGAAGCCTGCATTGTCATGAAAGTGTATTTTGAGACCAAATGCATATGATCACACGGTGGACAGAATTATTTGTGTGTGTGTGTGTGTGTGTGTGTGTGTGTGTGTGTGTGTGTGTGTGTTTGTGTGTGTGTATGTGTGTGTGTGTATGTATGTGTGTGTGTGTGTGTGTTCGTGCACGCGCATTTAGCCATACTCACAAAAGGCACAGACTGTTCTCAGTGTACCCACACATTCCCCAATGACTCATCTAAAATAACACAAGAAGCATATCAAATTCGATATTAATACCATCATGAAAATAAACAGTGGGGTCTGGTCAGGGGGCTTGTTCTGTAGGTCGTGGGACTGCAGCCTCTCCTCCACGTCCCGCTGCTATGACAACATACCGAGCACGATGACGTCGACCTCGATCAGAAACGGCTGAGCGGCTCACAGGTTAATATTGGCTCCTTCGTCACACATGTGTGTCGGCTGGAATATGAGGTCCTTCACGGATGATGAGTTTTATGGGCTTTAATGAATTTTTGGCTGAGTGGACTATGAGGTCAAAGGTTAACTGCATAATTGTCAATAATCAGGAAAGCAAGAGAGGGATTTTTGAAAATGTTTATTCAATATGTCAGTACCTTCAGCACAATAGGAGATGTAATGGTTGGCTTGTTCTCTAGACTAACAGGTGTATGTTGTGTTCAACACCAATGTTAAGCTGTTCTTTTATTTTAATGTTTACCTCAATCAGTTTAATCAAGAACTAAGATAAATATTTAAACTAACCAACCAATTACTGATCCTAATTTAACAATCGAAACAACAATCGAAACATGTTTTTGTGTTACGCCCAGCATGAAAGGCTCATTCTTGTTTGTCCAGATCTTTGACATTCCTCATCAGATACATTCTGTCCCTGCTGTCTCTAAAAAAGATGCTTTGTGTCATCATTTTAAGATAATATTGTATACTTATTTTGAAGATGAGTTGTAAGTATATCCACTGACTTTTATTTCAGTGAAACAGCAATGAAGGGCAGTGCATATCATATATTCACTGATTGATTTATTTTTGAATAGCATAGACATACTAATTATACTGAATTGAATTAATAAAGTGAATCTTGTTGTCTGAAGCTTCAGACATTCAATGTACGACATATCATAGTTTATTAGTAGATAAGATAAGATGAGGTGAGGTGAGATGAGATGAGATGAGATGAGATGAGATGAGATGAGATGAGATGAGATGAGATGAGATGAGATGAGATGAGATGAGATGAGGTGAGGTGAGGTGAGGTGAGGTGAGGTGAGGTGAGGTGAGGTGAGGTGAGGTGAGGTGAGGTGAGCCAAGATAAGATAAGCCTTTATTAGTTCCACAGTGGGGACATTTCCACTATTACAGTGGCAGCATCAGAAATGTAGCCGCAAGAGGGCACAAGCCAGTGTCTTATTGTGCCGGTCCCAAGCCCGGATAAATACAGAGGGTTGCGTCAGGAAGGGCATCCGGCGTAAAACTTTTGCCAAATCAAAGATGCGAATCAAACCTATGACTTCCATACCGGATCGGTCGAGGCCCGGGTTAACAACGACCGCCATCGGCGCTGTTGACCTACAGGGCGCCGGTGGAAATTGGATTACTGTTGGTCGAAGAAGGAGAGGAGGAAAGTGCGTTCGCACGAAGAAAGAGAAGAGGAGCGCCAAGAGTATAGGACTACGAGTAGGGACGTTGAATGTTGGAACTATGACAGGAAAAGGTAGAGAGTTGGTCGACATGATGCAGAGGAGGAAGGTAGACATACTGTGTGTCCAGGAGACCAGGTGGAAAGGTAGCAAGGCTAGAAGTTTTGGAGCAGGGTTCAAGTTGTTCTATCATGGTGTAGATGGGAAGAGAAATGGAGTAGGAGTTATCTTGAAGGAGGAGTTTGTCAGGAATGTCCTGGAGGTAAAAAGAGTGTCGGATAGAGTGATGAGTCTGAAGCTAGAAATAGAAGGTGTGATGTTCAATGTTGTTAGTGGGTATGCCCCACAGGTAGGATGTGAGCTGGAGGAGAAGGAGAAATTCTGGTTGGACTTTGATGAAGTGATGCAGAGCATACCTAGAAGTGAGAGAGTTGTCATTGGCGCACACTTCAATGGACATGTTTGTCAGGTTCAAGCAACCTAGAACATTTAAAACACACTCACAAAAAGGAGAAGACAACAGTTATATTTTTTACTCGCGAGGAGAACGGACAGAGATGTGCTCAGTTACAGATCCCCACCCCATTCTCAACGTTTCTCTGCCGAACCCTCTTTTTATTTTCTTGGGGTGGTCCCTGTTTACATTATTTTTCTAAGGGATGGGGGGCAGAGAAACAACAGTAAAACAGCACCTGTGGCATGATGCCATAAAAGAGTAATAAAGTCATTCTGTTTACAGCATCTTCTTCTTTGAAGACAAGAACCAGGGACATTCCTTATTTGCAATTCAGAGGTCACCTCTTGGTCAAAGGACCTCCTGTTATCACTCTAGTGATCCCATTGTTTCTGTTGTCTCCCTGTAAAGAAGAACTTACACACAGATATAAACATTTATATGGTCATCGGGTGTAATACAAAGAATAAAAGAGTATTAAAAGAGTAAATATGAGATAACTTATATACATTATTCTAACAATGTTGGTGCAGGTAACAGAGGTGATGAGGAAGTGATGGGCAGGTTTGGTATCCAGGAGAGGAACGCAGAAGGACAGATGGTAGTTGACTTTGCAAAAAGGATGGAAATGGCTGTAGTGAATACTTTCTTCCAGAAGAGGCAGGAACATAGGGTGACCTATAAGAGTGGTGGTAGGAGCACACAGGTAGACTACATCTTGTGTAGACGATGTAACCTGAAGGAGATCAGTGACTGTAAAGTAGTGGTAGGCGAGAGTGTAGCCAAACAGCATAGGATGGTGGTGTGTAGGATGACTCTGGTGGTGAGGAAGATGAAGAGGGCAAAGGCAGAGCAGAGGACGAAATGGTGGAAGCTAAAAAAGGAAGGGTATTGCATGACCTTTAGGAAGGAGTTAAGACAGGCTCTGGGTGGTCAGGAGGTGCTTCCAGATGACTGGACAACTACAGCTAATGTGATCAGGGAGACAGGTAGGAGGGTATTTGGTGTGTCATCTGGAAGGAAAGTAGATAAGGAGACTTGGTGGTGGAATGAGGAGGTACAGGAGTGTATACAAAGAAAGAGGTTAGCTAAGAAGAAGTGGGACACTGAGAGGACTGAGGAGAGTAGACAGGAGTACAGGGAGATGCAGCGTAAGGTGAAGGTAGAGGTAGCAAAGGCCAAACAAGAAGCTTATGATGACTTGTATGCTAGGTTGGACAGTAAGGAGGGAGAGACTGATCTATACAGGCTGGCAAGACAGAGAGATAGAGATGGGAAGGACGTGCAGCAGGTTAGGGTGATTAAGGATAGGGATGGAAGTCTATTGACAGGTGCCAGCAGTGTGATGGGAAGATGGAAAGAGTACTTTGAAGAGTTGATGAACGTGGAAAATGAGAGAGAACAAAGACTAGAAGAGGTGACTGTTGTGGACCAGGATGTAGCAAAGATTAGCCAGGATGAAGTGAGGAGAGCACTGAAGAGGATGAAGAGTGGAAAGGCAGTCGGTCCTGATGATATACCTGTAGAGGTTTGGAAGTGTCTAGGAGAGGTGGCAGTAGAGTTTCTGACTGGGTTGTTCAACAGGATCTTAGATAGTGAGAAGATGCCTGAGGAGTGGAGGAGAAGTGTGCTGGTGCCCATTTTTAAGAACAAGGGAGATGTGCAGAGTTGTGGCAACTACAGAGGAATAAAGCTGATGAGCCATACAATGAAGTTATGGGAAAGAGTAGTGGAAGCTAGACTAAGGGCAGAAGTGAGCATTTGTGAGCAGCAGTATGGTTTCATGCCAAAAAAGAGTACTACAGATGCAGTATTTGCTTTGAGGATGTTGATAGAGAAGTACAGAGAAGGCCAGACGGAGCTGCATTGTGTTTTTGTAGATCTGGAGAAAGCTTATGACAGGGTGCCCAGAGAGGAACTGTGGTATTGTATGAGGAAGTCTGGAGTGTCAGAGAAGTATGTTAGAGCGGTGCAGGACATGTATGAGGACTGTAAGACAGTGGTGAGGTGTGCTGTAGGTGTGACAGAGGAGTTCAAGGTGGAGATAGGACTGCATCAGGGATCAGCTCTGAGCCCCTTCTTGTTCGCTATGGTGATGGACAGGCTGACAGACGAGGTTAGACAGGAATCTCCATGGACTATGATGTTTGCAGATGACATTGTGATCTGCAGTGAGAGTAGGGACGAGGTGGAGGAGAAGCTAGAGAGGTGGAGGTTTGTCCTGGAAAGGAGAGGGATGAAGGTTAGCCGCAGTAAGACAGAGTACATGTGTGTGAATGAGAGGGACCCAAGTGGAAGAGTGAGGTTACAGGGAGAAGAGATCAAGAAGGTGGAGGATTTTAAGTACTTAGGGTCAACAGTCCAGAGCAATGGAGAGTGGGGAAAAGAGGTGAAGAAACGTGTACAGGCAGGATGGAATGGGTGGAGGAAAGTGTCAGGTGTGATGTGTGATAGAAGAGTTTCAGCTAAAATGAAAGGAAAGGTGTACAAAACTGTGGTGAGACCAGCGATGTTGTTTGGTCTAGAGACAGTGTCACTGAGGAAAAGACAGGAGACAGAGCTGGAGGTAGCAGAGATGAAGATGCTGAGGTTCTCTTTGGGAGTGACCAGGAAGGATAGGATCAGGAATGAGTACATCAGAGGGACAGCACATGTTAGAGGTTTTGGAGATAAAGTCAGAGAGGCCAGACTGAGATGGTTTGGACATGTCCAGAGGAGAGATAGTGAATATATTGGTAGAAGGATGCTGAGTTTTGAACTGCCAGGCAGGAGGCCTAGAGGAACACCAAAGAGGAGGTTTATGGATGTAGTGAAAGAGGACATGAAGGTAGTTGGTGTGAGAGAAGAGGATGCAAAGGACAGGGTTAGATGGAGGCAATTGATTCGCTGTGGCGACCCCTGAAGGGAAAAGCCGAAAGGAAAAGAAGAAGACAGTGGCAGCATCAGAGGTATAGACAGTCTGATACTAATATTGATGGATAAGAAAAAATTGACTTCATCATTTAACATGTTGAAAAGCTTATACAAGTAGCTTAGTCTATGCTTAGCATGTAAGCCACTATTTCGCATTGCGTGTGAATTCAACATCATCTGTCCATAAAATACATTCCACTAAAGCAGCAGCAGACATGGATTACATTCCAACGTTGATTGTGTGCTTGTAATATGTTTGTGTTGACTCATCCGGACCGTTATTGTAGAAATACACACTGACGGAGCAGAAAGTTTCGCTGTTTACCTGTGACTAGTTCTGAACATGATAGAGGGAAATAAAGCATGTGACACTGGAAATACTGGAAAATAAAGCATTTGTAATAGATTTTTTGGCCGTTTGTAACTTAAATATGTATTTAAGTTACAGCTTTTTTTACATAATATGTTCAAGACGGGACTGTCTTTATCTTTCCTCACCATTCTACATAAGTAAATGTCTTTAGTCTTATTTTATTCAGCATTGTGTAGTTTGTTGAGTCTTACCTGATCCACAGTCTGATCTCGGCCACAATGAGATTTACAAGAATGACATTTTCTCTAAGCTATGGTAATTCCTTCCTTTCTAATGAACACACAACTGGCATCTGATGACTTCACTCAGGAAGAAGCTTTAAAAAAGTTACTGGTCTGAGCGCTGTGTTCCAGTTGGACATCATTAGTGGGTTTATGCAGGTGAACTGGGTAAGAGTTTGGGATCACTGGATTTTAACAGTCCCAGTTCGATTATGAAAATCCACAAAGTTTGGATGTTGCCAAAATATAAAATCACCATAAATTTAAAGTTAATGTGTAAATGTGACCAAACTTTCCCCTCAAAAGAATGAAGACCTACAACACGTAGCTACAATAAAAGGAACACGGTTCATTAAATCAGTAAATTTCTTGAATATGATAACGCTCAGATTTCTGACTGGCTGTCTCTGATTTAACTTTAATGTTCATAAACTATGTGGAGATTCCTCTTTTTCTGAGCTGATCTGCAAATTTAATCTAAATTAATATTTAAATTTAATATACTCTTTAATTAAAGTGACATGGATTTTAAATAGTTCATTCCGGTCAGTCTGTTAACATTATTACATACACACATACATGTTTCTACATTCTCTTCAGCTACATCCAGTTTACTGTATATGAGTGAGTTTTCATTCAGTCAGACATTTCACCTCTCTTATTTATCTTCTTGATAAATCTTTTTATAATGATTTCTTTTTTTTTTTTACATTTAAGAGGTACATAAAATGGAATGTCTCTGCCACTCTGTTACCACAATACAATATATTTCAGGGTTATATATTATAGTATTACTTAATTATTGATACATGACTGTTTAATTTTCATTTGCTATAGATAAAATTATTAGTGAACAGTAGTTACTTTATACGGTACATAGTTACAGTATAATGAAAGTAAACATTGGATGGATGGATGGATGGATGGATGGATGGATGGATGGATGGATGGTTAGAGCTGGCACAGAACAGATGGGGGCCATATTTCACTTGGCAGCAAGACGTTGACACAATTATCTATCCTAGTGAGCAGAAGGACCCTGTAACCGATGAAGCAACATTCATGGTTGGAGGACTTTGTACACATTTGCAAATGAGGCTAAAATAATGGAATACACCACCACTATATGCTGCTATGTACTCACTGCTGTTTCCACCCACACAGCTATGCAAATGTTATGTAAAGGCACCTCTCAAAGCGAACAAAGATGAATCCGAATGCTGCACTACTTTAAGATTCATTATATACTGTATCAGGTTCTGATTTAAATGCACATCTCAACAGAGATGTGAAACAGGGCTAACAGACATTAGCAGAAGCATTCCATGTCATATTAATTAGAGTCAGAGTTATATCATTGTGACCAAAGGCAATTGTCCCATAATTGTTGGGCCCTCTTAAGTCCTTGATCATTACAACTTACCACTAGAATTTTGAATTGATTCAAAACTATCATATTTCACAAAATGTTTTCTTTAAGATCTGGACCAATTACTTTTGAAAATATTTTAATGCAATACCAAATTAAATTAACACAGTAACAGCTACAATTTGATAGTTGCAAGTTTGTACTCTCATCATTATTTGTATTAGTTTTAATGTTACTCCTCTCGTTCAAGCACCGGGGTAGTTTTCCATTCTTTTATTGCCTCTGTATATTTGTGGAAACAATTACAAACTTTAGTGAAGTCACTCACTAGAGCAGGACTCGGTATAATAAAAGGACATTCAATGTGATACAGATAGAGCTATAGACTCTTGTTAAATGACAGACATTTGCACAAAATTAGAAAAGGATCATTGCTTGGTGATGCTCCATTAAACATATTGTGCTCTCAGCAGTGAGTGGAACATTTGCGCATGAAAAAAGACCTAATTGAAGTTGTATTGTCACAGTTCATCAATACTTGGACAGTCCTTGTAAAACTTTTTTAATTAAACCTTGAAATGCATCCATCATGCCGTATACGGCCAAAACTTTATTTTTAATCACAAAGCAGAGTAAGGAGTAAAGCTTTTTAGTTTTTGACAATTACAAGCAAACATCGAGGGGCTGAAAAACATGTCATCTCCATCTGGACTGAGAGAACGGATCTGGGATCTGTTAGTGTTGATATCTCCTGCAATAGCTCACTATTAACCATCTGCTGCCAATCAGTGGGGCCTGACTGCATCGAGAAGAGTGTTCTCATGTGGGTTCTCCAGGCTATAAGCTAACTTCAGTGCATATGCAGCCGGCTTAAAACACAGGCTGGTAAAGAAAAGAAATGAAACCCTGCAGGAGCAACAAGAACTAATATATCAGTGAAATTGTTTATGTACTAACAATAATGATTAAGTCACCACTGTATTTATTTTCCTAGCTAGATGTGTTGTAAAAATAAATTGTATTTTGTTCCTTATTAACTCCGATTTTCCTAACCTGATGTGGACATTCTTGCAGATGTCACTTTCTCCCCAACCTTGCTGCTTTCATAGAGATATGGGTTAGGCTGCCAACAGAGTGGAATTTAGGTTTTTTGTAGTTACTCACAAAAATTAGTCTACTGTGCTACAAACACTCTCACTAAACTGCCCCAACATGTAAAATTACAACCAAATTCAAAATACAGTTTTAGTCATAAGTGGCCAAAATGAGCATTAGCATTTTCATTTTTATTTGTTCAGCTCATGTAGTGTGTTCTCTAATTCTGAAAGGATAAAGTTGGGGCGTATTTTATCAATTTCATACGGTAACAAGCTTGTAACTTCTTTGTACCTATTTCTCATGTCTATTTGAAAATGATCAACACAAGGCTGTAATACTTTTACATTTCCAATCAGGCAAAACCTTCTCCAGTAGTATTTCAATAAAAAACAGTGAAAATAAAGCATCTATAATTTAACACAATTTTTTTTCATGGTCATTAACCTTGTGAAACTCCTGGCCCTCAGGACACGAAGCACAGGATTAATAAATAGCAGCAGTTTATAGAATATATGTAATTATCATGTCTTATTCTGGGAGTAAATATGTCAAATTTCCACTGAAACCAGGATGGGTTTTAACAATCAGAGAAGCTGCAGTATGACAGCATCACTGTGATTGTGACAGAATAACACAGATTAAGCTATCAAGCCTGTCACATCTGTAAGGAACACTTTCAGCAGCTGAGAGCAAACATTCATCGGGTCATTTGTCCTGTAGTTCTGTTTGACGTCCCACATCTGTGTTTGGAGTGTTGCTGGTTGGACTGATGTGACCCTCTGAAATCTGAAACAGAATCACTGCATCATCCTGCAGGTCGCTCAGAGGCCAACAGCGGAGAAATCCTGGGTTGAGCAGCAGAGCAGGGAAATGACAAATGAAACTACGGTGTTCGTCTTATTGCATATGAACATTTCAATATCTGCAAGTGAACTCTGAGCTAACTCACTTCCTTGAGCTGTATGCGAAGCCAGCCATCACTCTTATGTCTATTCAGTAGTCCACTTCAATGGGGAACTGTTACTTCTAAACATAAGGTAGCCTTATCAAGTCTTCATGCTAAGCTATGTTAACTGAGGTATTCACCATAGACTACAAATCTGTAACAGCACAATGTGTCCAAACAACAGATGTAGTATTCATTACAGGAGGAAACTCTTCTGGCTGCTTGCTCCATTTCTAAAAAAAAAAAAAAGAGCTTTGAAAGGTCTTAAATATCCATTTCCTTAAATTTTGGTCAACTCCCCCACCCTTGAAAAAAGACGTGTTCAGTAAGCTGCCACAAAAAATGTTGACCTTTTTCATTCATTCATTTTCTCTAACCGCTTCATCGGCTTGCGCGGGTTGCGGGGGGCTGGAGCCTATCCCAGCTGACTAAGGGCGTGAGGTGGGGGAAACTCCGGGCGCGACACCAGTGTGCTGAGGAGCCACAATGAGAAAGACAAACACGCACGCACACGCTCACACCTATGGGCAATTTGGAACGGCCAATTCACATGAATCGCTTGTTTTTTGGAGGTGGGAGGAAGCCGGAGAGAGCCCACGCAGACACGGGGAGAACATGCAAACTCCACATAACCCGGACCCTTCTTGCTGTGCGGCGACAGCGCTATCCTCCGAGCCATTTTTTTTTCAACAACAAATAATTTTTACCTATGTAGCACTTTAAAATAGTGTGCTGCTAATGAATGCGCCGTGAAAAGGTTTCCAAGCCACTAAATAGCAAATTAGTGCCGTCATCCAGCATCTCATCTCCAGACAGGGAAACCTGACCGTGTACATAAAGAGGTGACGCATGTTAAGGGTCGTCTTTGAAGCTGAGCTGAAGGTTTCTTGTTATTTTTAATGAAACGCATGTTCTGCAAAATGATTTAATGAATCAATTTAGCCCTTATAACATACCTAAAGCAAATATATCGAGAGGTCGCTGTCATCCAAAGGGATATACTGTGTGGGCTCCATATTGACACTGCAGCACAGGAGGTTAAATGTGGAAGTGTTGAACATTCACCACGTATACTCCAGGAGCAGATGCTTTTCTACTGATGATTCCTGGTGGCTGTCCTCAAATCAGATTTAATGAAGTGTGAGTGAAAGGACATGTCAGCAGCATCTTGCAGGAGCATGTTGATTTCAAGATTTATAGGTTAAGGAGGATTTCTAATTAAATGTTCTGCTGTGCTTTGTCTATAAGCTCAGATTAGTAGTGATTCATACTTCACATCGAGTAAATCATCAACACAGTCTCTGTCAGAGTCACACGCACACCCATTTTCTCCTTTTATTCAGTGATAAATAATTTCCTATGACCATAGGCTTTATGTGAAGACATCCGATCAAGGCAAGAGACAAATTAGAGGGCACACATTGCCACCATTAGAAAATAATAGCAGAAACAAAAACAATGAGGTAAGAAGTTCTCTTTTTTTATACATTTGTGGTGCTTCTATTTCTGTTACTCACACTGTTGAATGCACAGTGCTTCCTAATACAGAAATCCTGCTTTTCGTGTCTGTACATTATTAAACAAAAACAGGTCATGGCACAATACTGAACCAACCAAGACAGCGTACTGCAGAGGGTAGAGTTAGCAGTATACATTATCAGACCGAGAGTAAGAAACACTGAGCAGCAAACATATACAAAACCAAACTCAGACTCAGTGACTGGGTTCCGTGACTGGTTACAGACACACACACACACACACAGTTCAGTAGAAATTGGATAGTAGTTTAATGTATTCTTAATTTGCTTTGTTTCTTGTGATGCTAGTTTCTAAATCAGTGGTTTTTTAAAAGGCCACTACAGGTGATAACTGAGAACAATTTAGTGCAGGAATGGTTGATTTGAGGTTTTTAAATAAACCCAAATATCCATTTTAAATCACACAATATCATGGAAGAAATTCCTGCTCTACTCCAGGAGTCATTTAGGCTTTCTTCAGTAAAAGAATGTAGTTGACTGAGCATTGATTCATCTCGAACAAGAGAAATCGAATATCAGGTTTTTTTATGCTGTCAGTTTGTCAAAATATTAACAATAATAGGTTGAAAAATACAGGGCTGCTGAAGCCCACCTCTAACTCATCATCATGGCAAAATGATGAAGAACTAGGCTTGCAGGCCACACTGGAAGACTTAGAAAGCAGCCGTTAGCCGAACACCAGTTCAATCACACACACGAGTGGTGTTGAATTGTTCAGCGTTAACAAAGAAAGGTGTTACAAACAAGGGACGTTGTTGTGGTGCTGCTGCACAATTTCTGTCTGAAAGAGGCTTTGGAAATGTAGTCATGCCTCAATCCAGAGAATAACACACTAACAAGCATCATAGTTGTCCTTTAAGCAAAGTATGGAATTTGCAGAATCACCTTTGGCCCATAGGAACACTCACAATTTTCTTGAGATTAATTAGAGTGACTGGAAAAGACGATGAAAATACGGTTAATCACAGCGCTGTGGATTCCCACAGGAACAAAAGCATTGCGTGTGTGTGTGTGTGTGTGTGTGTGTGTGTGTGTGCGTAAAACACCCACAGGCCTAAAGGGCAGCAAACTGAGGCACAGCCCCATTCAAGGACCTGACCTGCAGTCCCAGTGTCTTCACTGTCTTACAAAAGAAGACAAAAATATTCCTGGCTCCCTTCTTTCCCATCCAAAATTAAGGGGAATACCATCAATGTTCAGGATTCACATATGTTATTTTCACACCTTAGGTAAAGACACTTCCAATAGAAGTCAATACTGGCTATATTGAGTTCATCTCAACCCCACAGTCATGTACACTTTTTAAAAAATACCTTGAAAGCCTATTATGATTGTGGCTGTACAGAATTTAGAGTATTACTACAAGTACAAGGTGTATTTATGTTCAGATTATGGTTCTCTAAATTCACAGTCTTCTAGTTATCGGCAAACTATGTGTATCAGCATCAAGGATGCATCTTAGCAACCGTCTTTGCTGTCAACACTGTTCCTGTGTATGTAAATAACATACTGAGTGTCTAACATTGAGTGGCATTCTCTTCTCTGGAATTGAACCTCCTCTTCTGCAGCCCATGGAGGTCACCACCCCCTTGCTACCAACTCCTTTAGCTGATTATGGTTGTGAGAAAAGTAGACACCACACCTGTACTTTCCTCAGGTCAGCGGTAGGCTGTGTGCTGGTCCAGACAGCTGGGCTAACAGCTGCTCTCCCCCCAGCTACACACCTGGGGCTTCGCCAAGTGACAACTGAGAATAAAACCCTGCAGAAAACCATTCAGTTCTCAAGGATTCAGTTACACTCCTCCAGCTTCAATGGCAAGAAGGTGAGAGGTGGAAGAGAAAAAAAAAAGAAACTGAACACAAAATGTACAACAATAGAAAAAACACACAACTGAAAGAGCTAAGAGAAGCCAAAAATAGCAACAGGAGCAGTCTTGACAGCACAGATTTGTGCTTAGGGGCGACGAACTGAAGGTGGACGGGGAGGAGGAGGAGGGGGGGGGTGTCAGGTTGAGTGGTCCTTAAGAAATGTGTGCCAGCATCGTTACTGTGGTTGCCATGACAGCAGCACACTGAGCATCCTTTTCCCCCAACAGAACCACAACACAGAGACGGCCATGTTTTCAGTCAACAGTGGGAGGACGCTGCTACAGCCGCGGCGGCCCTCCGTCTCAGGCCTCCATCCGTTCAGCCATGTCCCCACCCCCCAATTTTCAGTTTTGTTCGTTTATTCCTTTTTTAGTTGTTAGGTACTCCACCGCCTGCGGTCCTTTGACACATAATCAAATACTTTCCTGTATCCGGCTTCCGGCCAGAGTTTGTTTTTGATTTTCAGTCATTGCGTGTTTTATAAATCCCACAATATTTTCAGAGCCTCTCCCGACAGTCCAGAGGCAGGCGTGGTCGATTTCTCAGCCGGGGAGGCAAACTTTGCCTGCAAACAGAAGTCCCACTATAGTGAAGAAGATGGAGAGGACGAATAGCACGTACGAGGAGCCAACCACCGTGTTGTTGGGCAGCTTGTACGGCTGGCCTCCCACCTCATTGATGTAGAAGCCTATGGGGAAGATGAGAGCCGCCATACAGAACAGGATCACTGGAGAGAAGGAGCGACAGAGAGGGGAAATTAAGGAAATTATTAAGTAAAGATATAATTATATTTGGCATTCATAAATCTTGAATGTGAATTAGATCCATTTCAGAGACAAAGTCATAGGACTAAACATGCAATTGTTTAACAAAAGAAATAAAAGCACAAGTATAGAAAAATTAACCATGAGCTCTACAAACTGTTCCATTTTAGTCAGTTCAATAGCAACATACATTTTCATCATGAAATGGCTTTGAGGGAGAAATTCTACACTTTAAATGCACAATGATTAGCATGACTCTGCCTGCCATGCATTCGCAGGTTATTAATATTTCAATGTTTCATTTAAAAATAGGTTAATTGCCACAGACAATACATTCCTCTGGCAATTCCATGACATCCAAGCAGTACACCCTGTCATTTCTCTTGGAGGGAGGAGACGGGAATAATTTCTCATTTTATGATAATGTCTTGATAAGAAGAGGCGACAGGAAGAACAGTTGTCTACATCACTGTGGATTATTTCATTCAGTGAAGCCTAATTTGGCTTCTTATCTTCACACTAGCTGAAGGCAGACTTCGGGGAATGTTTGACAATTGTTTTAGTACTGGCAGAAGTAACTTTCTCTTATCTAAAAATAACTCGTATGTCGAGCAGCTCGTATCTCAAGGTACTACTGTATAAATAAAAAAGTACAGCGGAGACAAAACGCCAGGTGGCAGATGTGCCTGACCCCTGGGAGCGATTAGTAACACTGTGTTTGAGGGGATATGATTAGTTCTCATTTGTTACGAATTTATACGTAATTTATACGTAAAGAATGGTACATTCTTTACGTATAAATTGCATAAATGTTTTTTCAGTTCATTTTTCCTCTGTAATAAGAATGTGATGTGTTGTCCCTCCTGTTTCCATTTTTCCACCATTGCTTACATTGTTAACACTGTCTGGCCTCACAACACTCCCACTATTTCACACATCTTTTCTTGATCTGACTTGAAGAACCTGAGTGAAGGGTCATCATTTTCTGTTGTCTTGAGATTTAAGAGACAAGTGAGTTTTAGGAAATGTCCTAAAAAAGAAGCGAGTGCTGACTTTCTATTTCTCATATCGAGCGCTATACCCTCCCACACCTGAAATACCAAGCCTTTTCCATTGTTAGAGGTGATCATCACAATGCTTTTAGCTCCTTTAAAAAAAGTAGTTGTGCTATAAATATACCTTTGTTTCCTGTTCTTGTGTTTTTTTACACAATACCTCAATGCCCTGCAATTAAGCTCGTGACATATTTGTGCTGGCCACACAGTTTGCAGAGGATTTGGTAGAGGACTTCTGAAAATAGGTGATTCACTGGGTTGCTAAAAACAGCCGTGTACATAGTTACATTGTTACTAATTTGTTAAGTTAGACCAAATTACTTGTTACATTGCAACACTAAAGCCATTATAACTATAAATAAAGTAGTTACAGTATCGTGTTATAACCAAAAGAAAATAAAGAAATGTTCTGTATGAGTAGAGATTAGTTTTAGCTGGGATATTTGAGTGGCAGATATAAATAAACCAGAATGTCTCCAAGCACAGCATATACTCACACCTAACAGGCTAGGAGTGCATGAAAACACTGAGATTAAGTCAACTACATTAATACAACGACTGATCCCTAATGAAGACGTCTGATGAAAACACCTGCAATTCTGGAATGGCGTGACAACATTATGACATATCTTAAAAAGGTACTGACTGTAAATTTCCCAATTTGAGATCAGTTATCTTATCTCATCTCATCTACATCTAGAAGAAAAACGCCATTAGTGTAAAATAAATTTCTTAAATAACTACCAATATAATGAGGATACCAATGTTATTAAAAATACTAGTTAGGTTTTCAGTGTCAAATAGTCATGTGAAAATGTCACTATTTCTGTTGTACTGGCAAAATGGCAAAAGTGAGCTCTTTAGTGATATCTAGCTATTATTAGAACTCTAATTCTTGTTGGAAGAGATAATTATGAATGTAAATTTGGACTAGCAGGCAAAAACTCCAGGAAAGCATTGGGTTTAATAATTTGCGAGACAAAAGGGGCATAGTGTCCTGAAAAATGCTCCCACCCAGTTTTTAAACAATAATACAGAGCATTGTGGCAAAGCAACCAATCAAATTCCATCCTCCCACACAGTCTTATGAAACCAGGCCCAGCCACAGTGCTTTGAATGCTGAGCTTCTATTGAAAGCTGGAAGTGTATGTACACAGAAAAAAAAAAATCAAGGTAAAGATGGAGAAAAACTCTAGAGAAAATGAGAGCAATGCTGTACCACATAAGCCACCCACACCATACCAGGCAATCTTACAAGAAATCAGCTTTAAGGGAGCACTAGGTGTCATCAAGTATGCAAAAACAGCATTCACGGATGTGCTAGAGCACATCTAAATATACACACCCACACACAGGTGTTTTCATGTCACCCTGAAACACACATAAACCTGGGAGGTGGCCTTGGAAGTCAAACTTTTCTACACATCGTAATTAGCGGCCAATATTTCCCTAGTTATTCAACCACATCCCTTGTCTTTTTACTAAATCATGCCCTGAAGAAACTGTTCAGAAAAACAGTCAAGAGGCAAAAACAAGGTTTTTTTTAAAAAAGTTACATCACTATTGATATAGTGAGATGGAGAAAAGGGTGAAAAATCTTCAGCGGAATTGAAGTACTATCTTTGACTTACTGCCAGTGAAGGCGATCCAGCGGGCATATTTGGTGGCTTCTCGTCGCCAGTGTGAAGCCACCAGCAGTCCACAGGTGACTGTGAGGGAGATGATGCCCATTATGATGAAGAACAGTGTGGTGACCCACTCTGGGGGAAGCCGTGGTGGGATGCAGGTCCGGTCTCGTCCATGGATGGTTTGACATTGCCGGACTAGACCCACTGTGAGGGCACCTGCAGAGAGAGGTTGAATTTAGATAGAAACTGTTTTCAATCTTTGTTTAATTCCTGATTCATCAAGCACTGAAGAAAACATTGACTTTTGAGATTCCATAATAGAGGTTCCTAATGTTATTTTTCTGCAAGTAATGTTTTTGGTGCATTGCTTTTCTGGTTTTATTTTTTTAATACACAGGAGCAAACTCCGATGGAATATCTAAGCAGAGATCAGATCAGATTATATGATGTGCAATGATAATACTGATAGTTTACTCAAAAAGAATTATATTTTACATATAATTTGTTTTATTAAAATAGTTGACAACATTAGTAAATGACTCAGCACTGGTTCGTGGCACACGGATTGGTAAATCCTCTGCCTTCTTTATTCATAAGCAACACAGCTAATGAAAGGTGCACAAATAACACACTTACCGGTAAGCAAAAAAAAGGTAGAACATTAATTTGAAAATGTGCCCAAAAAAACGCATCATTAGAGGTGGACAACTGCAAAATGATAATTATTTTGCTTCTTAAAAAGAATTGAAGGCAACCCAGTTCAGCACAATGTGTCTGCTCACCAAGGGGCAAAATACGAATCTAACAACCGAAGTTTGAACACATGATCCTGACAGTGTGCATAAAACCTTAACAAAAATGAGAAAATTGGCAAACAGAAAAAATTATGAGCAAAAAAGATTAAGAATCTCATACTGGAGAAAAAAAATCCAAATATGATTGATGTCAAGCTCTAACAGGAAAAAGGCCAAAGTACAGTAGCTCAACTGATGACAAAGTGAAACAAGAACCAGTGAAGGACGAGAGATACAAGAAAAACCTTTAATTTACAAACAGATCAGTGGTGGAAAACTGGTGGGACCCAATTATACCAGTGAGTGGCCAAGACATTTCCTCATGCTTTCAAGTACAGAGGGTGGGAGCTACATTAGTCCTGGCAATCACTGAATCTATCCCACGCAGGTATGACACTTAGCACAGACAGTGAGAAATAGCAATGATATCGGGCAGCAGGTTTAAAAACTAAATATATCAATCCATACTCGACTGTAATCTTTATCTTCCTCCATGACTAAGCTCTGGATAAATTCTTATGTAGAATGGCACGACTGTTATAGTGAAAAATGTCGCAACGTGATTTTATACTGCAACTATCACTCAATGTTCGCATGGGAGGACAAATGGATCTATGGCTCATTCTGCATCACCATTAAAACCAGTACTCTGAGGAAGAACATGCTCCAGTGGTGCATCCTCTCTGGATGGATGCCAGTCAATTAGAGCACAACCTCAAGGGAAATTTTAACCTGAGTAACACAGCATCATATCACTTAGTTTACTGCTGATCACAGGCCTAAGCCAAAAAAACAAAGCCAGATTAGAAGCAACACACTCAGGATGTAGGAGATTAGTGGCATTTGTTTGAAGGGGTGCTATTGTGATGGGCTTTGTGGCGCACATTTGTTTTCTATTTAAATGTGAGACGAGCTATCGTAAACCTCATTCTTTAACACTTTTCATCTGAAGCCAAATAAAAGGATGGTGTCTAAGAAAATACAGCTGTCATTTCAATGAGGTCACTGGTAGAACAGGCTTTGGAAAAGGAGGCAGGTTTGTTAGCACGCTTTAGTTTTTTGCTATGTGTTGCTGGGGAAATTGAACCATCATCTGACAATGCATGGCTTTCGGCAATCAGATGCTTATGAAGACACATTCCTGAAATATTCCTTATTTGAACTGTGAAATCCAATTAGCTTCCTTTGCAAAAACGCAAACCATTGTACTCTGGTATTTCCCTCTTGTACAGTAAGCTAAACGAGACTGAAAACTAGGGAATGAACAGTATATCCATGTACCTCAGCCACCAGATAACCAACATGGACCATAGAGCTAGGGAAGGCAAATGGAAAGATATCACACCAACCTGTGGCAGGGGTATCTGTGAAACTGAAATAGTCAAAATTCCAAAAGACTTTAAGCCCACCAACACCAGAGGCCGGGACATTCTAAGGTCGAGACACGCAGAAAACAAGCTGGGTGGTGTGTATACAGTTCAGTGCAGTGTGTGCTGATCAGACAAGACAACCACTTCACCAGTGGATGGCACAACACAGGAGATCAAACTCAAATATCAAACTTAAATGACTCTGAGGAGCAAACGACACAACTACGACACAACTATCATCCAAACGACTGCAGGGGACGGGAGCCTATGGACCATAGGTGAAACCTACATGACTGCGTTTCATGACTCTCATTGTTATTCAACAGCCTCAATCACTCCCATTGGGTTACATATCTGGAACTACCCATCAACCCTTCAGAAATGAAGAAGCCTCCTGGATTAGAGGCAAAAAAAGTCTTCAGGATTTTTCTAAATCCAGGTAACCTTATTCAACAGAGACCGCTATCATGGCCTGGACCTTCACAGACAAGTACTTCTCTTTAGACTAACCATATTTAGAAGTCTGGCGACTTATTTAGATATATAAAAGCTAGTATTCCTGAGCCAACATGCAAATATGCCGTGTCACTGTAGTCGAGTCAAGGTAAAAACATAATAATGACTTGAAGATCAGTGAAAATGGTGAGCGGGTTCATGCAGACATTGACACATTTTCAACCCTCAATAATCCTGTTGTTTTCATCTGTTTCCATAATAGCCTTTCTTCCCTGCCTTTGGCAGTGGGTTTCATGATAAAAAATTGTGACCCACTCATGGGAAAAACAAGCTGTTCACTTCCTGAAGGTCAAAATCACCCCAGGAAACCTTCAGATAATCTTTCTGTGAAAGAAACAACAGTCTGTATATGGATGAGCTAATTGTAGTCTGAGCTACAATGACATGAGCATTGTATGACACAATGTCAGAATATTTTGGCCTTACCATGTTTGATGGTTAATAATATGAAAAAAAAAACACTCATTCCATTGATCACACAGTAACCCATTCAGAGAAAAGGCCCCGAAACGACAAGCTTGCATGGGTGGGACCAGTAGGCCATCCAGAGGAAATCCTGTGCCCTTTATGACACCCAGCGAAAGCACTGCTTTTACAGTAACAACCCACAGAAACAATGCTAGTGGTTCAAACAGAAACATGAGAGAAGGTGGATTCAAATTAAGGCAAGGATAGAAGTGAAGGTTTCATATTTGCTGTAGAAAGTATAAAAATTTACTTTTTAGACCAAACACAGTAATGCTGTCATGAGAGAACAAGTGAAATGATTTTCTACCTTCTCCATCTTATTTACCCTCTCTCTTAATGCTATGGCTATTAAAGTCTTGTTGGGAGGAGCACGCAATAACGGTCATGTTCCACAGCCTACAGCTGAAGTTGCTTCGACATAACCTTTAACCTTGAGCAGGTTAATGTATGGTAGGTGAGAAAGGTGAAGGATGCAGGCAACGTTGCTGAGAACAGTAGACCATGAGGCAAAGCTGTGGGTAATGTAAGCATTTTATGACTATTTCCCCTGGTTCCTGAGACATCCTGCTGTTTCACTAGCTCTGTGTGAAATTCCTGCCCGACTGCAGGCAGTCACGCTATGATACATGGGTATAGGTAAACAACTCAACAAGCATGTGCACACACAAGCTGTCCAAGTCTAGAAAAAAAATGATCAAATAATATTAAGGCTTGTTTACGATATATTATTACTATAAAATTCAAATAACAGCATACATACAACCTACGTCCTGAGCCTGTCTATGCAAGAATGTGAATGAGGATACAGGAAAAGCATAGATATACATTCTGGGAACTCTAGGGCTCTAGTGATGTTGGTTCAGCTGCAGACTGTAATTTAGCGTTTTTATATCCCTTATTTTGGAGCTCATACTTTGGGCTTGATATTCTTTAGCTAGGATGATGGTGGAACAATCCGATCACCAAAAAAACAAAACAAAACTTAAATACAGTACTCACAACAGGACCTTTCAGGCTTAAAATCAAAAATATATGTGCAAGTACTCACAACAGGATCTTTCAGGCTTAAAATCAAAAATATATGTGCACTATGGCTTAATGAAAATAATACAGTCCTAGTAAAGACAGGTGGACAAAATGGAGGCACACAAATATCTAATTGACAAACCAGGCAAAGGTGCTGAAATATGGATAATTTGTACTGACTGTTTGCAATGCGAAACCCATCCATTTTAGCCACTCCAAGCGTGGTATGCATTGACAAACATGCATCAAACTCAAAGTGCCAGATGGCTTGTCCCAGTTTTCACAAACAACTCAAAGTGAGGGAAATTAAACAAGCTGTAGCTTAGCTAAGAGTGAGATGGGGTGGTTCAGGATTGCTAAATGTGCACTGGTGTAAAGAAAGAGGTGTGTTGGATTTATTACACATGGCAAAAGAAAAACATCAGTGCAAAAACTAATGATTTCATCAAATGTTTCTTCTTTATAATTGCTGGAAACAAACACTTCTAAAGAATTCACTGCACTGAACAAGTGTCCTGAACCAAAGTTAAGTGCTTTGGATTAAAAACAAACATTATTTGTTCCAGAAAGAGGGAAAAAACTTTTCACCAATCCTTCATTTTGAGGGTCTCCTCTTCTGCCAGACCTTGCTACAGTGCTGTCGGCTGTGTATTTACAATTAACAAAATATTCCTCTCACCGACTGAGAGAAATTAGATCTGTGTCTGCTCGTCTTTGGTATGATGGTGTTGTTGTTAGTGGGGAATAGGAGGTGCTGCTGTTTGAAAGATCTGGGGGCGACGAGTCAAACAAGCCTCTGAACTGTGGTGGGCGGCAAGTAGGCGAGTGAAGCAGGCAGCAACTTCTGCTGCTAGAGGCCATTCATCAACCCTTCAATCTGTAGGGACACGATTGACACGAACACTGCTGATGTGCCCAAGAAAAATGGACCATACTCGAGGTTTTATGGATGTCACTATTACTGTGCTGGCATTACTAGAAATGAAGTTTCCACTGTCAGATCCCCTTTAAAAATAAAATGTTGATGAATTAAACAAGGAAAGATTCTCATATGCTGAATTTTTACATCTGTACTATCATCAACAAATATATCATTTGGCACACTTCCTGATGGAGAAAATACACAGAAATTATCAACAAGACTAGAAATAGTAGCAGAAGCACTATTCTAACATATTTGTTACCTAAATATCAGTAGTGCTCTGTCTTCAAAGGCTAAGCCTTCATTTCCAATTACAAATGGAATGTTTAAACTAGTTGTGTTAATAGATTGTTGATACTATTGATAGGATAGTGATACTGTGTTACTGTACCTGCATGGCTGCAGCAGTGTCTGTCCATTCAGTTTAGGTTAGCATGGCTAAGTTGTGCTTATGCTGTTGCATACAGTGGGTCTCTGTTGTGTTGAACCTGCTTTATGATTTTGACCCAATTTTTAACTCTGTTGTGTTTGAAATATCCAACCATTCTATGGTACTGAGTAAAACACAAACAATTATGCTGTCAGTGACTCCTTCCCACCACGATCATTTTGTGTGCTACCAAACATGATACTTCAGATTCCTTCAGAAGAACGACATTACTCATCACTTCCATATCTGCATCCTACATTGGTTTTGCATAAACAAATGTGGTGAAATTCCATGAGCCACTGTGAAATTCAGTGTCATTAATTTCAAAAGAAAATTGATTATTACAAACAAAAGTCTCAACTTTACCAGTTCCTGGTCATGTAGTCAATGGTGATAACTCATCTACAGGCTGTTTATAATAGATGAAAACTGCTAAAATTGGATAAATTATTGATGATTGGAATATTCAAAAATAGATGCCTATTTCTACTTAAGTATTTCATTTTTTAAGCTTTAAGATAAGATAATAATCCTTTATTTTCCCACAGTGGGGAAATTTAAAGGGCTACATCACGATATGTATACAAATTACCTAGAGACCAACACACAACTGCTCATAAATATTTGTTGTGATTAAGCAATCAACAGTTAAGATAACTAGTCAAGTTAATTGTTAAAAAAAATTGACAAGCCAGCCTAAGGCACCTTTTGGAACCAAAATGAGTTAGCAACAGATGAAATACTTCCAGTGTAAAGCAATGAATTTAATAACAACTGCAATTTTAATTACTTGTTCCCCTAGAGACTAAGCATTAAGGCTTTTTTTAGGCTTAATATTCATTACTTTGATCTGAATATAAAAATTATATTGCCTGTAATTTCTAAACATTGTCATAACTACATTTGCAGTTTAGAAGGAGCGCGCTGCCATTTCCGTCCTTGCATGTTGGCGGCACAGATTATACATGAACTACAAGTCAGAACTGCCTGGTCTGCAGCTCTGCAATGGAATGATATTGACTGGGTGTCAGTTGCTTTGAATCAATGACAGTGTGTCCTTGTTCTTTGAAAAGGGATATCAAAAATAACACAACATAGGCATATATGCGGGTGTCTTGATGCGGTATCTCCCTGAGCGTCATCACACATCCCCAAACTGGAGGCAAAAACCACACTCTCGATGACTAAAACCAACTTTGATACATACTTTCTGCCAAGGGAAAATGTTTCCGAGGTCAAATAAGGGCAGAATTTCAGGCAACGATACCCTCTGCTAAGACAACAACACAGCATTGGGAGCTATCAGTGACTGTCAGAGTACATTAAGCTCAAACAAAATATTAGCCTGTAAAAATGGGTGGGATAAAATCTGGTACACAGCTCAAAGTAGTCCATAAGTAATGAAGACAACTCAATCACAAGGATTGCACTTCAAGAAATGTGCCTTTTAATTTGATTAAATTTATAACACACCAGCTCAACTGTAAGAAGCTGAGCAAATTAGTAAATTCACATGGAATAATTCAACTGTACAAAAGCCAGCATAAAGAGAAACTTAAATTATAATACAGGCCGCAAGTAGACAGATTTTACTGAAGAAGAGGAGACATGGCCACAACAATAGAATGAGTAGTCCACATTAAAGGCAGGCCTTAAAGCAAATTACCCAACTTTGATTGTGTTTTGTTATTTTAAAGTTTGTTTCAGTCACAACAACTATGAAGAAACATGTTCATTAATAACCTTTCTGAGAGATGAGAAAACAACGTAACATTAATAATACCAAACCACTAGTTGAGGTGGGATTGTGGACACATGGATTGGGTTGCAACAGTATAGATGGTAGTAGGTAAATCTCCATTTGCAAATAATTTAAGTAAGAATAACGAAATCTCCTGATTGGACCCCCCTCCTACAATTATTTAATTAATTTATTCATCATCAACTGCTTCATCCACTGTGGCGGGTCGCAGGGGCTGGAGCCTATCCCAGCTGACTGAGGGCGTGAGGCGGGGGAAACTCCGGGCGCGACGCCAGCACACTGCGGAGCCACACAGAGACACAGACAAACACGCACACACACATTTCTACGAGCAATTTGGGACCGGCCAATTAACCTGAAGCGCATGTTTGTAGAGGCAGGAGGAAGCCGGAGAACCCGGAGAGAACCCACACAGACACGAGGAGAACATACAAACATACAGAACGGGACCCCAAAACGGATTCACCTTGTTGTGCGGCAACAGCGCTACCCACTGATCCACCGTGCCACCCTCCTTACAAATATTTCTACAATCAAAAGACCTTAATATCCTGACTTCCTTATTATTTTTGTAATAATAAAGTAAGAAATTGAATATAAACAGACTACAAGCATAACAGAATAGAGTAAAATACAACAGACTAAAACTAAAATAACCTCAAAGTCAGAGACACACAAATTGAAATAAAGTGAAATTTTCTTTTTACTGTACTGCAACTTAAATTCCAACCAGCAGTGGAAGAACTTTCAGATCCTTAATTTAAAACAGGATCTCGGGATCTAACCAGACTAACAACAAAGGTCAGACGGCATTGATGGCTGGCTAAAATGGGTTTAATTCATTTATCAACTGTCCACACACCACACTAAAAGACAAATGGTGAACAAGTTCTGACAACTGGTACAAGTTTGTAAAAGTACCATTGGCAATCGGGCCATGCAACACCAGAGAATTTGATGCTAACTGCAGATGGAACCAGCGGGTTTATGGTGGCACGTCACTGTGGAGATCCACCAAAAGGAAAAAGGAGTAGGGTGGAAGTAGTAAAAGGAAAATTCAGAGAGAGGTGGCCCTTCACAGAAAAGGGGCTGAGGACAGACTGGCCTTCTTTCAACCGTAACACCTACAACATGAGCTGCGGCTTCAGGCACTCCAAAAATACAACTTTCCTGTTTGCTTCTTATGACATTTTTTTTTTCAGTATACCAGAAATTTCATGAGATATTAAACAAGCCAACACAAATCTGAAACTCAAATCACTTGAGCACATGACATTAAAGGTGAAAATAATGCTGGAGTACAACCTTTTGCCTAAACCATGTACTGTAATGCTTGCCACAGCAAGATAATTGTTCAACAGAAATTGTTCTATAAATGTGGAGTATTTGCCTTTCCGGACTAAAAAAACACCACGGAATATAGATAAAAATAAGAACATTAGTTATATACTATATATTCCAAACCTGTGGCTAGCACGATCTCAAAAAGGGTGTGAGGGAAATGCATTTTAGTGTTCTATCTTGTAATTGCCATTTTTCAAGGCAAGTCAAATCACAACTAAGGACAACAGTGAAAGCTTGGGGGAGGTGAGAACAGTCACAAGGATGCAGACGTTTTCTTCTGTATGACACCTACGCTCAACCGGCACAGCAGTTTAAATTTAGTCAATGTACGACTTTCTTTCCACAGGTAGAGAGCCTTGGATCTCAGTGAGTAGTTACCATGCAGTCAGGACATCTAACTTTAGACTTTGATCACACCATTATATCCCGACCTTGTCTCACACACAGCTTCAGCCTCATCCTTTGCTCTCCAATGCAATCCAAAGGACTGCATTCTAAACGGTGGCCTCATTTCATTTGAATCCTATTATTACATTTGCCCAGGCTGCTTATTCTGTAATGTTATACCATCTAGATATATTGCATTGGTGGATGATGGACTCTTTCTGACCCAGTTACTAAGCTGTAATTCTGCAGAGAACAAAGACAAGCAGCTGTCTGTCAACTAACAGCACACTTCTGTGACAAATCAGCTGAGATACCACAAATTAGCACCAGTTTGGTCCCTCATATCTGATCTGATTTGACTGTTGACTGGCTGATTACTTTGATGGCAAAGTTACCACAAAACCAAGATTCAAAATTTTATCAGTCAAACAAGAGAAGGCATAAAATTGCTCTTATAATCATGAACAGTTTTTACCAATAAACGCCTGTGTGGTCTACAAGAAATGTATGAAATTACGTTTTAGAGAATCAACTACTAAATACTCGTTTGCTTGATATTTACTGATCATTTGTTGATTAAAAGTCACGCAAAAACATAACTTGAAATTATAGAAGCACCAGAGATCAACTATGCTGCACCAATACAAATAATAACAAAATACAAAAACATAAGTGCAGCTGTGGGTAGCAGTTATCCTGCTTCATTTACCTGCCGATTCACCTGTGTTGATCCAGTCGGGGTTTGCAATACTGGCTATTGCAAAGATGTCAGCTGCCAGAAACAGGCACCCTGAAATGATGGTCAGCTTATCCATACCGCCCGATAAACTGATGAAGCGGTGAAAGACGTCGAGAAAATGTGCTGGTCGTTGTCCAAACGCGACCCGGACCCCGGTGAGACACAGGGGCGGGGGGCTGTGATCAGGCTAACCTCGCCCCCCTTCAACGAGACTCTGTTGTGGTTCTGTTGTGCATTTTGCAGCAACGTAGCTCTTTCGCATCCAGTTAAATGAGAGCCTCCGGCTACAAAAGGCTCAAACAGCCGTCACCACAGCATCGCATCCCAAACGTAGTCCGGTGCGGTAGAACAAAAGCTCACTCATGCTCCAGGGCCTCGGACCGTTCGTGTTGTCTTTCGGATCGCAGCAGCAGCAGCCGCCGCAGCAGCAGCATCGGGCACAGCTGCGGCTAGCAGGTATGCTAGCTAGCTCTTTCCCAGATTCGGGCTCGGTGTACCGAGCTGCGGCCCGGAGGCTGCTCGACGGCCGAGACCGTCAGCACGCTAGCATCTCAGACTCAATACAGGAGGAGAGAAAGAAGCAAAGTAAGTTCTCCTCCCTTCACAGCCTCCTTCCCTTCTAGCTGAGGTCTAACGTTAACGTTAGCCGTCAGGAAAACGAGAACCCATCACCGCCTCTTGCTGATTCGAGCCCGTTCTACTCTGCTGGAATAGCATCTGGTACTTCCAGTCCGTTAGCCATCCATCTTCACCTTTTCCTCATCTTCTTCTTGTTCGGGAAACGATGAGGAGCGGCTTCTCGTTTTTTGTCTTTTTTTAGTCGACGTTGGGGGTTTAAATCCACACGAGGTGCGAGTGGTAACGTTATTGTTTTGCTTTCAGTCCGTGTGCCCACCGCTAGCTCAGCTACCCTCCCAGCCGAATGACATCAAGCGAACACCCCCACGCAGCGTCGCACACATCCACACAGGGTTCAGGTTGGAACAGGGGTCTCTTCTCGCGAGATTACACGAGACCAGGGCTCGCGCTGCGTTGAACGTGTGGCCATTAATTGAGGGTCTGTGAGATAAAGTGTGCATCAGCAAATACACATCAATATTATGTGATGTATGATGTAAACTAAGGGTTATTTTATAATCAATGTTCGATATCAAATTAAATTTAATCTACTTAAATCAAATCTTGTTCATCTTTTATAATAATGCAATAATTCAATGTCATTCACCCTTTTCATTGTACGTGTGTATGGGGTTAGTAATAATGTAAAATAACAATCGTCCAATGCTTTTGAAAACCCAGGGCCCCAGCTGAAGTGGAATTTGCTTTCTGACAGCTCATAACATAAAATATATGAACCCTATGTGCTTTTCAAATATATGCAACATCATTGTTTTACTTAATGAATAGAATTATAGTGAAAATAATTCGTCTCCATCTTGCTTGGAACACCGTAGGTCTTTCAAATGCTATAGCATAAAATACTATCACATCCACAAAGGCTGTCACAAACAATTTCATTTCAAGTTGATTTTGCGGTTATTTTAATTTTTACTCAAGAAAATTATCCCCCACAATTATTAGATAAGCAGGAACAAGCTTGAGATTAAATTTAAAGATGTTCAACATCATAGGCAATTTGCAATCTTTGCAGTATTTGTGCTCCTGGTTCCCCCTATTGGTTGATGAAATATCATTAACATCATCAATAACACCTCGAAGTAATAAAAATACAAGATGCCTAAAAAGACTATTTGACCAGCATATTCCTGCTACAACACCAAAACCTACAGAAGTCGTTCCGAGTCACAAATTCAAGCATCAAGCATATTTTACTTCTATAATTTTAATTTACATTGATATACACTTGTATTGACAACAAACAAGAGAAAAAATATATTAGATGGCTCCTTGTTGAGGTGCATACACTTACTGCAGGACAGACTAGAAATGATTGTTGACATAAAATGATGTGCTGCAAGAAGCTGTGGTTTTGCGGTCCCAATTCCTTTCCAAGCAGGCAGGTACAGCATACCAAAGTTAAAATAATAGATTCTTATTTATATTACTATTTATATTTCATCCACAAACGGGGTCGTTTTGAGTTGTCCACAAGCTGCCATGGTTTTCTTGCCATCCACAAATTTTTTTGCAGCCTGTGACAAAGGACAAAGTATTATTCAAATGCAGTGGACTCACTGATTAGTCAGTTATTTGTATGACAAACTCCATCAACTCCATTTACAGTATGGGACAAACAAATAAATACACCAGCACACTCAGAGTCTCACATGTCACAGTTCGGTCACTACATGTCTCCACTAAAGTAATTCTCTGTTGCATCTTTCTACATGACTGAATCATCAGTACAGTTGACAAAATGCTTCACTGCATGTAGGGAGTGAAAGTATAATAAAAAAGTAGTGTACAGCTGTAATGCTTCTGTTGATGTCCAGAGGGAGCTAAGTCCATGGATATAAACGCACACACAGTCTCCTCAATGCATTATCCTGTAACAAGCATCAGCAGTGGTCTTTTAAAACACATGTTAAGATCTTTGAGGACTTGTTGATCACAACCACAGATGAATGTTTTAGTGTCTGGATTCTGACTGTTTTAGTGAATTGCAGTGATCTGTTTATCTTTTCTTCGCTTTCAGTTAGCTCCAATTTCTGGTTGAACCTATTTATTGAAGTCAATCACACCACAGCTCTTTCCACATATAAGTTTGTTTTTCATGTACATGAGACACTCAAGCTCAATGATAGAACCTTGCTAATCATCTCTTGGATTTGTAACTCTGACCCTGCCATCTAATACCACACATCATCCTCTGGTACATAGTTATTATGAAAATAATGAAAGTAAGTGTTGAACTATTTCTGATCATGTATAACAAAGCACAATTGGTATCAGATCTGGCAAAAACTGAACTTGTGACTGAACACTGACACAGAGAATGACAACTTCTACTGTCAAGGCCCTTACATCGACCACTGCCTCCTGGGTGACAGCATCAATCGTCTCCATGGCAGCATCAGGGGGCTGATATGCTGCATTCGCCAGAGCCTGAGCACCAATCTCCTCCAGTAGGGTCTCAGAGCTCTCCATTGACATCAGGTAGTTTGTTTTCAGCTGTTTCCTGTGCAGAGGAACGAACCACAGACCAGGGTCAAAAATACATTTTCAAATCCCCCCATGTTCCACAATGCTCAAATGAACTCACTTTGCCCTGGTGATGTCAGCCTCCGTTAGATTTCCCTCTGCCACAGTCCTCACTTGAGTGATAGCAGCTTTGATGGCCTGTCCAGAGAATGGACACAAGCATGACTTCAGAGGAACACAGATTCGGGTACACTTGTACATTTTAATTGGAAGATTTGTCTTTGAGGGTGTAAATTAGTGAATACCTCTCCTGCAGATTCAGCTTGTGCAATAATATAAACACCAAAAAGTCCAGCATCAGAGTATGATGCATTAAAAGCTGTGGCCTGAAAGACAGCCAGAGGTCATCTGACATTAGAAGACAAGCTGTATTTATAAAGAATGAAAAACACATGATAGAGTGAAAACATCTGTTTCCGTAATCAAATTTACCTCAAATGGCTGCATAGTAGCTTTGGCAATTCCTTGGGTCAATTTGCTTGTGATGTTGGAGCCTCTCTTTAGACATGGCCCAGCTCCCAGTATTCTTTGCAACACACTGAAGGCATTAGCCTCTGCAGTACAAGTCACACCACCCTCACTTGAAATCAGTGCATGAACCAAGTCATCACTGGTTTGGACCCGCAGCTCACCTACACAAAAACACCTGTCAAATAGTATTGTGACAATAATCCAATAATCTCATTATTATGAGATCTACCTCCACGGTAAACAGCCTTAGCTTGAGGTGCACCACCACCACTGCGGACATTGAGGAAACCCTCTCCCACCTGCTTTAGAACGGAGTGCGTTACACCTGGAGAAATAAATTAGATGTTAATGAAGAGTAAAGAATCAGAAAAAAAAATCCACAACATTTCAACTTTACAGAAATTACCAAGCTTATGTGTTTGGATGAAGACAAAAGGAATTTGTGGAGGGTGAACAAATAAAAATTTTACTGACATCAGTGAGATGGACGATGACTTCAGAGAACAAACTTCTCATTAGTAAGACGGAACCCAGAAATCAAAGCCTGAAGAGATAGGACTGCAGCAATGCATTCAGACGAGACACTCACCTAGTCCTACCAGAGCCATTCTGCCAGCGGTGAAATTATCCTCAGTAAATGATTGCAACTATGAGGACAATAAAGAGAATAAGAGTTGTGATGGTTAACCACCAACATGCAGGATGTGTAAGAACAGGTCAAAACTCATTCATACCTGTTTGCAAGAGATGTGACCAACCATGTGTTCAGGGCAGTACAAAGAGTTGGACAGAGTATTTTTGTACGCCGCCTCGTGCAACTTCTCAATTACACCTGCATGAAGAAAATGGTTGGATCGTCATTAAAACGGAAAGCGTCTTGAGTCACCTGTTTTTTTGGTTAAATGACTAACCTTTTCAAAACGTTCTGTAATATAACGATGAAGCTCAGCTCTTAGAATGCGCCACTGAGAATCACTTGATTGTGCTCAAATTTTTCCAACAACTGTGCTTAATCGTAAAGCAAAATAACTCCATAATCAACATTACTGGTACAGTGCTTTAACAGCTTGTTTGTTTTGGCCGTGGTAATCAAACTGTGTGCAGTGCTGAAAGTAACAGGATGTCAAAGTGACACAAATTTCCAAAGTCAAAATGTTGTTGCTACAACTTCTGCTACTACTAACCTATCTGAGGACATTGCTGGGCCAGAGCCTTGTCAAGCTTCACCCTGGATGTCAAGTCGGCCACCTCCCATGGCCGGAAGTCCTGTGCTGTGGTCACATCAACCAAATACTCCATTAATAAATCTCTGGAAACACACATACATGTAATAAAGTTAGAAGACACTGCATCCTCTTCATAACCTTTACATTAACTTGAAATGCATATGAAACAAAGGGTTGTCACCTACAATTGATCTCTCAAGCACTGCATGGTGTACACCATGGTCTCTCTTGATGACATCACACTGCAGGAGAAACATAGTGTGTATTTTGTGGTACTCTATGGTTACTCCAGTAATCGCTGATCTATTTATAGCAGGAACTGTCTACATGTGGATGTGCAGAGCGTGCACTCACTGACCTCAGGCTGCCCCCCAGAGCTTCCAATCCATGACAGATCCGGAAAGCAGATGCCCCCTTAGTAGTCTGTAAAACAACAACGTGTGTTTCAACAAGAGTGGAAGAGTACACCTCGTAGAGACCAACACCAAGCTTGGAGTGCAGACGGTGGTAACAATCACACGGCTTTAAACATCTCATCCTGTGCTCAACTTTTTCAAATCACACTCAGACAACAAAAGCATAGATGCATGGTACATAACAGGCAGCCAAGATCAACACACAGGGAAGATACAGCCTCACAGTCACACCTTGTAAGAACATAATCTCCTTTGGGAACAGAATAATTACCAGGTTCGCCGCAAGTCGTAGCACATGAGAAACCCCCTGGTTTTCCAAAGTCTCATAGCGGCTACCTGCTTTCACAAACACACCGATGCTGGACAAGGGGGAGTTGTTTTCCAGTGATGCTATCACTAGACCATTCGGAAGCTTGGATACCTGAAGTAATCAGAAACTTTAAGTTGAAATGGTCAACAAATATACAGAACACTGTCTTCCCATTTCTACTGAAATGTCCGCAATTGCATGGTGTGAGTGATGAGTGAATGCAACGCTTGGTTGATGCAGTGTTGACAAGCGCAGTACCTACCTGGACATTTTGGGGAGGCAGAAGTGTAGCTGAGGGTGTTTTGAGGTTTGTGAAAGGTTCATTCAAATCTGTAGTCCTCCTGGCAGCAGCATAACAACGTTTCTGTTGGAAATGTTGAAAAGTTTAAGACAAATTACTTCTATCAGGAACTGTTGGATTTTTGTCTGAGTATCCTTTTTACTGAAAAGTAACTGTAACAGGAGAAGATCAAGAGCTGCTGCTCAGAACAACCTGTCTGTTGACATGTGTTGTTAAAGTACTTCAAGTACAGCTTTCAAGCTATTAAATCTAGTTTAATAGCCATACAGGTATGACTATACCTTCTCCAATGTCTAAGAAGAAACAACATATACAAGAACACCCTAATAACAGAAAACAACAAAAGACAAGACCGTACAGATTAATAGGAGTTAATAGGAGTTGAGACAGGTGAGTCTGAGTATAACAGAAGTGACAAATTAATAACCCTATTACTAAATTCTTCTTGAATACAAAATAAATAGAAATTCGATTTACAAAAAAGCAAACAAAAAATAAGATGCAACTTACTAGGTTGTAAATCAAGTACGATTTTTTATTATATAATATAATGTGATTTATTTAATTGCAAACAAGTACGTACTATAACATTAATAAACGCTTTCTGATGCATGTAAACCTTGTCAACAAATCGGACACCGACAAGCTGTCAGAGTTGACCTGAAGTGATCCAAACCAACAGAGGCTAAAAACAAACTGCACATGAACTGCAAACAAGCGCCAACATTTTTTCTAAACAGTGTGTGATTAAAAACCTACATCAGCAATTAGTGATGGAGTTAGCGATGTGATTCAAAACGAGGCGTCTATAAACAAGAGGACTACCTGCAGTTCCGCAGACCGGACATGACCTTCAGGTTTCAACCAGCTGAGTAAAGAACCACAACGAGGGTGCGAAGCCAAGACGAAAAGTATAAATAAATCGTTGGCCTTTTTTACTGCACATTACTACTGAATGTATTATAATAATTAACAGGCAGGACTTGACTGTAAAAACATGCAAGTAAGATAATTAGATATACATGAATTAGTTAGCCACCCAGCAAGCTAACTAGCCACTAGACTAACCACAATAACGACTTCACTTTTCAACTATGCGGAGCCCCGACATGAAGTTAGTGTCGTTACACTGCTCACACCAAACCAAAGGACTGAACTCACAGGGACATTCCGTAAGGACCGGATTCCTCTCATGTCTTACTGACTCTCCTTCACAAGGAGAGGAAGGCAGACGGAGGCTGGTAAACGATTACCCACAATCCACCGTACAGAGCTGCCCAATCAAAGATGGTTTAAGTGTCAAGATATCTCACGCTCCCAGTCGCTGGAATAGGCTCCAGCACCCCGCGACCCGCAACAGTGGAATGAAGGAATGAATGAATAAAAGAATGAATAAAAGTCTTACAAAGAAATTGTTTTGCAGAGCGAGAAAGATTGATGCAGTTTGAGGGTTATTTAAACAAAACTGTTTGGCCAAGTACAGTACCCTAAAGACCTTCATATGTAAGAAGATACTAAAGTAAATGTGAATCTGTCTCTAATTATCTTAACATTTAATATCTTGTGTGCGCACAATGTGTACATAAATAAACGTAAAAGAAATTCAGAGGGAAAATGAATGAATTGCGAGAGAAAGACAATTGACGTGACATTTTATTTTAGAAACTCTGTTGCTATAAAAACGACAAAGGTCAAAGGTTTTCAGGTGTTCATTTCATTACATACATTTAGTTATAAAACAACTAAGAAACCCCACAAACTGCTTGTTTGTCTTTTAACTTCCTTTGGTCTTGACATCATCTTTGTCATGATGTGTGGAAGAAAAAAAAAAAAAGTCAAATATCATATTAACATGCACAGACTAAAATAACTACTACAGGATTGAGAATAATTCAGTTGATTAGATCATATACATCACGCTGGATAACAGTGTGTTTTTGTATTTTGGGGGGAGGGGGTCAAAAACAATAAGCGTCAGCATTCACATTAAGAACATTTTTATTAGAAGCCAACTTCATTTACAATTCACTACAATGCATGACACTACATTACAAAAATATACTCAACATGTTACAAGTAGGAAATACAGTCATTCAGAAATTAAATACAAAAACAACTGCTCACCTACAGATGTTTCTTTCACAGGTAACTTTTGAAAATATTTTCAACATGACTGTTTGGCCCATAAAGCATCTTTTGAGGTTTATTTTAGATTTAAAAAAGGACAATAGCTCACAACTAGTCACACCCCAAAAAATACATTACATAATAACAATACAAAAATACACTATGTTGGCTGGGAAAATCCGCACATGAGGTGTTCAGACATTAAAACAATACCCTAAACATGTTCACATCATACAGATTGTGGGTTTGGCAGCTGGGTTCTCAATCAGCTGATCCCTTTAGATGTCTTTTCTTCGTCATTATATGAAAACGTGGGGACCGAGTTAAAGAGACTCATCCCACATGCCAATTTAGAAACACTCTAATTTCTGCCATCAGTAACAACTCCAAGAGCACTGCGTCACATCGAGGCACCTCCCCTCAGTTTGCTGCTCTTCAGAGCTCTGAGGTTTGTAGTGCACTGTTTCCCAATGAGGGTGGAAATAAGAACGAGGCGAGACCTCCTCCTCAACATCCTTGCTCAGTTGCTGTGTGGTGTCCCAGGACCGCTACAGATGTGGATGTCCTTTCTCAGTTGGAGAGAGACACAGCTGAGCCAGCTGCGACTTGTAGGCATCTCCCCAACAATCTCCCACGTGTCCGTTTCGTCACAGTACCTCTCAATGGTATCATGATATCTGCACAAATGGTAATGAGAAATAGTTAAATAATGTCTCAAACGATGCAATTTCTCTCTACAAAAAAAAGAATATGCATATGGCTATTTCGCTTTTCCTCTCGGTCTCTATAACATCTACAGTAGATGCCATGAAGATCAAGTTAAAGATCCCTTAGTATGCAAAACACACTTTTTATGGCCTGTCTACAAATACCCCAGACTTGAAGGGAAAAACCTCATCTCTCTCTGCCTGTTCCATTTATTATAAAATATGTCCTGTGGAGCGACATTCAGATTTGCAACCAGCTGTGACATCACAGTGGGCTGAACACACACAGAGACATATTTTGAGGAAAAAATCTATGCATAAGAATTTTCTAAAGTGATTCGTGTAAAAGAACATCCACAACAAAGCTTTTCTGAAATTTTCCTGACCGGCCCTCACCTGTCCCACCCTTCTTCTCCTCCCAAGACATAAATCATTCCATCGACTACAGCAGCACCGGGCCGGTAGCGTCGTTCGTTCATGGGGGCACACATGGTCCACTTGTTGGTCTTGGGACTGTAACACTCCACCTTATCTGTGTTCTCTGTGGAGGCATGCCATCCGCCTGTACGAATGAATGTGTGCGTTAACGGCCTGCGTGGATTGTCCTGCACCTTTCAATAAGTTTGTTGCATTTGTGAGCCATGCTCTGTACCTATAACGTAAAGCTTTCCTTTGAGCGTACAAGCAGCCGAACCGGACCGGGCGATCTGCATGGGGGCAATCTCGGTCCATGTGGAGGTTTTAGGATTATAGACCTGAGCAAGGTCTGTGCCATCACCATCCTCCAGGACTGCACCACCTATAAGAAGAAAAACAACCAAAATTAAAGACTTGCTAAAACGATCCCCAACAAAAAATAGGCATATAGCCCGTTTTTCTTGCCTGTAACATAGAGCAGTCCATCCAGGGCCACAACAGCCGGACTTGTGACAGCCATTCTGAAAGACTCAATGAATTGCCAGGTGTTGGTGTGAGGGTTGTAGCACTCCACTGAGTCCAGGCGAGAGCGCCCCTCCCAACCTCCCACTGCATACACTAAGCCATCCAGCATCACCAAGCCTGAGAAGAGAGCGAAGAGAGGAAGAATAACTAAAAATGAAAATCTCTCCTCAATGTTCCCAACTTCGAGTACTCGACAAAACATGAACTAATTAACAAAAATTCTAGTTTTGCTCTTTTTTCTCGACCAGAATGTGGAAAATAGTCGAAATATGAATTCCTGAAACTTTCAGGGTTTATAGTTCATGCTATTGAATAGGACTGGTCAAGCTGATATGCAGTGTCATCGAAAAAAGGATGACTCAACAAATTTGCATCAATCTATATTGAGTCAACATCTGTTACAAGAAGACAAGCATTTTTAAAATGAAAAAAAATAAAAATAATGAGAAAAGCAGGTTTAAGGCTAAGTTAGCCACTACTAGCATCACACGTCTGAATCTCTGAACACTGTTGCAACATAAATTGAATGTAGGATAACAAATTAATGTAGGAACCAGACTTTAAATAATTAAAAGTCTTACTCAAAATCAATGAAATGCAACTAAAAAAAGCTAAAACAAATATCACATGACAAAAGATGATCTGGAATTATGCTGTTTTTTCTACGACTGGGACTCACCTATTAAGTCTCAGTTTGTAAAAGTGGATAAACTACACAATAAGGCCTGATATATTCTGAAACATCCAATGGCATGGAGAGCCATTTATTCTTGCTATAACAATAAGGATGGTGTAAGTCCCTGCAAGGTGAATAGAAGCACCTAATTCAGAGCGAGCTACATTCATGGGAGCCATCTCAATCCAGGAGTCAAAGCAGGGGTCATAGCGCCACATCTCCCTGCTGGCTGAGCCATCGGGAAACTCTCCTCCCGCCAAATACAGAGTGGAGTCTGAAAAGAGAGACGAGGTAGAGGAGGAGGAGGAGGATGGAAAGAAACATGTCACTTGTCCTTTGCAGCACAACCAAATTACAGTTTATTTCATTAGGGCCACAAAATGAAGCCCACATCCTGAAATGGGATTGAATCGGGATTCCACAGTTTCCTCACCCGACACGACCAGCCCGTGTTTGCTCACAGCGAAAGGTAAGCAGGCAAAATTCTTCCACTGATTTGATAACGGATCGAAGCACTCCACGCTGCGCAGCACCACCTTGTCGTCCTCCCCGCCAACTGTCACGATCACGTCTGCTGTTGCTGTTGCCATGGAAACAGATGAAAAGGAACAGAAGAGGGGTAAGTGGAGGAGATAGTCATAAAAAATGAATTTACTCTTTTTGGAACGTAATCTACTGATTGTTTTCTCCATTAATGTTTATTAATCATTTAATTTATAAAATACAAAACAGTAGTGAAAAACACCTTTTTAAATCTAGCCTTCTTTTTTCAAGAATGTTAAGAACTTCTCTGACGATTTTTTGGCAAGTAAAATTATACTGGTGCATGGCAGATTGTTTCAAGAGTATTAAGTCAATGTGTAGTTAGTGTAAAAAACAAAAACAAAATTGGACCCTGAATGTCAGACATAAGAACATTTAAAAATTACAATTGCTGCCTCACAGTTGTATTCCTAAACACACAATTTAAGTTGCAGCTTCATTTCAGTTCTACCCAGATTATCATAATTTCAGGAAATTAAAAAAATGAAATATGTGTAGTTACAGTCCAAAAGAGAAGTTAGAACTACACTGACATACACACGCCAGGGAATCATTTTCAGAGAATGTTGTTTTTACTCAAACGCTTTTTACAGAGTAAAACAGAGGAATAAAGCAGAGCTTCATCCAAACATCACCTGGAGCTCAATATCATAAAAAATGAAGAGCTTGTGGACTACAGTCGTATGTTTGATTATGTGTGTGTGTGTGCATAATAAGAAGTAAAAAATGCTCACACACTGATATGCATTCACCTGTGGACCTACGCGGTCTTGCCCGTGGGCAGTAGAGTTCTCCACGACGGTCCTTCAGCAGGAGGTAGTCTTTGGTCTGGGAGATGAGCTGCTGGCAGGCCTGGTTCTCCTTCACCACATCCAGAGACTCGATCACATCGTGGAGGTAGTACGGGCTGATGAGAGGGAGCCGAATGTGCTCAAGGACCTATGAGGAGCAAATGGAGAAAAGGAGAAATGTTACTATCCACTAGTGTACCATAACAATGCAATAAATACAAAATGCGTAACATAATTTGAAACAGATAGTATGGCAGCACACTGGGTAGCAGTGCTGCCTCGCGGCAAAAAAGTTACGGTTTCTATTGGAATATTAATTATCTGCTGATATCAAAGCTTATCAGATGTTCATTTTAAAAGATCAGCCTGCAAAACACCCCAAAACAAAAACAACACAGGTCGTGTGAGGTCTTCTGTGAGGTCAGTGAGGGGTTGTTTAACATGGGGGGTCCCGTTACCTCGTCATCAGTTGTGAGTTGTAATTCTTAATTTACTGCCGTTTTAAATGTGAACAGTTGCTGAGTTCAGTATTTTTTTAACATAGAATCTTTAACAACGTACTCAACAAAAGGCTTTAAAAGTTCTTAAGCTGTCACAATACAAGAATATTAAATTTTGATGGATCAGCAATATCTAATGCATAATGTCTATAAAGTGTACCTACAGTGATTTCAGGATCAGATCATTAGAGGAAGGTTTGGGATCACATAAGGACGGTCCACCATTTAAAGAACAATCACTGAAATCATTCCTAGATCCCCTTTTTCATTACATTCTTTTTTAAATTATAAACCTGCAAACAGAACTTTTAGAGAAAGCATAATTAACATGAGCAAACATGCAAATATCCAACGTGTTTGCATATTGCTACACGTGAAAAGATGAAGCATTACTGCAATGAAAACCACAAAAGATGGCAAAGCAAATTATGTCCAACCTTTTCAAAGTTCTGTTTACGAGAGGGACATTTATTCAACCACAGCATGGCTGCCTCAAACACCATCTCCTCTTTAGGCACATTGAGGAAGTCACTGGCAAGGATTTCTGTCAGTTTGTCCACACACAGCGACAGGAACTCCTCCTGGTGGGTAAAAAAAAAAGAGAAGACATTGAAAATGTAACTTCTCCTGCTGTTTAAACAGATGATCCACAAGTGCTAATCACTCATGGACGTGGGTTTAGCTGCTGACAGGCTGCTAGGATTATCTTTCTCGAGCCCCGTCACATATGAACACTGCCATGTTCAATTACCCTGTTCAGTAGGGTAAAACCCACTAATCTTCAACTGATATGATGTGATGTAAAACAAAAAGGTGGCATTGTCTCATTCTAGAAATGTGTTAAGAACTTGTTCCTTGATAAACAGCCTTATTAACTTCATAGACAATAATAATTATTATTATTATAATTAGACAGTACCTGTTTGGGCTGAGCAATGACTTCAGATTTGTGTGTGTCGATTCTCAGACTGTCATCAGGATTATGCTAGAACTACAGGATTGAACATATTTCCAGGAGGGATTCTGGCCCAGAATTGATCCCAATACATATTGGTGCAACTCCAGACAAAGGAACAAATTCAAGATTTTTTTTTTTTACCCCAGGTTCTTTATTTTTGCAAGATACATAATAAGTTGTTGTTTATTGTATTGCACTAAATGTTTTATTTTTAGGCATTTCTTAGTAGCAATCGATATTACTGAGCTTGACTAAATATCCTCTCCCATTTCACGCAGCCTCATCAGTGTCTCACCTGCTGATGAACGCTGTTAAAGTGCTCCAGAATGTAGTCCATGCTCCGTTTCTCCAGTATCTTACAAGAATGAGCCTCAGCAAAGCAGTGAATCCCCACACAGTTCATTTCATCCATCTGGCGCTCCATGAAACGACAACAGGCCTCCCTCACAGCCATCACATCCAGCAGATTGGCTGCAGCCAGCAGGGCCTGCAATCGCATCAAAATGGTTTTCAGCGTGGATGCTGCTTGGGGCGTACATGAACAGGAGAACGATAGGTGAAAGGCTTTACCTGCACGTTAGCTTTGGAGATGTAGACCTCAGATGTGTAGGCGTAGCTCACCAACATGCCAATCATCTGAGGCTCAACGCCATTGATGGCTACCCGCTCTTGTTTGGACTCAATCAGGTCAGTGGAAAACATTGCCTAGAGACAGAAGAAGAAATCATTTAAGGTTTAAAGCTAATAAACACCAGATTTCACTGCAGACACAGCTGTCAGAATTACATGGAAGTAGGAGCTGAAGGAGGCCAGCACGATGCGATGGCAGGGGAACTCCTGTCCTCCGCTGCACAGGGTCACATCACAGAAGGCGTTGTTGAGCCGCAGACTGTTGAGCCCCTGCAGGACAGTGCTGGGATGTCTGGACTCTGTGAACAGGTAGTCCTCGGTGCTCATAGGAACTAAAGCGGCCGCAGCGGTGCTGACGTCCTCCTGGATCGGGAATGTGATGTTCATAGTGGAAGGCGAAGGCAACCCGGCGTTAACATCAACCACTTCAGCCATGTTTCACTTTGCTAAGCAAACCTGGGATAGGAGGAACAACCAGGTAAAATATTAAAGACTTTTTGACAACAAGCTCTTTAGATAGCGATAGATATTTGAATTCAATTTGAATAAGTAGCTCTCCTTAGAAATAATGTTCAAGTCGAAGGGTAAAGAGACGAACTGAGATTTTCTGTGAGCTTCTTAATGAGGCTTAAAGCTAGCTCTCAGGTAGCAGCCTGGCGGCACAAACACCTCATTCTTGTCCAGTTCAGTGAACCAGTCGTCTCCATATGAGCACATCGCACAAAGACAGGTGAGAGTTAACGTTTATCAGCTGGAACAGTCACACATCTTACCTGTTACGCATAATCGTGACCACTACGGTGTGTTCATACTCCCCCAAAGAGTTAGCAGCAAGCTGCGTTAAGTAGCAGGGTTCCTCCGACCTCCGCCGCACCGGTCAAGATGATTCCTCCCCCCGTACTTCCGGCTTCGCTTCGACCCATCCGCGTGGATAAATCGTTTCTTTCTCAGACACGTTTATGGAAAATCATATTTAGGTATGAAAGCTCATGAATAACTGATGATAAACACATTCTTACAAATAATGTAACGATATGTGTATAACACAGTATATTAAGGTAGGGAAAATAATGAGAAAATAGTAGCAATAAATTATATAATTGTTATTATTATTATTATTATTGCAAAATTTGAATTTTTTTGTATTAAAAAGAATCACTGCATCACTAAAATGTTTTTTAAATAAATTTGCATACCAATTTTTTTTTTTTTTAATCAATCTGCTTATTGCAAATATTAGGACATAAAACAGATCTGTTTACACTGTTGTCAGATATAAAGAATGCTATAATGCTGTAAATGTAATGTTTTACATTTGTGGGATACAATCTTTTGTCCGCAATTATTGAGTGGCGCTGTCCTCATTTAGACATACTGACTTCTATTTTGGACAGTATAACATACTGTAGATTCTCAACCCAAGAGGAATTAGGACCTCAGAAGTATTTTACTCCTTACGGGGACTCCTGGTTCAAAAAAAGTTTATAAAAGAGTAACCCTCTACAAGTAACAGAGACACACACATATTAAAATTATCATTGCAATAACCACCATACATATTTTATTAATTTGATTATTAGGCTTTTAAATGATTTTAATGTAATTATCATGTACAACAGCATAAATCAGCCCTTGACCATATCATGTTATGGAGACAAATATTCCTCAACCTCTTTCCAAAGCGTCTCTTATTGTTGTCCACAGAGTGATCCAGTTAAAGGCCATATTGCCCTACTTTGTTACAACCGGTGTTTTGTACACTTCGCTGATATATACAGTCCTCAGACTCCTGCCCTGTGATTGGTTGTGATCGGGGAGT
Organism: Antennarius maculatus; assembly: GCA_013358685.1. NCBI lineage: Eukaryota > Metazoa > Chordata > Actinopteri > Lophiiformes > Antennariidae > Antennarius > Antennarius maculatus. The sequence goes on along the minus strand of CM023620.1, from coordinate 12,001,042 downwards.
TGTTGCTCGGGGAACAATTTGCTGAGTCATTAAAATACAGATTTATTTAAAATTTTCATCAGATAGTGTTCAGATTGTTTTTCATTACAAGCAACTGTCCTTCATTAATCCAGGAACCTCCAGTGCATTCTTCCTGCGTGCAATGGCTTCCAAAATCTTCTTCCTTGGTCCAAGCTGGATGTGAATGCCTTTCAGATCCTCATCCGAGCAAAGCATTAATGCGTCTAGGTCCAGGTGCTCTCTATTAAACGCAGGGGCAAACTCTGTCAAAGAAATGACCGACAGGAATACATCTAAAGGAGAGGTTTCTTCATCCTTATCATCATCCAAGCCTAGATCTTCCTGTTGCCAGGGCAAATCAGCATCACCAGTCCCTTCTAAGCCGATAGCATCTTTCTCCACCTCAAACAGCTTGTTCTGAATAAGGTATCCAAGACTTTCATAATTCCCACTTGGGACATCTTCTGAATCTGACCCCATCGTTTTCATAAAAATCAGACCTCCAAGGCCAGGTCGGTTGAAAATAGACTGTTTGACTTGCTTTTCATTGTCATTGTCACCTTCTGAGTCTACCATACCTTCTCTATCTGACAGGTTCTCATCCTTTTCATTAAAGACATCCAGAAACTCTGGCTTTTCTGGTATTCCACTGTTCTGTTTGAAGAAAATAACATTATTATCCACTGCTGGTTTCTGTATTGTGCCTTTGTCTTTCATCCCAAGCTTCTTCTGGAATGTATCTTTAAATCTAGCTGCGACAGACCCGCTTTTACTACCATCGATTACTTTGGAGAATTGCTCATTGGCACTGGTCATGGTACCACCATTCGAGAAGGCTGATGCCATGCTGGCATCTGAAACAGACTCGGCATTGCTTGCTCCACGATACATACGATCCATTTTGCTTTGGTGTTTCTTCTTAACTTTCTCACAGAGTTTCACCCGTTTCTCTGCTTCTTTCTTGGCCTCTTTCTTCAGATTGGCAACCTTCCTGGCATTTTGGTTGGTTTGCTGTGAGGCAGAAGCATCTAAAAAGCGCACACAATCCATAAGGTTGTGGGAAGCAGCAACATCCATAGCTGTATGGAATTCATTATCAAGAGCAAAAATGTTGGCACCAAAGTTGACCAGGAAGCTGATGATGTGCATGTGGCCATTAGCAGCAGCAAGATGCAGCGGCGTGTTTCCCCAAATGTCACTCCTATTTGGATCTCCTCTGTATGAGGCAAAAGAAAAACTTGATTAAAGTAATTATCTGCAATTTGTGACTCCCTATCAATCACAGATTAGATATAATGATGATCACTCTTTTTGATTGAGTAAGAAAGTCCTCCAGAAAGTCTTAGGGGTGAATATACAGTATATTGTGGTGGATCAATGGATCTATCTCTTGAATTTAGCAGTATTTTTTAAAATTATATGACATTTATTTATTTATTGGTTCATTTATTTATTTATTTATTTATTCATTTGTTTTATTTATTTGTTTGTTAGAAACAGATTAAAAAAGACACAGCATTATAAAATAGGAATATTTATGTCCCACATATCCTCAAGATGCTAAGATACAAATGCTGATATGGAACAGAATCTTACAATCAAAACTACTGTGTGCAAACTAATCCAAATCACTCCCACTGATATATCCAAGTGCAACAGATGTTCAGTAAAGAAACTAATCCGTGTAAAAGTAAATCTAAAAAATCTACCCAATAAATAAAAATGTAAGGTAAATAAATATGAATTAAGTATCTATTTGAAAGAAAAATGTCCCAAAGTCCTGCCATCAGGCCACAAAGTAAACTATCAATGCTGTATATTACATTATCTATTTGCCACACTGAGTGCCTCTAATATTTATTATTTCAAGTAAAATCAAGTCAGGTCGTGGCTGACGTATCATATTATTATGATATGATTATGTCAGCTACATCCTGGACAAGTTTGTTGGGGGACTTAACTTTTTCAGAATAGCATGATTTGCTTTCTAAATGGCATCAACAAGAGAAATCTGATATTGTTCTCATACTTGTATGATCAAAATAAAGCTGGAACAAGCTGACAGTTAGTGTAGCCGAGAAAACAAGCTGGAAACAAGGGAAATTCTGGTTGTTGTTACAATCACACAACGCTTGAAAAAGCTGCTTCCCCTTTTTCCAACCAACCGACTCTGGCTAGTTGCCATACAGACATGATCAAACTTCTTGTCTAACTCTTGGCAAGGAAGCAAATGTACAAACCATCTATTCATTTAAATGTAGGAACAGTTTTGAAAGGAATCTTTCATACGACATATAAATAATAAAAACAAACAGGGCTGAAGATAATAGGTAAACTATTAAGATTTAAAGTCCTCTGGTGCTGGGCTTCAATGTCACAGCCATAAAAGTCTTAATCACTGCATTCATGTGACAAATTCCAGCTCATTCTGATAATGATTACGGTAAAAAAGCTTATTTAATTGTGACCACATCTCTGTGAAGTGCTTTATTCACGTCTCACTAAATATGGTCCCTTTTCTGAACCTCATTCAAATAATATGTTGTGCTATAACTGGTCTTTTGTTATGAATGAGTGGTAGCGTTTGGAGCTCTGGGAATGGCCGAGACAAAGGGCTCTTTTGTTGTGTTGATGCTCAATTCATGACAGACACATAAAGTTTGGCTCGTTATATTATGACCAGCATATCAACACCAAATAATAGCCATAAACACTAATCATAAAATGATTTAACTCAAAATTATCCTTTGCTATATGTGAACCCAGTGTTTCAACAGCAGAAATGAATTTAGTTTTATTATTTTATTCAAAAATCATTAAAGTAGACTATGTGTCAAAAATACGTATTTGTTGAAGTCACACAAGACATAGCCAGGAAGAGTATTTTGCGCTTACTCTCTGCTGCATATGAGTTGAAGAGCCTCAATGTGTCCATGGAAAGCAGCCAGTAAGGTGGGAGTCATGCCGTCCTCGTCTGCAGTGTTCAGGTCCTTCCTTGTGGCCTCCTTCAAGAGGTCCAAGTATCCATCGATTGCTGCTTTGTGGTATCTAGACATTTCTTAATAAAAACAGAGAAATCTGACACAAAACTGTCTTTTTCTTTTGCTTTTGCTTTTCCTTTGCTTTCCTACTTCTATCAGACACGCTGACTGGAGTGAATACAGACCCGCTCAAACAATGTGATCACTGGGCGTCAACAGATCAGCAGCTCCCTGCCATAAAAGAAAAGCAAAGTCCAAGTTACTGCTGTCAGGCTAAAACCATCACAGTTTGAACTAACCAACTCTGTTTAAAACTAAATTATCTCCTAAAATAGTCCTCGTTTTTAAAGAACAGAATAACAACAAACCAATATGTGACATTTATGGAGTTTTTGCATGTAGTGTATCCAAAGAAGGTGATGTTCATATATTTAACTACAGCAAAAGTAGCAACTCATACAGAACATATTTCAAAAGTATTCAGATTTTTATCTGCATTCACAATGAAAATCATTAATAAATTGTCAATATACTTTCAAAATTAACTTCTTAAATGATGTAAGAAATTAACTACTGCTTTCACAATTAGTAATTTCTGGTATATCATAGGTTTGTCCGTCAATTTAATTTGGGTGCCATGAATTAAATTTTAAAATCACGCCAGGCTCTTTGAAATGATGTGAAATAGGCCCTATCACAGTTAGCTGGTGAACAGGAATGAGCAATTAAGAATTAGAAGTGATTTCATTTGTGTTTTTTTTTAAACACAGCAATTATGATGTAAAATGTTGGCATTTTGTAATTTAGGAACTTCTACCATTGTTTTTCTTTTCATTCCTATGATTACATGTTGAATTCAGGCTCATTGTCAGATTTGGATTTCCGGATTATGATTATTTTAATTGCCTTTATTTATTTATTTATTTAGTTAGTTACTCCACTGGCACACCGCCTCATGAACTAAAGCGGCGCCAGCTGAAGATGACGAGTCGAACAAACAGACGAAGAAGAACCTAAAGAAACCACAGAAGAAGAAGCAGCCGCCAGCGGAGGAGGAAGGAGAAGAACTACCTGTGAAGCCGGTACAACCGATGAATGAGGAGCGGGAGGAGGAATTGCGCAGCCGCTTCTTCTTTGCACAACTTCAGTCGCACTTCTTCGATCATTTTGTGACCATGGGGTTTTCGCTGGGGGCTTGTCTGATTCCCAAGCAGCTCCAAATCTAGAAAAACCAGCTCGACCACTTGTTACCGCCTCTGCTCGGATCGACTCTCACTCACTTCCCGTCGATCGGTCTCTACGTTCCGACCCGGAGAACGCTGCAGACATGTCGGCCAACACCCGTCCGCCCGTCGGCCTGCTGTCCTATGAGACCCTGGTTCATGCTGTGGCTGGAGCGATGGTGAGCAGACCGACAGGGGCATGTGTCTTGTCTTTATTAGCTAGCTTCATGTTAGCAGCATTAAATCAAAAAAGCTTAGTGACTGTGGGGAATGCCTGTATTTTTTCATGTTGTTTACATTTTTATCATTCCGATGTGTTGTCCTCCAGGGGAGCGTGACAGCCATGAGCGTCTTCTTCCCTCTGGACACAGCCAAGAGCAGACTGCAGGGTGAGCATTTGTCACAGTTTACCGCTCCAAAACAGGGTGGAATCACGTTTAATTTGTAGGTCTCTCCCAAAGATAAGATGGAGTGGAACACTTACTAGATCTGCCAGTATGGTAGACCAAATGTCTGAATGAAAAGTCTAGTAAAAGTGCCCTGTACATTAATTAATTCATCAGTGATTAGAATCAAATTATCCAGCATAAGAAATATGTTCATTTCGGGATCTTAAACAATTTTTGTAATATCAAAAAACATTTGTGTTTCTGCATGAGAAAAGATTATGCATATGTGTGTTTCTCGAACAGGAAATTATATATTTATTTTAAAGCACAGGATCTGAGTACATTTTTCATCAATGCTGTGAGAGCATCATTTGTTTTTTTGTTACTGGGCTTGCACTACGAGCTAGTATGACTAAGCCACTGTGGCTCAGTGTAAAAGAATTGAGCAAGCCACAAAAAGCCACACTCTGTGTCCAAGACAGTGGCACAGCGTGCGGATGACCTGATGCTCGTTGCAGGGGGCGTTCGGGGGCATGCCTCCCCCAGGAAATTTTTTTAGAAAATGGGGTTATTTTCCCATTTTCTGCATTCTGAGGGCAAAATCTTCTGTTCAGTTTACCAACAAAAATACACTAAAGTCAACAGTTCAAGCTTAATTATCTGTATTTCTATCCTACTTTATGCAGGTATGAATGTGAGATTCAGCAATTGAAAACTTGCATTCACTATGTGAAGATACAATCATACAAAATATTACTCAATGTTTACTTGTAAGTTTTACTTAGTCTAGAAGACATTTTAACTTTGACCACCACCAACGCCACTGGTATGCCATGGTTTATTTTATTTAATTTTTTTAAATTCAATAACATGATTTTTCATTTCAATTTAAAAAGGCATGAAAAATAGCAAGCGAGGTGAATACATATTTACATGCATCGCTGGTTATTCCTGCCGGTCATAGGGACCAAAAGTCTAAGACTACAAACAAGTATTGATAATATCTTTCATTTACCTTCTGATCGGTCTGTCACCACTCCTACCCCTCTCAGCATTCACCATTTGTTTATTAATGAGGATTTTAACACAAACTCTACTATAGAACAATGGATTCCTCGCCTTGTCGTACACAAATTCGCGGGTTCAGCTTGTAAAAAAACAATATTTTTGTTTTTCATTGGAGGAGAGGAGGTTATGACCCGAGTGCATATTTAATGATCGGGAGCGTTTGGGTCACCTCGGCTATTTCCGTCGGCATGCTTCGGTTAAATTCGTCGGCATGCGGAAATAGCGGCACTAGCGCCTCTCCCTAGCGGAAATAGCGAGCGGCGCTAGCGAGCGAAAAGTTGTGAGTTTGAGCCTTTTTTCCGTAAAATTAAGAACGCCACTGTGGCTATACATTTTAAAAACCTTGTAGCCAATCTGGAATTTACTTCGCCTATGGCGAAGTGGCGAATGGCTAGTACAAGCCCAGTGTTATTACATCCCACTTCAAAGCGGTGATGTATTGTAATTGTCAGTGTTCGTTCGTTAGTCCACCAAATATCTTCGCAACCGTTGCAGATAGAAAAATGAAACTAAAAGTACGTTACTCGGGAGGCAAAGGGGATGAAAATGAGATGATCACCTTGACCTTGAGTAATATACGTAGATCATGATCAAATTTCAACTTTTGTACTCTGGAACCAGATAAGATAGAAAGACGAGGGAGAAGGCCAGTGTGAGTAAGACCATAGATCAAAGCTAGTGTTTTGATCTATGACAGTAGGTCAGAGCACTAGCTTTGATCTTTGACCTATGCAAGTAGGTCAGAGTAAAATTTTGAATTAAGGGTTGTCGCGGGATGTTGCAGTCTGTGACTGCACTGGTTCTAGTTTTATGTTTGTGGATTTGTTCCAGAGCCACAGTAAATTTCAGGCTATAACCTGATCTGTAATCTGGTCTTAGAGGAGCTGATTTCTACCTTTGGCATAGTTCAGGGTTCAGAGGACCTTTTAAATGAGTTTAATGACATTTTTTTGCTCGTTTTTTCAGTTGATGAGAAGCGAAAGGCTAAATCTACCCCTGTCATACTGGCAGAGATAGCAAAAGAAGAAGGCTTGTAAGTATTGTGTTTGGAGTAGTAGTTTATTTTGTCCTTAAAAATAAGCTTCTTGGTTTGATTTGATAAATGAATTACGTTCGCACTGTAACTTCAACACGTTTATGATTAACGAAACTGATCTAGACTACAGTGCAAAAAGCAAACTAAAAAACAATTATGGACTGTTCTTTTTTTTTACACTAAATCTGATTTGGTTTCAGTTTCTCAAATGTGAATATTTGTGAGGGTGTATTTTACAAAAACCTTTGGAGTTTTGGACATTATTGTCTTTTTCTGTGATATTTTATGACTAATGTGGAAATCAATCTCCAAATAAAAACAAAGTAAATAACTGGTAGCTGGAGGTCTACTCAGACACGTTTGGACTGATGATACAAGCATTCACTGTTCTTCTGGCTCTCCACCACTTCTCCCAGTCTGTCTCTATACAGAGGCTGGTTACCAGTTATTTCCAGCCTTTGCTGCTCCAACTTCGTCTACTTCTACACCTTCAACTCACTGAAAAAACTGACGGCATCTGGTCCAGGCAAGTCCCGACCTGGCAAAGACCTGCTCATGGGGATTGCAGCAGGTAAGTACAGTATTCAAACAGAAAAAAGATTTACAACATGATAAAAGAACTCGTAGCAAACCTCTTGGACTAAAGGAAGAATTGGAGGTCTGTTGTGGAGGATTGTCGTAAATAAACAAAACGTATCATAATTTCCCAGAGTTCAAGGTGATATCTATAAATCTCCAACTAGAAGTCCAGGGTTCAAAGGATTAGTTCAGCAGCGTGACTCTGAAGTGCTGTCCTGTATTTTTTCAAGTATCAATATGTGTCAAAGACACCTGCGGTAACATTCAAAAGACAGAGGAAGATGCTAAATATCGCACAAAAAGTTGGACTTCTGGACATACGAAAGGAATGTAGAAGTTAAGCAGCTGTAGGGGCCATTACAGGATAAATGAATCTTTGGTTCATTACATCAAGAAGGAGGAAAATAACAAAAGAACAACAGCAGCAATAAGTTTCAAAAAGGGTTGTAACTGTCTGCAATCGGACCATCATAAGGATGGAGTCTGCTTTAGCTTTGTGGATCAGTGACTGCAGGAAGAACAACATTATGCTGGATACCAGCATTATCCACACATAATAATAACACTGGACTTGTTTTTCTACTATGGTTTCAACTTTAAATATGACAGAAAAGTGTAAAAATGTTAACGCCTGTCTGAGAAAAGCATATAAAGGTATATAATAGCGGCATGGTGGCGTAGTGGTTAGTGGTGTTGCGTCAAAGCAAGAAGGTCATGGATTCAAACCCCAGCATTTCCAACACGGCACTTCTATGTTGGGTTTGCATGTTTTCTCCATTTCTGAATGAGTTTTCTCCGGGTACTCTGGTTTTCCCCAGTCATCAGAAAAAAACATGCTTTTAAGGAATATTAGGTTATGTGGTGCTCAGGGTGCAGCAGCTCAGGACCAGCTCTCCATTCTAACCTTGTAATTCCGCTGTACCATTTTGTGATAACTATAAAAGCTTCTTAATCGTAATCTGAAAGTGTATATTTTGAGGGGTTTTACAGCCTTAAAACATCTATAATAAAAATTAAGAATAAAAAGCTGACTGGTGATTTTTGCAATTACAGGGCATTTTTAGAACGTACACTAAGTCCACCAATAAATAAGAGACCACTGACTGCACACGGATCCTGAAATCAAATATAGTTGAAAAAGTATGTTGATCAGTTCTTCTGTTCATTTTTTCCACTCTGTTTTAAATCAATCAATCCTGGCAATTTATTGCCAGCCATCTTCTTCACTGCATTTGTTAGCTTGTTTCTGCCATCAATGGAAGCCAAAACCGCAGCAGAAGGTGCCTTTTAAGTTCAGTGAAAAACAGTTTACAGTCTGTTGTTCCTGCAGGTGTGGTGAATGTGATCCTGACCACTCCCATGTGGGTGGTGAACACGCGACTGAAGCTGCAGGGGGTAAAGTTCAGAAACGAAGACATCCAGCAGACACATTATAGAGGCATATTTGGTGTGTGTTCTACTTGAACCATTCATACGTGTTTATCTGTGTCTACACAGTTGTGACACCCTTCTGTTGTTTTTTTTCCCCGTTCCCTCACAGATGCCTTCTCACAGATCATAACCAATGAGGGTGTGGGAACTCTCTGGAACAGCACTCTGCCCTCCCTCATCCTCGTTCTCAACCCGGCTGTGCAGTTCATGTTTTATGAGGCTATGAAGAGGAAGGCAGGGAAAGGAGGGAAGAAAGTAGGAACACAATCATAGTCATGTAGTAAACGTTTTTTAATTGATAATGTCTGCTGGTCGATCGGATTGACTCATCAGCTTTTTTAATGTCCGTCTCAAATTTGTAGCACAGATTTGATCAAAATCCAAGAACATTCATCATGTTGGATAATGTCTGCCAAGAGTGACATAAAAAAAATACTAATATCTTTATTGTGATAAATAGTTAAGTTCAGAATGTGTGTTTCTTTTTTAATTCTAATGTAGTCTTTAATAATTTTGACTTTTTTGGAGGAATCTTTCAAGAGTGCATGAAGTTGACTGACGGAAACTTTGTCATGAGGAGTCGTGTGGAGGGATTTAAAAATGTTTAGAGATGACATAACGTTCTCATGAGGACAATGTCAACATGCATTAAGGAGATGTGATAATTACCATGTCCATACATAAATACTTAAATAATATACATACAAATGTTGATATGTATGTATATTATTTATTTATGTATGACCCCCCCCCCCCCCCGCTGCCACAATCGCACAAATTTCCCCACTGTGGGACAATAAAGGTTTATTATTATTATTATTGTTATTATTATTATTATTATTATTATTATTATTAATAATAATAATATCATGTAGTTTGTTATGCAAACATTCATAGTTAACACTGAATATAAAATACAGTCGAGTCTAAGGGGACATTTTTACAGTTTTTTGGCTGGAATAAAATTAGACGTTTGATCTGCTGGTGTCATTAGTTTAGTCCAAAATTAGTAACATTCATCCTTCACATGAACTGTTGTAAATGAATGGAGCCACACTACCATGGTTAAAATCCATTGATGTGTTTATAGTTTGACATTTTGGCCGATAATGACACCATTTAGCTTACGTTTTGTTAGCCCAAGCATATTTGTAGGAACGGTTCGAGTCAACAAAATGGTCAGATCTTACTCTATCAATGCGTGAATGTCCATTTGAGAAAGTTAACTCTTTGTTTCCCGTCACAGATATCCTCAGCAGAGATCTTCGTCATTGGAGCGATTGCCAAGGCCATCGCCACGACGGCTACGTATCCTCTTCAGACAGTTCAGGCCATTCTGAGGGTGAATAATACCAACCTACAAAGACAGAATACATCACAAAAAAATATCTGAGAAAATAAGCTTTTAAACAATTAAAAACTAAAAGCCTAAAATAAAAAATGTAGGCAATAGAAAAACATAATGATAGATTAAAGAGAAAATTGGCCAGTTCAGTTGGGTCGAAAAGAGTTTTGCCTTTTGTTGAGCTCAGTAATTTTATAACAGTACAAACGATCCAGCCGTTGTTAACTTGTATAAGACGTTTATGTTGAAGGAAGGGCTGGTGCTGCTCTACATTTAAAAGACATGGATTAAAAGAATTTTTTTAAAAAATCAACTGAAATTATTTGTCTGCTCTGGTTGTTAGCCACACGTGTGTATATATATCAAAATACATATATTAAAAAAACATGTGATAGCTACCTATTGTTTATTGTCATGTTCCTTAAGTAATGTTGCTGTGAACATTAAAGCAATAAAACAATAACTCTAACTTTATATTTCTTTTTTAGTTCGGCCAGTACAAAGGTGATGGCAAGGGCGGTGTGATTGGGAGCCTCTCAAACATTATTGCTCTGTTCTTGGACAGGATAAAGTGAGTGTGTCTACAAACATGAACACATCCAATGACACTGAGTAATGACATTATGATGGCTGGTTAATATGCATCTATTCCCTTTATATACAGGGCGCACGGTGTTCTTGGTTTGTACAAAGGCCTGGAGGCCAAGCTGCTACAGACGGTACTGACGGCTGCCCTCATGTTTGTTGTGTACGAGAAAATCACTGCTGTTACCTTCAAAGTCATGGGCATTAGAAATAAACTGAAACAGTAAAAACACCGTCAAGTGATCAATGAAAGTGAAATTATAATGGGTCAGATGCTCACACTCACTCACAACACACGGAGTAACCATAGCGGAGTGCATCAGTCATAACAAGTCTTTCTTTTCTGAACTCTTGACAGATTAATTTGTGCTGATTTTGATTTTCTCCACTTGAAAATCTTTGAAATGGTTACCTCAGAGCTGAAACACATTTTCAGGGTACTGTACTATCACGTAACTTAAAAGTAGTTATTAGAAGCACTCAGCCCTTGATTTGGGTGTGTTCACGAGTTCTTTTAATATGAATGAATGAATGAACTCTGAATGAAATTGATCCTTAATGTTCAAAATGTATGAGTACTTTTATTTGTAATGGAAAAACACAAAGGTCATCACTTTTGTAAAGCGCTTCACCCACCAACACCTGACAGCATATCTCAACATGAAGTTTAAAGTTAAATACTCCTGTATTAAGACATAAATATTTAATGTGTTGTTTTGGAAAAAGAAAAGTGGAATTACTACATTATGATATTACTATGCAAATTCATTTTACTTTCACAAGTTGTTGAAGAGTCGAAGTTCCAAGGAATAGAGAGGAATGTCTAGCAAACTCTTTGTCTGGCTAGCACATCTTTGTAAGAGTGCAATCGAGCAATGGGGTGAATACTTCACAGCCTGTTCAAACACAGGTTTTGTTGCACATTCCAATTTTAACAAGGTGCATATTCATTGTGTTGATCCAAGTCTAAGTAACCTTCACACACTTGATCTCGTTGACTTAACAATAACTATAAAATGACTGTAAAAGGGAGACACATCAGAATTTGCATTCTTATTATTCATGTGGAAAATGTGCTCCTTTTGTAGCTGAAAAATATTTTAACATTTTCTTAATATGTAAAATTAAAACTAATAAATATCAATCTTAAATATTTAACTCTATTGTGAAACTTTTGAGGAAAATTAAATGCTTACAAATACATTCAACATTAAGTGCCTGTAAATTATAAAATTTAAAAATCTGCTTTAGACTAAGTTCAGGGTGTTAATGCTTTATTTTTACATTAATGTGACAGCCTGTCAGCTGTGTTTATGTATACTTAACCGTTTTCCCTCATAGGTGGATTTCATTATGATTGTTCCCTGCAAATTGTGTGATTTGCCGTATTTTCTTTTACTCAGTGTTCTTTCCATGTTTTGGCGAGTAGAGGATGGTGCTGCCTGTTATTTTTAAGACTAGGAGAGTTGACTTCCTTTAAGTGGTGAATATGTCAGCATAATGAGTTTCTGCATTCCAGACTTTTTACCAACTTGCATGCCTGCTGCCCACAAACAGCACACCAAGATTAGCAGATTGCATCTTTGCGACAAAATGTTACAATGTGTTATATTGCATGTATTAAATAAATGTAGATTGAGGGAATATAGAAATAAAATTTTGCTTAATTTTTTAGAAGATAGCGGTCTACATTTGGGTTCACATGCCAGGAATGCACTTTAATAGCCTTACTAGTTTGAAAGACTTGCGTCGTAAGTGTAGGATTGGACCAAAAATATTTTGAGAAGTTAGCAAGAAGTGAGGATAGAACTGTCCAGTGAGGCAGCAGCTTAGACTGCCAGGAAAGGAAAGGGAATACCGTATTTCAGCCTATCAGGAAAGATGAGCTCAGTTAACATGACAGTCAGGAGAGACATGAGGACCAATAAGCTTTATTTTATTAGTTAAGAATATGTCACTGTCAGTTGTAAAACAAAGGCGGTGGACTAAATCATTGGTATTAATGTTTGTCTTTGTTGTTCTTTATTTTTTTTCTTCCAGTCACATAATTGAAATGTTTTGTCTTAACAGTTTACATGAAAGAAAAATGTAACTGCAACTGCTGATTCTCTACTTGAAGTCATGTTCACTTTTCACTTTGCAATTACTTTTTTTTCTCCCAGTTTTGACTTGATTAACAGACCACAGTTTTGAAGATTAAATGATTGTTATAACCAGGAATAATAAAAATTTGTGACAGTAGATTGACTTTCATTTTCATTTCATGTAGAATCACACAAGATGGAAGAACAAAGCTACTTTATAAATGTTGGACAAATAATATACAGAATGCAAATCATGATCTGTGATATGTGACACAAAAGATTCGTATAACCACTTTCATCATATTCTGAGGAATCTTGTGAAATAATCCTTCACTGAATACCTGAATTGACATTTGCAGATGACCATTTTTAGGTTTGATGGTCTGAGTCCTTTGTTCTGGTCATTTCCTCCACATACCAGTGTGGCAGGAAGGAATACTGGGAGTCCCTGTGGATGGAGTAGCACACATCTCTGTAGGGCTCATAGGAAAACAGGTGCACCACACTGAAAGGGGGACAGTAGGATTCATTGAAAACCATGGAACATTTAAAATTCATGTTTAAAATTCAAATTTCATAACATTGGATCACCTTGGATTGTCTTCTGTAACAACAGACTTCACAAAAGACAGGAAATCGCAGCAGAAGTTCATGCAGACTGTGGGCTTCCAACAGTTGTGTTCTTTCTGTCCAAGAGAAATACGGAAGACAGAAAAATATCAAATTACCATCAAACGGTTGAGTTTTAGAAGTTAATAGTCAGAAGCAATAATATACCTTGATAAGATGAGAAATGTTAGAAACAGAAAATGTCTCCACAGCTACAACTACTCCATTGTGATCCCGAAACCCCGCCACCACACGAGGGACTCCAGGCAGAAAAGACTGGGCCCACCACTTGAGCAGCTTGAACCTGAGGGAACGTGAGGTCACTTTTTGATAGTGATAAATCAAATATCCTGCAAAGTGCATGACATTTAAACATTCATTATCTGATGTGTTACGATTTTATCATCGACCTGTGGAAGTTGCTGCGCTGTTTGGGGGTGCATATCTCTGCAGAGGTCTTCAGCTCAATATAGCATGCTGGGGGAGCCGGAGACTTGGGATCCTTATCCCGGCAGTCGACCTCACCAGAGAACAGAAGTCTGTGATCTGAAAGCCGAGTTTGCACTACGGTGCAGAAGGCCTCATTGGTGTTAACAACGCCACCTGGGTCAGGTGCACTGTGGACGTCATCTGGAGAGGTAGAACTAGTGTCATCCAAACATTCAAAAATTACAGCATGTGCTTTATATGAGTTTGAGAGTGAATTGCATAATTAAATGGAATGATCTCTACGGTAGCTCATTTCTTCCAAGAAAAGAAACAAAAATAAACTACAAAGTAAAGTAATGCCAAAAGATTTGTCTCCTCAGTTAAACTTCTGGGATGATTTTTTTTTCTTTTATGTAGGGCTTAGCAATGAGCACAAGTGCTTTCCAGACTGAGACTTTCATTCACCAATTGTCTGCAACTGCTTATCCTCTGCAAGGTTGGGGATGGAACCTATTCCATGTAGTTGGGGTATGCGTTGGACCAGTTGCCACGGAAACTCAAAGAGCCAATCTGTCACAACTACAAACACCTGTACTGCATGTTTTTGGATGGATATCTTGAGATTAAAATATTTAAAGATTTAAACTGAAAACAAATACATGAACATGCAAAACATTAGCATTTAATGGTAGAGGCCTGTTCTGAGTTGAAGTGATCTCAGCAACTTATGGACAGCTGAAATGCAGGACTACGGATCAGTTTGGAGCAATGCATCTCAAATACAGTGTAGTTGAATGTCTGACAGCTGTGTGAAATTGATTAAAAAGAGTATAATATGGGACCTTTAAATCATTCTACCTGCACATGTGTATTGTTCGAACTTGTACCCCCAGTACATCATCTCTTCATGCCTCTCTGTTCGGTTCTCTCGTTCCCTACGAGCAGCTTCTGTCTCCACTTCACTGATGTACAGCGTGCCCCTGAACCTGGTGACTGCCAACAACCAGCCATCTCGTGTCTCATAGGGAGTGGTCAGCAGCTTAGTCAGGTGACCACGCCATGTCACAAAGTCAACATCTAAAGTACTGGGAAGAGCACAAGCACAGCATATGTACTGAGCAGGAAACTGTTGTGATCAGAGGCAGTTGCAAATATAGATTACAATGTCACGTACCATGAAGAGGAGGTGGTCCCCTTTGAGTTGAGCTTGGATCTGTTGGCCAAGATCCAGCGTAGGATATGGTCCAGTTTTTCCTTCACACTGTCATCTCTTTTTGTAAAGCGGTCCATGTATCCATCTCGCAGGTTAAAATTAGGATTTCTGTCAGGTTCAGCATAGTATCTCATCTGCCTGCTGTCATTGAAGAATTTACGCTGCGAGTCGAGGGAGAAACATCCCACTTCAATAGGATGTTTGTACAAAGGAAAGTCTCGTTCATAAAGCTCTTTTCTGGTGCTTAACCTCTGAGAGTTGAGTGGGGTTTCCCACAGAGTCGACCCAGACCCATGGTGATGGGGTCTAAAGTGTTTAACGTCACCGTGACTTCTTCCGCTGTCATCTGCCTGTCTCGTTTGATCTGAGCGACGGTTATGGTAGCTGGATTTAGGGTTGTGGAATTTGCCGTAGTCCATTACAACCTACTGAGGAAGTATGTTGAGACAAGAAAACAGAAGACATTGATGATTACTCTTTACTTTTTATTTCATAACTTCGAATACATCACATCTAAATGCATCATACTGTGTTGTCTGTAGATAACTGCCCATCGAGACTTACTTGTGTATTCATATTTAAGATGTTCTTGTTAGTACTCACTGTTGAGTATTTACTTGTGTTTGTCTATCATTTGAGTCTTAACAATCGTCTGAATTTGGCTGGGGATGTTATCTGTAAGAAAGGGTAACTACTATTTGTGGAAAAACTTTTCATGTGTTTCTAATCCACAATTTCAATGCAACAATGCGGCGTCCAAAAGTAAGGAAATTGATATTTTCATACAGATTGTCTCTGCATTTTTATTTGTTCTTCTGAAACATGAGCTAAATGTAAAGAAATGAAATCCTACCTTATTCAACACACACAACAAACGCAGTCAGCTTTAGGCTCAAGTCAACTATCATACAATAATGACTAATTACTACAACTTGGCGTAATGTTGTAATATTTTTTCAAAAGCTGAGACATTTATTACGACTAACAAATAATAACTAGCTAGTAACTATCGACGATGTTATTGTTATCGATTCTTCTTCTTTTTTTTCTGTACTTCCTGTATTTCAACCAGCTTTTAGTCTCACTACCGCCGTCCTGTGACTTAAATGGGTATTACACTAGTTACGTTGTTCTAGAAGATTTCTAGCTTGCTATGTTTTCTTAAAAAGGCAACTATGTCCGACATCATGTGAAACTGCACTGATAATTTCGATACCTCGTTTTTTCTGTTTGCTTGGTATCTATCGCTTTACAGGCATTCATCACGGCTATCTTTCTTGTGCATTCAGTCTTCCACACCGTTAGGTGGCGTCCGAGAATCATCCTTCAAAAAGCCGTCACAGGCACGTTCAAATTATTCTTTCAAACTGTGAATGCGGAGTGAAGTCGACCTGAACCTAAGGGTTATGAAAAATAATATTAATGCCATCAAAAGCCGACAGGTAACTTTTTAATTATTTTGAATGGTTAGCTATGTATTATTAATGTGTCGGAGTAGCTTTAACTAGCCGCGTTAGGTTGATCAACAACACAGACTAAACCACTTCAAATAGCAGGTCCGTCGTAACAAAATGTGTGTTCAGCCAACATGAAACCTTTAGTTGTTTTCCCCAGAACTATAGTTCTGGATTTTAAAAGATGAACACAACGTGTAGAGTTATATTTGAACATGTATCAGAGAACACCAGAGTCACAATGCTAACTTGTCTAGTCGTCTGTGGGGAGTGTAACGTGCTGCCTGTGTTAACAGGTTGATTCTGCAGGTGTTGATGTCTGTATGGTCACGTGCTTTTCCCAGGTATGAACAGGAAACGGGCTCTTATTTCAGACACGTTCAAGGTGAAGAAAAGAAGAAATGGCACTGAGAAATTTGGAGCTGTCGATGATGGAGACGGTAGTGGAACTGTTTGAAAGCTGATTGTTGAAATCCAGTCAAATTTGAAATTAACTTGACATCTTATCTTTCCGCCTTAAAGGACCAACTGATATCAGATCCACTCTTGAAGAACTCAGAACACTGTTCCCCAGGAAGCTGTTTAATGACACCTTGCCTCCCATTGTTCTTAAGCACCAACTGTACAGCATTCACAATGACAAAACTTTGGTGGACAAGGAAGTGGTAAGGTGTCTCCTGTCTTCTGAGATGTGAACATTTATCTGTATGAATGTTAAATTCCAGCCCACTGCTCTCTTTATTGTTCACAGAATAAACTGCAGGAACAAGGAGAAATGCGGATGTTCCAACTCGGGTTTGATACAGAAGCTTTCGGGCTTGTTTTCGTATCAGACTATAAGACCAAAGTTTTGGCAGGAGAGGAGGGCAGGGAGACACGAGTGACAGTGGAGAAGTTTTTGGAGACGGTACTCTTGTCTTGCACAGACTTGAGCTTCAGCAAAGACAAGATGCTTCAGGAGTTCCACTTCACAGACACCGAGATTACGTATGAAAGACTCCAGTCTATCCTTCTTAAAAAAAAATAAACTTGAAACAAGTTTGCCAAACTAGAACACTAAGTCGTATTTGAGTCATGGAGCAGCAGTGAACTCCAGTGTTTTGCTGCATTACTCAAAGCAGAAACAGAATATTGCTGCTCTTTTTAATGCTTTTGACATTTTCAGATTGTTATTTTAGAAAAGAATCAGCACATTATTTTCTCACCATGCAGGCAGCTGGTGAAGTCAGGGGTCCTTACGGTCAGGGACGCAGGCAGTTGGTGGCTTTCCATTCCCAACTCTGGCAAATTTACAAAGTACTTCTTACAAGGTGAGTTTCATTAATACTAAAGATTTTTGAACATGGCATTGTTACTTGAAACCGCTTTCAAAACTTACCCCTTATACTAGGTCGTAAAGCCGTGCTCGGAATGGTGAAGAAGTCCAAATACGGCGAAGTCTTAAAATCGGAACTAGAAGCGCGGCGGACGACCTCGCACGTGAAATTCCACATGAAATATCTCATCCATGACATTGTTGGTGCAGAGCTGGTAGAGAGGTAATAACTGGATATTTTAACTTCAGTCACTGATAAATATGACACATCGGTGTACATTTTAAGTTTGTGAAATCTTATTTTCTCAGCGTATCCACTACCTCAGGGACGATGTTGCGATTTGTCGATTCCTGAACACCTGCAATAAGACTGAAATGATCGGGATCCATGAGCGAGCGAAGTTGGAAACTTCTAAAGATGCATAAAGATTGTTTAACGTTTGTATAAAGACTGAGAAAAATGTCAAATTGCAGATTTTCTGTGCCAAATGTATTTTAATTTGTGGGTTTATGAATCTTCAATTATGTTATGATATTGTCAGGTTGTAATTTATTTTATAATTAAAATATTTTGTCTCACACTCGAAGCATGTCCAGCTGTGTAGCCTTGGCTTTATTTCGTAGGTGTTACTTATCTCCACCAGTGAAGGTTCGGTGTGTGAGGCTGATTAGCCACTTTCTTCTGTCAACTTCTGTGTGAGCTGATGAGTTTATTCAATTTTGAGGAGGGTCAAGGTTTTTGTTTGGATTCTAAATTTTAGTAGCACATTGGCTGATATGTCAGTAGTAGGAACATAAATGTTTTTAAAAAATGACATGAAGATTCGATGATGAAATGGATATCATGAATCTGAAGGGTACGAACTTCTAAATTACATCACTATTGAAACTAATATGATGAAAGCTGCAGATCCAAGTGCTAGCAGGAGGCGTGGACAATGAATTACTTTGGTAAAAGGCAGACCAGCATGTCAACATCACATTTGGTCTCTTCCGTGAAAAACTGAATAGGTGCTTACATTTACTACCTCTTTTCTTTTTAAGTACAAATGAAAATTGTAAGGGTTATTTTGTAAAACCAACCATTTTCCACAGATTTGGTGAACAATCGGTGCTTTCTGGTAGACTGAGGTAGCCTCATCCAACAACGACCCAGACGAGGATTTTACTTGAATTTATTGGCGTTTTCAAAAAGTGACATTAGCTTTTATCCATTCACAACATTGGCTTGATGTCAGAATACAATACAGATGAGCAACATGTACTTAACCCCTGATCTAGTAGTTCAAGTACATTTTGTAAATAGGCAAAAAATATAACTGGCAAATCTAATTTTTTTTTCAGTATACGTTGCACATACATGCTATCAGCATTAATTACAAAAAGCTAGGCTTGTAAGGAGATTACGGTAGCGATAACTGCAGAGGTAATAAAAGATATTCAGAATGTTAGTTTAACAATACAGTGAGTGAAGTGTAACTTCTATGAAGAAAGATACAAAAAGTCAAATCACATGATTATAACAAAAATATGAGTACTACACCATAACCGACAGTAGGCGTTACTGTTATTAGCAGACGTGAATGCTCTTCTTAATGACGTTGCTTAGCCAGTAGTGACGCTATTCAAAATGTGCTGCACCAAAGGTTTCTGATAAATGCCCACAGAGCATGGAGTGTGCTCCTGTTCCCGCCACCAGAACACTTAAACCGTTCTAATCCAATATCTAAAACTAGTTTTAGGCTTTGCACCTCTGGACAGCTACACAGTTGAGACAATGCTGTGGGGGAAATAACGCAGAGGAAAGAAAATATAAACCTGAAAGGTTTGCTTGGAGCCAAACAGAAAATACTGGATCATTTCATTTTAAGGGCGTAAAAGCACTGTTGGTGTCAGTAGATTTGTTCTCGTTCCGTTTTATCTGTATGTCTAAGGCATCACTTATTCCACTAGAATTAATAAACATAAATCAGGCATGGACTAAAAACTACTTTGAGACAAACAGAACTTCCCCGATGGTTAATTCAACTCCTTTAGTGATGATACAGCAAGAAAGGAATGTAGATGAAATGCTATTTGTCAGTAAGTTGAGAGAACAGGGGACACACAACAATGTTGTCAGCTGTGTGTTCATGTATTTGAGCTTTGAGACAACAAAACAACTTTTCCTTTCTGCTAAAGAACAGCACATCTGAAGGATGCCTTTGGCAATATTTCTTCCACTCAAGACTGTAAACAAAAAAAGTGGATAACCGGTGGAAGAACAAATTGAAAACATTCCACGGTCCATTTGACAAAATATCCAATCCATGTTAGAAGGCCTCAAGAATCTAATTTCACTTGTCAATACAGTACACGATATTGGGGAAGAACGGGTCTATGTTGTTCCGACCCACTTTCCTAGATCTAACCTCTATGTCAAACTTTTCCATGGAAAACTGTTGGTATAAATGTTGTAGCTAGACACATGGAAGAAAGAACGTGAAGCACATTGTTTTTGTATGTATACTGGTGTATTTCTCCTGCGATCTTGATAAGAAATCCTGACCACTAGCAGTCATGTTCCCCTGTATCCAATCCAGTGGTGGAAGTCTTAGAGCAACTCACAGCCCTTATTCTTCTTCTTAACGGGGGGAGGACAGAGGACAGCCCGGATGGCCTCATCAAACACAGTTTTAAGGCCACGCTGAGTCAGAGCCGAGCACTCCAGGTACTTGACGGAAGCTGGGGGAACAGAAATATTTGTTTTCTTTTAATGTTACAGCAGAAATAAATAAGAAATCTTGACTAAGCTGGCCTTAAGTTTGTAACTTGTCCATGAGACAAGACGATGCCATGGTGATTTAATGTACTCTGCGATTGCTTTAGCTGTGAAACATTAATAAAAACCTTAAAATGGAAAAGGTTAAAAACCTCACTAAAACCTATTTATCTTTTCCCTTAAGAGGGACAAAATAAATGAAAAAGAAATAATTTGTTCATCAAGTATCATGGAAAAGATCCTAACCCATTCTCAAACTTCAAAAGGGGTAAAAACTACAGTATAAACTACTGTATATTTAAAATATACAGTGGAGAACATATTCTATGTCTGGATGCATTCCTAGAAAAAGGAAAACATGGAGAAATATGCTAAATCGTAAAAGAGCCATTTGACATAAGATGAAGGTATCAAAATTTGCTGACAAAAGTTGTTACCAATATCTTTGGCCATTGCCAGTCCCTGGGGATATGTAATTGGAGTGAGTTTCTTCTCCCTCAGCTTCTCTATGGTGTCCTTGTCGTCTCTCAAATCCAGCTTGGTACCCACCAGGATGATGGGAGTGTGGGGACAATGGTGTCTCACCTCAGGGTACCACTGTACAAAGACCACAATTGTGAAATGAATGTTAATACACAACTATCTCTTTCAACTTCAATGTGTGATTTCTAAAAACAGATACAGTAATTATGTCAGAAGTAGTCTACTGGTCACGTGACCAGACCTGTTGACAAAACACTGACACACTCATCTTATTTCCTGCATGAACTTGTTAATGAGTTGTGTGTTTACAAATCCAACAGAAAGCATCGTCACCATTTATTTGAAATCACATCCAATGGGAAAAAACAAACAGTATTTAAGCTCTTTTGGATGGACAGATCAATACTTTATTAATAGGGAAATTGTGTTACATCTGCTCTCACACAATCATACATACAAGATCACACACAACACTAGACGGCACAGCAGTCACAATAAGTAAAGGTAGCAGGTAGATATATAATGAGAAAACAACTACACTACAGACAGCACAGATAAAGGAGACATTTACACAAAACATACAGAAGCAAGAAACGTGCAATGCTCGAGAGTACAGCACAGCCTTTTGTTTCCAACAGACAACTGCATTTATAATTTATTGGAAGCTAATGGACACTGTGTAGATAATGCTCTGCTGGTATATCCATCTGCAATTATCATTGGGTCTATAAATATTTCACATTCACAAGGTCCAGGCTTCAAAAACAAACACAAAACAGACAATATAAGTGGATAAAGTATCTGAGCATCTTTAAAAGCACTATATAAATAAAATATGTTGTGTGATGTAGCAAAATATGAGCTGCAATTTAGAGAGAAATTATTCCTGCGTCCTAACAGCACGAGGCCCCATATTTCACCCTACCAATCAGACAACAACATAAGGTCCACTGAGTCCACTTTCAATAACAGATCAATGGCTTTTTCTTTTTTCTTTTCAACCAGGCTTTCGTCCAGTAAGTTGGGATCCTGCAGATGCACTAGCCGCATTATCTCACTAAGCTGACTGGAAGTTTGTGGTTTGGTCCCTGAAGTAGGATGGGTCGACAGCACAAGTTAAATGAGGGGTGAGATACACAAAGATGGAGGGTTGACTAACTTCGTGAACTCACTTTGTCATACAATCTCAAGCAGATAGATATTTTGAGTGGACTTAGTTCATTAGAAAGCAGTATAAAATCATCTAATCAAGAGTCGCAAAAAAAAAAACCATTTAAAAAATATATTCAGCACGCCGACCCACCTTGGCACGGACGTTTTCAAATGAGGCAGGACTCACGAGCGAAAAGCAGATGAGAAACACATCCTGGAAAGAAAAACGTAAAACAAAAACAGTGCAGTTAAGATACCAAGTCTGCGCCCACCTGCTCCTGTGCTCATGATGTTCAGGTTGAAGCACTAAACTGAGTGTTTCATAGATTATGATTATGTCATGGTGTCTTGTTTGATTTTATTACCGTTTGTGGGTACGAAAGTGGGCGGAGTCTGTCATAGTCTTCTTGTCCTGCTGTATCCCACAGACCCAGGTTCACTGGCTTCCCATCCACCATAACATTGGCAGAGTAGTTGTCAAATCTGACATATGTGATGTGACAAATCACATAAAACCATTAAGATCACATTTAACTGATAAGTTATTAAATTTTTAATATTCTCATCTGCTGACCCAGTCCATGTCACAATGACAGTGATATCAGCATAACCTGTCTAGAATTATAGTTTAATTATATTCCTTGTATACTCCTGGTTACAACTGTTACACTACAAGGAATCAAATCACGCCTTAACCCACTGATGAGCAAGGTGCACCCCCTGATAAACAAGTTGAGCAAGTGAACTTTAAAAATAACATCACATGAAGTAAAAATAACTCATTGTTAGTGAAAGGTCCTATAAATGGCATGCAGTAATCTCTAATACACCCGAGTTTCCTGGTATGACAAGCCAAGCGCATCCACTGGTTACAAACAAGGGCTGCAGTGTCAGATACTCACACTGTGGGGATATATTCTCCTGGAAAGGCATTGGTGGTGTAGCTGATGAGCAGGCATGTCTTACCCACAGCTCTGGAAGATGAAGCAAGCTTTTAGATTTTAGGATTAGATGTACATTTAAGATTAGGGTAGGATCTGTTATGACCTTCTCTGTTGAAAACTGTTTCAGTCACACACCAGGTCAAATGTTGATTTGCAACTAAAAATGATTCCTTCCCTAATTAATCACCTTATTTTCTCAAATGCGTAGTGGGTCATGAAATTTTTAAGAAGTTGACAGCTTTCACACTAAGTTATAAAATATGACATTCAGGTTTTTTTTGTTTGTTTTCTAACCTTTGGTGTAAAAAAATGTGCTTATAATGATGAAACACAAAACAAAAACAAAAAAACCCCACAGCAAATATTCCCATGACAACAGCTTAAGACAATAAACTTTTGCTATTTCTACCAATATAGTCTTTCTTTTTTTTAAAGAAATGATCTGATTTCTTGTGATTTTCCGATTATTAAGCGATCCACCAACCAATCACATCAGCTTTGCACAAGACTCCAAGTGAAAACTGCACATTGGTCCTCCTTCACATCGGATACATGCTCGCACATGCAGGGGTTGACTAATGAAATGCAGTTCCTCTACAAAACAACAGCGTTGCATTGGAGGAGGAACGAGCCAAACATGGAAGCAAGCGTTATCGAGTTCAGAACGAACACTTCCTCCCGCATTACCTCAATGATCCCAAATCGAAAATAATAAATTTACGTCAGAGGGCCGGGAATGACTCTGCTCTTGTGGTATCTACCACACCCTGAACCAGAGCCCACGACTCCCACGTCTAGTTACACAGATGAAGAGCAGGTTTAGTCAACATTTAATGGTATCAAGTACTACGGCGGGGCTGGCAACGTGTCGCATGTCCAGCATAACAGTACAATGTGTAGTAACTAATGACAAACGACACGAGTAACGCTTGAATTATTCATTGAAGAGAAATTACCCTTCCCAAATGTCAAAGCTGGTTCGGAGCGAACTTTCACAGCGAGAGCCGTGAACAACCAGTGAAGTGTGACTCACCAAAGAGTGACGAAAACATTGTAACCAGGATAATTTATCAGGTCAAAACTGCTGGATAACTGCTGGATAACTAATTACTGTGCTATGCCATATCTTGCAATTTCAAACAACACATTAGTAATGGCAATCAACTTGTAATGGTAACACATAAAAGTAAAAACACAGATGTACCATACCGCTTTACAGGTAGGAAAAGTTAAGGCTAGCAGCTAAGTTCAACAAGGAAACTCAAAAGCAAAAATCTTAAAACGTTCGATATTGATGTGCCAATTAAGATTCCAGCCAACGTCACACTTCATTTCTGTAAAAAAAATGTGCTAATCTCACTCTAGGCGTCAGTTCGATAAGATAAACTTACCCGTCGCCGACAACGACACACTTTATGGCCTGCATTGCAGTGCTAAGTTAGCCTGGGAAAAGCTAACGTTAGCTAACAAGTCTCCTTCGCCTTTGTCCGGAACTGTGCGCCGGTGAAAAGCCCTCACAGCGTTTCACTGAAGGCCTTTGATAGGACACGTCGAAGCTGTGATCGTGGAACAGCCTCTGGAAAACTTGTAGTTAATTATCTAGCACTTTACAAAAAGTTTACTCAGAAATTCCCTCGCAACATTCCCATGCTTTCGTGGGCTGGTCTGGACGCTGTGAGGCAAAATAGCAGCCACCACCCCTGAGTTAAAAAAATGAAGCTAGCCGAAAGCAGACGGTGCTTCCGGTGAAACGGGCCGGCGCGCCCACAGACTTTTAGACGATCTAAAGCGAATTCCTGTAGATTCTGTTCATATAATCAGACAAACTATGTCGGAGAATAGGTAAAGCGAGATTTTCACTAGAATACTGAAAACATAAAATAGAAATAACGTGTAAAATATATTTCCAGTGTCTGACATGGAATGAGGAAATGACGTCATCGAAACGCTCATCGATTATTCGACAAATTCAATGATTTCTTCTCTAGAACTATTGTAAACGTCCTGTATTTTGCTCTGTATCCAACCAATATCCATCCACGATATAGTTAAGTTAAAAATTCCCATATTAACATCCGTTTCATATAGGCATTTATATAAAGGAGGAAAAATAATAAATGCATCACTTCCTTGGGGTCTAAATAGTTGTTTTTTTTTAATGTAAAAAAAATATCAGGAAGTAAAAGCAGTTATGAAAAGAATTTTCTGTCTAGAATTTCAAAGTTGTAAATAGGTGCAAACAGATGTAAGATCATAGTGAATAATCTAACAACAGGTTCTGCTTTTAGAACTTTCACAGTGAAAGTGACTATGTATAAGGAAATCGACTGAAAGGATAATGAATCTCAATTTGTGAAGTCTTATGGAACATCTTTTTGTGGAATCACACCGACAAGACATGGTTTTAGATGAATGATATTTTATCGTTATTGTATCGCATATACATATAGGAGGTGGCTGTTGAACAAAGTGATCATCCAACAACAGCCGTGTGTGTGTGTGTGTGTGTGTGTGTGTGTGTGTGTGTGTGTGTGTGTGTGTGTGTGTGTGTGTGTGTGTGTGTGTGTGTGTGTGTGTGTGTGTGTGTGTATGCACCTGTGTTTAGATCATTGATCAGTATAAAAACTGCCATTCATAAAATGTCAAATATATAGTTCTCAGCTGAAATGCATGCATAACTTACACATGTTGGACATGCATAAGAAAAATGGAATTACTGTATTTGGTGGATGGATGCAGGATTCAAATGTAATTATATTTTATAATTAAAGTCATGCAGAGTAGAAGTTTAATAGTTCCCAGTAATGGTCGTCGTATAATCAGTTTGTGTGTTTGTGAATATGTTGCATAACAGGGTTTGGTTTTTTTAGTATTAATTGAAATATTCTGCCTGACAGTTTAATCTCAGGACATAATAACACAAATACGTTCAACTTCCATGTGTGTCACAGAGTTATATGTCCCCTTTGACCATAACAGGAAACAGTAGAGAAACGTTTGGGGCGGAACTTCCCTGCCGACACAAACAGCCGATGGGGAAATTGAGTTCGACACCATTCAACGACAGAAATATGAAGTGTCACGTATTGGCCTTTGCTTTTCTCGTTCATTTTTCTCAGTAAACATAAACGGAGACACCGCCGGGACAGACTTCGCCTGTATGGCGGGTCTGTCTTATTTAGTGCTCCGGTTTTCGGATTCCGCCGGTCGGACGTATGGAGTGTTTTCAAAAGGCTTGACAAGGACTTTGTTGATATTTTTTGATCTCGCATGGCGACTACGAATCAGATTTCCCTACATTTACCTCGTCGCTTCGATGATGTTTAACGTCAGATTGCAGGTAAACGTTTGTTCATTGTCAAGTAAAGGGTGCTGGTGGACATGAAACAATAGCTGACGTTAAAGGCCATCTATGCTAAGTTGTTAAGAATTATAACCAGTAAGATTATAATATAATATAATATAATATTACTATATTCGGGTGGATAAAATGGCTATTTGAATATTTTCCTTTGGTTACGTTGTTTTCCCACTCAGTAAGATTAATCGTTCCTCAGTTTGAAAAATCTGTTGCTAGACTCTTACATTCACCAGAATGAAACTAGTTCTAATCCTCTGGAACAGAGCCGACCGCCGTGAAGGTTGCGGTTTTTGGATTAGTTATTGATTGCTTTGCGTTTGTAATTGATTGAAAGTGAATTTAGCATAATTCACATTTTTCACATCATGTCACAGAATTCATATCAAAATCATATTATTACGATAAATCAGTATTATATATTAATTTTGCTATTATGAGTTGAACTTCAATATATTTTGTTCTTTGGTGTCTAAAAATGTCTACCATTGTAATTTTTATTTGTATGTGTCTCAGTGTTTTTACAATTGTATCAAAGAGAAATACATAGAAGTCGTAATAGTTGGAGAAACTGATGAATTTGTGAGAGTGTCTATATTCCCTCTAATTTAATTGAGAATATCTTGAATAGAGTTCCTTACTGACAGCTGTAACGGTATATTAATGGCTTTAGCTCTAATGTTGATCAGAAGTCTTGATTTATTATCCTATGAAGAAACTAAAATTTAAATCTGAACACCACATTTCTTAGTTTAGTCTCAGCTTTTCAACTTTTGACTGAATTTTTAATCACGTTTAAGCCTGGCACTTTTTTCACTCTCTACCCACAAACTGACAATTTTTTCTTTTCAGTATCCGCTGAGTTTTAAGTTTAATCAATGCACTTTTTGACACTTTCATTTACTGATACTGTTAACATTTTAACAGTTCCCCTTTTTCCAACAGAGTGTGTCCAGCTGAGATCAATGGCCTCATGGCATTTAATGCCATTGCCAAGACGGATTTCTGACTTGTTCATTCATTTTGCGTGCTGTGTTTTTGCCTGATGGTGTCTTCATGTCCTTACAGGTCCACATTGAAATCCACTGAATCTTCAATAACTGTATTTGAACTTTTGAAATCAACATACAGTATTGTGAACACCACAATGTTCCAACCCCTCTTCATAACATGCTCATGACTGCACAGTGATGCACAGGAAGAGGACGCATGATACAGTAAATGGAGGGCATGTGACAAAGTAACACATCTGGCAGTTGTTGGTCCATCCTTGACACAATATCCCAGTGCCTTCACAGAGGAATGGATGGCAGTGAAGATTTGTTCGTTGAAGGCTGGATCTTGACGCTGCCTTTTCTCTTTGGATATCCAGGACTTCTTTTGCAGCCAGATGATTGCTACTGTGGAACTTTGCTATTTTTCTTTGTTTGATATGTTGAATTATGAGGTGCTCAGTATTAACATCTCACTTTTAAGTTAAGAAACAAACGCATGACGCAAATCAGTATGTTTTTTTTCTCTGTGGCATGGATACTTTATTTGAGGTTGGGGGTCGCTGTATGCGGGTACACGGTGTCAGAGGTTTGCTGTGGGATAATGATGCAGCGCCTACAACTCTTCTACTGGAAACAAGTGCAGCCTCAGAGAGAATCACTTTATATCTTTTTGATGCTAATGTGAACACTTAATCAGTCACTGTTGTGTTTCTGCGTATCAGTTTCACTCTGGGAAGGTTGGTGAAATTGTTACTACGAAATGTTATTTTTAGCAACATTTGTCATAAGTTTTTATTTCTGCGAACAATGACTGGGGTTTTAAAGTCACAGACTTCAGTAAAAGGATGACTGAACTTGGGGAGCAATAAATTAATGACCTTTCAAACCGCTTCTCTCATTCTTTTACACCATTCATTCATTATCTGGTACAGCAAAAAGTACATTTAAAAAGTATCGTATGTACACCTTTTGACATCTTTGAGGCGTTTTGTGAACAATGGAAGAATTATTTTTGATTATTTCCCATAGGTACAGTCAGGCCATCTTCCATTACATATCCTTAACGGTTGTATGGCACTGAAAGATGACGCAAATTTTTTGAATCTACTTGCATTTAATTCATTGAGATAAAATCCTTAAACCATTGAAAATGTTATAAAATCAGGCCTTCAGGAATAGATGGACATGTTTGTCTCATCGGGTGTGGCAGAAGTGCAGACACAAAACACAAGAGACAGGGTCCAGAATGTCCATCAGGAGCTCCACATCACGGAGTCTAAACAAAGATGCTTTACTGTGGGGAGAAGCATCTTTAATACTAGACCTAATTCTAAATGTTAAATAGAGTAAAGGGGGAAAATAAGCTGTTATTCGATACATGTAGAGCAAAAATAAAACAGATAAAAGTCCTTCTTTGCTGGATATGTATTTTACCAGTATCAAGAACTTCAATTATTCAATTCTGCCAAATATTACAGAATTAGATTTCTCTATATGAATAACAGCATTACACCCCTTATACTCTGAATAAGAGTTTGTTGAAACATTTCAAAATATAGCAACCTTCGTTTTATTCCCTTTTACTTTTTAAGGAGGAAGAAAAAGTGAATAGAAACGGTAACTGCCTTTTCAAACAAAACCATTGGCTTTATTTTATCACTTGTACCAATTGTGTCCACAGGGAGTTATTACTTGTAGTACCGAGTACGCCCACACGAGGGAGGCAGCGCATCGTGGTGAGTCAGATTGTGAGCTGATGCTGGCTGATACTACAGGTCATAAACCTGCGAGGAAACAGAAACGATCCTTCTTCATGTTGCTGTATGGCTCATTCAAACTTCTTGGTCGTTTATTTCTCCCCAGTTTCGTAATTTATACATGGATTCTGCCCGTGAAAAGAAAATGAGAACTTTGATTGTACTTTGAGGTTTATTTTCTTTTTCTCGGATGTATTTCGATTAAAATTGCTCTGTGATCCATATATGCAGTATATTGTAATGAATGTCGTCTACCAAAGCTATTTGGCACTTCCCTTGAACATGCACTTCTTTTAAGTAGGTTTTCAAACTGCTGACATCCTCAATCAGCACAAAATGTCTCCAGCAAACTTACCCTAGCCAGTCGCTCTGATGCCAGGCTGCAGTGTAAAACCATCAGAGGTTGCCAAGGCAACAATATTTCTCCATGTGACAGACAAACGTGTCTGTCCCTCGCCCTCTTTTCAAGAAAAAAGAGGATTTATTTCTTAAGGATTTGCCAGAGGAAAATATTTTAACAGGGTTATCACAGATGATTGGCAGAAAGAGAGAGAGAGAGATCTATAGATGGCAGATAAGTCGAGTTATCTTTACCATGTGTTTCTGCCAAGTACTGTTTGTAGCCGTAGAAAAAAGGCTACAAATAAAGAGTGTAGAGTTTTAGCCTTTGGCATCTGCAGCAGCTCACATCTGTTTTATTTGATTGAGTGTGAAAATTGCCAGTGAAAATGGAAGGGATTCAATTTAGCTGCAATGCAGTAAATGTTAAGTACAACCCAGTTCCTGACACATTACTCCTAAACCTATAGCTATTTCTCTCCGTGCATTTAAGTCTGAATTTTACTTGAAGTGTATAAAATTATAATGGTGGAATTGTTTATCCAGGTTTGATCAAAAATGAGTTTTCTGATGAGTTTCTAAACTTAAATACAGTAAATATGACTCCTAATGTTTGAAGCTGTATAAATGGAACAGGATGAGCAGCATTGATTAATACATCATGCCTGTGCAAAAAGAATAGATTACGAATGTAAAATGTAATCAACTGTTAATCCACATTAAATCAGATCCACTAGTCTTTAAACTGGGATTTCCTCTGATCTGCCTCACTCACAGTTCAAGATATTGGTGTTGCATTATTGTGTAGACCAAGGGTGTCAGAATCTTTTTCACCTAGGGCCACATCATATGTAACTCTGTTTCTCTGTTATAACATAAATTCTTTTAATATGTCAGGTTGAAACCCACAGAACTCTGTAATCAAGGATCAAACTATCCAAGTGAATAAAGAAAAATAACATCAAACACAAGTTAGGAAATTAACTTTATTCAAAACGTTTTTGTCAATGTTAAAATGGGCTTAATAACTGCATTGTGGGAAATGTAGTTTTTGGTCAAAGCACACTATTGCCCTATTCATTTTTAGAAATTCTGACTTTTAGTACTCATGCGGGCCACATAAAATGATGTGGCGGTCCACATTTGGCCCCCAGACCTTGAATTTGACACATGTGGTTTAGACTGTCCACTTTGGGGCCATTTAAATAGACCTGTGATGTGCCTTTTATTTAAATCTGGCTGACTGAGGAGTGGAGGCAGATGTAAAACTTTAAACAGGATGACACAAGGTGCTAAGAAGATGTTTAAGCTGTCTGAGTCAAAATGTGAGGGAGTGGGTGCACTGTGAAACCTTAAAAATTATTGGTGTCCAATCAGATTTACAACTCAAGATTACAAAAATGTCACTATCAATTATAAATGTGGTTATGTGTTCAGGCTCAGACTGTTTGAGGAAGCAGTTACTTTAAACTTAGGAGTATTTCCTCAAATAATCTGAACATTTAAAATCTTTGTTTGAGAAATAGCAGTATGTTACCATGGTGATATTGTATCAATCCATGATGATGAAACCTTGAATGTATATCCCCATAATGATATAATTCGAGGTCAGTTAAATTAAGTTACTTTGACCTAAAATTAGGACAGCATGGTGGCACAGTCAGTGGAGATGCTGCCTCAGAAGAAGAAAGTCTTGGTTCCAATTCACTCTGGGGTTATGTGAGTTAAATGTTCTCTTCACAGCTTGTTCCTGTATAGGTGACAGCATAATGTAGTACAACTAAAAGGCCCCTACTGCAATGATAGAATCCAGAAAAGATTTTTTTGTGGATTTCAGCAGACTTGTGTGTAAGATTTTTTGTCAGGTTCTCAAAAAAAAAAAGCATCTAAAGATGTTGCTCATTGCTTTCACAATACATAAAGAAGACAAGTTTTAGGTGACTATCATTCAGAGGACACTAAGTGCAAAAAACTGACACATTTGTGAATTCGATTAGTTAAAGTAGTTACAGAAAGTGCTAAGTGTGGATCAGAAACCAGCGAGCCTCGATGGAAAGTAACAGACACAAGATGCTGTGGGCTTTCGAGTTCTAGACTGAGAAACAGCTGCTGGCAAACCAACCAGACATCGTGATGGTGGACAAGAACCAGAGGAGGACAGTTGTGATAGATGTGGAAATTCCATCTGGCAGTAACTGAAGAAAGAGGGAGCATTAAAAGATGGAGAAAGTACCAAACAACTGGAACAGATGCGTCAGGTAAAAGCTGTAGTGGTCCCAGTGGTGAGAGGAGAATCAGGGGCTGTGACCCCAAACTGTAAGTGGCTCCGACATGTCCCAGGGGAGGATTCTATCCAGAAAGATACACTCAGGACACCATGGGGATGAGGGGCAGATAAAACATAGTGCACACTGGAATCTGCCCCACAGTGGTGTGGACATGAATCAAAGCCATATCCAAATATTTAAAAAGTTCACTCCGAGGTTGAATTTTCTATTTCATTTTATTATTGACATGATTTTTCATTTGTACAAAAGTAAAAATAAACATAACATATGCTTTTCCATGAAAATAATATATGCAGGAAATAGTTAACAGTGTGTTCTCACCATGAATAGAGGAGCTGTCATTATCCCACACACCTTCTTCTCCTGCTGTTATAGGTTCTCCTGACAAATGAAAAGGACACAATTAAAAAACAAACACGTGACAGATGTGCATCATAAATGACAAACTCGTTTGAACATGAAGGATACTTTACGAAGCAGCGGTAAATACATCTCTACAGTTTTGCTCTGCAGATGTTCAGATTTCTGGTTGGTTCATGATTCTATAGTTTACTGCTGTCTGACTTGTGTATTAATAAAGTAATACTAATTAATACACACTTTATTTAAATATTACTGTCACCATGACAACGTCAAAGCTAATGGCCCATTTCACTTGTATCAATACAGACATCCACAGTTGATACAACAAAAATGATTTCTTTCAGTTGAATTCTGATATAAAACAAAAAATATCAAGATTGTGGCACCAACAACCAGACCTGAAAGCATAACAGGAGAAGATTCGGTTTGCTGAACACTATAGGGTAGATGGCAGGAGGTGGTGCAAGACATTTGGCGGCTGAGAAGGTCTGACACTTGAGAGCAAGTTGAATTTTGGTGCCCGATGAGGAGGAAGCTGCAGAAAGACAAAAAGAAAACAGAAAAGAGAAAACATGAAACTGAGTTCTGAGGTCAGACTGAGTGGAGAGTTAGCTGCGTGAGTTCATGGACACGCTGGAGAGGCTTGATTGTAGATGAGAACACAGGAACACGTACACACACACACACACACACACACACACACACACACACACACACACACACACACACACACACACACACACACACATACACACACACACACACACACACAGACACACACAGGAGCAGAGAAATGTCAAGGTCAGAATACAACAACAAGAAGACTTTTTCTTCATATCATCAACAGTAAGTCTCTGATCAAATATATCAGTGACGCACAATCCGTCCATTTTCACTCGCCACCTTTCTGTATAACCAATTTTACTTTCTTAAAAATATAAAATCATATAAATCATATAAACTAAAGTTAAAGAAAAAAACGAAAGAAAACCATTCAATGGAGCTTTCCGGAATCACATCAATTTTAAAATTACATTTTTTATTTCCTGTTTCCCACTGTGCCCTGCTTGCTTTGCCTCCATAGATGAGCCAAATAAAAACTCCGTGTGTCCTTGCACCCAGAAAACTCAACTTTGCCCGTCGATCAGATGGCAGCAGGAAGTGGTCGAGAGGCAGAGCTGGAAACCGATGAGAAAGAGAAGGAAATCCTGCAGCCCTCTGCTTCCTGTGGCCGCTGTCACACATATCACCCATCACCCAAAGATTTACCTCTCACCTTTGACAAAAGGAAGGAGCTATGAAAACTCGCCACACCCCCTGGGACAAGACAGTCTGGGCCGTGATTTGGGTTGTAATCGTAAAGAGGAATATGGATGGGGATCTCCCAACATCAGTGGATGTTGGGGGATCACCTCTGGTTTAACATGGGGGTCTACAGCCATGCCGGCAGCTTTGGATAGTGGCCTTATGTACTGTGGTGCTTCGACTTAAATGCTAAATATCAGCACGCTAACATCTTAATGTTTAACGGGTCATGGACAAATTAAACTTAACATCTCAACCCCAACAAGCTCAGCTACTCTATAATTCATGAAGGTCGAACACGATTTCTTCAAACGCTTTAAATTCCTGCGTTCTCATTGGTTCCTCAAAGCAGCATTGAGATATCTCAGGAGGCTTCATGCTAGAGAATGTTATTCCACTTGATTGCCTTATGAAGGGGTGATTCTGAGGTTTCAGTATAGAGTGGTGGGGGTTGCTTATATGTCTTGTGTATTACTGAGGGTGGGGGTGTCCAGCACTTCTTAAAGGGAGGAGGTGGCTGCTCTCTGGGCATTGCCACAGTGAGTGGAGCAAATAAAGTGGTATGACTGCTCAATCAGGTCACGTGAAGTCGGTCAGGAATGCTACAGACGTTTTCCGTAATGGTTGGCCTTATCCGCCAGACGTGCATTCCCCCGGGAGGTGTGGGACAGACTGTCCCAACCCCCCCCCCCAATACATGTTCACTTGAAGTCATGGACTTTGGAATCACTGTCTGTCATTTGTTGAACAGTTTGGATGCCAAGGAATCAATTTCTGTGTGGAATCCTCCTCAGCTGAAACCAGTTGATATTTTGATCTTAGAGCTTTACATTCTGCACATTTATATTCACTCTCATTCGTCAGGATATGAGGATATGTGGGCCACACTGCAAGCTTTCTCTGATGACTCATAAACACATTAGCATGACATTTATGTGGAATAAAGCACGCAGTGTGTTTGTGCACCAGAGAGAAAGACTTGGGACTTTAATTGCTTTTCATGGAACTTATTCTGATTTCAAGGAGAATTATCTTGAATGATCAGACAGCACTGACATGAATAAGCAAGAACAATGTCTTTATCTTAGCATATTGTCAAAGCTATTGCCAACATTATGTATATGATCTATTTTCTACTTGTAACACAGAAAATATTCAAAGCGGGGCTCGCAGGAGTGTGTGACTGCTTTTCATAGTGGTTGAACTGAAGTCCAGCGTCAAACCAGTTTATGCTGGAGGGAATTCAGATATTGATAACAACATTGAACTTCTGTTTTTAAAAAAAAAAATCTAATATACTATCAAAATATTAAATTAAATCAAAATAAAAGCAAAACTCAAAATGCGTACTGCAGATATTTATAAATATTTGCAGGAGCAGTTATCAGTCAGACCAGTCTGAGAATAAATGAAAAAGAGGTAAATCTGAGTTTTTTTCCTACTTCCTCAAGGAGGATATTTTGTAAAGTTCTTTCTTAATCTCCCAACTCTGTGAGCTCGAACAAGGACAACTGTTTTCACAGCGTCTGGAGACTGTCAATTTGTTTAAAACAGAAGACTGAGATTGGAACATTAAGAGACACCTATGAATAAACAAATGACCGAATACATTAAAACATCTGTTCATGCTTGACCATTGGAGTAATGCACACAGGAAACGAGACCCCCTCCTTCCCTGTGGAGGCTGGAATGCTATAATTGAAACCATGTGCGTTGAAGAAGAAAATACTTGTCTGTGTGTGTGTGTGTAGGTGTGAGAGTACCTCACTCCACTTAAACTAATGGCTCTGCCTCCTTATGTAAGATTCTCATCCAGAAGTCCTCTTAGTCTAATCTGAAAACAATCTTTTATATTTTGACGACACATTCAGAATATTTTTGAGTAACTGCATCACTCTCTGTGACAATTTTGGTGAGTCATTTTTGGACATGCATGTCAGAGGCAGCTATAGCACACAAGATTCTTTCCTTAAAATGCTGGTAAAATGCTGGTCCTGCTCCATAAAGACCTGCTTAGCACAGCAATATGAGAGTAACCCCGAAAGGCCAGTGTCTTCAGCTGCATTTTTGCATCAAATTAATAGTCGTCTGTGTGCGGAATTACATACATAAACGTCTGAAGGTAATTGATGTTGACATTCAGTGAAAGAGCAACTACTCACTTTCATTCTCGTTTAAATAGAAAATCATCACATCCTTTTATGGGGTAGAATCTCACTAAGAATTTTGTGTAAAAAATGACATGCTGTTTATATGGGGTTTTTTTTAGTGATACTGTTTATCTGCAATGCATTAACACAGAGAACTGCTACTGACTGACTACAGCACAATCCTGAATGGGATGGACAGCATAATGCTAACATTTAGTAGTGTAACACCAGAATCTACTATCTACAAATTTGGTCATCCAGTAGAATCTAATCCTTTCTCAAACCGTTTAAGCAAAGATTGATTATTATAAACTGTATAGTGCAGGTTTATGCAACAGCCTGCACACATATTAGAGTAATTGATAATACAATAATGATGCCATATTATGATACATATACTTTGTTTGATTTTATTTCAGTATTTATTTTAAATCTCACCCTTATTTTCATTATTTTAATGTGTTGGCAATATTTCTACTGCCATCTTACCTGCCATTGCGTACACACATTATACAGTATATACAGTGTATATATATTATACAGTCAAGTTTGTCAACACACAACTGTATATATAGTATAAATACAGTATATGTGTATGAATATCTCTGTGTGCGTGTGTGTATGTAAAAAATGTTTAGATCAAAACTGAGGCGACATTTTCTGATATACGACCGCATTAACCCGTGTTAACTTAAAAAGAAATGATTGCATTATAATTTGCAAAATCAATAAAATCGTCACAATGTCATTGTTCCATGGAGTCACGTGAGCGTTGATCGGCGAACGCTCACGCGCACAACAAACTGTGTAGTGAAGCTACAATTGGATTATCGTGTAGTGTCAAAATAAATATAATACAAAAAACTCTTCACTTGTCAACTCCAAAAATAAAAGACACTGTCTGACACACCATGTGTTGTTAATATCACTCTTTTATTCTGAAGTTCACACGATCCACACTTCCGCTAGAACTTCAGTTGTGTGTTAGCAAACTTGACGCAGTTTTGTAAACAACTCTCCCGACACTACTGGAGTGAAGGCGTATCTGAAGGGATAGCGACAACCCGCCCGGTCACTGTGGGCGAAAACACACCTCAGCTGCCGCTCTGCCGTGAGACACCCCACTCACTGGGACCGTAAAGGCTGTCTCCAGCCCGTGGACTCGCAAATGGCCACAACCTTTGCTGGGAGAAGACGCAGCCTGTGAGACAACCTGTGCGCCAAATGTACCCTGGAAATCAGGACTTACATTCACCGTAATTCAGACCATTTTCCTGCAACGGAAGTTTTTGGACCGTTTATTTATTTATTTATTTTTTGGTTTGTTTGCTTTTTGTTGTGTGTGTGTGTTTTTGGTTTTTTGGGAAGTGTCTGGAATTATCACTTCAATCATGGACGAAGACAACCAAGGTATGATTCCTTCAATGCAATTTAGTCAGATTGACTGGAGCTGTTTCAGCCCTGGTGCATGCATGGACTGATGGTGTCTCTCCATATAAGTTATATTTATGAAATAATATTTTCAGATTTGACATGAAGTCATGCTCTGACATCCCTCATGTTCTGAAGGTCCAGAGAGGTGGTTTATGTCTCAATGTAGAAACACTGATCTAAATGCATGGTGATGATGAGGAGTTGGATGAAGCAGCGGGATGATTGACACGCATCATGAGCGTCATCTTAGTGCTGCTATCAGTTATGAATCCACGTCTAACGTCATGGGGGGGTGCCACTGGTTCAACAGGTCCCCTCCCACATACACAAAGAGGAGCAACACACCAACAGTCTTGCATCAACCCATGTTGATGCAAGACTGCATCAACATGGGATCAACTTGTTGCTTGTTTTGCATCTCCTCTTGTTCTTTTTGGACCTCTTTGTGGTCAGGCTGTGCCTCCTTGGACATGTTTTCTACTTCATAAACTTACAATCTAATCTTAAACTCAGAGCTGGTCACTCATTCTGTCTCCCCCCCCCTGAATGCCAGCGGTATTCAGTCACACATGCTCACTGCTTGTAGAGCTGCACAATGTGCATATTTGAGTATTTCAGTTCATGGCATGTGGATATGAACATGTCATTGCTCTGTGCATGGCCATGCAGCCTGGCCTCCAGTAGGAATGCTTGTCAGCAGAATCCCACAGATATATGGTGCTGAGATGCCGGCGAGGGATCGCAGCCAACAGGAGCGTAAACACTCTCACATGTGTTCCTGTTGGACAGGACAGATTGACATCCATGGATGGAGCCCCTCCTTACTCCTTTGTGGGACTGCTTGCTTTGACCTGATGGATGTATGCATGGATGGATGGATGACCTAGAACAAGTGTGTGTGTGCAGTACACTCGAGCAGGTGTGAGTGTGTGAATTATAAAGCAATCTGTCCTCTCATCTGGCATTAATAGTGTCCTGGAAGCTGCAGTAAGGAGAGGATGCAGAGCTCTGGCTGTTTTTGTTCTAGTTTGGTTCTGTGAGGCACAGTTAGGAACATTAACAACAAATTTCTCCATTTTATTACAGCAATTTGACACCAACAGATGAGCCCACAGCAAAGGGGGTTGCAGGACAAAGTAGACTGACTGTGCTGGTTTGGATTACAGATATGGATCAATTTAATGTGGCAGTTCGGTCGACAAGTCGTTCTTCTCAAAGTTTCTTTGTCAGATCATAAGAAGAGTGAGAGAGAGGATGATAAGTGGTGCACAGAGTGAGATATTGAGGAGTCATATTTCACAACAGACACAGATGAAGGGGTGAGGATGAAACGAGAGAGTGAGAGACAGTTGTAGTAGCAGCAATGGAGGGTGTCTGAGAGGGAATGAGAAAGTGAGACATGGGATAAAGTGGTCCAGTGAAGTTGGAAAATGACCAGAAATATATGGATGTTGGCCAATGAAGCAGATGACTACTAGACACAGTTACTGAATCAAGCCTCCTGTGTACCGCCTCCATATGGAAGTTCTTCTCTCATAATTAGAATAATTAACTTAATGAAGAGTAATTAAATAATGAAAAAGTTTGAGGAGAACATGGCTTATTATTAGTGGAATTATCTGTCCATGCAGCAATACAGTTCTACTTTCCAAGAAGTCTTAACATGAAATAACAATTAATAAAGAGCAGACATTGTCCACCTGTACATAACATTTACCAAAACCAAACCCTCTCACATTTCATGGCTCTGTTTGCTGCTGGATGACAGACTGCTGCATTTCTATGACAGAAAATACCTCAGAGAATACATTTTATGAACATGCAAGACCTGTCCGAAACGTACTTGTTGCAAACAGCGATCCCTGAAGCTTCTGTGAGAGATGTGCTCTAGAGGAGACGCTGGCAGTGCCCAAGCAGCAGCACAACATCTACATCCCCCCCAAATCAATCCTGTAAATCTGCTCCTTAACAGAAAAGACATTTTTCCCTGGTGATCAGCAAATATCACAGTAATTTATGAAAAAATAATTGAATTGCAAGACAACATGCACAACATCGACAACAAGACAAACATTAACACAAAAGCCAGACAGAAGACAATTTTGTTGAATGTTTGGTGTTGCTGTTGCATAGAAATCCATCTCCCATGCATGAATGAGACAATACCCATGGCAGTGATGACAGTCTGACGGAATAGACCGATAGTATTTTACTGTGACACATTCTTTCTTTGCATGAATGATTCTGTTTCTATCTGATGTACATCTAACTGGATCCATTTCAGTGTAGTTTCATTAGCTGCTGAGCTACATGCTCACAGGTTAATAAAACCTTCATGAGTGATGTCTGTATTGTATGAATCAGAGAGTTTATTCTAAACTTCAGCTTCACTGCTCGCCCTGTGATGGTTTGGCTGCTGCCGTTCTGTTTACACGGTGAAAACCAGCCACTTAAGTGGGAAGTTCAGTGTGTGGTCTGTGGGTTTATGGAACACTACAGTCCAACTGAGGCGGGGAGAGACGCACGTGACGGGTTGGGCTCTGGGATCTTTTAGCCATTCATCTTCTGGCTACGGGACAGCAGCAGAAGCTTCCTGCTACGCTCAGGATTTGTGTTTTTGTCTCTGGAGTAGATTTGCAGCTGCTGTCTGTACCCCGCAGCCCACATGCTGTCAAGCGGCTAAAACAGGAGTGTCTTCAAGTCTTTATGAAGCGGGGGAGCGAATGCTACTCAACGGTGCAGACTGTGTACCTCCCCTGTCTTCTCTGTTTTGAGAAGGGTCATTGGGTTCACCATCTCTGCTGGTATCTTCATAGGGTTGATGCCTTCAAGGAAGGTGGTTAGCTGTGGGTGTTGACTTCTAAAGCCTGAGGAAGTTCTGCAAGGCATCAAAGGTCTATGAGCCTGTGATGGTGGTGGAACCAGTAGGACCCTGTCCTACATCAGGAAACGTCAGAGATATGGTTCTGTAGGTGCGCTAGTACCTTAAGACATTTTTCCAAATCTTATCTCCATGTAAAATGTGTGATGACAGAAAAAACAAAATCATATTTCCCTCACTTTTAAAATACAGGGTTCTGCCTGAGCGGAAGAGCTAAACCCGACTTATATCCAAGTTTTAAAGAACAGGCTTTAAAAACCCATTTGGTGATATCAACACTGTGACCACACCAAGTGATATATATAATAATTATACACTGAATTAGATTTAACCAATGTTTCTTTTTGTTTGTCAAGTGCCTTTTCCATCAAAAATGAAAGGAATGTGAAATAAAGGTGTGACCTTTGACTGAGGAGATCTCTGATCCGTATTTTTCTCTGCTTTCTGATACTTGATAATTTAATGACACTGGGACTGTGTGTTTGTGAGAATGTGTGTGTGTGTGTGTGTGTGTGTGTGGGTGATTTCATTTTATCCAATCCACTCAAGTCTCCGTCTGTGTTTGAACTGTAATGTTATTTCTAAGAACTGTCTGGTTCCACCGGTGTGACTCACCTCTTCTCACCTCTAATGCTCGTCATACACCAGCAGTTACGCTCTCCATGGATCTTTGTCTGCTTTGAGAATTTGATGAGGAGGTAGAGAGAGACTTCTGGCTTTTGTGTGTGACCCAACGTTATTCTCGTCTTTGACAAAACATCAGTGAACACAGAGGGCCATTGTTGAGTTTGCCCTCCCAGGATATCAGGTAGCACATGATGTTTACCCATGACATCCTGTCAGTGGTTTAAGTTGGACTCCATCCACGTAAAGACTGATGGACCCTTCACAGATCTGGGCTGCATCAAAAAAGTTGTGTTTTAAGTGAACACAGGAAATCTGTACAGATCCGTTGGAACCTTTGTCATGTCTTCTCTGCTTTCTGCTGATGGCAAGATGTTATTTTCATCTGAAGCCAGAAGAAAAACACCCACTTGTTCAGTTTTATCTTCATGTAACAGAAGTGTGCAGTAAAGGTACTGTACACTGTTCAATGGAGTCAAAGATCTGGCTCAGTCCCTGTTTCCTCAGGACCATCTAGGGTCTCATGGAGGAGAGACGTGAGACAAATCAGGCCTTCTTCCCCTCTTTTGGAATAAAACCCCAGACTGTAAAGGCTAAAGGCTCCAGATGTCCAAAGTCATGTGCTGAAGTGAATTTCAGTCAAAGAACGTCCGGCTCCACTTGGACCTTTGTGGGAGTTCATGGCTGATGTGTGTGTGTGCGTGTGTGTATGTGTTTTTCAGGTCTGTTGGAAAGGGAAGTGAAGGCCACGTAGTGTGGACAGGAAAAGGGAGGGTTGGAACAGTTATATAATGTGTGACCTGCTGTAAGGCAGAAAAAAGATGTATCCCCTGTTGCAGTCAGCACTTCCACTTTTTCACACTTTATATATCAGCGTAAAAGATTGTTCATTGATTTCAGATTACAATTTCAACAAATTCTGAAAGTTTCATGTGAAAAAAAGTCAGCAGTGTTATCACCATCCTGCCAATTGACATGTGTTTTTTTTTGTCAGCCTGTTTTTTCACATTTGTCTCCCTGGTGGTGATTCAGGGGGAACAGATCGCTCATAGTTCTCTGTCTGGAGGCATCTTTTTGTCAAGGGTGCAATGATTCAATATTTTCCCCTGTAACTTGGCTGCAACATTAACCATGAACTGGAGTGGCGCCTTTACATTTGTAGAAATTTCATACTTTTAAACATACTGTATTCAGTATTTTCCAGAGAGAATTTTCCATGAAAACTTAAAAAAAAAAAAAAAGCCATTGCAATTGGAATTTCTCTGGATGTTTCAACATTTTCCTCATTCAGTTTTTTTTAATAAACAGAAGTTAATGTCATGACATTTATAGAAACATCACATTTGATTGAAAAGCTCAAAATTACTGATTTTCAGTTGCAGTTAATCCTACAAACACAGGTAAATTTGAGCTGGCTCTATCGGTGCTAGAAAAGAAACCAGCAGATTTATGGTTTGGTCTTAAGAATTTCTGGAGCCCAGAAGTACAAACAAACTGCAGTATTTTCAAACATCCCATTGTCAGTGAAGGGAACACCAAGGCGACCTGAACTGTAAGTGGAGACACGGCTGATTCAGATGAGCTACTTAGCCTATATGACTGATGCGTTGGTTCTTTTTGACTGATTCCACACTCAGCAGCTCAGCTTCTTCTAGTTGAGCTTTTTTCTCTTGACCTAAATCTACTTTGTACAATCCAAATAACTAACCAGGAAAGCTGCAAAATGAAACCTCAGTAATAGATTTATTGTAGTTGTAGTTGGGTCAGTGTATTTTTTCACCTGTGTTTATTTTGTGGATTGTTCAGGAACGCAATGTTCTATTTCCTTCAGGAACACCGGGTCACATTTATATGGAAAATATGGAAAAATAACAAAGTTAAGAATCCCGAGTATTAATAGAAAGAAAAAGAAGAGGAAGAAAAAGAGGTACAGCATGAAATATGAAATACAACCTCAGAGTGAACTTGGCATATTGGGATTTAGGTCTCACTCATACCCACACAAGTTTTCTAGTGTGTGTGTGTGTGTGTGTGTGTGCGCGTGTGCGTGTGTGTGTGTGTATATGTGTTGATGTGTGCCAGCCTCCAGCCTCTTATAATGCTTCATTCTCTCCGTTGGGACCCGTGGCCCTGTCGCTCCAATGCCGGC
Source organism: Antennarius maculatus (assembly GCA_013358685.1). Taxonomy (NCBI): domain Eukaryota; kingdom Metazoa; phylum Chordata; class Actinopteri; order Lophiiformes; family Antennariidae; genus Antennarius; species Antennarius maculatus. Next base: position 11,958,318 of record CM023620.1, on the reverse strand, counting down.
CCTTCTTTTAAGGATTTGTAGCATTCTGTGACTCACTTATGGGGTCAGCTTATCATTAAACTACAGCACATCCTCAATTTTTGCATGTTTCCATCCATACCCCCTCTCCTTTTTTTTTTTTTTTTTGCTAAGATGCTGCATCATGCAAAATTAATTCTTCTTTCACGGGGAGCTGTGACTGCGCCACCGGTGCTGTGAAAAAGGCTGAGGTTGTAGCAATCGTCTCTCCTTCCGTATCCCCATCAGCAGCTCTACTCTACTCACAATGACACCTGTGCTCCGTTTGTCACCGACAAAAGATACACACAACACAGTTGGGCGTCCATATGACACGGGGCTTTTGTACAACCTGTCAGTGTGTATGTATACATCTCTGTGTGTTTGCGTAGTCTGTGGATTTGTATGTGTTTAGAAGAGAGACAAGGAGATGTAGACATGCAGCTGTGCCACAGATTCAAAGTGAGACTGATAGTGAAGCAGATGCTGCATTCTGATTCTCAAAGTAGGTTAGTGGTGCAAGGCTCAGTGCAGCTGTGTTGCCTCATTCTTTTCTACTTCAGAATTTCGCTTATGGAGGCATATGTGTGTGTATAAATGTGCATCTCTTTATATGGGGATTATTGTGGGCTGCAAGCTCTATGCAATACACACACATAAATGGAAGAGATCAAGTGAGGAGGGATATGGATGACAGGAGATTATAGGTCAGAAGCTCAGGCTGCTCAATGTCACTTCTCCAGTAAAGTTGAAACACACATTTACACACACACATACGACTATAGTCTGTACACAAGGCGATACACAAGGACACCCCCCCCCAGTGGTTTCTATTCCTGACATGGTGATTCATGTGATTTACAGTATGGCGTGTCACCAAGATTTTCCTCCACTTCACTTGTCATTATTTTTAGGCAGCGTTCCCATGAATTGTTAAATTGTTTTCAGATCTGCTATTGTTGCTGCAACGGAGACTGGACTAAGAAATGAGCGGCCTCTGCCAAGCGGGTCAGGGCGACAGGCTCCGGAAAGTCCTCAAGGACGTCAGCGACCAGGGCTTTCTAAGAGGATGTGACGGCTCGACTTGTGGCTGTAATCGAGGCGCTTTCACACGTGTCCTGCAGCTATGAAACACACACACACACCCACCCACACATATATAATGCCCTTTGGGTATGTCAGAGGATGAGTGATTTCCAGTGGCTGCTGGGCGCAGGTTCCTTCACACATGCATTTAATCTCTTTGTTGACCTCTGTCCTGTTGTATTCCCATCATTCTGTGAGCCCATGCATTACAGCTAACCTAGAGGTGAGAGAAAGCTTTTCTCACCTCTTGTTTGGGTAAGAGGAACCTGTTACAAACTCTTCACTGTCAATCTCCTCAAAAATGGACTTTAACTAAACCAAAGTTATAATAAGTATCCAGTAAAACATCAGCAGCTATCCATTTCTGAAGCTCACAGGGGATTTGTGGTTGTTATACATACCAGCATTCAGGAGGCCATACATGTGCTTAGTTTCACGTAGTTAGTAATCATATTCACTATATGTCTGAGGAGGAAACCAGTCTGCTAGCTTTAGGTGAGATCCGAACAGTTGATACTCAAATGTGTGATGGAGAAAATGCTTTAGAGGCCTTACGTAATTGTACGTGACGAGGAAATGCGGTATACTAATCTGTTCTGGCAAGCAGCAGTGTCTGCCCCGTCACTATTTTCTCACGTCTTTCATAATAGATTTGTAGTTTGCAGCAGTGGAAACATGTCTTGTTGATATGGAGAATGCAAGTAGTTGCATGTACTGTAGCAGTTAAGAAAAACAGTTTCAGTCGTTTGGATCAACCAGCCTGTCTTCCAAGGTCAAGATTTACTGTACATGGTTTTTGCTGTTTGTGGTCTCTTTCAAGTCCTAATAGAAATATTTGGCTCTTGAATTTCAAAATGATCAATTTGCAAGTTAGTTGCTATAGTAACTGTGTTTGTTGGGTGTTTAATGCCAATTTTCAGCAAGTGTTGAAAATAAATTAATCTTGCTGACTAAAAGAAAGCAAACTCAAAGAACACTGGATGGACAGTTAACTAAAATGCTCAGAGTTGCTATAAAACTTTTAATTTGATGGAAGATGCACATTTATGTTAGAAATCTTTCATGGTAAAGGTTTATTAACTCTTTATTAACTCTATTCTTGTCTCATATATTTGAAAGTGAATCAACCACATCCTCATAAAATTGATTTAAATTCCCCTAAATGCATTATTTTTATGTCAACGTAATGAAGAGAAGTCAAAAAGTGTTTTTTAATTTCTCTGCAAAGTATTTGTTGACAGGCAGTTTGTGTGTTTCCCTGAACAACTCTAAGGGTAATATTTAATCGTGGTTATAGGACAAATAAGTATCAAAAAACATGACTCAGGACACATTTAGGCAAAATTGTCGACCCAAACCTTAATCAGTAATGAGTGCTGGTGTCAGTCCTATGGTTTACACCACAATCTTCATCTCTAAACACATCCCTGCAATACCAATGAATAATTTTTAAACCATGCAGTGAACATGATCATTAGGGCTCTGCTAACCAGGTCCCAGATGGTGTTATCTGACTTTCATATGAGAAACGAGTCAGCTTCTCTGAGGAGATGATGCAAAAATTAGAAGTGATGTTTACCTCTAACCAGTGCTCATCTTGTGAGATTTAAGATAAGAAGCATGCAGAGGCTCATGAGCTGGAAATGTAACCACCCACATACAATATTTTATAAACTAATGTAATCCTGGGTCAGGTTTTAAACACTTCTTTCTCTTACCACCTCCTCATCTACCTCCACACTGTCCTGGTGTTTTACCAACAAAAGCAGAAGTGGAATCAGACTTGGCTGCTTGATCCTCTCATCATATTTCTTCCTCCCCCTCTCTGTCTTTCTGTCGTGTATCTCCTGTCTAGATTTAAAGCCGTAACCCAACATAAAAACTAGTTACTGCTGCCTCCCATCATGGACTAGTTCAATACTAGACTGAAGGCTTGTGAGAGGGCCTCCTCAAAGTTTCTAGTACAGTTTGATATGAAATTATTTATTTTCAAATGAATTGCTTGCTGAGTTCAGTCAGTGGAAAATAACAGCTTCTCATTTTTAAGTAACATTGGTTTTATTGGCTGACATGAAACCCATAGGTTTTTGATTTGATTTGCTGTATCTAGCTTGGTATAATTAGGCTAAAAGGATTGTATGAGTTGGATTGCATCCATTTATGGAAGGGTCTAAAATATTCACTTGATACCTAATCTTGATCACTATTCTGTGTTAAAAGAATTAGGTTAATATTGAATTTTCCAGACAATAGCTCTGATACCTAGGTAGCTGATAATCCATGTCAGAGACCTTAGCAGCTGCAGTTATTATGTGAGAACAGCAATGACAGCTTGTCATGCATTTAGGTCAATAGAAAAGAGTCCAAGTAAAGAGACTTCACTTCCTAAAAAACGGCCCAAAACCGTCGACCTGACTGACCACAGTGTGCTTGAGAGAAACCACCTAATTATTTATATATGTGATGATTATTAACACAAAAAAGGTAACAAATTTAGAAAACTAAGCTGTTTCTCCTTATTTTTTTAAGTAGCTTGACGCCCCTAACAATTTCCCCACAACTCCAACAACAAATGATTGGAATGACTCTTGTTATCCCCTATTGGGTTTATTACATCACTGTTAGGTGTCACAAATGCCATACCCAGTGACCAGACTGTGTTGTGAGCAGTTTCACATGCTGGTTAAATTAATTTTGAGACTATAGTTGTCCTCTCAATAGATCTTGCTTTATACCCGGCTAATAAAGCATTCTTAAAGGCTTAGTGTGGATTCCTCAGTAGGTGTAGTAGTCTGTTGTGTAACTACTGCAACACTTAATCTCGATTGGCACAGCTCTTGTTGCGACTGAATACAAAACTTTAAAAAGCTTTATATAAAACAAAATTGAGGAATAAAGTAAAACAGTGATTTGACTTCTCTGAATGACCTATAATTACATCCCGCTTCAAAGCGGTAATGTATTGTAATTGTCAGTGTTCACTCGTCCGTCTGTTCGTCAGTTCGTCCGTCCGCTAGTCCACCAAATATCTTTGCAACCGTTGCAGATAGAAAGATCAAACAAAAAGCACATTACTCGGGCGGCAAAGGGGATGAAAATGAGATGATGACCTTGACCTTGAGAAATCTAGGTCAAAGTCAGATTTCAACTTTTGAACACTCAGGATAGATAAGATAGAAAGACGAGGGAGAAGGCCAGTGTGACTAAGACCATAGATCAAAGCTAGTGCTTTGATCAATGACAGTAGGTCAGAGCACTACCTTTGATCTTTGACCTATGCAAGTCGGTCAGGGTAAAATTGAATTCAGGGGTATGGCAGGATGTTGCGGTCTGTGACTGCCTTGGTTCTAGTTTGTTTATTTGTTATTGTCATCTCAAATTTATTTGATTGCTGTCTTTGTAAAAATGCAGAAGACTTGGCAGGATGAAGACTCAACATTAAGATTAGACGGTCACATTTTCTGCTCTCAGAATTATCACTTCCAGAAAATGCTGAAATGTGTAAGAAATCAGTTTCAGTGTAATTCACTACATTCCTGTTGAAGAAATGACATTTGAGGTAATATCAACAATCATAAGTAAAGGTCATCTGTGCTCACAGTTATGCCTGTAATTACATCCAAAGGAAAGACGGAACTTTAACAAAGGCAGTTAATGCACAAGAGACTAGTGAGTTCTTTCAGGAGACAGTGTTTCTTCAAAGGATTGCATTATAGCGTCTTTGGGGTTTAAAAAAATCAAACAGCCATGTTATGTCTGATGTAACCTCTGATTATATGTTGCAATCTAATTTTCGTAAAGGAAATGTAGGAGACATCTCTTATGAGAAGAGAGATATGACAAGTGCTTCTTCCAATAAACAGTTAGGCAAACCAGTAAACAGGCAAACAAACAGTGGATGCAAAAGACTACTTTCTTAACAGCATGTTAGCAATATCAATTTAAGAGTTTTTACCTTCTGACGCAAGCGATAAGGTCAAAGCAGCACCTTGTACATTGTTACGCTTGTGTGGTTGTATGAATCTTTTATTGATTCTTCTTCCTCTACGAGAAGCACTCTTAATTAACTATAGAGACATCACCTGAAAAGTGCATTAAGAAATTTGACAAAAAAAGAGAAAGATTATCAAGTGACTTGTGGTCCTCTTTCAAAATGTTTATCTGAGGGTAAATTAAAAAGTATGGTTTCTGGGTTTGACTAGTCATTAAATTCCATTGTGCATATCTGTTTTAATAAAATGTATCAGATGTGATTTGTTATGTGTGCATGAAATTGGTATTATTCATAGCAGAACCATAAAGCAAATGGGAAGCTGTCCCAAGCTTGTTGTCTTTACTAATGCGTAGGAATAACTTCTTTGGAGATAGAGAACATAATGGATGGGGAGATTTTGAAGAGCTGAGAAGTGAATTTGGAGTAGAAGGGCTCATTAGATAAGACTTCTTATCTATGTATGCAGTTTGATAAATTGTGTTACATAGCATTATGGAGTTGTTACACACTACATACAACAGGTAAAGAAGTCACTGACGTAAGTCAAGATCATTAGACATCAGATGATGGATTTTAATAAGAGACTCGGTTACATCAGCAGTGACTAGGCTCTATGGTCTTTAGTAGCTGCTGCCCCAACATCATTAAGGTTGATTCTAGTGCTTTTAAAATCTGTGGACGATATTTAAAATTAATTTGAATGATTTTTTTTCTTTTTCTACACTGACATGCAAAACAAATCATATTCACCATAGTAGGTTAAGATAATATAGCAAGTAAATAACTTTTAAAATACCATAGTAAATATCATGTTTCCAGATCTGTGCAAATACTGTACAGAGTAATTTGCAGTGTGGGGAGCTGGTTGGACCAGACCGGTTGGTGGAAGTATGACTAAGATAAGCTGCTTCCATACCACTGTCATTTGTGAAGAGACAGAAGCTGTCAGTGTGTGTATGTGTGTGAGAGTGTGTGTCTGTGTGTCTATGTGTGCGCGCGTGTCTGCATGCTTGAGAGCTGGGAGTAGGTGTCATGCCGAAGGGGGTAAAACAATTACCACACACCTACTTGCCTCAGCTTTAGCTTGCATGAGTGGGAAACAAGCTGCAAAAAGTGCTAGTTGACACACTTACAGCAGCGTGCTGCAGTACAGACGCAATACTGACCACCATAAGAACACAAACACAAGTGAGTCATCGTGGAAACTGGAGAAGGGAATGCGGTTTGTGTTTTTGTAATAAAATAAAGATATAAGGACTCATGTAATGAAAAGGTTCTCTTGGATCAGGTGTAGACGTGCTCTTACACAAAGTTTATACACTGAGGTAAATGTTGGCTGAAAACTTCCAAGCTGTGTGTGTTTGTGTTTTTCTGATTGACACATTGCCGGGCTTTCTTACATCACTCTGGATTCTGCTAGGTTGCACTTATCGGCAGGACCACACCACGCCGTGTTGGCCTTGTTATTAACTTGTGTAAGTGCTCTCTAATTAGACTGTGGTGGGAATGGCCTGTGTCCTCCTGTGTTTACGAGGTTATCATTGTTACAGAGAGACATGCCCAGCGGACCTAATCACAGAAGACATCCCTCCATTGTTCTCCTGCAACCCTGGTGACAATCACAACTTGTTTCACCAACTTTCTTTGCTGTTAGTTTGCTGTCCTAATTTCAAAGAGGATTGTCACACGATTGACAGCAAGGACAGTGTTTCAGATTTGGATTCAAAGACGTGTTTCTGTATCGTATAAAAATTTATTTCTCAGAAATGATTTGTAAAATTAATTAGTGGCTGCTAACTAATTTTAGAATTGTGCCACCAGTTTTTCTGAAATAACTTTGCTATGGATTTGAGCCTACTGTAGTGTGTAGTACTGTGGTTTGAGATGCACATAAAACTAAATCTATAGATGTCATCTGTCGGCCATCTGCTGGTCGACAGAATATTCTTCCTATTTTTTTCTCATTCTTGGACCTGAACATGAAATTCTGCCTTTCTGAGAAAATTTTATTAACAAAATTAATAATTCAAAGGGAGAATCATAATGAAATAAGTGAAAGTGAGGCTGCCAATGTGAAATCTAAGTTATTCTTGCATGCAAGAAAATAAAATCACACAGTTGGGATTGTTGTTGCAGCTGTGAATGCGATAGACTCCTAAAGTTCTGATACCAGAGTGTCCCTGAATGCATCGCTAGAGAGAGCTTTTAATTCCCACCTCCAAATTGAATCCACAAACAATAATAGGACCTTGACTTAAAAATTTCCTGTGGATAATCTCTTGCTGGTTTCATGTTGACTATTTGTCAGACGTCACTCAGTACAACCGGGGTATCGCTTTCATCCATCGTCTCCAGCATCCTCAGTGCCAAAGGTAGAAAGGCCCGACTGCCAAAGGCCTTTAGTCAAATGACTTTCTTATCTGCCTTCCTAGACTGTGCATTGGAATGAGGAACATGATGGCGATGTATTATTCAAGACCCTAAGTAGTTTTGATCAGCTGATTGGAGTCTAAAGCTTTGTTAGTCCTGCAGCAGCTCTGTTATATTTGTTACTTCACAGCAATCAATCACCTCCACCAATAAGGTTTGTTTGTTGCCGCCACCATTTAGGTCATGCTTGTGCTGACACTGGTTTGTCTGTCTATCAGTAGGATTACTCTGATTTGTGTGTTAGATTTGTTCTGTACACCAACATCTGATATTTGAGTTTAATTCCCATCTCTTCAAACATGATTTGTACAAAGACTCCAAACACGTAACTCGCAAAGACTGGACGGGGAGAGACAAAGGAGAACTGGGAAGCAGAGTGAAACAAAGGAAATCACTGTCCATGACCTTGGAAAGATTTTTGTAAAATCAGTGATTAAATCTAGAAAATAACAACTTGGAAATCCTGCTTCCTATTATATCTTGGCAAATAAAATATACTTCTTCATGTTTGCTGGTATGTAATGCACAAAGATTGATAGATAAGAATGTCTGTACTGTAGTGGTAAGAATCTGAGCATCCACACTCATGAAGAATAACATTCTGGTAGATTCAGCCGTGTCAGCAGCTTACTTATTTCAATTATTTATAACAAACAAAAGGAATGCCACAAAAATATGAAAAGACAAGTGAAGTTAGTTGAATACACCACCTGAGAATGTTTAGAGAATGGTTTTCTTTTGATGAGAAATTGCATTTGTGTTTTTGTGAGTGTCATCCACTTAATGGTATCCTCAGAACAGATATCATTAAGGACAAAATAAATGCAGAGTATACTTCAGTTAAAATGACTAATGCCTAATGACACGTTGTGTGAATGTCATACAGTATAAGGTGCATACCACAAATAGCAAAAGAATGTTTCCTATAAACCCTTCAAGTAACTTAAGTAACTGAAGGATAAATACAGTATATGCTACAGGTATGAACCGGTGTTGCTCATACTGCGGGGACCAATTCAATCTGTGTTTCTATCATTCATGAAATCACCCTGAAAAATAAGATACAATGTCTTGTGGGTGTTAACAGCCATTGATCCCATTCTTCATCAGCTTCACTCCCCTGCATTACCGTTTGTGTTGCCTTAATACGAATGTCCTCTCTGTGTGGAAGAATGTAACGTTGAATAAAGAATAATGTTACACGACAATGTTAGTGGTAAAGGGGGAAGGGGGAAAGCTCAACAAGCAGGTTTGAACTCTTATGATGATGTATTGATTGTTTCTGGAACAACAACCCTCTGAGTCATAAAATGAAAAGGTTGAATGGTTCTGCGTTGGTACTCTATGTGGTCGTGCTCTAGGTTAAGCATGTAGCTTTGCTGTGTAAGATAAAATGGATTTTTTTTTCGAGGAAGAGTGCTCTATATGGAAATACACAATAACATGTACACATAAACACACACAACGATTGACACTGATATCCAATTCCATTTTTCATATTCAAGAAGAGTGGAGGAACTGTTACTATCCCATTCTCTGCTCCATGCAGGCTCTGTGAGCCGGAGCAGGAGGGATGAGGGAGTTTTTTTGTGTATCACAGGCACAAGTCGCCTGCAGGGTCTCTTTTCTCCACGATTACTGCTTTTCGAAGCTGTTCAACTGAAGAAAAGAGAACAATGAAGGCGGAGAGTGTGAAGATGTCTGGGGTGCTGCTATCTGTTCCTTCATCGCTCTGGAGTCTTTCCCTCACTTTACTGTCTGGTGTGAAGAGCATCCTCTTTGCTTGTGTCAGATGCTCATTAATGTTGTGAAGTCAATTAAAAATACCTGCAAGATTTTGCTGCAAATTCTTCTTCGGAAGTTAACTTTCTCAAAAAGGTGCATACACCACAATCAGAGAGGAATGAGCTTATATTAAATAATGCAGATTTTTATTTGTTTACAACAATGCAGTGTCTTCATTAAGTCTGTTAGTTGTTGTTTTTGGATTTCAGTGTCAGCCACATTCTCTTTCAACATAAAGAGTTGCTCAGTTTTTTTGCATGCAAACATTTAAGAATGAGAAGTTTAATCTTTTGTTTTAAAGTAAGAACCCAAATATAGACTTTGGTAAAAAGAGAAATATAATAAAGACTGGGCGGGTGAATGATAATGGAACAAGAGGGAACAACTGCTGAAACTTGGACATGTTACTGGTTGAATGGGGTGAGGCATGACTGCAGAGGGCTGGAAGCACAGAGTTCATGAAGACGAGGAGAATGGGAGTTAGAAATAGGCAAAAATAAAAGGTTACGATCCCTGAACAGAAAGCAAAAAAAAAAAGCAAGAGGTTGTCCAATAATCTGACGACCTGAGAGATTAGCCAGAGAAAGGCACGTGTGCAGCAGAGCCAGCGATCAGGTATATGTAGCCACACCCACACACATGCAGATGCAGGACAAGAGGAAAAAACAACACAAAACTAACTGTCATGATAGAGGTTTGACAGACAACTGCTAATGATAAGATCAAGATGTTTTAGTTATAATTTTGACTGTAAAATGCCAATTTTTGGAAATATGGTCTAGTTTCCTGCTGAGTTAGAGGAGTGGTGCAAATATGAAGCCAGAATGCTCAAACATAAAACAAAAAATAGTCCAAAAGACATTAAAGGGATGATTGTGTATGTGTGAAAATATGCTGCTTATTTGCTTTAACTGTTGAAAATTAGATGAGAATATCAGTAAATCTTTTATGTCTAACTGGTTTACATGTTGCTACCAGCAGCAGCCAGTAAGTTGTCTTATAATAAATTACATTTGTTCAATCTAAATATTAAATTGTTATATACCCTGCATTTATAATCCAACCATAATTTATAAACATCAGTATGTAATGGGCTAAATGAATCAAACAAACCCCTTTTCATATTTTTATATTCATCAATCCACACACACCCAATATCCAACCACTGTCTCACTGGGCAAAAATTCATTTCCGTCTTCAAGTTTACAGCAAATATATTCAGGTTATTATTAAATCACCTGCAGCTGTCTTACCATGTAGTCAAACTTACATTTTTGCTCTACGGAACCAGAACCTATTATTGATGTCTCAAATGGAGGGGGAGCCGTCATTCAACTGCACAACGCTCTGTGGAACCATTAACATACAACCCACTCTGCACCATTCAGTCATCAAATGAACACATTTTTCCTGTGTCTTTTTAAAATTAGGTCAACCCTTTGCTGTGTTTTTCTCTCTCTTCTCTCTTCCCTACTTTGTTTTGTCTTGTTCAGGTTGGTAGATACTGCGTGAGATATTGCCGCTGTGTGTGGGAGATGGGATCACAGAGTTAAAAAAGCCATGCAGACCATTTGGGTCTTTGCTCTCCTGACTGGCTGCTGACCTGTGATAACATGAGCCCTCAGAACCTAATAACCTAATGGTCCATGCTGCCTCTGTTACAGAGAGAGACCCAGAGGAGGCAGGGATTTAAAGAGACTGAGGGAGCAATGCCATAGAATGATAAAGGAGAGGAAATAACTTTTCTTTCCACATTATTCGCAGGCGGAGCGGAAACAACGGGAAAAAAAATGTCTGAATTGCAAAGCTGCTTAGTGATATGATTCAGTCACAGGATTTGAATCTGCACTCACCCCCACTTCCAGCACTGGGGTGGGGGTGGACAAAGAGAGATAGAGGGGGGAGTGTGTGAATGTGGCATAGGAGAAGCACAATCTGGTATAGCTCTGTGTGAACATGACCTACTTCCTGTCAGCCCACTCTTAAATGGATTGTGTGGAGGAGAGAGGGGGAGGTCTTTAAGGGGTCTGCGAGGAGACGTTGATGTGGCCCGATTAAATGAAGGATAAGTAGTTGGATCTCAGGGACCTTGATGGAGAAAAGATAAACATTATGATGTGTACTCACCTGTGTATACTGTGTTTGTATGCTCCTGCTGTAAAACATACAGGTTGTATAATGTGTCACTCATCTGTGCACCATTAAATGACCCACATAAAGACAAGACAAGACGTGCAAATCATAAACCAATATTTGAAGTGGAAGGCCTCGCCAGATGTTCATTGGTTGAAGTGTTTATCAGGCATACAGAATGTTACTGGCTTTTCAACAGGGCAGAGACATGAGAAATGTTTGAGAGATGTTATGCATACGGTGGTGCAGTGGGTAGAGCTTTCACCGCACAGCAAGGCGGTTCCGGGTTTGAGTCCCACTCTGTGCAGAGTTTGCATGTTCTGACCGTGGGTTCTCTCCGGGTTCTCCGGCTTCCCCCACCTTCAAAAACATGCGCTTCAGGTTAATTGGCCGGTCTCAAATTGACCGTAGGAGAGAGTGTGTACGTGAGTGGTTGTCTGCGTCTCTGTGTAGCTCCACGGTGCACTGGCATCGCTCCTAGAGTCTCCCCCGTCAGCTGGGATAGACTCCAGCTCCCGGTGACCTGCGCAAGCGGATGAAGCGGTCAGGAAAATGAATGAATGAATGAACGTGTGTGTGTGTGTATACTATATATATAATATAACCTCAATGGATGGATGGAGGGGGATGGATGATTAAAAGAAATCCCTACACTACACAGCCAACAGTAAATGCACTTTACAATCAGTAATGTAATTGTTTTAATGTGAAAACTAATGCTCCTAGAGATTAACCTACACCTTCATGTATTACAAAGCTTCATAATGATACTCAACCCACTCTTCAGCTACTGTTTTATTTGCCTCTACTAACTCTCATAGCTGGTGAACAGGCTTCAGCAGTAAAAGAGCTAAATGGTTCCCCCAAGAGTTGACGGAGACCAAACCTGTGCTGAAAGTCAAGATTGAAATTACAGCAATCAGGTGACTCAAAACAGGACTCCACGTGAATGTTAGTGTTGCTCCATAAGAACTGGTGAAATCTGAAATAAGTCAAATCCAACCTTGCTTAATGAACAGGGATTTGTTTACTCCAACAAAATTGTTGTGATCATGGTGGGTAAAGCAAAGAACTGTCATTTCATAGAGAATACTATGATCAATTTTAAAGCTAGCTGCTCTTGGTAGGGCCCAGGAGACACCAGAAATGATTTCCAAATTATTCTTAACTGTAAATATTTTCTAAACACACCTGAGAGAGAGTGTGTAAACTCCTGTCTGTTATCATATGAATTTAGGTCATGAATAACGGGATGGATTCACTGAACAGGTATTCATTGTCAGGCTTAATCCTGACTGTCCTCCTCCGAATGGCTGGTTGGATGGTGAATTAATTTTATACATACTCATACCCCCCGCCCCCCCTTCTCCCTCACACATGTTCATACGTTCTCCACTCTCTGTGTTTTCCAGTCCCTGAGGACCTCTCTTTGGAGGAAAGAGATGAGCTTTCGAACATACGACGCAGGAAAAAAGAGCTTCTGGATGATATTGAAGTGAGTGACCAAACAAGAATGATGCTTTTCTTTCATCCTGCAGCGGAAAATTGTTGAGAGGTGTCAGAAGACTAATCTAATGCTTGAAGATGTATAAGTCATACTGATTTTAACCTTCCCTAACTGTATGAGAACCTGACTGCAGATGGGCACGTAACTGCCCTCCTCTGTGTACCAGAGATACATTTTAATGTATGGAAGTTCAGTTTCAAAAGTAAAAGTAAATTGTGCTGATTTCTTCTTTGTAGCGGCTGAAGTTGGAGATCGCTGAGGTCATGACTGAGATCGAGCAGCTAACCTGTGTGGGAGAAAGGTCAGTTCACTTCTGTTGATGAATAAATTGTTTAACACAGCATTTAATGATGATTTTCACAGTCTGCTGATTATCTTTTGACTAATTCATTGTTTTCTTTGTGTTTAAAATGCTAGAAAAATAATCCTTCACAATTACATAGAATCCAATGTGGATTCAAATAAGTGCCAACACATTCCAACATCCAATGATACTGGAACAAAATATTTATATTATCATACAATTCTTTAAGGAGTTGCTACAAACAGATCTGTGGCGAATGTCAAAAACCGTTGATGATCCGAATACAATTAATGTTGACAATAAATTAATTGTTTGTTCATTCTGTCATTTGCTTCTTGTTTTTCAAAGTCCCCCCCCCCCCCACACACACACACGTACGCATTTGTTGGTTTTTTTTGTATTTGTGTGTGTTTGTATGTGCGTGTGTGTGTTACACTTGTGTTAACCCCTCTTTGACGAGCGAAGCAGGACAGACCCTTGACTACATTAGTCACTCTGTACTCAAAGGCTCCCATTCATCTGGTTGATGAGGTGAAGCAGGGCCTTGTGTGTGTGTGTGTGTGTGTGTGTGTGTGTGTGTGTGTGTGTGTGTGTGTGTGTGTGTGTGTGTGTGTGTGTGTGTGAGTGAGTGTCTCAGGTGCAGCTTGTTAAGGGTCTCATAGCTATTTTGGGTACAGGAAGTATAGGGAGCATGCACAGACACACAAAGGTGGAAATTTCCCTGTGGGTCACATGCAAAATATTGTTTGAGGTTAGTGAAAAAAGGTGTTCTTCCAAATGACTGCAGGATGTGTTTTAACTGAAGGGACAAGCGAGCTCTCAGTATTCACAAGTACAATGTAGGTGATAATAATTCACATGTGTAGCTTTAAGGCTTTTCTTTTCATTCAAGCCCCCTGTTTACTTAGTTGTTACAATAGTGAATAAGCAAAGTCACACAAGACAATTCCTTACAAACTAATCTGCCAAAGAAAGCCTTGAACTTGCTCCCGTATATGTCACTTGTTATGGATTTCATGTTTTACTTTATTGCAGCAAAACCACACAGAGAAACAAACAGATTGCCATGGGGAGGAAGAAGTTCAACATGGACCCTAAAAAGGTCAGTCCACAAGAAGCAGTGAATTACATGTCAGTTATTTAATTCAAAATCTTACATTTTATTCTTAAAACAGACAAAAATAGATAACTGATGTTTAAGTGTGTGTGTTATTAAACAGGGGATCCAGTTTCTTTTGGAGAACGATCTTCTCCAGAACACCCCAGAGGACATTGCACAGTTCCTCTACAAAGGCGAGGGGCTCAACAAAACAGTCATTGGGGACTACTTAGGTGAACGGTGAGCTCTCCAGTTTTCCATCTGTTTTTCTTCCACCTTTATTTTTCCTCTCCCCATCTCACCGACAGATCTCCACTGCGTGTGCTCAGACGAGGGTATAAAGCCCCAGGAAATTGATAGTCTGGATTTATGGAGCAGAGTAGCAATGGGACACTGTCCATGTAAAGAAACTGGGGGGACATGTGGTTCTTATCGAGGCGAAATCAATGGGTGTGGGACTGTCAAAACAGCACGGCTTTTTCAGCGGATAGGCTTTCTGTCTGAAACGTGCTCTGTGACATGGGTTCAGGAATTCACTCTCCATCTTTTTTCACTGTTTATCACTGATGTCTCTTTACAGGATTGAGTTTATTTTAAAGGCTATTTGTAAATGAAGGGATATTTTATGTTATGACACATCTTGTCTTTTCTTTAGGGATGATTTTAATATCAAGGTCCTTCAGGCATTTGTGGAGCTTCATGAATTTGCCGACCTCAACCTCGTACAAGCCTTAAGGTGAGTTATGGGTTGAAATCAGGTTGTGTTGTTGTATTCCTTCAGACACTGGCGAAAAGGTGAAATACCATCCAGGACATCCGCTTTGAGCCTCCATGTAGTTTAAATACTTCCGCACACATCAACAGGTTTCATTCTGTCGAACCACGTTCAATGTCTTTACAGAACCCTGTCTTTATTGCTGGAGTCCTCTGCTTTTGCATTACTACTGCTTCAGTGCAGTCTGTTTTCAGATGAATGGATACTGCTAATGCTAGTCATAAAACAGGTTTGGATAAGAGTCCCATGTTTGTCTTAACACTGTATTGATTAATTTTAAAGGGTTTATTACATTAAATATTACCTGATGTGTTCCACCCATGTTGGTTTCATGTTGGGTATGAACTCATATGGAACTTTTAGGAAATTAAGATTCACAGTCATAGTTATCACAATTTATGAATTTGAGGCTAGACCATGGCATGCATGGTGCAGAACTTATTCTGGGACAGTGTCCTGTTTTTTGTTGAAGTTGCACCTGGGTTCATTCACCACGTATGAAATCAAGACCAAATCACTAAATCACTGATTGTTTATGTTTGTTTTTATTAAACTAAAATCATCTGTCCTTAATTGACTGTTAAAAGAAAATGGTCTGAAATGGTTTCGTAATTTACAGACAATATGCGTTTACTTTAACATGCATTTACACATGTCCTCTCTTAGCTTGTCATTCTGTTTTTTGTCTGTTCCTGCTGTTGTAGGCAGTTTCTCTGGAGCTTCAGACTCCCTGGCGAAGCGCAGAAGATTGATCGTATGATGGAGGCATTTGCCTCCAGGTACTGCCAATGCAATCCCGGCGTCTTCCAGTCTACCGGTACCATAGTTACACATACACACATAAACATGCACTCATGCACACGCTAGATGAGTCAGACTGTCCAGACGAGATTCCACTAGTCAGTCAGACCACCTCCAGATCAATCCCCAATGTAGAGCTAGACCTGTCTGTGTTTCATAAAAATTCAAGACACGGCCACAACGGTGAAAGTTTTCTGACTTGATAGATTACGGTTTTCAGAAATCCACTATTCATCCACAAATTAAAAGCTAAAGGTTTGAATTGAAACTCAGAATCCGGCTGTGTGGTGACATTGCTGACCACTACAGTACCATCCGGTCCCCACCATGCGCATTAATCACAGTGTAATCACCATTTGTGTCCCCAGCGTCAATAATGAGATCGATCTCCAGTCAATAGTGGTCATTAGCGTGGCGTTTGGCCCGCTGTACATCGTCTGCTGCTCCTGTGCTAAGTGACTGAAAAATAAGGAGGACATAGGTGACAGCTCAGGTCATGATTATTGATGGGATGGGGTGGCAACACACACAGACTTAGTTTTGGTCATCTCTTAGGACCAGTGTTCTCTGAGCTGTAAATTACAGTGTGGAGGGTGTTGACTGGAGCACTTAGTGTGTGGATGGATGAGGTGGACATAACTTGCAAGCGTTTTGATGTGGAGTTGTGAGTGCAGTCGATCATAGATTTGTGTCTGTGTGCGTTCATGGCTGTAGGGACAGTTTACTGCTTCACGGCCTTGTGTAGGGCGCCATGACTTTGTGTTCGACCCAGAAAATGAAGCTCTTTCTTGATTAAATTCTCCTTTTATTTGACAGTCCTAAATTTGATGGTGAGAAATCTGTTGATAGATTGCTGGCACATCAATCACAATTAATTTGTTTTCACCTCAACACCTCAAAAGAAATACCTTCCTCTGTAGTGCATGCTAACCCTTTAGAAAGTTTACACCGAAGAAGAAAATACTTTAAATTCACTAAAGTGGTCTATTTTAATTGTCATATAAGGATTTCAATCACTCTGAATAAGTAAGGATCACCAATCTAATCCTCCACCTTTAACACAATCACAGGCCTGTTACATATTTTACAGTGACAGTCATTTCCTCCTACAGACACCTGCTACGTCCTGTCATTTGCCATCATCATGCTGAACACGAGTCTGCACAATCCCAACGTCAGAGACAAGCCCCCTGTTGAGCGCTTCATCTCCATGAACAGAGGGATCAATGAGGGGGGAGACCTCCCCGAGGAGCTACTCAGGGTGAGAGCCTTGACTCGGTTCATTCATCACGTATGAAATGTAACAAAAGCAATGTGTTCAACTTAATGTCAGCAATTAAAGCTGCAAGGAGACCATTTAAACGGACTGGAATCTATGGGAATCGCTCCAACATGCATAGCTTGTTAATTGAGGCCTCTGCAGCTGGGCAGAATTATATCTTACCCCAGATAGTGGTAAAAACATGTTGATCCACTCATATATTTAAGGTTGCAGTCTCTATCAAGCTTCCTCTATCACTTTGTTAAAGCATCACCCAGCTTTCATTCAGCGAGGTATGAATCATTTCCTCTAGTCTTGAAATAAAATCTGTCAATGTCCTAGTTAAAGCACAATTATTCTGAGCTAAGCTGAGCTGAATGGTTGGAGGATGGAGGAAGAAAGATGCATGCACATCTGGAAGCCATCAAGCTTTTCCATAATTTTCTCTTGTTTATTTTTTTTTGTTCTGTACAGAATCTATATGACAGCATCAAGAGCGAACCCTTCAAGATCCCAGAGGATGATGGGAACGACCTGACTCATACGTTTTTCAACCCGGACAGAGAGGGCTGGCTGCTTAAATTAGGTTTGTGTGTGTCTTCGTACATTCCAATGCTGAAAGGAATGCAAAACATCCCGGATGACTTTATTTCATTATTCCATCAGTTTTACTCCCTACAAACGGCCCCTTTTCCTCTCAGCCAAGAGCATTCCTCTTTAGGACAGACTGATTTTTATTCCACTTTCTAAACTTGACAAGTTTCAAATAATGCAAGGTTAAAGAATGTTTAAAACAAAAGATACTGTGTTGGAAGCACACAATGCGTGTGACGCAGTAAGGTGAGATTCATAACTTGTGTAACTGTGTGTTGGACCGTACACTGAAAGGTTGTGGTTAATTTTCATTGTAAAGTCAATTGGTCAGGTGCTGTGGGCTGTTTCAATACCAAACTCATACATCCAAATATGTAAACACACACACACTATACTTGTAAAACTTTGCCCACATTATGTGAATGCTCCACTCCAACAATATATATTGATAGATAGAGAAAAAGAAATCTGATAATGGAAACTGTGGTCAGAATAGTTTGGATGATGGTAGGTTAGAGTTGTATGGTTTCGCAATGAGGTAATGTAGTTTACTGCTCTGTTTTGCCATTTCTTTGCCATTTCTTCCTGTTTACACGTGTTTCTGATTTGTTCTTTCCTCCTTTACGCTACATTAAGTTTTATTATTTCATATGAAACTGTTTAAGAGCTTGGGTATTCTTGGTCAAGGTTTAAGGTCAATCTAACTGTATGTGATCCAATTTATTGCTATGTGTACATGTGTACGCACACACACACACACACACACAAACACACACATCTGGCTCTGACCTGTACATTCCTCTAACTCTGGGCAGCATCTCTGTTGTCTCATCAAGCTAGTGAGTAATAATGCAAATAGCCCCATTGTGGCTCACAGACCTAACATGATTACATTCTAGTACTGTTCCTCCCTAGAGCTATTTCCTCACACAATTCTCACTATAATATTCCTAATTTAACACTCCAAAAATAAACCCCAGAGGATGTGATAGAATAAATGCCTTTTTTTTTTTTTTTTTAGCAAATTCCTCTCAATGCTGAGCAGAAATTTGCCCATGCACTTTCAATAGCCGGAGTCTATTGAAATGTAATCAAAGCCTGAGGCTTTTATAATTATACATGTTGTGTTTGGACTCATGAGGTGCCACAAATCCGGAAATGCTGCAGTGAAAAGTGTTGTGAATGAAACTGATAGTTAGTGAGGAGAGGAAGTAATCAGGCATAGACGAAGGACACCATCAGATAATGATCATGTGCAAGTGTTCAAGTTGTGAGTTATGTTTTGTGCGTTACTTAAATAATCAGGAAAAATCTTTATATTAACCCACCCAACCATCCGTTTTCTTGAAGACGAGACAGCCGTAATCGTCTCATCGTCAGCCACTTGTCTGGCTTGTGGATAACAGTTGTTGCTGGAGCCACAGGGGAGAGACGGGGTACATCCGTCTGTATCACCAGTGCATTGTGGAGGCTACATGAAAGACAAACAACTACTCACGCACAAACTCACACCTATGGTCAATTTGGAGAAAATCAGTCCACCTAAACTGCATGATTTTGGAGGTGGGAGGAAGCTGAAAATCTCTGAGAGAAACCGCGCAGACACGAGAGAACATGGAAACTCTCCACAGAAAGGAAGCAACCCCAGAACTTCTTGCTGTGAGGCAATGGTGATACCCACTGCGCCATCGTGCTTCCCGTATTAATCCAGAGTGAAAAAAAACTTATCTTAACTTTTAATATTTCAAAACATGACATTTTGCTGGTGTGAGGATCAGGGTTGAGGGTGAACTCCTCCTATGTCACTGCTTTCTCACAGCCTTTCTGCACACACGACAAACACACTGGTGTCTCCCATCAGGTCTTCACTTCTTCTTTACATCTCTGAGACAAGTGATGTTCTCCCCCACTGCCAGAGGCTCAATTACTTCAAAGAGTGTTTCAAATCAATTTTTGTGCTTGTTCCTCTGTTTGGCTGTTTGGATGAGATTTGTGTGTGAATGCACTGGGAGCGTAAATGTTGGTGTTTGCCAATGTGTTTGTTCAGAGACACTTTAGGTGCAATTTTCTTGTCATATGAATCCTATTAGTGGGCAGCATGGTGGTGGGTAACACTGTTGCCTCACAGCAAGAAGTTCTGGGGTTGCTCTTACGTTATGGATACTTGTTTGAAATGCCATTTTCAGTTGTGTTGCACTTTTGAACTGCTAATAAAAAATATGTGAGTTGATATATTGTTTTTATGCTTTTCTTAACTTATTTTCAGTTATTTTGAATTTGATTTTCATCTTGATTTTAGCATTTTTAAAAAATGTATTCCCTGTTTTTAGGCATCTATTCTGATACTACAATTCCCATTTCACATAAGTGTTCTATCTTTTTGGAGCTTTGTGCAAATTATTTCATTATAGTGAAACACTTAGTGTATGAAAGATATATTATATCATTATCATTGAGAAAGTGAATGTGAGTGGGCTTCATTTTGTGTCACATCCCTGCTGTTTTTTTCCTAATGGGAGACAGCCAGTCTGTCACTGCAGCTTTTGTGTCACTTCCTCTTTATTCTTCCTTTTCCTCTTTTTCCCAGGGGGCCGTGTAAAAACATGGAAGAGGAGGTGGTTCATCCTGACGGACAACTGCCTCTACTACTTTGAATACACAACAGTGAGTGTCACACTAAGTTGATGTTCATCAGCGCAGTGATCTTTACGTGTGTGTGTGTGTGTGTTTGCACGTCTGTATGTGTGTGTATTAACCAGCACAATAAACTGTGATCGTTAATGTTGACGTATTGGTCTAATTTTATTGGTTTTTTTTGTTTTTGTTTTTTTAAATTTGTCCACCTGTGAATTCTCTATCATGTGCGACTTTATCCTGGCGGTTAAACTTGTTAAACCTGTATTGAATGTTAGAAATTGCCATAAAAATTTCTGAACCACTGCACCTTAGCTATTCACAGTGCAGGGGTTACATCAAAACAGACATGAGTCTGTAATAACGAGTATGGATTCTGCTGTACTTTTTCTATGTGGTCATTATTTCTGTATGTGCCTTTGTGTTTGTCTTCCTGTTTTGCTTTTTGTGACTCGAAGTGTGTCGCTGAGGATGTGTATCTGTGCCTGTTTCCCAGCTCTCTGCTCCATCAGCTGTTGTCTCTCTACCCTGATATTACGCTTTAACACACTATCATTATGTTGTGCCCTTGAGTTTCACTGCTACACATATTATCTGCTCTGTCAAAGAGCTGGAAGGTTGAGAAGAGGGGCACGAGGTTGATTTCCATCATAGCAGAACATTCCCCTCTTCACTGCTCTTTTACTTTCTTTCTCCCCCCCCCCCCCAAGATTCACTCTTAACATGATTCTCTTTCTTCTCCTGGCTTCTTCTTCTCTGATATATTCTGCCTTCTTTGCTTGCTTCTTATTTTGCCTCAGTTGCTCTCCCTTTATTTTTACTCATTTGATTTCTCCTCATCTGGTGTTCCTCCTTCTCATCCCTCTCTCCTTCAGGACAAGGAACCCCGCGGGATTATCCCGCTGGAGAATCTAAGCATCAGGGAGGTGGAGGAGCCCAGGAAACCTGTGAGTGTTGCCTCATTAGAGATTTCACCCTTAGATCACATAGATGACATATCTTTTCTCTAGTGTTACTGTGTGTGTGTGTGTGTTGAAGACTCCAGCAGCACATTATTAATGCCCTGCTCTGTTTGTTCATCAGAACTGTTTTGAGCTCTATAACCCCAATCACAAGGGACAGGTGATCAAAGCCTGCAAGACGGAGGCAGATGGACGTGTTGTTGAGGGCAACCATGTGGTTTACAGGATATCAGCTCCCACGCCAGAAGAGAAAGAGGAGTGGATTAAATCCATCAAGTAAGACTCCTCACAAATATACTTGAAGCAGATGTTTGTATAAAAACGTTTATTTGCTTTGGTGACAAGTTGGATGTAAAACATTATCTTGTCTTTGCACACCAACTATTATTCACTTTTCCTGTATGCTAGTAGGTACACAACATTACCAGGACACCACACAGAAATCATATAAAGCATGCAGAATGATTAAGAATCATTATTATGTCTTTGTGTAGCAAATCAGCAAAACCATTATACAGAGAATTAAAGACAAGGAAAAGCAGAAATGTATCCGATAAGAAGTAAAGGAAGAACAAAGTGACAAGAAAATGTGGTTAAAAGTGTAAACTGGGTGCAGAATTGTGACTGGAATGGTCACAATCTGTGCTCTGTCTAATGACAACCAGCAACAGGACCTCTATTTGTCCTGACTGCTTCTTTGATCAAGTTCCTTACATTTAGCCTAATATTGAAAATACTGTCCTTTAATATCCAATAACAAAAATGCATTTTCATAGTCTTCAACTGATCACAACAGCAAAGCTGAAACTCGGTCTTAACATCTTGAATTTTTACCAAATTTGACATGTCAGTGAAATAAATAAACCTAATAAATAAACCGATGAGAATTTTTCAAAACTAAATCCATGCTGGGTACATAATTACAATACTTGAGAAAAATTGTGTCTTGTTCTTCACACGGATATTATACGTAGCTCTCAGTAATGATAAGCTTGCCGTAAGTGGCCTTAATGTTTGCCTGCATAGAAGATGGTGCAATGTCAGAGAGTGTTGGCTCAGCAGAACACTTTCATACTATTATTCACTGGGGAAATGATGGAAGATAAGTCACTGCTGTTAGCACCCCAGGGGTGAGCCAGCAATCCCAGTAAACCTACCCAGGAGAGTCGACTCCAAATTGAGACGAAGCTTTGGCAGCTGCAGAGACTTGTGAGGTCTCTGAAGATAACAGTTTTAGAATAGATGATCTTAGAGGCAGCGCTCCATCTTAACCATCTTCATTATTTGATGGACAAACACATAAACCCAACTGAGAACATGATGTATTCATATACAAGTACATTATTGATGGTTAAGTATACTACAGAGTGCTTTACAAGGAAATTATAACACACAAAAAAAATCCAAAATCATAAAACCCTGATATTTCCCATTTCATCGAACATATTAGGTTTTTAGTTTAAGACAGAATTAGAAAACAATCATATTAGAGCAGCTTTGCTTGGATTTGATTAATCTGCAGTGGAGTTTTTGTTTCAGGACACTGTGTTGTAAAAAAAAAAAAAAGGATAGTCCTCGTATATATGCTCATTCTTCAGTGCGTGGTGCTGAAAAGGGAACCACAGATATCCGCAGTGGGGGGTTTAGCCTCCTTTTGATTTGTGCTGGTACTAACAGGATTTAGCAGCCATGAAACTGTGTTCCTCAGCAGAGCCCGAATGGCTTCGTGATTCCTTCCTATTGTTCGCTGCCTTTCCATCAGGCTAAACAATGAGAGAAAAATGAGTCAGTAATCCAGAACATTGTTGGCTTGTCAGCAGACCTGTAAACCTACAGAGGAGTGAGAGGGGAGGTGTGTAATTGTGTGTTACACTACCTGCTTGGAGATGGTTCAAGCAAACTGGACTATCAAGGAATATTCTAGTGGGGGGGAGTCCTCTTCAGAAACCATGGAAACCAAACTAGGTCACATCGCAAACTTTTTTGATCTAGTTAATGCAAGGGGTTGTGTGTCTCCATTTCCATATCAAAGATGCTCAAGGCCCTCCTCTCTTATGGTCTTATTATTTATTTAATTGCTGTCCTTTGATTGACTTCTCCAGGGCTAGCATTAGCAGAGATCCCTTCTACGACATGCTGGCCACCAGGAAGAGACGTATCGCCAACAAGAAATGAAAAGGAACAATCTACTCAAGCTCCATTGCCTTCATCTCGCAGCCATGAACACATAAACCAAGCTGGCTCACCGCAGACGTGACTGAGGACGTTTCCACTGAAGACAAACCTCAGTTTTTTCCCGCAACTGGGTCCAAGTCATGTGCACTTGTTTAGCAGACATGACACATGGCCGGGTGGACAGCAGCGCTCCAGAAATCTCAGACATGCACTTCATTTTTTTTTTCACGGAGCGACACATGAACGACTGCTATGCTCGATTGTTTCTTCTGCATCTCATGAACACACCCCCAACCTCCCCCTCCTGGTCATAACCTGTTTCCCTGAAGCACAACTTCTATGTTTTGTGTGCATATGCTTGCATGTTGATATTCATAAATCAATGGTGTGTGTGTGCGTGTGCACGTGGATGGGTCATAAGTCAGGAGACATACAAGATGTGAGAACATGAGTGCAGTCTAACCTCACCTGGAACATGTCTTCATGTCTGGTGCTGAATTTTCCGTTACTGGTGCCATAGCTGAAGTCACGCTGAGAGTATTCTCATTACATTTAGATAACAGATGATTACAGTCAGCTGGGCTAATGTCAGTTATTTATCTAGAGCAAAGAATTCTGAAATGTCTCTACGTTTTTACTTTAGTTACCGTTAAGTAGAAAATGCACGTTTGCCAAGTCTTTAAATAAGTTACAGACCTGAAGAGTTCAGTCCTGTTCGATTAATGTTACTTTTATGACGCCAGCAACACATGCAGTTTATTGTTATTTTAAAGCAAATGCTCCTTGATAGCTTCTTTGTGTGAAACACAACAAGAGAGCACATGATGTGTCTGTTAACAGTGCAGCCACACTCACACATTTCAGGTCACACTATTGTTCATTTAAAGGGAATTTCGACCGCATGGCGATGTATGCCACCAATGAAAACTGGCATTTATAGAGGTTTTTACAGAAGGTAAGTTGATTCATTTTCTGTTGTGGATAAAATTGTGACAATAAAGAGTGATAAAAGCAGGCTTTGAGTATATGAACATCTCAAGGATCATAACTTTAAAGTTTCTTTTGGGAAAGTCTTCAGTGTGCAGGGTAGGATTTATTAATGGCTGTGCAATGGCCCATTAGGGTACCAGTCCGATTAAGCTTTTTTCTTCTTGTTTATGACCTATGTCAGTTCAGGTCAATGTATTGTTGTGATCTTGTTTCCAACTTGTAGTCCAAAAGATGCTTGCTTGCCTTTGTGTTCCTCTTTAAAAGTATATAAATTCAGCCGAATATCATTTTGTATTTATTTTCGTTTGTGAAATTGTTTAATACTACCTGTAAATGTAAAACAATGTATGCTTAAGTTATGTATGTACATATAATGTATAGGTTTCTAGTTTGTTTGTTGTAGTATGCACATTTTGTGCAACATGTTTGCATCAGCTGAAGTTTGGGGTCTTCTGTACAAAAGCCTTAAACTCAATCACAAGAAAACTGACAATGATGACGAGGAGAAGGGGGAGAAGAATCTCCTGGAGGAAACATTTGTGAGAAACTGTGACACTATTGTTAAAAGCCATGACTGATGAAAAGATGTGAGACGATAATGATGTTTATGTTGATCGTAAAATGCTATCAGAGAGGATGATGATGATGTCAAAAGATATAAAAAGCAGTAGTTTTCTATGTGACTGTAAAATAAAATGAAAGCCTTGTGATCAGGGCAGAATATTATCTTCTACCGCCCTGTGTGGGCTTATAGTTACCTTTTATATTCTCTGTCAAAGCTATTGGTCACGTATCTATATAAAGTATACATTAAGCTTACAGGAGATCTCTGGTCTATTTATTATTGATGCTTGTCTTGATATTTGCATAAGTAATGAGCTATCATTAATTAATTATACAGATAACTGAAGAGATTCTGTTTGGACCATCTGAATCAGTGTCAGTCCTGTAGAGAGATGGTGTATGACTCAGCCTGCTTGAATGGGAAACAGGAAAACAGGCTTGAGAGTAGCTGTTGGTTAAATGAGTGGGGAGAGAGCCCCCCCTACTGTCAATGTCTAACCTGAGCCGACGCTCACCATATGAGGAACAAAGAGTTTTTGCTTCTAACTTCATAGATAATGCCTGCAATTCTTAATAACCTCTCCGTCAGAGATAAAGCACCATCCATGTATAATTTACATCCATTATTTTGGAATTCATTGGGATCATGGGGAAATTAACCACTGAAATAGAGGATAGATTTTCAAAATACAGGAGTCTTGTTTTGAAGGACTCTTGTGGGATTTTTGCTTTCAGGTGCTATGAAATAAATGGTAAGGTGAACTGACATGACATTTACAAAAAAAAAAAAAAATCCCTTGTGCTTTTGGGAAAGGAGTTGTATTCCAAGAACTCCTGTTCATTATAAATACTGGTGAAATTCATTTTGACCACCAACATTAACCTATCACTGAATCAACTAAAGATGAAAAATAAACTCAGTCACTTCAGGCACAGTATTTAAACAATCATTTTATTTTTTTGTTAGCATTTGACAGTTGTGGCAAAGCAACAACAACAACAACAACACCTTCCAGTTGATAAATGTAAAATCACTGATGGCAGAAAACTTTAGAACTCCTCATTTCAGCTTCATAAAGACTGGCCTTCAGAATAAGAGCACCACATGTGCAGGATCATCTTTACATCGACTCAGTTATATAAAACAGATTTGCCATACATTGTGTTTTTTTCTCATTCCAAAAACTGAAAATTAATTTTGTCCTCATGTTTATGTTTATAGTTCAATCTATTAATTCTATTTGGATAAATTGTGAATTTGCAGCAGGACAAATTCTTTGAGTCAATGTCAAAGTATTTTGTATGATTCATCACTTTCGTTATATTTTTCCATATATTTGATTCTTCAAACAAGAAAACAGGAAAATTAATACCTGTTTGTGACCATCATGGAAGAATTGAATTCTTGAATAGACAATGAAGTCATTCCAGTCAAAGCAGCGCCTCAGGATTGATAAACCGCTGTATTACAATAAAAGTAATGTATTGCCCTTAATTTGCATCCTAAGTGACAATTTTTAACTCCGTGGTTTTGTTTTGAAGGAAAGGTGCAAGTTATCCATCGATCCTGCCCGAGTAAAGAACAAGAACAAAGAAGATTTTAAGCATTTGTAACATTTATTGCAAAGTAAAGAAGCCAAGAATATTTAGAAAAAGAAAACAGCTGTGAGGTCCCACAATGCACAAATGCATCAAACCAAAACACAATATTTAATGTACAAAGGGAAATCAGCGCAGACTTCCTCAAAAGCATTTGACCTGATGGAAAAAAAAAACACAGTCAGGTCAGAAGGACTTGTTTCTAGTCCTCAGGCCACAGTCAAAGCTGCACCTTTGTGGCCAAACGTGATCCTTCATGGTCCCTTAGGTCACCTGCAGCTGCTTCTCTTGTGAGGCCTCAGCAGGGTGAAGATGAGACTCGATCATATTCAGGGCTTTTGAGGAGGGCCGGATAGCTGGCGCTCATGTGGAGAGAAGCTTCACTCGAGATGTCAGAGGGGCTTCGCCCACGCGACCAAACCTCTGGGTGGAGAAACTGGCTGGAGTGGTCGGAGCAGTTGCTCAGACGGGGGCGGTAGAAGCTGGTGTGGTGGGGCTGGTAGATCTCCTCTGTGGAGTAGCGCTTCATGAACAGGTAGACAGACATGACACCCGCACTCTAAGGTAAAAAAGAGACACATTAGACCAAAATAAACAAATGAATTACATGAAAAGATAAGGAGTCTTTCATGTGTATTTAACTACACAATTTGTAGTACATACATTGCATTCCAAAGGTACATGACAAATTACAACCGTATTCAGCAATTTAAAAAAAATCCACAGCAGAAAAAAAGTCAGAACAATAGATTTTTACAATCATCAGTATTCATGTCATGTCAATGATCTTGTGAAAATATTCATATTCATTATATTATAGCTATATAAAGAGTGTTTTAGACATTTACTGATATTGCTTCGGTGTTGCAGTTCATCTGTGGCCACTAGAGGGCAGTAACCACACACCCACACATACGTACAGTGGATTGTGTTAACATTTGCTCAGTGTAAACGGGTCCAGTACACTCACTTCTGTCTAACACAGCTCATAACATTCAGGATTATAACTTTCAGTACAGATATGATCCTTAATTTTTCACCGCATTCATAAATCCATTGATGTCAGAACTCAGAGAACAAATGATGGCCATCAATCCATGTATGAACAATCAGTGCTTAAAAGAGCTGGAGGAGAACTGACTGATCCATCCTATGTCCTCCACTTAAAGCACCAGCTTTTACCTTCTAGAAGATGACATAGAGCACCGTGTGACTCAGTCCCAACACGCCTTCCTCCATCAACATCTTCAACATAGTTTTTTTATTAACCTAAATAATGTTAAATGAATAGATTTATAGTGGGTCTCGTTCCATTGAATATTACTGTGTAAGACAGTATGTTGACATATACAATGTTATCTAAATTTGGACAATAAGCTATTATTTTTGTTCTTTGTTTTATAATGGTACTTGATTTTAAATACAATCCCATTGTACAGCATCACATAATGTCATATAGATTAATTTAGAATCACATCTCATTGTATTGTGTTTACACCCAAAACACAAAAGAATACTTGGAGTGTGAAAAGTATTTTAACATTTGACTGAGCTAGAAAGTACGGAGAAACCTAACAATGTTGTAATGTGCATCAAGAGATGTGACAGAAACTATGAAACAACTAAATTCACACTTGGTCACAGCCGGTTTAAAGGGTGATTTAGAGGATGATTTTAGTTTAGAGCATGATTTCAGCAGAACCTTAAAACTGTCATAGTTTAAAGTCAGTAGCTCACCTCAGTCAGGAGGAAGGAGATGGCAGCAAAGGCAAAAGACCAGCTGTACTTGTAGGTAAAAAAGGCATCACTGCTCTTGATCCTGTTCAGCATTTCGTCATTTATACTAGAGATGTACAGCACCAGACCCACCACCAGAGCCAACCCTGAGATACGGAAAAATCAAATCAAATTAGAAACAGAGAAGAAAGCACTGAGATGTGACAAAACGTGGAAAGACCTGTGCACCTGACAGGATGAAGAAGATTCCAGAGACAAATGCCAGGATGGTGCGATGTGGCTGGACGTGCCCGACGTTGCTGAGGACAAATCCGATGAACATAAAGAAGAGGCTGACCAGGGGGAAAGGAGTGGCTGAGCGGATCATCTCTGAGGAGGAGGACAGCTGCTGTTTCAGCCCAGAACACACATCCAGGTGATCATCATGACTCACAAATAATAACTACCTTGTCCACCAATATAGCTAACTAAAACATAATGATTAATGGAGGAAGATGTTGTTGCTGTTTCCCAATTAGAAGGAATTACTTTTAAAGTGAGGATGAATTGTAGATCTGATCGAGTCCTTTGTCACATATCTTCAAGAATGGAGAAAAATACATCATCCCTCCACCATGATGGAGCTTCAACACGACACTGACAAATCTTTCTGGTTATTTTAATTAAGAGGATTTCTGAGCATCAGCGACATTTTTATTGGCCCTAGAATGTCCTCAACTGTTGAAGTGGACAACGTCTGGTAGTTTCCATGAGTTATGAAACATTACACTGCTTGGAGGCTGGAGTCATTACTCACTGAGCATGTTTACTATGGTCTCTGACATCAGATGGACATTCATGGGCATGATGTACGCAGTGGCAAAGCAGTGACCGGACTCTTCACCTGAAGGGACAGAAAAGAAAACGTGGGGAGAAATCTTAGATTAGATTATTAGATTAACAAAAGTAAGAGATGAAGTCTGTCTGTCTGTCTGTCTGTCTGTCTGTCTGTCTCTCTCTCTCTCTCTCTCTCTCTCTCTCTCTCTCTCTCTCTCTCTCTCTCTCTCTCTCTCTCTCTCTCTCTATCTATCTATCTATCTATCTATCTATCTATCTATCTATCTATCTATCTATCTATCTATCTATCTATCTATCTATCTATCTATCTATCTATCTAATGCATGAAGACACACTGAGAACTGCTTCAGGACAGAGTGGTGTATTAAAATATAGATATTATTAGAATCTGGCTTATACACAAGCAAAAATTATGTTAAATAACATAAAGCTGAAAGGACTTAGACCAGTAATCATGTATTTCATCAAGACATAGCACACAATATGGTGATGTCACCATGGCAATGAGGTGGCAGATGATCTGCCTTATGCACAACAATAACAAGTAATTCCCTGATCCTGGAGCCCAGTCCTAGAATTTGGAATCATGTGTTGTTGTGATGTGGCTTCCCTCCAGGTTCACCAGGTTTGGTGAATCTGTTGCCCACAGGTGTGAGTGTGAGTTCTTAAACCACCTCCACTCGGCGTCTGCTGGTGTCCTGGTGAACAGCCCCGTTACAATTCTATTTAACCAACCAAATCTTTTTTCTGTATTAATTCCGTGGTAACAGAAAACCCAAAGAGAAAACACAGGTGATTTTATTACTAATGGACGATTAAACACGGTATTTCTGATAGGAAGATATATTCATCTTTTGTCATCATCTTTTTTCTGTAAGTGTGACTTACGTCACAGCCCTGCCATTCTCACTTCACACACACACACACACACACACACACACACACACACACACACACACACACACACACACACACACACACACACACACACACACACACGCACGCACACGCTTTTGCACTTACGTTACGTCTCCAGAGACACATGACGTCTCATTTTGCCACTGAAGTGACTGCTGGATACTTCCAGCGTGTGTGTGTGTGTGTGTGTGTGTGTGTGTTTGTATAATCATGATGTAGGATTGAATGTACCCTCAATGCACCTGGTTTAACAATGTGTGATTAAAACCGAAACACTTTTTTTGTCTTTGCCATTGTTCTTCTCACCTTTGTCCACACTGACTCACAACCTCTCTCTCTCTCTCTCTCTCTCTTTCTCCCTCTCTCTCTCTCTCTCTCTCGCACAAACACACACACACACGCACACACACACACACACACACACACACACACACACACACACACACACACACACACACACACACACTACAAAATAAATTATTTTATCTCTATCTGGGCTTTATGTACCAATAATTGTAAAATTTCAGGAGAAGAGAGAAACCAAAGCCACCCGTCCTCAGACTTGTTACCCACCATCCAGGAAGCAGACTCTCCAGAGGCCCGAGTGCAGCGAGGTCTTAATGTTCACACTCTGGTTCAGAGGCATAATAACGCCCTCCTCCAGGTACAACCAATAGTCAGTGCTAACGGCTACTCCCAGCAGCCCCAAGCCGCTGATTGCAAAGATGCTGCTCAGCAATGTCAGGGCCTTCCTGCCACATGTGCTCATGGTGACGGCGGGGGAAGCTTCTGGCAGTCAGAAGTTAAAATAAGAAAGAGTCAAGGAAGAAATCTGGAGGAGGAAGAGCAAAAAAGACGGGATTACTGGTTGGAATGAAAGAGAAGAAGCATGTGGAGATTTACAGACATTTCATGAGCAGTGAACCAATCACATGTGTCTGTTATTGGATTTTTGACATGAAAGGAAATTCTGAGCTACAATCAGAATGTGGAATAATCAAATTTCCTAAACACTTCAGCTTCCTGGGAAATACATTGATCGGTGATTTTCACCAAAAAATTTAAAAAATGAACATATGAAAGAGGTTGTACTATTTCTTTAAAAGGTATTTCATGTTATTATACTGTATGTCTGTTCTTTCTTCTATTATGAAATTAAATATTTTTATATTTTTGTTTAATTTATTTTCCTTATTTTTTATACAGTACATATGGACTGTTTGGCATCTCAAACAGGTCAAACTCAGCACTACTTCCTGGAATCAAAAACATCATCATCCTGCTTCTGTTGTTTCTTGCTACACATATACTGTTTCCCTGTTTCCACAGCGTAACGTCAGGCAGAGGATGAGGAGGGAGAGGACTGTTTTTGGTCTTCATCGCCGTCTCCATTCAACAAGATATCTCTCCAGAGTCTCTATTAGAGATTTAGGAAGCGGTATTCTACACATCATGATAGTCATTTTAAGAAATGTCAGAGCCACTGTGCAACAGGAGGAATCGATAACATCATTCTTCTTGTTGCTGTGCAGGTAAATCTAAATCAATATCCAGTTTTGGCTTTTGACCAGTGGGCAGACAGCACGGTCGATTTTCCACTTAAACGTTCACTACTCCCAATCTTCAGTTCTTGTACTTCCTCCTCTCCCAACATTTAAGTTTCAAAACTACTGCAAATTGTACTTCAGCCCATTTCCACTTTTCAGACCAAAGGGGATTACAGGTACCTATTACTGACATTACAAATGCTTGAATCATTTAAAAATTCCAGGCCTGGATTTGCATTTTATGGTTGTTAGTCAGAGCAGGAAAAAAAAGTGTGACATTCATAAAAGCTTTCATAAGTCACAGAGGGACTTTAGTGATGGATCACACAGAAGAACATAATCTACAGCGACAAGGCAATAACTTCATTCCCATTCAGGACACATGTGGATGATTCATGGCCAGTCAAGTGTAGGACACGGCGTCAGGGAGACGCTGGTTCTAATGATTTCCTAAATTACCGTAATTAATATAACAAAATCTACACTGATCAAAAAAATGAAGACATAACCACAAGAATTTCACTCTTAAAACAAAGCTAAAGCATTTGAATTATTTGCTGTTCTAAAA
Source organism: Antennarius maculatus (assembly GCA_013358685.1). Lineage (NCBI taxonomy): Eukaryota > Metazoa > Chordata > Actinopteri > Lophiiformes > Antennariidae > Antennarius > Antennarius maculatus. The sequence continues at coordinate 11,926,021 of CM023620.1, read as the reverse complement.
AATCTTGAAACCTGTGTTCCATCAAATAATTAGTGTGGAAATGTAGCTCCAACAATATAATCTATGTGCCAACATGTCAAAAATTTGGACATTAAAATGTGGAACATTCATGGTCAGGGAATAAAAACACTTAGCTAGACAATCAGCCTTTTTGTAACACAACATCAGATATCAACAATCTAGATATCTGTCCCCGGTGCTGAAACGTAATGTCTTACATACCGTTTGTCCAGCGTCTGTGGGTACTTCCTGCAGTTCAAGCAAAGACTGAGCTGAAAGTTGAGGATTTCTATCCTCATGCTACCAGTTACCTGTAGAGGAGGACCGTCTCTTTGTCGATTTGGTCACAGATGCCCTCAAGAAACTAAAAAATGAAGCCACGAAGAAACAAGTCAATGCAGCTGTGCATCAGTTGCATCTGAACAAAGTGAGTCAGACGCTGGGATCTGCTGTGAGAGCTGATTTCAGCTCAGCTGAATGCTGAATGCAAACACAGGCTGAGAGAGAGGGAGAAAGAGAGAGGGGGAGAGAGGGAGAGAGAGAGATGGGAGAGAGAGTTTCAGAACTAAGGACAGCTCCATTCAGCGCTCCCAGGAAGAGAGGGTGATGTCGTTCAAGTATGGAGGGAAAAGCTACAGACATGCTTACAAGGTGATGAGTAGCTTTTATTCTTTGTAATACGCTGCAGTCAGTGTGTCACTTCATTAAAGGTTGATAAAAACCTTGTGAATGCTTTATATAGCAACAGGACATTTTTTGAAATGTTGAACACAACAGTTCAGTCATAAACCCTACATTTGCAAAGATACAATACCTATTTTTTGTATTTGTATGGCCCTCCTTAAAGGATCAATAAAGTTCCACTCTCTATTTATCAATCAGAAGGCACCAAATTACATATACATAGTTTTTTATATCAGTGGGTTTTGCATTTCATTCTATATACTGTATGTGCCCGATGTCGAAGGAGTGTTTAATCAGAGGCCTTTGTTCATTTGTATAATAATTAATCACAATAATCCCCTCCAGTATACAACAAGAGCATGACTGACGTCATGAGTGGAGGTGCGCCCCCCCCCCCAGCATCATAAAAGTCCTTGTTAACTAATATTGAACATGTAGTATTAAATGGTACATTTAGTTATCATTCAAAACTCAATGTCATTACAGAACAATTCTGAATCCAATTAATCGTACATGTAAAGATGCTGGAAATGCTCAACTCTGGAACATGAAAGATTAAAATTTAACAAATTAACTAGTTTTGATGTTTTTGTGCTATGTTGTGTTTAGTGGCATTGATTATTTTATCACATATCCAATACCAAAATACCCTCCGGTAAATCTAAAAAAAACATTTTCTGACACTTCCAACCACTCAAATAATTATCATCTGGTCCCTTAAGCCCCTTAATAGTTAGAAAAAAAACGTGTTCCCCAAAATTAAGCAGAGTAGATCCATATATTTTTTAATGCTTTATTTGTACACAGTTTTCTTCATACCACAATAAACAGAAGATCAAGAAGAATCAGGTTGACAAAAGCAGGGTGAACGAAAACATACAAACGTTTCTGTGGCTCTGACTACAGCTTGCAGCGATACCATACTAAGATTTCTTTCTGTCATGGGTCAAACAGTTGATTTTCCATTCTCAATGTGAGACATGTAAACATTCAGTTTTATTTTAAACATCTTTATTTTTGGTCCAGATGTGACAGCTTCAGTCGAAGTGCCAAAGTAACTCACTGAGGGAGTGCGAGCAGTTACAATACCCAAATTTGGCAGTTTTATGAATCCTCACCGTTGTACCTTTACGTGTCCGTCAAGAAAAGAAATACTACCAGACACACACCGAGAAACGGAAATACTCAATTTGGCAACAGCGAACAAAAAAACCAACAGAAGAATTTTACACATACTGTATATTGTCTTTTTATATTTGAGCGTTTTAGTCTAACAGGTTGTGCGACGTTAACAGTGAGCGGGAGGAGACGACCAGAAAAAAAGCACATGATTTCAATTCTTGAAAACAACAATTCAACAGTGTTGTGCACGTGTGTGTCGGGGGGGGCTCTTTATCATGCAGGGGTCTTTCTCATGCCTCATGCATGGACACAGTATACTGTACACAAGAAGGGGTTGATGGGGTCTAACCTCCTCGTACCAGAGTGAGTCCTGGGGTGACGAAAAGGAAGTTGATTCGCTTCACACACAGTATTTGCTGCATATTCTCTGTGATGGTGAGTAGTAGAAAGTAATGGATAAGTAGTGGAAATACACAAAACAAGGTCTGCTGATACCAAAAGCTACCAAAGATTCAGCCACACTTTAGAATCCAGGGGTAATCTAAACATAGAAATGATCAAACTGTCTACTGTAGTAAAAGCACATTCATGTCATAGTATAAAATCTGTAGGTAACTTCTCTTTTTTAAGCATCTCTTTGAAAACATATTTACATAAGAAATGATTGACAGATGTAGAGGGTCTGGACACCATCTGGACTGAAAAATCGGATCAAACATTAAACAGACTTTTTTTTCTTCTTATGATTAGAAAATTTTCTTCAAAACAAAGTTTCCTCCAAACAAACAACAATTATATATTAACATCGCTTATATCGTAATACTAAATTTTACAATGATACCAAACATGTACTGCATCCTAGAGTCTACTGCTCATACAGAGTCAGAAAATAAGCATGCAACAGAGATCTGCCTTGTGCATATGGATAAAGCATCTTTGTACTTTAAAATGTCGTCTCTTTTGAGCCACAGTTTTCTGACCCTATATAGTCAACTCATCCTACTGCACTGAAGAAGGCCCGGTATGCGCCAGCAAGTATGATGTGCTTCTGTTTCTCAGTGTTGAATTATAGATAGTTTAGATCCACATCATTAAAACGACAGATATAAACTTCCCTGTTGGGGGTTTAGTGTGCTGACAAGTGTTTGGAAAGCAAGAAGGGAGAAACATTACAAGAAGTCAAGTAGTAAGAATAGAAATGTTTTCTTTCCACCTCTACTTTGGCACTCGTGTAACAGTATACTACCTTTTTTTTTTAGTATATAAATATAAAATACACATGAAAATGAAGCCAGACAGAACAGAAAAAACGTGTTCTGATCCTGTCGTGCATTGCAGATTGTTGTGCAGTGAGACACAAGTGGGATGAGGATGATGAGAATTTCTTGCATCTTTAACAATTTAATGAGATAATAACTTATAGACACATTCACACACAAGAAGGGGCTGCAGGTTCTGAAAGAAAACACAAATACAGTTTTGGAATAAAGTACAAACAATGAGATGTCTGGAAAAAAAAAAAAAGATATCAGTAAGCTTCTCCTCACCTACAAATTGTTCTAAAACTGCACTCTCGTTTCTGTATAGAGATCTTGAAACTAGTCGACAGAATACTTCAGAGGATAATGTGATTCTCTTAACAGCGTGACGTTTTGTGGGATTCTGAAAGGATCCTGTAGGCAGTCCATCCTTTCTGCTCTCTCCTCATACGACACTGTGCAATGAAGGATGGATGAACTGAGGGTTCATGTAGGAGAAGCCTGCAAACTCGCTCTGGTCGATGTTGGCGATAACCAGCTGGTCGGGAGGGGTCAGCACAGGCTGGGTGCGCGTGAAAAACTTGTCAAAGTTTTCTGCTCCTTTGCCACACTGAAAGAGATTTTTTTTTTACAAAATTAGAAATGCGGGTAGGATCGATTGCTATTTTGATCGTTGGACTGTAAAATATCACCTAAAAAGCTTTTCTTAACTTTGATAAAATAGTACAAAGTCTTTTCCCACACAAGTCTTTTATTAGAAAGCTTCCTAATGGTCCCAGAGGGAAGGTGGTGCTTGGAAAATGTCGAAGCATAATGCGTAGCCGAGCAGAAGTTAGTAATTAGATTAGAAGCTAACCTTTAATATCCACAGTGGAGGTCATCAGCATCAGTGTACAGCTTCACTCGGGGCTGTCATGTGTCTCAAGCAGCTGAACGTATGTGGATAGTGCTGTGTGTCGTGCACATTGTTTAAATTTTCCAGTCCCCTCTGACCAATCAGTGACGTGGTGTGTGAGCTCAAGACTGCTATCCCACACAAACCCCGCTGAATAGATCCGCTTTTAGCATGTTTTCCTCCCTCTTCTGTAAGAGGAGAAAGATGCATCCGCTGCCTAACCCTGCATTTACTGAGGCTCTTGTTAGGAATGAAGGGAACTCTGCTCTTAAAGAGCTATTTTTAGTCCTCGTGGCAGCGCTTATATTGCTTTGGGCATTGTGGGAAATGAGGGGATGGAGGATGTGGGGGTCCACAAACAGAAAAGAAGTTTATTTTTGGTGGTGAGAGGAGGAGGTTTTACGTGTCAGAGGCAGCAGGGCTGGTGGCTACAGCTGGGGTCCAGTCTCCAGCTCGGGGTATAATCTATTACATTGGCTGAAGATGAACCCACATACACAGGAAAGAGGACAGATTTCAATTCCTAATCAGTGATGCATGCAAAAAAAAAAAAAAGCACAGATTTCCTTTGCAATTTTTAGAACACAGGAATCAAAAGAAACATGAAGCAAGTCTCTGGAAAAATCCATCCATTTTCAAACACATTCAACAAACAGCATTTTTTTAGTTTTTGCTGAAGATGGGCAAAATAAATTCTCTTTGTGTGAACGACGTACAGCATGCATCTCATCATTTAGTAATACTGTATATCTGAATTTGTTTAAGTTGCTTCACTTGGACTGAAACATTCTTTTTTCATTCCTTCATTTTCACAACTGCTTCATCCGCTGTCGCGGGTGGCGGGGAGCTGGAGCCTATCCCAGCTGGTTTTAGGGCGTGAGGTGGGGGAAACTCCGGGTGCGACGCCAGTGCACCGTGGAGTGGACTGAAACAATCTGATGTAATAATTTGGTTCACCGCTGCCAAAGAATCTCCTCATTAGATGACTTTAGAGTGAACAATGGGTCCACAAATCAGAGCAGTGTATAGAAATATTGTGCTATAAAAGTATTTCAATACACTGTTTGACATTACAAGTCAACTGGTATGTTATACTACGATGGGTAGAATATAAGGTAATGCAATACAAATTTGCAGAACAAAATATATGGCTTTATTTTTTAATGTTCCCCAAAATAATATGCTAAAAATGATACATCTAGTCCTCTCTGAAAGCCCGGTGGTGGACACAACACTCACGCACACTGGCATCAGGCTGTCACTCACCACTTTGGGTTTAAACGGCGGCTGGATCTCTCTGTTTGCGAGGCGATCCCAGTCGATGCGTCTGAAGAAAGCCTGCTCCCTGATATCCATTTCCCCCTCCGGGCCGCAGCCAAGACGCTTTGACGGGTGCTTGGTCATCAGCTGGTGGCAAACACAAGAGGATTAATGGATGTGACACACACACAGTTAGCTGCTGGAAAGAACACAAGGTATCTCTGAATCTATCAGTGGTCCAGTGATTTCTTTTGTTTCTAACATCAATTAACTGCGTTATGCTATTTTCACTTAGTTAGCTTTCAAATCAGTAGCAGGAAATTATTTTGCCATTTTGCGGCTCAGTTTCGGATTCAGATGTCACTTTTAATTTCAATCCTGAATTACTTTTGCCAATGAGATGTGAAGCAAACAATGAGAGGATTATCTCCTTTGTCATAATTCGTCGTCTTATATTTTAAATGAAAACATAAGACGACAAATTATATTTTCATGGCTGGATGCAGCTACAGTGTGTCATATTATAATAAAGAAAAGCGGGCTATGTTATTATGAGACATTAATTCAATATTTTCAGTGGTGTAAACTAACTGAAAACTCATTTCTGTTTGGTAAATAATAATAATCATGGTAACTGTACCGGTTCAGTGTGATGACATCACTAAAACCATGCACAGGTATGAAAAGAACAAATGCGTCTATAGGTGTCAACATTATCAAAAACCTTGAAAATTTGGGCACCAGATAAAATTTGGGAATTTACATTGAGATGAAATAGAATCCAATCCTTCTGTGTCATTTTACCACAAAAAAAATGCAAGTGAAGTCTTTATATTATTCATACCAGGGAAGGTAATAAAACAATTATCCTGTGTAAACAGTTCAAATTTATCCAAATTACAAAACAGCAAAAACACACAAATAGCCTCAAAAACAAGTAATCAATTATCTAAATTGTTGCAGATTAAGTAATATAGTCAATTAATAACTGACAACCTGTTCTGCTTGTTTCTTACTGACCAAGTGTTCAATGTTTGTGGCCTATTCAAAACAGAGACATTAAGAAAGACAATTAAGAGACAAACTGAAATAAAAACCTTGTTTTTTGGGGTCCTCCTTAACCCATAAAATTATTAAAGTCAGAATATCTCAGTCTCTGTTGTCTCTGAGGGAAAAACCAAGTCTGCATATATGCTGAAAATCTTTGTGACAAACAGCCAAGATCAAACCTCCATCTTGTCTAAGCAGAATTATAGTTTTTAAGGCCTATTGTTGCCCAGCAACTGTATGAAAGTACAGTATACATGCACCCCCTGGTTACTGCCCAATTCTCATAAAGATAGTGGATTCATTTCTTTGCAACAAACACAATCTTTTTATTTCAAAATGTTTTGAAATTCTGTGACTTTAACAACAATATATAATATTGTGGCAAAGCCTTTTACAAGCTCACAGCTAAATCCTCCATGTCAAACTTGTTTGAAAAACCTCGCTCAGTTGTTATACTATTAGCGTTCTAGAAATAAAAATGAATACTGTGGTAATACATCATGCACAATTCAAGTCTCTGCAAGTACAGCAGAGTACTTACTCCCTTGCAGATGGACACAGCTTCTTTAGACATGGACTTGGGGTAGGACACATTGTGCTCCATGATGGACTGGAAGAGCTCGTCTTCATCCTCTCCATCAAAAGGCGGCTGAGGACAGATAGAAGCATAAATATGGGTGTGATGATGATGCAGGGTTCTGTGACGCCTCACAGGAGACTGAGGTGACTGTTAGAGACAGTGAGGTAAGAAAGCAGCTGTGGGTGAATCATCTATCTGTTAAATAGCTTCTGTCTCAGCTATTTTAATTTGTTGTTTGACTACACAATAAAGTGACTACAGCAGTATTTCACTGTCAGTCAAGCACCCATTTTATTGTAGCTTCATGCTCATGTGTTAAACATAGATCATTGTGATTGATCCTGGTAATTTTGCTCATATGGTTAAAAAAATGTTTTCATGTTGCAGAACAAGTTGTCACAAAATAAATCCTGGTGAGGCAAATAGTTTTACAAATTATTACCAGTTTTTCCAGTGCTGCTTAATTTACTGGTGGAACCCACGACAGTTAACTTGAGTGATAAAACTAATTAAAAAAAATAGAAATTCTAGTTTTCTGGACTTTTCTGTTCTCATGTATTGAAATAATGAGCACTAAAGTAGTTTATTACCTGTCCTGCCAGCATCTCATACAGCAGAACTCCGTAAGCCCACCAGTCCACTGATTTCCCATAAGGCTGGTATGCTATGATCTATCAAGAAAACAAGGAAAAAGATTTAAAACAAACATACACACACACATACAATCAAGTTGGTTTTGTCAGGGCTTACGACCTTGATCCATTTAATATAGTTTGACTACAGACAGATACAGACGATACTGATGGTACCAGAGAAACTGTTATTAGAAGCACCAAAATGTTTCTCTCATCTCCATTCAAGCAGAATCGACCACCATTAAACACAGCTAGCTATTTTGAGTCACCATAACAAAGGAACTTTCTCCTACCATCCAATTTGCCAACCTACACCTCCCTCCCACATGTAGACTACACACACACACACACACACACACACACACACACACACACACACACACGCACACACACACACACACATACACACACACACAAACAGGCAAAGTGTTAAATTACAGCTGCCCTCGCATTTCATAGAGGCTTAAATGCAGCAATGTAAGCAACTTTTGAAGTACTAATTTGTTGTTGAGCTTTCTTGACGATACCCACACATGTTTAAATCTTCAGATTAACAAAAAAACAATTGTGTCAAAGCTGGTCTTGTATAAGAACGGAGGTGTTTCTCACTCTTCACTAATTGCATTCTGCTGAATTTTATGCACCAATTTGTGATTGTGGCAGAAATGTCTATCTTTATGCATTTTCAATCACGTTTTCAATGCGTAGGACAAACGCACATGCTCTAAATATTGAGGTGCATTTCTACTATGTTACCGAAAGGATTTTGTGTTTTAAAGCCATTCAGATGAATGATCAGGAGTGTGGGCTTGTGCTCCCTCGTCAGACAGTGTGGACAGGTGAAGACAGACACACACAGACACACATACTGTACAGAGATGATTCATGATGTCATCACCCCATCATGAATCATCTCTGTGTGAACACACCTTTTGGTAGTAATCTCTCTTCTGAAATCTCCTGCTGGATATTTCCAATGATTTATTGAAAAGTAGACTACAATCCCACTGGAATCTCAACCCATCCTCACCTCTGGCGCGATGTAGTCCGGAGTGCCACAGAAGGTGCGTGTGTTCATGCCCTCATACATGTTCTCCTTACACATCCCAAAGTCAGCAATCTTAATGTGGCCTTCAGAGTCCAGCATCACGTTGTCCAGCTTCAGATCCCTGCAGCAGAGAGGGGATCTGTCAATTCACTTTTCTGTTTGTCTGTGTGACTTGTTGTGTGCTACAAATGTCCATCCTCCATAGCAACACAGATGATGCCATCATATTTTCCACTAATCTGACAGTTTCTATTCTGGGAAACAAACAATAACTTCTTGGGATCAATATTGTTCCCTCATGCCACCTCCTTTGTTCAATCTCAATTCAATCTCGACTCTTTCGTCTTTCAATCTCGATTCTTCCTTGTTCAATCTTGATTCTTGTTCAAGCATTGATTTTTCATTCAACACTTCTGGCAACTATGTGCGGTACAAAATAGTGCAAAGACTCCAAATATAAAGCAGCTATCATATGAAAAATGTATGTGAGTCCTTGATTAAAGTATGGAAGAGGAAGCAAAGTTAAATATATACTGTACATCCATTTTTAATCTTTCATTTCGGTCTCTCTGGACCTGCATATTTTCACCCTTTATTAATCTCTCATTCTTTCTTTTCCCTACTGTCTACCTCGTTGTTTCTTCTGTCTGTTATTCATGCGACAATTCATGTTTTACTGCATTAGACTGTTTGCTCTCTGACTCACCCACCTGTAGATGATTCCCTTTCGGTGCAGGAAAAATAAACCGACAGCAATCTCCGCAGCATAAAACCTACAACATTGAAAAACAGCAACAAAAATTCACAAATTTAATTTGTTAGAAAAGTGTTTCTAATGACTTAAAGAAAAAAGCACAAAAATAAAATAAAAGCGTGACACCCCATGCCTTAGTTAAAAAGGACTGGTCATCTCCTAGTAGATAGACTTTCTTTAATACTTTAATTAATAATTTAATTTGTCCTTGTGCCTGAGGAGGAACCATGAGGTGTTCTTACACTGCCTGTGGTTCCTTGAATTTGCCCATGCGTTGGATGTGATACATGAGATCTCCCCCGTTGATGTACTCCATCACAAAGTAGAGACGATCCTACAAACACAAAGATGGAACACAGCTCTGAACAGACTGAAAGAACAGAACGCCATGTGAATCCAGCAAAACACATATGCACATATGTGTGTGTGTGTGTGTATTCATGATGTATAGTGATTCAAATGTAAATGTTATTTTTAGACATCAAATCACCTGCCATGATCTATTATTTCTGTATAGGGACTACAGTCACATCATATACTGGTGTGACAAGTCAGAAGCTTTAATCAATGATTATATGTTTTATTAAAGACTCCTTGAGTCACTCCGTCTGTGTAGGCTTGACGTCACTCTGGAGACTTTGTATTCAAGGGTTGTCTCAGCTCTGTATCAATTTTTCTTTGCAGAGGGCTGGTGAAAGAATAAATGTTCCTTAAACAGAGATGTTGTTCTGGGCACATAAACACATTTGCCCTGTGGGTTTAGATGGCTGAGGAGACGTCAATGAAAGGTAGATAAGGGAGGAAAGTAGTGCCCTTTAATTAAGGTTAATAAGTGATGTTTTATGTGTGAGCAGCAGGAGGTATTTAATTTATAAAGCTACAATTTGACTATTTTTACTCACCACAGTCTGGAAGCAGGAATGGAGCTGTGTGAGGAAAGGCGGTTTGTCTCTCTGGGCCAAGACCCGCTTCTCCACCATTGTACATTCGACGTCATCATCCTGGATCACCACGTCTTTCTTCAGAATCTTGATGGCGTAAAGCTCCTCCGTTGACTTCATTTCCGCTAGCATGACCTTTCAATGAAGAGGGATTCAAAGGGTCAAAGCTCATGAAGAAATACAGATTCTGAAACAAAACTGGCCATTAGGGAATTTTAGTCTGCTGTATTTTACAGCTAAATGGGTGACATATGAACATTGACACAGCAGCAAACAGCTGTCACCTTGCCAAAACTGCCCTTCCCCAGCAGGGCCAGGAAGTTGAAGTCGCTCAGTCGTACCCGGTCCGCGTTACCTGAAGGAAAGCTGAACCTCCGATGGTCTGATGGTGTGATTACTTTCTTGCCGTGGCCCAGCTTGGCTTTCTAAAACAAAAAATAAAACAAAAACATACTTGAGATTGTTGAGATTATCTTACAAGAGATTTCACGTAAAGTGTAATTACAGATAAGAATAATAAATGAAGACCTTGTGTGCACATCTGTGTGCTGTGTGTCTAATGTTTGACTAACGTTTTATTGTTTGTCTCATATAGCTTCGTATCCCCCTTTTTTGGAATTGAAGAAATAAAGAGAGCTTAGTTAGTCATTGTGCTCATATCTACATATCTACTGGAGACAGACATTCACATGTGGATGTCATGCAGTTCCCTACACGTCAAGTCCTTTCCACCTCCTCTCCACTTCCACTTTCACATCCACAGCAGCAGGACTTAAGAAGCAGCTGGCTTCTAATATAAAGGGAAATGTGTGTCGTTCTGTAACTTTTCAGTTAGGTTATAAAACTGACAAACAAAATAAAAAATTTCAAGAGCTTGTTTATGTTCATGGAATTCATGATGACCTATGTTGAATAATGATCCAAATTGAAGCTATTTCATTATAGATATGTTACATTTTCAGAGCTATTCGAAATGTTTTTTCATATTTTTCGCTCAATCAATTCATTGTAATACACGTTGAACGTTTAGGTGATTCAAATTAAAGGACATTCTTTATTTCAACGTAGAAGAAGTGAAGGGAGGTATTTTAATATTATTTTTATCATTACTATCGTTATTATCAATATTTTTTTGCAGAAACATGTCAGACACCCTTACTGATATTCAGCAGATCTTATAAATTTTACATTTTAGGAAATGGTGACGTGGGCAGTCAGTGGGGGGCTGCCAGCGGTGCATGGTTCCCCGTTGTTATAATGACCAGCCTGCCAAGTGTTTTTGAACAAAAAGGACAATTAGGACCCTGTCAGCTTCTGCCGTTATCTGATTCTTCTAGATAGAACAGAGAAAACAGGCGACTGGTGAAGTGTTTGGAGGCTGTTGCCAGGCAGGCAATTCTTCTTTGCTTGCCTTGGCGTTGTGAGACATTCAACATTCTAACTTTAATGTATTTGACACATTAGGTGGTTCTACATGTTTGTCTGGTTGAGTTAATTTATTTGAGGGTGATACTGTATAAACATTGTCACTCAGATCACCACTGGCACAGCTTGGACAAACGAGATGGAAAGAGTTCATAAAACACACATCTGCTAGTTTCACCACAGATAAAATCAGTGAATATTCATGTCAGTGTTGGGACACACAGTTGTTTAAATGTACACCATCTAGGCAGTCTAAAACATTTGCATATCCATCCACAGAAAATGTTATGGAATGTTTGTGATGTCTGCTACATTAGTGAATTGTCATGAAATAGGAATTACAATCAATTAGAGATGCTGAGTTCACTTTATTTACATGAAAGATGAAATGTGGCTTTTTTTTCATAATATTAAACGTTGTGACACACATCATGTAAACCTTTACCAACTGTTGAAATCTGAATTAAATAAAACCAGTAATCACAGCAATTCACCGTTTCTACCATACAGTATTTTAAACACATTACACAATTCCTTTTGAAAGAAAAAAATTAATAAAAATTCTTTTAAGCCAATATTGATGAGGTTTTGAAGCATGAAAAAGATATCTTTGATGCCCTTTGCTGATTGTAATATAATTTCATTTAACGGTTGCCTGTCACACAAATGAGCCTGCAAGTGACAAAAACTATAATAAATACAACACTGCCTCCATGTGGAGAGAATAGGCATGCACACTAGTCACACCAAGGAACCTCCAGTACGACCATTCATTCTGATACTGTGCTCTAGTGAGTTCACATCCATGCTGCATGTCTTAACAGCCTTCTATAGTCCAGAACTAGTAGAGGGCAGCCTGTGGATCAGCCAATGAGGAGCAGGTATGAAGCTCTTTTGGCCAATAGCAGAGCATTAATAGTAGTGAGGGGCATATTTTCTAAAAACAATGCTGTCTGGAGTTTGTGTGAAAGGGAGACTACATATATTTAGTTATGGAGAATGTGACTGTTCGTGTTATTCAGTCTTTGGTTTAAAATATGTTGCATTGTTTTCTTGTTGTTGTCTCGTCTACAAGAAAATGGAGCGATGGATGTTTTCTCGGTTGTGATATATAGCCAAAACTGATGTTGATCAGAATGAGTGAGATGCTCCTTTACATTCAAATTAATGACTGTATATTTTAGTGTTGTGGTTACTGTACATATATGAGTCTAAATGAAAGAGGAAGCTATTGTTTGAGAACATTTAGAGAAGTAAAATGCTCATTTATTGTGTGACTAGCAGCATCCGCTCTAGGCCAGTCCTGCTTTATGCTGCTCACATTGTTAGTGAATCTGATTTGTTTGTGGAAATCAGGAAGAGATCCACAAACAACCCTTACACAGTAATGTGAGAGTGATGCAAGCTGGAGGTGAGAGAAGCAGAGAACAGGCAGAAGAGCTACCTTGAGACAGTGGATATTTAACTGGCAGGCCTAGAAGAAAGAAGAAACTCTCTAGTTAGTGCAGCAAAAAGGCCAGTTTGTGTGTGCATGTGTGTCTTTATGACAGATTATAAATGTGAAATAGCAAGTCATTCATTCTGTATCTGCATCATCCATCACAAAACAATAATACGGCATAGATCAGAATCAGTACTACAAAACAGATGAAGTCCTTTTTTCCGTCACATCTGGGTGCATATCTGTTGATTGTAACCAGTTGCCATGGCAACCCCATAGTTGTGTGAAGACGCTAGCCTTGGAGGAAAATCAATGTCAATGTTTCACAGTGCTGAGAGAAAATGAGAAATTAAAGAAGACTTTTCTTTAGCCTGCAGAATAACAACTGTATGCACACTTTGTGCTGGCCAGGTAGAAACATCACTGCTCTCCCCAGCTCCTGCATTTCCCACACACACTCATTTATATTGAAATATTTGATAAAAGAGTAATCTTCTTGTGTACCTGCATATAAAAATACAGACATGAATGGGTTAAGTGATTTGCTTAAATTTACTGAAGCACAAATGTGATTGAAACATGCAGTAAAAAATAAACCACGAGAGGGCAGGGTTACAGTTTTTCTCAGTTGACCTTCATGATCATATTCTATTTAATCGAATCCTCTATGCAACGCTTACGACCACGTGCAGACCATTCTGCCTTGTGTTTTTAACTTAAACCTTTTCATCTGTTTTAATTCATTAGACCAACAAAATACCTAAAGTCCAGAGTTGCTTGTTTCAAATTAAGCATTTTTAAAATTTGAACACATGCAATATGATTTCCATAATTATAAAAATCATCCTCTCTCTATTTGAATTATAGATTAGAGATTCTGGGTAAGAACCTAAGAACAATATTTTGGATGTTAGAGGTCATCTATTTCATCACCTGGATAGCTTCTTTCTCTGTGAGATGGGGTGATTCTAAGATTTTTCCTTCTACCTCCATTGATAATATTTAAAATGAATGAAAAATAAACTGAACTACATCATCAAATTGTAGCTGAAGCTGTGCTGATTAATTTTGGTGTCAAAGTTAACAAGCCTTCAAAAGTTACTGAGCTTGATCCTAAAAACATTATTTATTATCATTATTAATGAAATACAGTTGTTCAAGCACATCAATCAAACTAAAAATAAAATTACTGTGATTCAAGATGCTTGGGGCAGGTTTGCATCGTCACTGAAATGACGAATGGTGAAGGCCCGTTTCGTCCAATCTACATCTGTTTATGTATACATTCAATCATTCAATCTTCCTTTAAAACTGGGATTATGCCCTTTGCGATTTTCCTCTCCCGAATGCAGGGTAAAAAGTGGAAATGTGAACACGGACAATGTTACCATGGTGACAGGAAAGAGAAACACATTTTCTTGAGGTGAGCACGACAACAAAAACCTCTGCTTGGATCTCATATTTTACCAGCCGGAGTCGTTTCCTGTTTCTCTTGTTCTCACCTCAAACTTCTGCCGGAGCTCCAGGTTGACTCCGTCCACCTCCGGGATGGGAACGTTGTAATACTCTCCCTCTTCCTGATTCAGCAACTTATACCTAAGAGGAGGAGAAAAAAAGAGGAAAAGTTCATCCTTTATATTTTCCTTTTAGGCCATCAGACAAACAATCACTCCCTCTGTCCACCTACACAGTGAGAACACTTCAAACAATCATTTCAACCAACTTCCTTCTTCTTCTTTAATGAACACATCCTCTAGCCTCTCAATCAATGATGTGGATCATATCACCAAATACTGTACACAGATAAACCAGGCATAGGCACAATCTGAATGAGGTCATGTGACTCACCTAACTGGTCACAGTGGACGTACCTGAAGCTGCATATTATTGTCTCATATTTGAGAACCAATATGTACAAGTATTTTCATTTTTGAGTATTTGTATATATTGTGATTGCCGCTGATATATGTGCAACATCTACAGCATATCTGTTAGAACCAAGAGTCTAAGAACAGAGACTATTGTTTACTAAAAGGTTTCTAAAGCTCCTGAAGGATAAATCTGCTTCAGAATTTTTTAGAAATAAAACAGACATGACTGTAGATGTTTGAAAGCTGCAGATGCAAACACAAAAGGCATTTCCTGCATCTTCTAATGGTGTTCAAAGCAGCCGTCCATCAGTCTCCGTTTAGGCTAGATGGTGGCAGGTATGCTAACAGGGAAGTGTGTCTTCTCCATCCCTATAAGTGTGTTTATTAGAACGAGACGAAGCAGGCAGACGCAGACAGAAAGGTTCGGAAATAATGCCTGACACGCAGTTTGTCACAGACTGGCTTCAGACAGCGTTTCAGTCGCTTAATGCACAATGTGCTGCTGTTCTAACAATGATGTCTCCAGCTGTTGTAATGCCAAGTATAAAAACTGGAGCTCTGCCATGAGAAATGTGAGGAAAAAAAAAAAAAATAAAAAAAAAATATATATATATATATGTGTGTGTGTGTGTGTGTGTGTGTGTGTGTGTGTGTGTGTGTGTGTGTGTATGTGTGTGTGTGTGTGTATAACCAATTGCCTTGAGAACATCAACTATTTATTGCTATTGCTAAAAAAAAATACAATCAATGACTGTTTTAAAGGAATCTGACCAAACTTTTATTTATGACTTAATTTCTTATTCTGCTTTGCCATATCTTTAAATTTTTATAACTTGGTGCTGATATTTAAGTCAAACAAAAAGTCCTGTTGTTTAGTATGTTGAACTATTTTTAACCGGGCTCTGTCCTAAAAACATGTCAATCTCAGAGGAGTTTTCTTGAATGGATAAATGTTATATAATCATATTCCAACTTTTTTGAATTTGTGGTTAAACAAGCATAATCATGGGTATATTTATGTTGGCAGTGCAGTCTTTTTTTATGACAATTCTTGCAATGTTTTCTGTGCCTGATTTAATGAATATGTGAAGCATGTAATAGGATTCTGGGCATGAAGGCTTCCTCAGACCAGCTGAGGCTTTCATACAATCTGAATTACTGCAGAAAGCAGAAGCGAAGGATCACTGACCATCCACAGTTGGGAGCTTTGATCAGCTCAGACACTCCGAATGACATGGAGCCCATGAAGTCATTCCTGGTGGTTCGATCCCAATCCCAAATCTCCACCGACAGACGGCGGTCCTTATCCGACCCTTTCAGTTTACTGAATGTGTAAAGAAAGGCGAGAAGCTAGCAACATGGAAAACAACCGTATACACTCAAACTATATCCATAGAACATTTTCCACAGACTCACAAGGTGAAGGACTCGTTCCAGCAGGGGTTGAGAGAGGAACGGATTGTCCTGGTCTTCTGTTTGGTCTCATTCTTTGGGTCGGGGGTGAGCTTGAGTTTCACGTAGGGGTCTGACAAACCGTTTGGATCCATAGGAATCAGGTTCCTGGCTTCGCCCACTAAGAAGGAAAACAGAGAGGAAATAATGTAACCACACTGAAGCCGTAAGCTGGATTCATGATTCCACATGTCATCATGAAGTAAACGGACAAAGTGAGTCACTGTAAGGCCGGAGAGCAAATGATCCTCAGTCCCTCAACAATGCCTCTCTAGTGCACCACTGTTACTCCATTTTAAGTACTGAGCATAAATGTTTTTTTTTTTGTGTTTCCTGGTGCACATTATATTGTGTGTTATATATGTGATATATGTCATAGATGAAGACTAAGACTCAATATCCTCAGTTCCTCAGCTAATCTGATGGCACATGCTCCAATAACAAGCTGCTGCAAACCGAAATATATTCTAAAACGTAGCTGGAAGTTGTCAGTGTGAAACAACACCAACTGGATTCTTGCACCAGTGGGTGTGAAGCCACATGAAAATGTAAACTCAGCAGAAAACAAGGTGTCTCTTGAGTGTTTTTTACACATTTTGTGGAGAAACCAGTACATACAACAGGGTTCTTTAGTATACTCACTACCTGTCATGTTTGGAATAGGTGGGCCGATTGACCAGCAGTTGCGTGATGTGTAAATTAAGCATCCCACAATGAAGTGAGAAGAAAGATTCTAAAGTAACGACACAACTATAACAGATGGAAAGCAGAAACAGGATCACGCTGATCCTGTAAGAAAATGTTTACACCAATGTCTCAACTCTGCATATTTAAATGGAATCAAACACGGCAAAGGAGAAAAGGCTTTGATAAAAGACTTTCAGAAAGTCAATGTGAACTTTCACACAAGGACACATTTGATGAGATTCAGCTCTGAAACACAACGACAAAGAATAAAAACTCCAGGGCTGAATCTAAAGCAAAAGCACAACATCTGAAAAGACGACTGGAGCTCATTTAGTTTTAATTCAGTCAGATTTTCTGTCATAAATGTTTGCATGTGGTGATCATATTTGTAAATGATT
Organism: Antennarius maculatus; assembly: GCA_013358685.1. Taxonomy (NCBI): domain Eukaryota; kingdom Metazoa; phylum Chordata; class Actinopteri; order Lophiiformes; family Antennariidae; genus Antennarius; species Antennarius maculatus. The sequence continues at coordinate 11,908,519 of CM023620.1, read as the reverse complement.
AAGGGATTGGAAATAACGGATAACCATTAAAAAAGAATTCTAACACAAAAAAGACCAAGCTTCGTGTTTACTGTAATGGAACTAAAGTTACTAGAAAATCAGAAAATAATCTATAATTATCTTGACAATTGATTGATAACTTTATATTAAACAAAAACAGCTAAAAATCCGCTTATCGATTTATATGGACATTTTATCTTCCTTCAATGAAACTGAGTTAATTATATGTAAGTTTCTGACTCTTGGTTGAACAAATTCTAAAACAGTGTTTTTAAAGACAGTTAGTGGAAATGCATAGATCTACATGTTAGCGTAGTGAAAAGCAACTTAGAGCAGCAGTGTAATGGTTCACCATTGAGCTGCAATGCTAACATTTTATCACTATATGCAAAGAAGAAATAGAATAGATAATATAAATATAGAAATATGAAAATAGTACACACAGACACCTGAGAAATTAATAGAAATATTAAACTGTTCAAATTTGAAATGAAGCTGGAACGTTCTATTTTTTTTATGTTCTTTTGGTTTCATACAGTAGAGGTCAGTATAGATCTCTAAAACTGTGTCAGACAGAAAAAAGTGGAAGAGTGAGACGCTTTGATCCTGTTCAGGAATCTGTTTATTCAACCCAATAGTTCACAACTCATTCAGTAATAATGGTTTTCTACAGTTATCCTCCTTCCTGAAGTTTAGTACACACACACACACACACACACACACACACACACACACACACACACACACACACACACACACACACACACACACACACACACACACACACACGGTTACATGAAGTCGTACACAATTAAAAAGTGAAAGGCAAATCTCAAGCAACAGTCTAAATCTTAATCTTCCCCTATGTTTGCAGTGGCAGGATAAAAGCATCAGCCATCGCCATGGCAACACCTGCACCAAACAATGCTAAGGCAACTTCCACCAGCCAGTAAACACCACTATTAAGGTGAACATATAGAAACAGATGAAGCGTAACAAGTTCCATACAAAACAAATGTGTATGTGTGTGTGCGTGCTGCACACACACATACACACACACACACACACACACACACACACACACACACACACACACACACACACACACACACACACACACACACACACACACACACACACACACACACACACACACACACACACACACACAATGAACCATCATCATCAGCAGTGATGAAGGACTATCTCTGCTGTCTGTTGTTGCTTAGATACAAGGAGAGCTGTTCACTTTCTGTATCCTCCCCTCCCTTCGCTCCTTACTAGGTAGTTACCAATAAAATTACAGCGTGTATTTTGTCTTTTGCAGTTGTTGGAGCTAAAACGGACACGATGCAGACAAAAAAAGCAGATTATGCGTCCGTTAACTGGAGACTTCACTGATCCACCACCACTGAAGCTGCTATAAAAAGACACGGAGGGATGATGAACGACAAAGTTATTCCCTGGGCTTCACGCTACGCCAGAGAAACTATTTCACTTATCTGCACATGATCATCCCTGAAAATAAGGAAACATTTCCTCATGCACTTCCATGGAAGCATAAACACACTGGAAATATATATTAATACACATCAGCCCACGCGTTATCATCTGATCTGAAGGTCATCCTAACAAAAATATGACATAGCCCAAAAAAAATGGCATCTTTTTTTTTGACCTCCGGTTGAGGGCTGCATTGTGCCGACAGTTCAATCTCTCAGAAAGGCTTTGAAATCGGATGTGTTGTTACGTAACAATGCCATGTGCGACCAACGACTGGCTGATAATCTTGGGGAGATCTGCACAGCCAAATGGGAGATGGATGGTTCCCTACGGTGCACTGTCAGGGATTCAGACGTCACACCGAGCACAGAGACAGACAACCAGAATGACCTTAAGATTTCTATTTCTGTATGTGATCGTTTTAGGGAGGGGGAACTCAACAAAGCGTCAGGCTTTAGAAGGAAGCGATACTCTTCACTGAGACATGAGAGGTGCTTTTGTTTTCCTCAATTCACCCACACTCCCCTCCAACCAAATTCATTAAGGACTTGTGATATTGCTGTTTTTGAGAGAGAGAGAAGCTTTGACTGAACACTTAAAAGACTTAAGGTAATAAGACTTGGGAAATGAGTGCTAACGAGTCGACAACCAAAAGTAGAACAAAGCAGCCGGCAGAATAAATATACAGAACGAGAAAACAAAAGTCGTGTCTTGGTAGCAACTTCAACCCTTAAAAAAATTACCAGGAATGGTTAAAATACAATATAAGCCACCGAAATTAGCATATCCAGTGAACAAGCTTACTGTACAATAATAAGAATATATTATATCAAGGCTAAAGGACTGAAGACTGACAAATGAAATGAAGACTGAAAAAGCTACTTTAGATGAAAAGAATTGCAAATATTCTGCTGCAAAATATAAGGTGGCAACAAAATATACTGTACAATTTATTTAGATATGACTTTTATGAATGTCATTGACTTTGGAAATGTTTCCTAGTGCTTTGATTAAAAAAATCACAGTCACACATATGTTAAGTTGCTTATTTGTCATAAATATTGAAATACTATAAAAAATGCCAATTAACTGAATTATATCATATTCTTTCATTAAGTCGATATTTAATTTATATCCGACAGCTAACAGCAATACATAAATTAAAATTATTATAGCTGTAACAGTGTTTTTAAAACATTTGCTACTTGTAGAATTGAAAAGTAGAATAAAATCTTGATTATGACCCAATGGCATTAGTTGTGTTACTGAAGGAAACGTGTATTATTATTATTCCACCGTGCTTTCAACCTGGGGCGAGTACATCAGCAGTAGGAAATGTTACCCACAGAAACACATTCTGTGCTCACATATGCTCCACACACACTAGGAGTGTGTGTTCAAATCAAGTAAGGTCATGGAGATTTTGCATGTTTAACCTTTCATTAAGACATCAGAATACACTTCTGCTCATGCCTGCAGTTTATTTATGTTGCATTTGCTTAAAGAGCTGTTGACTGGGGGAGAGGGATGAGAGGAGGAAAATGGAGGTAATCACTGGGGAAACAACTGAGAGCTTGAGAGAAAGGATGTAGAGGGAAGGTAATGAAGGTAATGAGACGTTACAGCCAGGAGGGAAAGGGTAAGTCACTTAACTGAGCAACATTTGGAGAGAAGTGGATGATATAAGAACCTATGTTGATGTCTTGTTGAGGAAGAAAAGGAGTTGATGAGTGGTCAGGAAGTCAGGAAGTATAAAGGAAAAATGGATGACAGGAGCTGGGGGAGTCTTGCTGAGGCCTCAGAGTAGCAGACGGAAGAAGATAACAGGAAATGTCAATATAGGAAAGTGGGATGAGGTGTAGAGATAAAGAGGAGAAGCGGAGGGGGTTGTGGAAGAGAAAGAGGGGAAGAGAGACCTGGCGAAGTGTCTGTTTTCTTTGCTGGAAAGATTTAATCAAGTTCACATCAGTGCAGTGAACCACAAAGGCCTGCCACTTGTCTGTGGGAGTGGGAGCTGAGGCTTCGCTGCTTAGACCACAGCCATGACAGATGGAAAAACAAACTCAGCTCCAAACAAAACACACCGCAGGACATAAACCCATCCTACAAGGTTCTTTTACTGCTGCTCTTTATCCTCATTTCACTCTCTACTTCATGCATACTGTCAAATAGTAGCGTTCCTATTTTTAATTTGAGCTTTCGCATCATGTGAACCTGATCCTTTGAACTTACTGAGCAGATTTTTTAAAGACAAATCATTAATATAAATACAAAGTCTCCAGATCTTTTATACTGTAGATTACCATCTTTGTACAGTTCAAACATGTAACAGCTGATGTTCTCCACCAGAGATAGATGCCAATTGCTACTAGTTGCTTTTACAATGGTGGATCGCTCACATGTCAAACAACAACGTCACGCCTCCATTGCGTCCTACTGTCTTCACAAGTTGTGTGTTTGTGAGAAATGGAGCTGTTACTACAGTAGGTGGAGAAACAGCCATAACAGTTTATAAAAAAAGCAATGAAGCACCAAGGAAAAGTGAAATATAAATTTTTGTTTCACATGCTGTAGCTGACAGCTTTTGTTTCAAAAACATTTAAAAAAAAATTTTCATTAAAAAAAAAATTCTTTCATTCATTTTCTGTAACCACTTATCCTGTATAGGGTCACCTGCTTTTTCATTTTTAATGTTTGACTACTTTGTTAAAATTTTCCTTCCTTTTTTTTTCTTTATTATGCTTATATTTAAATATCATGGCAGATTCCTACAATCCTACCAGCAATACCAAGGTGGCACCCTACCTGATCCAGGTGATGAAGGCCTTGTATTTAAATGTACACCAATATTTTTTTACATAAGAGTTTAAAATAAACTTTTAATAACAAAATATGAGTTAGGTTAATCTAAATTATAAAATAAAGCTGTAGTCTGTGAAAGAGGAAGAAGATGTAAGGAAATAAAGTTTAAAAAACTATTTTAGAGATGTGATCACATCCTGTCACAAACAGATATACTGTATACCAATCAGTTGGCAGACACATAATAATTGACAGTGATTATGAGAATTAGTTCTCATCTCAAATAATCAGCTTCCCAAATATGATTTCTGTTCATTTTTATATATGAAGTTTTTCACAAAACAAAGTGATGATACCACTTTGAGTTCTGGAAAAATGTGACGTACATGGTATTTTTTTTAAATTTTGGGCATATTAAAAAAAATAGACAAGTGCCAGATTTAATGTTTTTTAAATATCTACATTTTTTAAAGCTTGGAGTTGTCACAGAAGGAAGCTGCAGTAACACCCTCATAAACCCTGGAACACTAGTAAGTGTGTTACATGGTACAGCTTTCTCTTCCACTCCAACAACAATTATGTTAATTTAGTATAATCTGAAAAGACAGAGGTAAGTGAGGAGAGTGCTGCTGTCATCACTGCTGTTAATATTCCGCCTCATATCCTCATTCTTGTTGACAGCGGCCGTCACGTCACAGACCTCGCTTAGCAGTAAAGGAGGAAAAGAAGCTGGGAGTTGTTTACAGTGGGGCAAATAATCAGCACATTGTGAAATAATAAATTGAAAAGCAATTTAAGTAAAATCAACGAAGGATACAACACAATCTGCGCATCTATTTCTTCGCACCTGGAAGAACACCAACAGACAGACAGACAAAGGTGTGTTTTTGTTGTCAATATATTTCCAAGTCAATCACATCTGCTACTCTATTTCTGCTCTAGCCAGAGGTTATTTCTGTCTTTTCCCTGCTGAGCTAAAAACACTTTATTGGTCTCAAGACTCATATTCCCTGACCAATACTGTCTGCTGTGTGTGTGTGTATGTGTGTGTGTGTGTGTGTGTGTGTGTGTGTGTGTGTGTGTGTGTGTGTGTGTGTGTGTGTGTGTGTGTGTGTGTGTTTGTATGTGTGTGTGTGTCGTCCACTCCAAGTGACGCTCTTGACTGACAGGATAATTTGGAGGTGCTGAGAAAGCAATCATTATGTGCTGACCCAGCATCTGCTTTGTTGTTAAAACTCTCCGTGTGTATTCACCTGTGAAGTTAGGGCTATGTTTAGATTTTGATGTAGTAGAATTAGTAGAATCAAATGAATCTGAAGTCAGAATTGATTTCTTTTTCTTTTATTGAAATTTCACTCCATCATTTGCCGCTACATCTTCACTTGTGATGTCATTAAGGATGGTACCAAATGTATTCCACTCGCGATTGCTCGCTGTTAAATGTTAGCTCTTCTCTGATTCAGAATCTTTAAGATCCAGTTACTGGTTTTTAAGTCATGATGATTTCTAACACATTTTCCCAGCTGCTTCTTTTTGAATTCTGTATGAGATTAAGTTTTTTTTTTTTTGGGGGGGGGGGGGGGGGGGGGGTTGAGTCAGTGTCATGTGATCTGCACCACTTTTGGGATCAATGGACTTGGACAGGGCTGCAGACAAGACATATGCTACACGTGCCCCCCTCCGCTGATGACATTCAATGAAATACAACCTCACAAATGAATGCTTAGTGTTGGGATTCATTTCCTGTACAGTTAAAAACTCCCTGTTGACTCAGTTTAAATTAAAAAGTCACAAGTGATCACCTCAGTCACATCAAGAAATAAATATTAGCAGCTAAATTACAACCTGCACTCACACATTGAGAGATTACTTTCTGTTGAGGGAATTTAAATGTTCATTAAGGTAAAGTCTGGCAGAGCATTAAGTGCATCCTCTTCGCTAAGAAAGACACATTTATTAAATAGATCATTACACCAGTTTAAGCCTCCAGTGTTAGCAGAAAGACAAGTATATGAAGCCTTTAAGTGCAGCACAACACAAAACTACACACTACATACTGAGAATAAGACAGACCTGTGACATGTAGCCTGTCCAAGTTGACCTCAATCTTCAAGAAGAGACGACCCCGCCGTTCTGTGTGGTCCGTTCCACACAGACTTGGCACGTTGACGACGCATTGCTTGTGCACGTTCATGTCACAGGCTGAAGGGACACAGAAGACAGAGTGTTGAGTGGATCTGCAGGACAAATGTTTGTATATGTATATACAGTATATATATATGTAAAATGCAGTCTACATGTAGAAAAACAGCTGGTCCGGTGCAATGTGATGGAGGAAATAAAGTTGAATGAACCTTTATTCTATTGATATTTCAATGAGCCGACTGAACAGGGAAAAAGCAAATAAAAGACAAACTTCACATACCAAAGGACAGAAGTTTTTTTTTAATATTTAAAATGAAATAAAGAGACAATCAGATATAACACAGGATCAATAAAAAGTAGATTTGGAACAGAAAAAGCCAATGATATTTAAGGATATCCCCTTCAATGCATCTCCACATGAGTTTGAAGTTTTCAGATGACAGATTTTTTTTTTTTTTTTTTGTAAATAATCTACTTTATTTAGCCACCAACTCATCCTGTCTCCCATCTTTGATGAAGATATTGAGCCAGGCCATATCAATACAAAGACAAACTCACTTGTAAGACTCAAACATCTCATATAATATGATAATAGGAATCTAGCTGAGATGAATTTTAAACATTAAAATAAATGAAAACTGCTGCTAATAAAGGAGAGACGTTACAGAATTCATATAATAGCACTCTTTAGCACAGACAATAAATATATGTGAAAGTGACTGCAAATTAAAAACTCTATTTCAGCTTCCCTAATGTTGATTTTTTAACCTTAAGGATAACAAAAAGTATTTTTGTGCGGGCTTTGCACAAGCTGCAGGCTAAGACTGCACTATTGTGAATTTCGGCTTTGCTTTAGATCACACATTGTTCATCATGACTGATGATATCCTATATCGTACAGTCATTTTGAAAGAGGTCTCAGGCGATGAAGATTAGAGGTCATATCACTTTTGTCAGTCGTGTATGTTTATCATGTCTGCCGTCGTTCAGGCGCTTTTCTGTAGGTACCTTTACATTGAGCCATAAAGTTACTTCAAGTGAGATAACAGCTTATAATACTGTTAAAGTGAAGTAGAAGCAAACTGGAAGGACACACTCAGATTATGCTAGAGATGTCCGTGAACAACACTGACACTCATTATGACCTGATGTTTTGTCTGATATATTTGGACCACAAACACATTTCCACATATTCAAAAAGGCTGCAGGAAGACAGCCTTGATATAAAACCATATAATCCTATCCTTTTTTTTCATGCAGTGTAATACTAAATACTTCACCATCTGACTCAGTCTTTTGTCCTAATTTTTAAGATTCAGCAGAAAATTTTCCACACTGGATGAGTAAAAGCAGTAATTGAAATCGCCGCTGCTCTCAAGGGTGCTCTGTAACGTTCAAGCTTCAATAAGTAGTCAGCACATTAACTTTAAATTGATATAATGACTGTAAGCAGAAGCATTCAGCAGACTAACAGCCTTCTTGCGGCCCATCAGGGTGGATGTTAGTAATAAATGAGTTGGATTAGAATGTAAAAAAATAAGAAGAGTAATGTTTTTCAGGAGTGGGAGTGATTTGGTGCGGGGCATTATGAAAGTACTGACATGACGAGGTAAGTAAGAGAAAAGGGGGTTGATGGGAAATGTAGTCTTGTTATTGATGAACTTCAGTCATTAATTTACTGTATCGAGAAGCATGCTAATTAGTCTTTAAATAGCCTCTAAATGCGTGATTTAAATTACCTTCCTTACAGTATGTGTGTGAGTGATGCACAGACACACACACACGCACACGCACACACACTTCAATAAAGCCTAACAGATGAGGGACCAGAGGGGAGAGAAGACATTTGTTCTTTTTTCTCCTCCATCCATACTGCCCTCTACCTTCTCTTTAAACTCAATCCTCTTTTGCTTCCCTCGGTTTCTGCTGTCATTCTCCTCTCCCGGTCCCCTCCTCTCTAGTTTGCAACTTTGCTAGGCTGACATGCTGGGAGGAGACAAGGAGAGACAAGATTCGGGGGAAAACAGCTCGTAATGGCGAAGCCCTCCACACATCAATTTGTTCTGGTGCGCTCCCATTCCCATCTGCCACCAAAGACCCGCAGATGGATGGCCAGAGTTAGGAGGAGAGAAGAACGGGAGCGTGATGGATAGAGATGACGTGGAAGCGCTGGGGGAGTCACAGTGAGGGATACAAATGAGGAAGGCCATGAGTGATAGGATGTAAAGGGAGGTGGAAGAAAAAGCAAGGAACGATGTGGAACAGCTAAAGATGGAAAGGTTAGTGGAAAGAGAGGAAGTGGGAGGAAAAATGGAGAGTCAAAATGACTGTGGAGAAAGATGGGAAGAGTTACTAAATGAGTGTGGGTGGAAAGTCTGGGAGTGTAGAGAGGACACCCAGCAGGGGCGGGGCAGTGAATTCTGCATGGACTGCAGATGTGAGCGTCCTGCAATACCAGTCTATTCCCATCTGTTCTAATTAGAGCCAACTCTACATCGGAATGGAAACCAGCACAGCATATTCTACACAGGTACGCACACACACACACACACACACACACACACACATACACACACACACTTTATAAACGGGGGTGTACACTCACTGTCACATTTCATCCCCTGGTGGATGAGCCCATACAGCAGAGATCCACAGTGGTCACAGAAAGTGGGACTGCCGTAAGAGTGGATCTTGAATTTGTGCTTGCTTCTGGGGTCCTAGAGCAAAAAAGACAATCATAAAGAGCAGGAACCTTTTTTTAAAAAGGAATAAAAAGATGTTTTTCAACTGAAGTACTTCATATTATGATTATTCATAATAACCACAGTTCATCTTGTGGTGTTTTGACCTGGAGTTCTGTCCAACAGCTGCTGACACATTTCAGTTCAGACTAAAAGACTCAGCTGGTAGTTTAATTAGATTTTTCATACAGCAATGGGTCAAATTATTTTCTAGTTTGCTTATAATATAAAATAGATGACCTCCAACCTTTGGTGGCTGAACTGTGAAATGGGAGACAGTGTTTTAGAAAAATCTTAGAGCTTTGGATCTTCACAATTGTAGAAAAAAAAAGAAGGACTATTTTTACATCACTCTACTGATTGATGTAACATCTTGATGGAAATTAATGGAATATGGAATTATAAAGAGCATCCGCACAGATCAGAATTTTGGCCTCATTACCACATTTAACAGCGCATTGCTTCCCTCATTTGTATGTAAGGAGCAGCAAATGAGATGATGATTAATGTGCATCGTATTCACTGTATCACTGGAGGATGAAAGATGGCTGATCGCAGGATGTGGGAATGTGTTTAAGGGTCAAGTACCAGTGCACTACGTGGTTTCATGTTACTGCATGTTGTTACCAGAACTCTTTCAAGTTATTAAGGCACAAACTCACACCCTACAGTTATCGCTTGGATTCAAGAGCAGTGTAACTCAGACAAACTTCTGACCATCTGGCAGTGAGTGAAAATTGAGCTAATAAGCAATGTTATTTCTAAGGAATCTCGTTAGTTAAAATAAAATGGATTGTATGTAAAAAATATTACTACTTAGCAGGATCTGCTTTTCAGATTTCCACCACAACATTAACACAACTGTAAGGGAAACCCTGGAAATGAAGAAGGGTGAACCCCCAGGATGGCTACATGTGTTAAACTGACTGAATGAGCAGCTCAGTTAATGTAAAGATGCGAAGCAGAAGATGGCAGCAGGGCAACACGAAGGAGACACCTGTGTGAGGAGGCAAGGAAGGAACCTGAAAAAGTCTAATTAGAATGCACTCCTTTTGGCATGCTCGACTATCTTTGCTCAGTTCCTCTAGTCTTTCCTGGAGGATCTCCATGTAAAAAAACAAAACGAAAAAGAAAAAAACCAGATGGCACTATGGTCATGTCTGCTCTTCTGGGTCTCCCTTTTTTCAGCAAACAATTCTTTGCCTCCTCCTCATTCTTTTCAACTTTTCAACTGTGGGAACACTGAATTTATTTTAAAAGCAATGAACAATAACCACCAAAGTCTCAGGCAGTAACAAAGGGATACAATCCCCTGCTCCCTGGGTCTTTTTCTGATGTTATAAGTCTTCGCCCTTATTCCCTTCCTATCTGTGCTTCTAAGTAGCAAGTCTTTCAGTTTCTCACTTTAACGGCAAACCCTCTTTTCTCCATCTATGGTTTTATTTATTTTATTTGTAGTTCGTGTGGGTAAAATCAAAATGCAAGATTTCCAGGAAACCAGATCCTTTGACTCAGTATTGCTGGTTGGATGACTACTAGGCGTACATTTATAAAAATCCTTATTTCATCTCTTACGATGACAAAATAATTTGTTTCCAGTTTCAGCATGTGCAGCTTTCAAAAGTCCACAATTAGAAGCAATGGCACGGTGTTTAAAGCAAATCTACCTGCAGTTTAACTGAGCTAACTGGTTCATGCAGCATTTATCTGCAATCAAAACATGCCTCTGCGGTTACGAGGATGATTTGTACTATTTGTTTGTGTAGTAACACATAAATAGGCTGGCACAAAACACTCATTTTAGCACCGTGAACGTTATAATTACATGTGAACACAGATGTTTCCAGTTATTCTGACAGAAGAAATCATCAACGAGTGCTCCCTTTTTGTTTATTCTGTCAGTGAATGCAATGGACTCTGACTGCAGCATCACAAAGGGTTTCACCGAACTTGGGATAGGGCAGTGAACGTAGTCTGATGCATTCTTTGTTTGGAATTATTTAATAAACGGAACAAAATGCATGATATGTCAGTGTGCAAACACTTGAGGAGGCAAAAGCTCTTGGCAGTCTTGGTCTGGGCCCACGCTGGAACATCACAATCAGGCCTTAGATGTGTTTGATTTCTTCCAGGAGAGTCATGGGATCGTTTTGGAGCACAAATCCCCTGTAGAAAAAAAAACCTGATTTGAAACTGTCTTCATGGTGTCAACTGTAAGAATGGCCGTTTGACACTGAGATTCAAACACATCTACAAGTCTCTGCACACATGGACTGTAGCTGAAGGTCCTTTTGGACCCCAGGGCCTCATAACAACAGTCAGTAATCCATCCATGGGTGAAATGTCTGAGCAGAAAGACGACTTCCTTGTTTTCGTCTTGCCAGTTCACTTGGATGCATGTGCAAACATGCATAAGAAATAAAACACTGAAGAGCTTTGTTTGGATGATTGTTTGAGTGATCTTTATATCTCTTAAGGTGTTTTTATTGCTGCTGTTGTGAAAAGAATAAATCCATAACTGATGAATAAGATGACATCCAAACAGCTAAAGTAAAAAAGAAAACGAGTTAATGATGCTAAATCTGCATTTCTAAAAAAAAAAAAAAAAAAAGTATAACACTATGAACTGGAATTATGATAAGCTCTAAAGAACATCCTCAGCGACTCTAACGCTGGACATCATGCTGTGCAGGATAAAGATGCTGGCAGATAAATACATCAACATTAACAGACAGAGCTGTTGAGGCCAAACCAGGAGGGAAGTTTGTTCCAGCGAGGCGAGATGATGCTGGATTCCTTGGAGCGTAACGACGACATATCAAGCAGAAGAAGAGGAGGAAGTCGATGATGGGAGTGACAGCAAGTCAAAGCAGGTTATTGCTAATTACAATCAGGCACTGACAGGCACACAAGAGATTATTAACTGGAAATTATCACCATAGAAGTGAAGAGGATAATGCTAGTCATTTCTTTTCGGCCAAGCAGTCAGCAGGTGACACCTAGAATTTACCTGCCTTCACTTGACTGATAACGTTCCGACACATAGGTAAGAGATGATTTAGATGACTTTTGTTTTTGGATTATCTAGTTTTAAGCAAACAATTGTCACACAGCTTTGTGTTAATCTCATATTAAGAAGCATTATTGAAAAGAGCTGAAGTAGGAATTGCCAACACAGTAACAAAATCTCAATTCACATTTGATTAGTGATATCTGTCAAAGGGAAAAACAAGGAGGGAAGAGGCTTTGACTGTTCTGTGTGTGACTCACACCCAGGAGATGGAGCAGAGGACGAAATCAACCAACATGTAAAATGGAAAGTAAATGATCCCTTTGTTGTTATTCCATCGTTTGCAAAGCCCAAATCACAAAATGTCACACTAGACACCATTATTAATATACGCAAGTTGATAATGACACACACAACTGAGGTTATACTGGTGTTTGTTTGTAGTCTATATAATGCGCACATTAAAATCATACAGAATCTAAAAGTATTAATGGTTCCCTTGAAGAATATAGAAAAATATGTGTGTGTGTGTGTGTGTGTGTGTGTGTGTGTGTGAGAGAGAGAGAGAGAGAGAGAGAGAGAGAGAGAGAGAGAGAGAGAGAGAGAGAGAGAGAGAGAGAGAGAGAGAGAGCTAAATTTGGTTTAGACGCTGGATTCAAGTGAATTCATCGGTGGAAATTCCTCTATTTGTTCTACCAGTCAACGCACCTATTTATTCAAACACACCGGCACAAGCAAACACAAATTGGACAACAGCAAAACGGTCCCAAGATGTCACTGTGAGACATCAAATTCAGCAAATTCAACCTACAATTAAATTAATATACCCTCATCAGACTGTGAGTGCACTGGCTTGTGCATGTGTGAGCTGGAAATGGGGGGGGGGGGTGACTAAGTGAACAACTGTACAGTTGCTATGGTGATAATGAGTTTGAGAAAACTCAGTGATAGATTCAAAAATCGGTGGAGAGAAAGCAAACAGTAGGAGGAAAACAAGAAGAGAGTGAATCACATGTTGTCTAATGAAATAACAAAAGTGTGTGCACATTGTTCATGCATGCACAGGGAGGGGGGACAAATGCATCCAGGTAGGAGACTCTACCGAAAGAATGAACATCACAGAACAATCTCATAGAGTATAATGATGGAATTTTTCTTGTCCTAAAGGCTGGAGATGGAAAGAACAGACAGTGCAGGGCTTTTGATGGATAAGAACATTCTGTCCTGGTTGTGTATGAACCAACAACAAATAGCATTCTGATGCTAATAACACACACAATTCCCACCGCATTGCATCAGCAGGTATCAGTCTGACCTGTGGTTACAAGCGAACAATGAGCATTGCACTCAATGACAGGTGTAAACGCACGCCTGAGTGTGTTTGTGTGCATCTTCCTGTCATTACAATCTGGACGAATACAAAAGGGGTTTGTGTGGTGTATTTAAACAACAGAAGGACGACAGGGAGACACAAACCTAAGAGTTACTGAAATAAAGGTGTGAAAGTGACAATAAAGAGATGAGAAGACAAAACATCCAGAAGCTCTGATAGTCAGATAGGAAGAGACAAACAAAGAAAAGGACGGAACAGATCGAGAGTCAGACAGAAGCATGCACAGAACAGCAGATGGACGTTAACGACAAGGCTCGGCTGTGTGTGTGTGTGTGTGTGTGTGTGTGTGTGTGTGTGTGTGTGTGTGTGTGTGTGTGTGTGTACGTGCGTGCGTCTGTCCAGGTAGGAGGCTTTAAAGCTGCCAACCAGCCACCGTGGGCTCACGTCCGCAATGTGAGGGAGAACTGACAGTTTTTCTTGCAGGCTTACGGTCCATCATGTAAAAATGGGATACTTTGCAAGAAGGAAAATATTTTAGAGTATTTATTTCTATTATAGATTAACTTCAATACATTATGATAAATAAGGAGGCAGCGGTCTCATGCTGTAACACTAATAGATAGTGGCCAATTGTTTGTGGCCAGTTTTATTCCCACCTGTGACTTGCAGCTCCTGTGCATATGAACATTAGTTTCTCCAGGTTAGTGCTAGGAAGACACGGGATGACTTCATGTAAATAAAATGAAAATACCAGTAGATTCTCTGTATGCAACAGTTTTGCTGCTGACTCCTTCATAATAGTGGCTGATGCTGTTTTTTAAATGTATTAAGTGGACATCAGAAGCAAGGCCAGATGATGCATTTCAGCACTATAAAAAGTAATGTTAACATCTGAAGTTCACCACGTTTCACTTTTTTGTTTAAAATGCCAGCATGCGGTTAAATGAAAGATTTTCTGGAAGATTAATCTTATTGAGAGTGACTTATAACTTTGAAGCTGCGTAGTGTTAACTGGGATATCATGTTAGGAGTCTTCAAAAGAAAACAATGTCAAATAAATGGTCACCCATTTAAAGACAAGGACTAAAAAATCTATTTAAAAAGAAAGGTGGGCATCCATCCAAATCCCAGGAAACTGGCTCCACTTGATCAATCGTGCCACTTGTAGGGAACTAATCTGTCTTGTGACACTGATAAAGACAATAACGAAGGTGTGACTCAGTGGAACCGAAGTGAAGATGGAGGGTGAGCATGAAGACCAAGAAAAAAAAAGGCAGATAAGAGAAAAGGGTCGTCAAAAGTCTGCGAAAGCTTGTATCATAATTTATATAGAACCAGCACAATGATTTGATCATTTTATGTCCTGTTCTCTGTTCTCTTCAGCTAACACTGAAGAGAGAACTAGGTGTGTGTGTGTGTGTGTGTGTGTGTGTGTGTGTGTGTGTGTGTGTGTGTGTGTGTGTGTGTGTGTGTGTGTGTTTGTGTGTGTGTCTGTGGCACAGAGTGATAAATAGTAAATCAGGGCGCACATACACACAAGCAATTATATAAAGACATGAAACTAGCGTTCGCCTCTTTCACACACTCCTCATTTACCGTGTCATATTCTGCAAAAGGATGTTTCATGAAGTGAGGTTGTGTGTTTGTGTTTAATGGCCTGCCTTCCCCTGGCAGTAAGTTCTCATACATCACAATATTGGTTGTGCAGCTTTTCTGATTACACGCCTATTCTATTCTCTTGAGTGAATTAAACATCAAAAAGACTTAGGATATCAAACATGCAAACTTTATGCTCATATGCCGCTGTAGCACACACACACACACACACACACACACACACACACACACACACACACACACACACACACACACACACACACGCTCACAAAGAATATGAATGAGCTAATTAGAAAGGAATGGTACAGAGAGCAACATCAGCCATCTCCAACTGAGTTCACTAGATTAAAGGATGCAACGATTCTTGATGATGAGAAGAGGAGGCGCTCATCGACGTGATGCTGTAAGTACCAGTTAGATGCAAAGAAGTGTTTCTCTTGGGTGTTTTAGGAACTGATATGGCTTAAAATATAAATCTTAACGTGACAGTTGATATCAAAGATAATTATCATAGGCGGAGCGAACACACCAGTTGGAAGAAGTGCTCAGATTTTCTATGAAAATAAAAGAATTAGTGCAACTACGACATAATTTTAAAAAAAATCATTTAAAAATATATCGTTATATATCGTTATTTTTCCTGCTTATTAGTTTTAGTCCCTGTCCCAGCTTAAGTTGAATGACATTGTTTTTAGTCTATAGTTTTTAACATTTTAAGCTTCAGGATGTAATTTACATTTCAGTGAATGTGGTCTAGCCAAAATCAGCATGTTTTTGTTTATATTATGCTAATTTGTTTATTTTTTTGAATCTAATATTTTTAGGAATGAAATTAATTGTTTAAGGACTACATGGATTGTGTTACTTATGTAGATGTTTTTCAGACCAAGCCCAAGCCAGCAAGCTGGGCCTTACAGACTTTTAAAGTTTGACAATAAATTGGGATTATTATGGCCCCGGGAGGCTCCACTGAGCACCAGTCAGCTTTGTAGGTAAGTAGGTAATTCATCATTTTTGGCAAATGATGAATAATTAACAACTTTTTCATCCTTGAGCAAATGAGAATTTTAAATATGCTAATGAGCTCCAACAACCCGAAAAGTTGGAGAGCCACTGGTTTAGAATTAAAAAAAAAATTTATACATGTAAAATCTTTATATGTTATCTTTATGCTAAAGTAATTATAAAAGTATAATAACTTTATTCAAAATATATAACATTATTAATATATAACATTATTCATATACAACTACACATGAATAAATATATTTCTTCATTCCAACTACTCTCACTAAAATCAAAGTGAACAGACAGGTGTTCAGGAACTCAGTCCTTCCCTGTTGCGCTCTAATTAACAGCAGAGGAGAGGTCCTCTGGTCAGACGCATTCACAATGAACACCTCATGCCTTTTCATCACAGTGTTACTTTCATCATCAAACACAACATTTAATTAGACCGAGTATGATGTGAGGCCTGCTTTTATTGCAGTGTGAACGTGTGTGGGCCCAGGTCTGCTGCAGCTCAGCCTTTGTTGATCTATTCAACTAGAGACCAAACCAGAGCCTTCAGCCGGTGACAGCGTGATCACTTCCTGGGTGCTCCTCAATATGACGAGAGGTCTCTGAGGCTGAAGCTACCAGAGTTCATTAGGAGAGATCCGTGTTCATAGATCCTGTTCTACTCAGGGTCAATTGAGCTAAAAAGTAGTGAGAAACTCTGAGCTGTTTGGAGGATAGATGACTAAATGGGGTCAAAACTCCCGATTCCCAGTGTTATTATCCCACAAACATACGTAACTCCTTGGACACGAATAGAAATGCTGTAGATGTAAAGCATCTCAGGAGACACTTCTAAGATTTTTATCTGGCTAATCTGTCTCAATCTTTTTCGAGGTATTATCCTATGTATTTGTTAGATGAAAATTATGTTAGAGCATCAATACTAACCAAGAATATGTGTCTTCATGTGCATTAAATGATACTGCTTTAAAAGTATGTAGCTTGACAAGTAGGTTGAATAATGAAACACAGCAAGATGCTACAAATTCAGCACAGGGGAGATGTGTACATCTCGAAAAAAAATGTTCAACAGTTATCGAGTTACAGTATGTCGGGAGAAAATCTGACACTCAATCCCACTCATACAATGTTTTCAATTTAACTTGTAACCATGGCAACAAAAAATGCAAACGATAAACATTACCCAAAAAGCAAAAGGTTCAACTTCAGTATACGTATATAATTTAAATATGAATAGTGTTTGAGATCTGTTTAGGAAATTAAACCAACCATCGGAGTGTAACTCAGGCCAACCAGTAACCATGGAAATGTAAAAAAATAAATATGATAAATATTATGTGGGTTGCGCTGGCCTGAATGGACATGGAAGAGGACTTGTGACCAGGCAATTATCAGCTCCATCCCTGGACCAGCAGAAGGAACCTTGAAATGGCAAACTGCTTCGAAATGGTGCCTTTGAGCACTAACCCCGTTAATAACATCTGCTCCAGCCGAGCTGCTCGGTGGTCATCAGATTAAACTCTGATCATCACAGGTAGCAGAGAACATTGCTCTCAGGATAACATTAAATTACTGAACCAGCGACAGAGGAAATAAGTCTGTAGGCCAGTACTCCTGCCTTTTCTCTTTTATCAGAGACAAAAAAACCCCAACATTTCCAATTAGGAAAACATCACTTGGGAATTAACTGAGTATAAAAAGACCATATTATGCTGAGAAGGGATAACAGCAAAAATCTTTAGCAAAAAAAAAAAAAAAAAGCTGAAAGGCTGTAACATTTTCTTTTCCTGTTTGACGCACCCACCTCTGCTTGACATGAATAATTATACAGTACATGTAGTTTACTACAAGACCTAATTTTCACATGGGGAATTTTAACAAGGATTAAAACCAACTTTTAGGAAAAAAGGGAAAACAACATAACTTCTCAGGTCAGCTATCACCTGCCTTCCCAGAGTGCTTTGCAGCAGATCCGATTCTACTTTTGTTCCCAAGTGTGTTTATTAATGCTTTACGTACAACAGAACCAGACAACTGGCTGTTAACATATCTGCACCTTAATCACTGTGACATCACCGCTGGAACTAAGGAGGACGGGCCCCAGGTGGCCCTCGCTCTCACACACAAACTATATTTAACTTAAGCACAACAGAAACACAAAGAGGTACACTAACAAACAGTCATTTCAAGTGCATACAGGTGCATTATTTTATAGATGACACAAAACGCTTAACTCATTAACCCCCCCACACCCATCAACTGTAATGATGTATTGACTGAATGAAATCACAAATATAAATGACAAAAATAAACTTTCTCCATCATTTTCTCCACTGTCATAAAATGTGAACTGTCTCTCCAATAGCTTCATTTTGAGTCTCTCTGTGGAAATGTGTTGGGGAAATTAGGGCAGCAGGTATAATAGTACTGCTTTGCCATTTGTTGTTTAATATAACTTATTATAGCTTCAATATCAGCTTTAACAAAAACAAGTTACTTAATCCATAGAAATCTTCACTGCTGAAAACAAAAATCCAAATGGCACCTGAAAAAATCTTAGTGTTCAAAGTTAAAAAAAAGAAACTGAATTGACCCAACAATGTCAATCTAGTGCCTCAAATTTGAGTGTGCATTAAGGGCTTCGATAAACTACACACAATATAAAATCACAGCACGGCTAATCATGAAGAATTGTTGATTGTATCGTAGAGGCCATTGGTGTGAGGAGATACAGGCACTTAAATCTTCTCCTAGGTGTGTAAAACACTATCTAAATAAACAAACACATAATAGAAATAGGATGCTGTAGCAGTTGCCTTGTCATTGTGGTTAATTTAGGCAAAACTGATGCAGGACAGGTAATGAGAGGGTAATAGTTTGAAGCTCAGGGCCACTGACTGAGCTCTCATACTGTATATGATGAACTGCGAGTAATACAATGTTGTCATGAAAAAGTGTGTACATTTGTGTATGTGTGTGTGTGTGTGTGTGTGTGTGTGAGTGTGTGTGTGTGTGTGTGTGTGTGTGTGTGCATACAACCACAGTACTGAAAAGCTCATTGCACTTGTAGTGATCTACACATCCTTCAAAATGCGACCAACGGCCACGAGATTAGATAATAATCACCTCTCTGATGAATCCCTCATCTTCTGTGTTGATGAGCACAGCTTTACACATTTAGTATGTCATGGGATGTCGACAAGCAAGCAGAAAATTGCGTAATGCACTTTTAAACTGTGTAGTATATAAGATAGCTATAGCCCCTATCAACATAGGACATAATCACACACTTGGTAATCCTCAGCAACCATCTGGGACAATGTGCTTGATGGATATATGGGATGCTGCAGTGATATTAGTTGATTCATTTCATTTTTTATCATCACCTTTGTTCTTTTAAAATGCAAACATGAAACAAACTTTTTCACGATAAAATATTAAAATTATGTAAGAGTCATACATTTCTGAAGAAAAGTACTATGGGTAGAATGCAGCTTAAAGTCAAAATGTAATTCAAACTGTTTCAACTTAGAAATAATGAATTAACAAATGTTAAAATATTGAATGCAGCAGCGTAAAAACAAAAGAAGCAGCAGAAAAGCATAAAAAATTGTAGAACACCCCCACCTCCCCATGCATTTAGTGAAATGATGCAGGTAGGACAGATGACGATAGAAACTGTTTCCAGGGGACCATTAAAAGCCGATGAATATAGTGGGGAGATGCTTGTTGTTGCCATGGTTCATGACTCATGAAGTTATAGAAGTTCACTCTCAGCATGTGGTTTTGATGAATTATGTGTGTGCTGAAGTGTTCCTTGGAAACGGTCTCTATGTCTGTAGAGCATTTCTGCATATCTTTATATTTTCTCACTTGCAGCATTTTTGTTGATGTTATTGTCCAAATGGTCTTAAAAAGAATGTATGTCGTGTTGAATCCTGCTGCGAGTTGAATCACAGGGTGGTGTGTGAGTTGAGATCTAATCGTTATGTGGGCTCTGACAGTCTGACAGGTTATTGCCCACAACTAGACTAACAAAATAATAAAGGTGGTGATAAACGTTCTTCTTTCTACAGTGAGACACAGTCAGGTTTGCTTTCTGGATGTTAACAGGATTACAAAAAAACAACTTGACAAATTTTCATAAAACCTGGGTGTGACAGAGGGAGGAACCCTTTAACTTTTGGAGAAATGTCTGACAGGTAGAAATAACTGTCAATGTTCCGACTAACATTGACAGTCAAACCTAGTTAGATAAGCTTGCTGGCTTCTGTTTAAGTAGAATACAAACTAAACATAATGATGTGTTCTTATGAATGTGGAATGCTCTATCGGGATGGCCAGAACCATTTTTATATTGATTTAAAAAAACAGAATAAAAAATTCAACATCATCTGGTCACACATGCTCCAGTCAGATCTCATCACATACTAATGCTAACTCTTGAATGTTAACTGCTGTGGAAACCCCCAGAGGATCCAATCTTGTCCTAAAAAATCTAACATACACAGTATGACAGTTTTAACATTAATATACTAAAAATATTTAATCACATATTTAATATGCCCTGCTGTCTGCACTTGCCCAGGTAGATACCTCTCTTTCAGCATGTGTGTGTGTGTGTGTGTCTTGGATGTACCAACATTTGTGTCAACTTGACCAGATGCCCTTTAGCTGTCAGAGGGGCCACACTGGCCCCTGATGTTTCTGTCCAGCAAATACTGCTGTGCCACTTGATTGCGCGTGTGCGTGTGTGTGTGTGTGTGTGTGCTCAGTATTTACCTCTGTGCCATTACATAAGTAATCCAACTTCTCTCTACATCTCTGTCTTATTTCAGCAGCAGTGGTCGATACGAAGCTTTCTACTTGCCACCCTGCTACTAAAATCCTCTCCTCCATTAAATCAAAGACCCTTATAGGAATCATTGCTTTCAGATCATCTCAGAGGTATACAGCATTAGATTGAAGTCAAAAGATCAACAGCCGACCCGTCAGCAGAACACTAATCCAAGAGGTGTTAGCGACAGAAATATTCTTGTGTGTACGGCTTATCCTTAGCTACTACACTCTCATGATTAGATAGGAGCACATGACGCTCATGGTATGAGATGTGCAGGTCTTAGATGGCATCAACCTCTGACCTTCTCCTGGACAATTCACTCTAGATGAGTAAATACATTGCTTCAGTGTGGCAATACCGTTAATCCTCCCCATCACATCTGTCTTCACAGTACATGTGACTGTGCTCCAATCTGTGTGACGACATTTAAAGTACAGGCAGATAGAAATGGAATCTACATTATTTTTGTCAATAAAATACACATATAACATAAAAACAAACTATCAAGAAGCATTTCAGTTCTGAGCAAAGCAAACTACTTTCTGGACCACAAATCACTCCACATTCTTTACTGCTTTACTAACTTATTTTACCATGCTTACATTATTGTGCAGAAGTCTGGGGCAATACTTACAAATGTACAATAGAAAAGAGCATCAAAGAGCCATGAGAGTCATTCATAACACCGGTTATAGAGATCATTCTATTTCATTATACTGAAAATCAAAAACATTCAAATTCATAGACCTGATTCATTTTCAAACAGCTCAAGTCATGTACAGTATAAAGCAAATAACAATTTACTTCCTGGGAATATTCCAAACTTGTTCTTCAACAGAGATGGGGATTATAATCTGAGTGGAGAGCTAAATTTGAAACATCAGAGGACACGAACGACATTACAATGTTTCAGTGTTTCTGTTTGTGGACTGACGCTGTGGAACGGATTGGGTTTGGAGCTCAAGCAATGTCCAAGTGTGACTCAGTTTATAAAAAACGGTACAAAAACATGGTTTTCAACAGGTACAGGAGGGAAAAGGGGGCTTTAACAATCAGGTGTTGTCATAAATAATTTATGTATTGCCTCTTACCTTACAATCTTGTCTTTGATTTTTGACTGTAAAATTTGTGACCTCAATTGTAGCATGATGACAATCATTTTCCAATATAACACAGGCATAGTCTGCCCTCACAATTTGCTTCCACCTACTTCAGTCATATCAGAATAAAATCCAGTGTAGATGTCTGTTTCTTTGCCTCTGTTAAATCTATTAAAAATATGAACACAAAAGTCCCATGAGATGCATGAGGTGATAATAACCTGTTGTGACATTTGCATGACAAAAATAATGGGGATATGACACATATGACGCGTAATCAGTCCACTCTTGACTAAAACATCCAATCTCACACATGGCTCATTTGAATGCATGAATATATTACACATCAATTTAAATTTGCCATGGCTGGACTGATCAATCATTTGATATTGTGGAGGCCGTAACTGGCTTGATAGAGTCTGAGACATTTAGAGAATATTAGAGGTTTGGGGCTTTGGGCTGATCTATTCTCGTCAGGATGGGCTTCTCAGACTAATGATCCCACAGACTCGGCCACTGCAGGAGGGATCAGTGACGGCTTAATGAGGCCACAGGGCTTCTGTGCTTACTGAGATAGAGGGAGAGGGAGGAGGAGATTGTGGCGGGAGACACAGAGAGTAAAAATGACAAAAAAAAAATGAGCAGAAAAGATGTGCTGTAAATCCAGAAGAGAGGCCAGAGTGTAAGGAATGAAAGCCATGGAGAGGAGGAAGAGACAAAGTTAAGGAACAAAGGAGGAATCAGAGTGCAGGGAGCAAAAAATCATTTATGGGTAAAGCCTATTACCTTCAAATAACTGCTATTTTACTTCTATAAAACAGTAGGTCTGAGCCTTAGGGTTGGAAAACCATCAGATCTGGGAAGAGTTGTTGTTGTTGGTTTGTTTCTGAAATGCCCATAAATGTAGCAGGTTGGATGTATGGAAGGTGCACATTTGTTTTCTTAGTGAGTCATCGAACCATGATAGTGATAACCATGACACTGATACATCATGCTACATATCCATTTTAAACAATTACTTGATAATCCCAAACTTTAAATCCTGATAGTTCTTGTGATGCAACAACTCCAATGACCCTTTGTGATTCATATCGCACCGTTGATCAAGCACCGAATTATTTGGTAATAGTTCATTTATTTACCTCTAGTATTTATTTGGGACTCAATGACAAATATTATATGTCTTCCTGTTTCAGTATGTTGATTTAGTATTTAATTTGATTCACTATGTTTGCATTTAGCTCAAAGTAAAGCATCACAGAACTGCTAGCTTCAGGCTTCTCATCATTTACACATTAATGCACCAAACATTTGTGGCTATTATGAATTTCCAAACAATAGTAATCACATATTCAAGGTGTGATAAAAGAATACTATATTTAGATTTAAATAGTATGTACAAAGGTAGAATGTATGTCCTTGCCAAGACTAACAGTAAAGTTTGATAACTGCTTTATCTCTGTTTCTGGCCACAATGCAGGATGCAGAGACGAGAATAGTAATAACAAAAACAACAACATATCGTATTAATGTGTGAATTATTTCAAATCCAGTTGTCTTCTACAGTTCCCTGTTACATAATTTATAAAACTCCCTACAGAGGCAAAATACATACACACCTACTTATACACATGAAAAACCCAGGGGAAAGTCAACCATTACATAATCTTCAAATGTTTAATGAGGCAGGTTTGAAGACAGGAGGAAGGAAGGTCATGTAAGGAAGGCAGGAAGAGAAGAAAGACAGATGAGGTGACATCCCACGTGGAGCAACAGTAATGATAATAGTTTTATTAGAGATGGAAGAAGAGACCTCAGCGTTACATCTCAGCACTTGTGCTTCATGAAGACAATCGATTTCCCTGCACTGGTTGCAGATTAAGCTGAGACACTTTCTGTTTGTTACTGATTTAACAAGACTGTGATGATTGTTTCCTCCAACACTTAAACCCACCTATGTTTACATCTGCCTTACTAGGACCTCACAGATGTAACAAATACATGTTCTGAACCTTTGGGGAAAGGAGGCTGACGTGCATGAACGTGCTTATCAGAAAAAAGACTCTGACCACCAACTATTTCCAAATATTGTAAATGTTTTAAAATCAAACATGCATGGAAACTAACATAACTTTTAAGTGTAATATGAACAGTGTCACACAAACAAACAAACCTAAAGAGATTTACAACTCACTTCTTAAATGGGATGGACTTTGATCTCCCTGTGGCACACCATCCTTTGTAACCAATGAAGCTCAGCTCCACAGAAGCCTGGGGTCCTCTCCTGATAGGAGAATACTGCAGGTTCAACTCTCATTCCCCATGTCTTCGATGAATACCAACAACAGGCAGCAAATTTTTTGAAGTGATTTGCAGACCTGTAATGATCTGGATCACTACCTTTGTCTGATGGATTGGACCTTGGGCCTCTGGAACATGCTTTCTCAGCACCAAAAGTCAGAGCAACTCTTCTAGATATTTCCCTTGGGAACTATTAGAGAACATTTTGGATCTTGCCAGGTGTACAGAAATACAAGTGAAAACTAATGTGGCTCAGTATCTGTTGAAGTCACTGTTTTTACATAAATTGGGAAGAAATAATATATCTGTTAAGCCAAGTGGCTAAAATGACCTAAAAATCATCCATGCACTGAATATCGAAGTTGTATTGATGGTTGAAGCACCACACTATAAGATCCTCAGGAGTTACAGGTATCATGATTCATTCTCAGTCTTGAAAACAGTATTTGGTGAAAGTTACCGTAACGTAATTTCCTCATCAACAGATTGAGCCTCATTGGCTGACCTGTGGAGATCCAGTCTTTGCACAAAGCTTAACAATAAACATAAGAGTGATGATTGTATGATCAGCTTCTGTCACATGGCTAAATAAAATCCTGATTTATGTGAATTTTGAATGCAAAGAAGTAATGAATCTAGAAGATGAGGTTTCATTGGACTTGGATCAATTCAACAATTTGCTGTAAGGAGCTTCATTTCTCTGCATAGCGGGGAAAAATTATTTTGACTGTAAAGAAGTCATGCAACACTCATTTTCACAGAAGCAAAAGCTGGTACTTGACACCTCTGAGCCAATATCATCATTCACAAGGAAAAGGAGTGTGTATATCTGAATTGCAATGGAGCAAAGACCTGCCTGACTCTCCTGAGGTTGTTTCCTGGTGATGACATTGATCACAGGCTGCTTCTGCCCCCAGTCTGAGGAATAGGTCAGTTCCCTGGCTGCCGTCTGTCCACAAACACACTGTTTACCGGCCTGTCTGAGATTACACACACACATACTGGAATGCAGAGGTAGACATAAGTAGATTCAGTCACACACACACATGCACGCATGCATGCACGCACACACACACACACACACACACACACACACACACACACACACACACACACACACACACACACACAGACACACACACACACACCTGGTGTACTGTAGTAGAGGTCTATAAATTATTCATATTACTCGCATCTGATAAATTCAATTGACTTGATTATTTTTAAGTGCTAAATAACACTGCAGTTAATGTCCGGCTGTTTGCCCAGCATTTCATTTCCATTTTGGTAAAAGCTGTTTTTTACTGACATGTTTTTATTTTTGGATTTAATATTATAAATTTGATCGTGAGCTCATGACCAAGTAACAGACAGGAGCATTTTCCAACCTTCACTCATCTGAACTCTATAAAACATCCATCTCTCATTGAGAGGTTTGGGAGACAAATAGTGAGCGCTTGTCCTCTCCAGAATAACACTGCTCAAACAAGAAGGCCTTATAGTGTATGAATTGTTGCTTATTTACTGAAGCAACAGATCAGGCAGTAGAGTTTTCCCACTTCAATCATGTTGTTGGCCGTCTGTCAAACTTCAGGTCAATATCCCATTACTTTTAACTGTTTGGTTCTTCATGAACTCCTGTACTGTTCAATAGCTTGATACTCCACTATGTTTACTACCATTTAACCACTAAGTTGGTTTCGTTGCCTGATTGGTGTTTATAGGTGAGGATAATTATTCATTCTAGGTTCATCTCTATGTGCAACTCATTTGATTGAAATTAAATGAAACCCTTTACCTGGTGTTAATATATAAGCTGCTGATGAAAACGGCTTTAGGTTTCTCCTGATTTTCTTTCTTGTGCTGGATAGACAGAAATGTTTGGTGAACGAGAAGCACTAGAATGCAAACACTTCAGTTCCCAGACTCTTGTTTGCTCCTGCTGACCAAATACTTTTCACACACACAGCCACACACACACACACACACACAGACAGATTGAGATATTACACATCTGTACTGTGTATATGTATTAGGGATGCCATGATATATACCTTAATCACCTCAAGCAGAAAACTAATGATTGTTATATAAAAACAGTTTCATGCTGGTGCAATAAGGTGTATGTTTTACATTAAATTTACCTTTGATCTAATTAGTCAAGTAATCAAAAAAATAATCGGTTATTAGTCGACTATCAAAATAATCATTTGTGGCAGCCCTAATATGTATACATATCTGTTATATGGATCATTTATGGCAGCAAAGCAAGTCTTATGTCCCAGGTCAGTTTTTGCTGCTGCAATTGTGATGACTGAACAACAAAGAAAGCAATCTGCTGGAGCTGCAGGAAAGAGGTGGTGAACCAGAACAAAATTTGAAGAATGAAAAAAAAAAGCACTACCTTTTGTAGTGTTAAACATGTTTTATGTGTTTGTTTTCTTGAAATTACTTATGTTGTAACTGATTTATTAATTTAGACTTTGATACAATATGCATTTTGTTTATTAAATGTACATCAGACCTGAATCTCCATGTAATCTTGTCATTTATTAGAGAAGCAGGCAACAAAATAAACCTTGCTGTCATATTTGGGAGGTGTTAAATGTCAAACAGCAAGAGACACAGCTGCTGCTCTGACATTTAAATAATAAGTGAATACATTATGTTAGTGCATTCACCTTTGGTGCCCATGAGCTCTACACACTGTAGCATTGTAAGCCCAGTAAGCATCACCTGAGATACCCAGTTACAGCTCAATACTCAATAGTGAATGTTCACGTACGGCCATTTGCTTCCTAATTCAGGTTAGACTCACTGGTGCACTTCTTCTCAAGCACTTTTCAATAGGCCACCCCGAGTCTTTCACCCACTGAGAGTGCAACTTTCATCACTATTCATCTTCTAAATTTCACCTCAGTGGGGAGCAGGATCTAGTAGCATCATTAGTCTGTCAGCACAAAATGAGCCTCCATTCATTCAGTAACACAACCCAGCCATGAGTGCTTGTGCGTCTGGAATGATTAAAGATAAAATTAGCTTCTCATATGTGAAGTAAAGTGGCAGTGGTAAGTTGGAAGATTCAACACATTAGTGGGCTCATTTACGATGGTGACAGAAGCACAACGCTCCTTTATCAGGCTTCATTCATTTCTGTCAACCACTCCCTTTCAAAAAAAATGTGAACCAATCAAACTTGTGAAGTTCTTGAGGCAAATAAAGGAAGTCCAACTTGAAAAAAAAAAGGTTAGTGTGACAAGTCACATTACCACAGCGTGGAGAGGCAAACATGTCAAGACGGCTAAAATCCTTGACAGTCCACCTTTCTGAGAGGCTGCTCTTCAGTAACGCTGCAGTCAAAAGCACTGTTTCAGACTGGCATTTCTGGGGCAGCTCTGTGTGTGTGTGTGTGTGTGTGTGTGTGTGTGTGTGTGTGTGTGTGTGTGTGTGTGTGTGTGTGTGTGTGTGACTGTGAATATACATAACTGAGAAATTCCTTAAAAACAACGCATTCTGGTTTGAAAAGTAATATCTTGGCTATTAATAACGTATGGATTTTTTTTCTCAAATGCATGAAATTCATCTGAATGAATGAATGAATGAATGAATGAATGAATGAATGAATGAATGAGATGGTGATACAGATAAAAATAAATCCCCCACATCCAGATTATGATTCACGTCTGGATCCACTTACATCAAAATGTTATGTCTTTCTAGGCCCAGGAGCTACACAAATCATTAGAACTTGCATACAAACAACATAAATGTCATTAATGGGGTAACTACATGGGGTTACATTGCCTTGTAATTTGAAAAACTAAGATTTTCGAGCAGAACTTCTAGCTTATTGTCATGTAGTCTACTTCTCCCCACACTGGGTCTAGAGGATTTTAACCTTAAACATCCTGTTTTGACTGAAAAAGCTCTGTGAGTGAAATAAAACTGCCATGTTGAGAGCTGGGTAGTTGAATAAAGATCAATATAAAGGTCTCATCTGCAACTTCAGGTTCAGATTCATCACCAAAGGTGAGACTGTTTAGGTTACACACTGTACTTTCACACAATGGCGTTTTAAACATGTAAATCAAATGCGTAACACGCTGCATTGAAAGTATGATTTTGAATTGAAATACATCATTTCTAATCAGCAGTAGTCTGTCAGCTACAGCAGACAATCTAACACATGCGATCAAATGTCTCTGTTTCAGTGCCAAGTTCTGGTGAAACACGACTGACTGACACAAGCTGTGAAGACATAATTAGATGTCCTATTGGTCTTTAACGTCTCATCCTGCTTCAGAAAAGAAAGAAAGTCAGCACACCCGACATCCAGCTCAACTACACGCTCATCAAGATGCGAGAAAAGAGAACAGCAGCGACTGGCAAAGAGGACAGTGGTCGCCCACACACCTACACTGATGCACGCACACATGCACACCCAAACACGCACACGCACACACACACACACACACACACACACACACACACACACACACACACACACACACACACACACACACACACCATACAGCCCAGCATGAGGTAAACACATGCACAACAACCCTGGCAATCCCATTGTCACTCAAGTACATAGATACAGAGGTCATATGTGCATCATCATCGTCATCATCATCTTCATCTAGACTCTTGTCTAGAAACTATTTGTGCTTTTGCTTAAAATTAAACTTTATGTCTTTTTTTTGACATTTTTGAATAATGGTGAGGGAACCAAATGTGGCAGAGAAATAGAGGAATGGATAGACAGAAACCAGTCCTATGTTGCTCATGGTGGGGATAAAAATAGGACTATATTTGCGCTGATTGCTCCACTGCATCTGCAGATTTTTAGGCCACTCACAGGTGAATTGGTTTCTTCATGAGGCTCAACTAACAGGCTAAAATTATTTTGCTGCATCTCTGTTGTGACCTGATTACAACCTTGCTGCTATTCATCACAGCCTGGCAGGGATCGGCCTTCTGACACACACTACATAGAACCATATTCTTCTCAGGTGTCTCTTCCCTCGTTTCTTCTTCATCTTCCCCACATGCAGACAACACCCTCCAGGCTCCAGACTTCCTTGTTTGCTCTATTTTCTCCTCTTTGGGTTCACGTGAGGAGAAGTGACAGATTTGCAGATTTTCCCGTCAACCCCTCCCTTTTTCTCATCTTTGCTTGACCTCCATGTGCTATTGCTATATCCTCAAATGCTCCTAATTATTTCATTGTCACTCTTCCTTGAACTGTTCCTGTTCTTATTAGAGACCTCGGGTCCAGCTGCTCTATTTATTTATAATAAATAGAGCATATAATTCTTCTTAACTAAATCAAGCATGGGCACCCAATGACCACAA
Source organism: Antennarius maculatus (assembly GCA_013358685.1). Lineage (NCBI taxonomy): Eukaryota > Metazoa > Chordata > Actinopteri > Lophiiformes > Antennariidae > Antennarius > Antennarius maculatus. The sequence continues at coordinate 11,878,749 of CM023620.1, read as the reverse complement.
CTGTATTCACAATCTGCCTCAGGCTTTCTCTGCTCATTTCATTTTATTTTCTTGAAATAGACATAATCACTAATCACCTTTCCTTCGTCCATTTATCCAAATCGGGATCACAGGTTTATGCTGGAGCCTAGCTTGACCGGGTGGAGGCCGTGTACACTCTGGACAGGTCACCAGTTTATTGTAAGGCCACTTAGACAGACAAACCACCCATTTATGTTCACAGTCATACCAACAGTCAACTTACAGGGACTTATTAAATCGTTGCATGTTTTTGGTGGTGGGTGGAAGCCAGAAAACCCTGAAAGAACCCACACATACACATGGAGAACATACAAACTGCTGTAAAGCAGCAGTTCTACCCACTAGGCCTCATTCTCCTTAACATTTTTCAGTTTCAGTGTACTTCATTTTGTGGTAATTAAAGGAAATGGCTACCTCCCCAGTCCTCAATATTTTGCAAGGACAATATTAAGCCTGAAGTGCACATTGTTCATCAGCATGGAAACTTATTTTTGCCTTAATTTGCCTCAATTAACATTCAGTAAAAAATGGACCAATCACACTGGTAAAAACGAGGTAATTGTAGAGCCAGCTACAGTAAGTGTTATTTGACTCCTCAACGTAAAAGATTCAAAACATGAGCTGCTCCTGTGTTACTTTGCAGCTGTGTGGGCTGAAGCTCCCCCATGGCTCTAACCGCTGCAACAATCACTGACACTGCAGAATTTTTGCTACGCTCATAATTACAGTCGTTTGACTTAATTAACAATGCAATCGTCCTAAATCATAAATATTGTCTATTTTCTAAACTGCTTTACATTTAATCCTTAGGCTTCTTTCTCCTGCACTGGAATCTCATTTATCAAACAGAGTGGGTAAGAAAATCACAAGAGGTTTTTCTTTCTCCTGAAGTGCATAACAGTAACTGTTGGTAGAGACATATCATCACCACAAGCAAGCGTTGTGCTTCCACAACACCTCTGATGAGTGTGTGCTCAACCCTTCCTATACGCTCGTGGCTAAACAACACCCGGTGTGGACAACACTCGCAGTGAAGTGTGCTGCAGAGGCTTCTGGAGGTGAGGAAAGGCTGATGATGTGTGTCGTTGTCTCTGATTGGTCTCCTTCAACGCGATCGCTAAACTCAGAAGGAAGGATGATGGAGAAAAAGCAGGAGATCTGAAATCATCCAAAGTATATCTGAAAAACCATACACTCTAACAACACCAACGTTTACACATGCATCAGCCATATTTTGCAAATGTGACCTTTGCTATTTTGAGCTTTCAACAAATGTTATTTGTTTTTCATTGCATGGAAATAAAAATTGTTTCAAATAGATTTGACTAATTCATTACATCCTGCTGTGTTAGGAAAACTGCTGGTTTATCTGGCCCCTGGCTCAGACATTTTAAGAATGGAACCCCGCCCACCGCTATGCTGGAGCACTGCTGTAACAGAAGCAAGCATTTGCAAAAGCCAGCTGGTGGCTGCACTGTAGCACAGATACCCTGCGGTGTGTGTGTGTGTGTGTGTGGTGTAGGTAGAGCTGAATGATGGACAACAAGGGCAGAAACACAAGGAAAAGACGGGCGGAGGTGACAAAATGTTTCCCTCTCTCTGCATCACAGCCTGCAGACGGTCAAGCAAACAGTGTTTGTCACAAACCAGAACTAGGTGGATTTCAGTAGTGTGTAATTTTTATTTTTATCTTTGTACATCCTGTAAGAAGCTTTTCTCTTTTTCCATTGTTGTTTGGAGCTTCGGTGTAGCAGATGGAAACTAAAATGTCACCAACAAGCCTCAAAATTCATCAAATGACTGACACAGTGTCTTATGTAATCAGGCATGAGCCCAATAACTACAGATTGCAATTTGATATCTGTGATTAAATCAACCGCCACATCATCACTCATATTTTCCAGCTGCTCAGACATCTGAGACTTTCAAAATTATTGGTTCCTGACAATTAAAATAAGGGTTTTCATGCACTTTACATTTTATAAATGCTGAACAATTATTACAAACGTCACAAAAAAAACATCAGTATGTCCAATATTATGCAACTGAGTAAGTTTTCACTTCCCTTGGCACCCTGCTAATTTATAATAATTTCCTGTGTCAGGAGCTTGTCCGTCATTATTTTAATCAGTTTATGTGAAATTGGACTTTTAAATTGGGTTGAAGGAAGTTAAAGATGTTTTTGTTTCAATGAAAACATGAATAGATCACACATTACTCAGAATTACTAATTGGAATTACTAATTTGGTAGCAAATCGTTTAAAAATGTTACTAAGGGTATTATTATACAGTAATGCACTTAGTAACATTGTAGTTTAACGCTTCATGATTTGATTAAAACATTGATTCCTTTGCAGTTGAAGTTGAAATATTACTTATATTATTATTATTTAATAAGTAGAGGTGCATTCAGTATAGCTCATATTGACAAGACTGAGCAGTCCCTTTTAATTAAATTACACCCTCATCAAAATTCCAACAAAACATGTGCGTCATCAAAATATCTCCCCTCAGGCTTCTCACAATGTTATTAAAGTGACAAATGAGAAGATCTGTGTGCAAGGACACAGACGCAACCTCTCCTGGGTCCCCAGTTTGAGACCCTTCATAGCAGGTGTGAAATCCTTCTTTTTTTTTTTAAAGCCAGACCCTATCCTTCACATACAGGCACATCTTCAGCGCATGTCCCATATGCAGTAGGTGTACCTGGTAAAACTGTGGGGAAAAAGACCCATTTCACAAAGGTGAAGGAAATGAAGGACATTTGTGGATCTGTTCATTCTAAAATAACATTTTGACTGGTTTAGTTGTTTATACTGTACATAATTAATTAAAGCAACCACAAAAAGAAGAAAATTCTAGAGCCACTAAAGAAACTCAATGACCTCTTTTCTGCTATCTTTCCAATTCTTCAATTAAGTTTCATTCAAATCCATCAGGTACTGTTGTGCAATCCTGTAAATAGAAAGACCCAGAGTCAAAAAAACCAAACAAATAAACAACCATACTGGTGAAACAAGACTTTTCAGCGGAGTTCAGGATACAACCTGTTGCTTTTAAGCGTACGTAATGGCAGGACTGTATCAGCTGATATAGGGGTACAACCTGCTACACAGCAAAGTAGAGAGTGTTTTCAAAGTTCTTATAAACCACAAATAACAGCAGTAATTAATGTGCATTCATTAGAAATTAGGTTCATGATGAACTAAATGAAGAGCTTATCAAATTTTTATAGTAACACAATTACTATGAACCCTTAAATGGTGTTAAAACAGTTCAGCTGTATCAGTTCAGCGTTTTACAGTCACACCTGGTGACACTAGAACAAAACTGTTTTAAGTAGCAGTCTAATCAACAAAGTGAAAAAAATTTGCATGTCATTCCTCTAAATGAAAGCAATCTTAGTGGCATTACCAGAGGCTGTTTCAGCTTGGTCATCCGATCAGCCTAAATCTGCTAACAGATTGTGATTTGTGACTGAAGAGCTCGTGCCCACTACACCTCGGTGCAGCAGCCTTACGTAATAATGTCTGTGATCTAAAGTCGGATCTGCTTGACACAGAGAGACATTCGTCTGTTAAGCTGACAACTCTGACTTACATATTGTACAGAGTTATCATCAAGTTGATTCATCATCCCCCACCTGCTCTTCTGGCAGCAAATGTTGAAGCACTGAGCTTCACTCTGAGCTTTAATCTGCTTTCTGGGCACTTCAGTGATGACATGTGGAGAGATTTGACATTGAGTAAGCTGCTGTAGCAGACGGGTTGGATATTTCTACCAGCTGTTGCTGTATAGGTCAGGGCCGAACTGCTGGAAGTGTAACGAAATAAAATGGACAAATTAGGAAAGAAAATTCACAGAAAAGTTATATTGTAGGAGATAAAATATAAAAAGAGGTATAGGAGTACAAAAGTCAGTCAAACTTGCCCAGTGGCTGCAAAATCTGAAAATAAAAGCAAATGGTTTTTTTTAATCCTTACAGAGGAATAACATTTATTGCTGTGCTTTAGTTGAAAATCAATGGAGATTAAGTTTAAATGATAAAAAAATATTTTATGATATTTTATCACCTGCTTCGTCACTTAAACTGTATGAACTTCTCTCCTGCATAGAACCATTAACCTCCAATGGCTCAACTTTGCTTGAGATTGTCTAATAATTTTTCACAATTATTAGACAATGTCCTGGGTATTTGAATTTGGGTGTTTAAACAGAAAACCCCATGACAGAAAACTGTAAAAAAGTAGTTAAGTCTGGAGATACATTGATCCGGTGAGCGTTGGTAAAAAGGAAGAACTGAGTCATAGATAAATAGTTCACTCTCAATTTTAACCATACAGAGCACAGTCCCACAAATTTAAGAGGTTGTTTGCCAAGTTTCTCTGTCAGCAGAAGTCTTGTATTTTTCTGTTGGACTACCAGTCTATCTCAGCTGGCTACGGGCAAGAGACGGGGTACATCCCAGATGAGACACCAGCTCATCACTCGGCTACTCCTAAGACAAACAAGCTTTAACGCACACATTCACACCCATGCACAATCTGGAGATCAGTTTTACACCTTCTGATTGTTTTTTGGAGGTGGGAAGTAGCTGGAGACCCCAGAGAGAACCCACGCAGACATTAGGAGAACACACACACTCCACATGGAAAGGATTCAAACCCAGAATCTTCTCGCTGTGAGGCAACATCTCTACTTCTGCTGAATGAATGTTATCCTCGGGGGTCTAGAGGTTAAGCCAAGCTTTAAACCACTGAGGTATTCCTCCGGATTTACAGTACATGAATGATGCGCTAATGTGCTTCCTGGTAATCAAAAGTCTGAGACACCACTTTACGCTTGATTACTTTATGCTAGATTTATTTCCATTAAGTTTCTCAGTTAACTCGACCAGTAGCTAACATCAAATAGTAATTGTTGGTGTAATTGTCCCTTATCCATAGTCCTGAAGCCTAATTAGGAAATCATCCACATCATAGCCAGCATGGAAAATGAAATGTTTCATGTCTTTTTAAGGCTGCATTAAATATGAATGTTCAACTATTCAGATTTTAGACTCATCGGGCCAAACATTGACCCAAAAAAGAATTAGGCCTCTTGATTATTTTTTCATGATTAAAAAAAACCTCCCCCACTGTTTTTCTGACAACTCACATCCTGAGTAAGACCATATTTGTATCTTCACTACTTTCATTACTGCCCTTGATCCTGTTCCAGGAACTTATTTCACTGATCAATGAGTTGACAAACATGGGCAATTACGGTAATTTAAAATATCAACTGAGTAAATATCAATTAGGTTCTATAAAACAGCTATTTTTAAGTTGTGATCCCTGATAAAGTAATAAGAACATAATCAACTGATGAAACTAAACATACTCCACACTGTAAATCAAATAATCTGCAGAGTATATCAACGGTGTTGATTCACTTCACAGGAAAGGCTTTGGTTCCTCTGAAGCACTTAGGTGCACTGAACAGTTAATGCAAAATATTGATGACATAAAAGGCTGTACCTTAGGCCAAACTTTTTTTTATTATCTTGATATACTTTTTGTAACATAGCTATCAAATATCCGTAACAAAAAAATCTTACACATGAGTAAAAAATATTAGGAAAAACAGGAATGTGATAAATGAAATATATGGGTCAGCGTGAAAAAAATCTATTTAAAATACAGTATATGAAACTCATACAAACGCCCTGATGCAGTCTTGTTAATGAACAGGGCAGCAGGCAGATGGTTGGGGAGAAGATGTGCCAAGAAGAGTAACAGTTCTATACTCATGTAAAGCATAATCTCCCTCACCACACTGACCAAATCTGTCATGACATAAAAATTACAAGTAAAAGGAAAGACCTTAAACAAGGTTTTTTCTGACCAAATATCTGGGCCTATTATGTACATGTAACCTGGTTGTGAAACAAGTAATGCTTCTCCATGGTTGAGTCACTTTCATTCACCGCTCCCAGAGAAATTCTTGACTGATAATATAACACTATTTACCACCTACACCAGAGTGGTACAGAGAGAAACCGCACAGAGGGAGACGGGATTTCATTCATAGGCTAATGTCACCACGTCTCTCCTTCATCTTATTCTGCAAGCAGATCAAAGCATCCGCCAGACAGATGACGTCATTCAGGTGCTGAGGCTGCCGCGGGGGTCACTGGCAGCTCCCAGTGCAAAGGAGAAGCGAGTGTGTTCACACGAGTGGTGAGAATTGTGCCCATGTCTGAGCTACCAGCCGGATGTAGAGTCATGATAACACTCTACCTACCAACATCTTTTTCAGCGGCTGAAAAAGATGTTGGTAGTCAGGCTGAGTGAGATTAATCAGCTCATAGGTGAACAGTTAATCTCAAAATATTTTCCACTATTGATGAGAAATCCTATGGGAAGATCAAAAACTTGACTTTCATGGGAATTAATGTCAGACAGATCAACATTAACACTCTCATTCGTTTTATCTATGTGCCTTATAACAGTTCTCTATTTGTCATCTTTGAATTAAGATGACATCTGTCTGAAATGAATGCACATGATTGTAAAGCTGGGCTTGCTATCGATCTAACAATGAACACCAAACTCATGCCCTCTGCTGGGGACAGTCACTCCAATCTGGTTTGTATATAATAATAATAGGTTTTCGAAATAGGCAGCACAAAACTCGCAATACAAGAATGCATTTGACAAAACATGATTTGTTACAGCAGTGGCTTCTCAAGTGCCTGGTCGACAGCCTCACTGAACCACATTGGCTTTCTATGTGTGTAAATATTTTATAATTACTGTTATTTATGAGCGCCTGGCCAGCTCATTACAGTAACCAAGTTTACAAAAGACAGTGGAGTCATTAAGAAGAGAGACTGATGCTTCTGCTCTTGTAAATATTAGATGATATTGATATTGCTGTCTGCATCTTTATTGGCTTTACTTGCTGAAGCCAGAGATAATCTCTAATTGACTTTTGGTATTTACAGGCATACTCAAGTGATAAAGTATGGGGGCTCATCCACCTGCATGTGGTTTGGCTTGACTGTATCAAAATTTGCTGCATGTAAGAATGGAATGCATACATGCATGAGATGCCATCTTTATCTAACACTGGATAGATACATTACTGACCATGAGGGGGAGGCTCAACATGAACTTCTACAGCAAGGTTATACATGCATTATTAACAGTAGATTCCAAGCGATCACAAAGATCAGACATTAGCTCCACTAAAATACCACCATGGCATGGTATTGAGTTGTACATAAGTGTTATTATTAGGTGTTAACAAATTTTAAAAGAGGCTTTAACATCCTTAAGATGTAAAACATGAAATATTTTATTAGACTATTATGTGCATGATGCTGGAAAAAAGGCAAATTACCATAGATCACTGATTCCGCTAAAACCACTGGAATTCCTGCAGCGAGTGAAAATCAGGGAACATGTCCACTGCACACACAATAGTGCAGTGACAACCAGTGGAGTGGTTTAACACTCACTAAGATTGTATAGGAGGACAGAATGCCCTAACTTGCAAAAAAAAAAAAAGGCACGAAAACGTTTTAACTTATGAGATCTTATTGTTCAATCAGTGGCTGGTGTTAGTTGAACGTTCTGTTGCTAATGGCAACTGCTGCCGTTACAGTTCCATGACAATTCCAGTCTTTCTGACATTGGCTTTGACATAGCCATCGTTTTATCAGATCGGTGACCAAGAAGTGATAAACAGTAAACATATATAATAATAATTCAGTTTGTTACTCTAATTACTGATCTTTAGACCTAACTCATCTATGAGATTTAATAAATAAATGCTAGAGGATAAGTCCTTTTTTTCTTTAAAATAGAGAACTTGGAGTGAACCCATGTAGACATGGAGAGAACATACAATCCACATCCAGGTGGAATTGAACCAAGAACGAATACTATGCACTGCGCCACTGTGCTTCTCGTATGTAAATTAAATACAATAAAACAATTGTTGTGATGAATGCTTTTTGGGATCATGGAGTCATGCATACGGTTCAAATGACTTACATCTGTATCGGGACCCTTGTCGGCTCCGGGACAGGAGAAGGTGACAAACTCATGGCAGCGTTTGTGAACCACAAAACAACAAACTGACAGAAAACACAGAGAAAACAGAAGTCAGTGTTACATTGAAAATTAATGACTTGCGATAACTTTCTTCATACACAAATTGCATATGACCACCAAATGTACCTGTCAAAGGAAAACTACAAACATAAATGCACAAAGTATGACATTCTTATCCTGCTTATCCTGTGGAAGTTATCTTTTGTGGAGATGCGGGTGGGAGCAGATTAAAAAGAAAGACATTAAACAGGAAAACATATAGGCAAATAACAATCGAGGGTTGTCAAAGTGATTCTGAGAAGACCCTCTCAATCACACAAACAATAATGACAAACAGACCTGCATGCACGTGCACTCCCACACACACGTCCACACTGAAAATGTCATTATGCCATCTTGTGTGTTCTGCAGCCATCGGCTCTTTACAGTCCATTGGATTGATTGTATCATTGCCTCCCACTGATCTGGGAACTCCCCATGCCCAAAATGTCAATCAGCACTGAAATGTCTGACATTACATCTGACGGTGATCTCACACCAATGACACTTGCATTAACATTTCGGCGCTGCTGCCAACTGGAGGGAAAAGTAGAAGTATGGACATCTGTGACATCTAAATCCCAAAGATGACTCCCTCTGACTCTCGCTCCACAAACCCAACTGTATCTTCTCCCTGGCATACTTTAAAATCCCTCACTCTCCTCTTTTCCATTCTAACAAAGTCTGTCTGCTTCCCTCACTGTCAAGCCGTCTGTTTGTTCGTGTGCACTTTTGTGCTCGCCTGCCACCATATTTGTGGGATTTTTGTCTCTAATTGTGCCGATTAAATCAGGCTTGCCAGACAATCTGACATACATTGGCTGAGCAACAAAAATGAGCTTCCTGAGAAGTCCAAGCAACAGCAGGGGTTTTAACTGTCCATGAAAATATGCAGACGATAGAAATTTCAAGCACTCAGCCAGTGAAAAAAATTCTACCATGTTTGTAGATGGCAATTATTTGTCAGTATCATCATCAGTATTTTAATTATAGCGATTGATTCCATCATTATAAAACTACACCTTTATCGTTTTTACCCTCAGTTTTGTATACTGTATAGCCGTGGACTGAGCCGATATTAGCATAAAGTATGAATTCATCTCTGTAGCAACGAGGAATTCATTACTTCAGTAGCAACGAGGAAGAAACGGATTGGAGGAGGAGTAGCCCAAAGAGAATTATACACGCTCTGAAGTTGTCATTTCTGCCGTTTAGCTTTTTCAGTGTACAAGAGCAGGATATAAATGAAGATGATGGAAATATGTAGGACTCAGTCAATGAAGAATTTTCAGCTGTCCTTGTGAAATGAAGAGCAGTTATTCTGTTGGCCTCTTCACACTGTTTGGTCTCACACTATTTTCAAATTGCATCCATTTCAGGTTTGAATTTCCTCAGTACTCCCTCGCTCATATACAGTTGCACTCTTCTTAGGTATAGCCTCCATGTGTCCTCCAGCTATTCTCACATTTTTCTGGCATACACTCATGACTTTAAGTTTATACAGACTGTTTCCACATGAATGTGTAAGTGAAAATATCTGAACAAACGGTTTGAGAAAAACAAGAACCTTGGATCAATGAAGTGTATTAATGGTGAGGATTTAACTACAAAAAACATTTGTTTTGAATAACTCAAGTGTTTATTTGTAAGATAACTTGCTTAAATAAAGCTAACAGCTAACAATTTTACATAATTCTCAACGTCAACTATGAAAGAAATGAAAACAAAATCATTTACTTCTGCAGGTAATCTAGAGTCACCAAGTCATGTATATTGCATGTTTTTGTTGGTGGGAGGAAACTGAAGCACTCGAAGCAAACCCACACAGACACTCTGTGAACATGCAAACAGAAAGCTCCCTGGTGGCTTCAAACCCACAACCTTCTTGTTGTGTGGCTCACCACCACATCACCATGTTACCCTGTAATAAAATAATTATTTGAAAATCTTTTATTAAATGAAATTAAAGAAAAATGATACCAAGCCACCACAAGCAAAATTTCAGCTCTTGGTCACCAAGGATTGCACTTTTAAAAACTATGTAAAGCTTAACGGACAAAATCAAGTTGTTGGAATACTGTAATTCTTAAATTATCCTTATATTAAAATGCAACCAAAGGAATAATGATGTGTGTGTTCAATCAATCCGATTTGAATAGATTTAATTATGAGTGTCTTACATGGGATAATTAAATTATTTGAAATTCTTTTATCAAGATTTTTCCATAGAGTGGGTGTGAGAATGAAAATAAACTTTTTTGAGACAGAAAAGTACAATATGCATTTGTATGAGAGAGCCAGAATGATTTATGGCTTGTACGCCCCCTCACACTGAACATTAATACTGTATGTTGAAACTCTGACTTCTTTTGTCCTGAGCAGTTAAAATATGAGTTTCGAATTTTACCTACTTTCATACATTGTAAACCAAACTTTGGATTCAGATTTTTATGAAAGCATCATTGTCACAGAAATCACATGAAATGTGATTCTATACAAATAAAATTTAAAAAAATACAAATAAATAAAAAATGATCTATGAACTCAGGACCACAACTCTGTTAATTAATATAGAAAGAAAAGAGGAATAAAACCTGTTATAAAAACTGCATTTATTACCTGACAGGAATTTTAAAAAACTGGTGTCTATTTAATGCTGTCTGTTTGAGCAGTTGTTTTATAATTGACCTCCGAGCATTCGTTCCCATTTCACTTCCACTTTTGACTTGCCCCGCAGTCAAACTTTCATTCTTTACAGCCCACAATCTGCCCACTCTACTGTCAATGACATTGAGAAAACATTTGCTTACATGCAAAGGAGGAGTACAAAACACATCAAATCTGCTCTGTCTATTTTCACATTCTGTAACGCACAGTTTTACTCAGCGGGAGTGCAACCATCTAGGTTTCTTGTTTCCTCCCCACAGCCTGTTTACAATATGTGAATCACGGGCATCATGACGTGCTTTCTCTCTCTCCATCCTCACACCTTCAGCCACACACCCACTCATTCAGGTTGCCTCTAGTCAGTGCTGATCTCAGACCAGGCTGAGTGTCTACTGGTGTGGTGGTGTGAAGCTCATGAGGCTGATGTGACACTGATCTCAGTTCAGAGGTGAAGAAGGGCCGTTAAGCTGGTTACAGTGGAAAGGATAAGTCTAGCATGGACAGTGTGTGTGTGTGTGTGTGTGTGTGTGTGTGTGTGTGTGTGTGTGTGTGTGTGTGTGTGTGTGTGTGTGTGTGTGTCAGGCATACTTACTCAGAATTACACAAGACGTAGACAGTGTTCCTCTGTGACTGTAATCCTTGGAGTCAACTTTCGGTTGTGTGTGTGTGTGTGCGTGTGTGTTTGTCTGTGTGTGTGTGTGTGTGTGTCTGTGTGTGTGTGTACATGTGGAAATACAAACATTAATCTAAAAGCAAAGCCAATCTGCTATAGTGGCTGAAACACATCGGCACTCTGGGAGCATATGGGATGTTCCAGGCAACCAATCAGGAGGAAAGCTGTGAAAAACACCTCACACTCCTTACATTCACACCTCAACCGACAAAACATACATTACTCACACTGTGCTATTTGACTAAAAATCACAGTTATTTAAAAGTTTTACCTCAAAAACTATTAAAAATAAATTATTTTAATTATTTTAATTATTTAAGTACAGATACACAGCTTATACTGTAAGCTGTGTATCTGTACTGAAAGTATAAATATTTTATTTCTGTTTTGTTTCACAAATACTACAATTTTTTAAATGTATAAACTCCTCTTGTCTAGAACCATCTGTGAGCTCTGTGTTTGCGCTTGTGTCATCTTTGATCATGTATGTAGCTTGCTATGAGTAAACACAGACTAATGTCAGTGGAACAGGATCCAAACACGCAAAAGGAAAAGTAATTCTTCAGTCGAGGATATGAAAATATATGTTGGGATGATTTTATTCAATTCGACGAAAATGTAAAGATTTAATCAGTGAGATAGATTTTCATGGTTTGCCTAAACTAGGGGTGGGCAAACTTTATGACTGGTGGGGCAGATAGAGGTTCAAAATTTGACCGGCTGGTAAGCTGAAGTCCGATGGATGGAGCATTTACTTGTACTAATGCAAATGACATGTAAAAATATTCTATAAAAGGCTTTTGCCTTTAACAGGCAGCAAAGCATACATATGCATGGTTATTTGTAAAATTTATTTTACAACTGCATTCATTTCTATAAATTCAATATATTGTTTATATATTTATATACAAGTTTAGTGGGCTGGATTACAAAGCCATAATGGGTCGTAAATGACCTGCAAGTCATAGTTAACCCATGCCTGGCCTAAACTCGAACAAAGAAATGCAGAAGCACTGAAGGAATTCTTCACTGAGAAACTAGGTGGAAGATTTGCAATGTTAAATATTCTCCATATGACTCAGGCACAGAGACCTTCATAATAAGGTGAAGATGTCTCCAGATGGCTTTTGTGTTGTCAGGTAGAGCTGTGTGAAGCAGTAGAAGAGACACAGTGCAACTGCACTATCAGGGATACAATGGTAAAGTAAAATAGGCTTTTATTACAGCGCACACAGATAATGGGGTATGTTCATTACAAATCTTGCAGCATATAGGATTGTGTGTTTGTGTGAGGAACACTAAAATATCATTCATATTGTCCATGCATAAAGGTAGGAATTGTGTCATATTTTCTCGACATTATGCAATATAAGTGCTTTTCTGTATCTCTTAATTTCTCCTGTACAAATAATTTAAAGACCCTAATCAGTTATCAGTTAAGCCGCCGTTAACAAAATTATGTACAGATGACACCCCGGTGAGGGAGATAAGGGACACTTGTAGTGCTAGACCAACTCAATACCTTCTAGACACAATCAATTGATCCAGGCACCCAGAATCCATCTGAACACAAAGAGAATGGAAGGTTTGCTCAAAGGATATGCAGGAGGAAAAAGAAGGAGGTGACCGAGGCAGGGAGGGAAGGGACAAACCCACAGGGGGCTACGATTCCTGTGACTGTAGTGATCTTTAAGTTCAAACAGCTTATGTGCTCTGGAATCATCCGTTAAGTGCAAACATATCGCTGAGGTGAATACGGATAGAGACATCTCTCTTCCTGGTGTACCTCAAATGTGATTTCTCCTTGGTGATAGTGTAAAATGCAGTGTTTCTCAACCTCTTATGCCTCTGTGGTCTTTCTACAGACTGTTTGTCATTTCAGGCAAGAAAAATGATGGTGGAGGAGGGGGTGGGGTGCCGGGTGTGAAGACGGCAAGGGAGGGGTATTTTCCTCTCTTGGTTATTTTTAGGCTTGATTCTGGCCAGGGCTGGAACAGTTTGTACTGAACACCACAGTGGTGGAAACGTAAGGGAAGGCATTTCCTCTACACCTGGACTATGAACACTATAAATAAACTTGAAGCAATGACAGACAACAGTGTGCAAAGAGGTAGCCATATCTCAGGTGCATGTGTGAGAGGAGTGAACAATGAGTAAAAAGCTTTTCCGATCACGGGCCTATGTCGGTGCTGAATGATGGAGGTGGTACAAGCTGAAAGGGGAACCATGGAGAAAAGCAGACAATGGGCCAGTACTGTACTGTATCTACATACAGCACAGAGCAGTATTTCTGCCTGTGTCAGGTTCTCATCAAATTTTTAAAAGTTAAAACAGAAACTTATCTGTTGGTTGTTCACCATCCTAATCTCCTCCACCAACAGTCAGCTCTCAGTCTGGGACGTACATGATTTTCTTCATGATTTCTTTGTGTAGTCAAATTTAGCATCTCAATAAAACAACATTGCTACAGTTTTGAAGTTTTCCCAAAAGACTAATAGCATATGGACCTACAGCCTCCAGCACAGTGAATAATACCTCAGACAGAGCAGTTCACAGACCCAAGTAGAAAATATCCCCCAAATATGGCAAACCTCTGAGCTATTCCTCATCATACAACTTTGTCAAACAAATGAGAACGATGGTTATTTAAAGGTTGTTTTTAAGATAGAGACAAATGAAGAGGTGCCAAATGATGTTGGGGAGGGATAAGTGGCAACTCGCTATCGGTACAATCAAGAGGCACATGCTCTAACTTATGATGCAGAAGGCAAAATGAAAACATAGATTTATGGGCGATGGGTGACCAAATTTCTCTATCTCTACTGTATCATTCAGTGCTTCAGTCAAGGTGTCAGACATTCTCTTGGCAGCAGGCCATGCATTGTGTGTGTACTGGCAGTAAATGCACAAACAATAAAACACCAACGGTTGCTGATAAAGAATGAAAGGCCAACCAGAACACATGAGCTGAGATGAAAAAATACCTCAACTTAAATATCAAATCATTCTCTTTGGCAAACAAAAAGAGTAGGTGATGGATAAATGGAATGGGGGTAGCATCCGCAGTGATGCAAATACTGTATAGGTCTAAATAGTCAGCTGGGTTACAAGGCAAAACTCTCAACTGAGCAGTCAGTCCACATCCCTATCCTCACCAATGGCCATAACAGGCAGATAGATGGACGTTTTTGCATTGCAGTAACCCTTGTCCAAAATGTTTTTCAATGTGCTCGTATGAACAAAATTGCCAAAATACAGTAATTCTAAAAATAAGAATCACCGTTTTATTTTGGGTACTCCTTGATCAGCCCAAGTACTCCAAGGGGTCATACACCCCATTTTTGGTATAACTTGATTCATCAAAAGTTTGTTAACAATATGAAGAAGTATTTGAAGCCTCTTTACGTTAATACCTTGGCCTAAAAAAGCCATTACCATCTCTGTTGATTGTTGATTTTTAAATGAATACATGTATGCCCTACAATGTCTAGACCTTTAGTAGAAACCCAACAAGGAAGATGTTTTGACTCTCATACAGTTAAATTGACCCTATCCTTTAAATCTCTTTCTGTCTGTCTTGTAACCCATCACCTCCCGATCACCACCTTGTCCTTCAGGATCATTTACATGAGGTTTTATCCTGTCAGTTTTTCTCCAGCACTGCCTAGTCTCTGTGGAATTGACTGTCTCCAGTTGTCAAGGCCCTTTGCATAATGAAGATGAGCCATGCTAACAATTGACTAATCATCCTTCTCCATTGTCAACACAATAAACATTGTTATATAGTTCCAATTGATTTCCCTTCATTGAGATAGATTATGAGCTCACAAAAGACTCTGTGCCATATTTCAATGGTGGTGCAACAACCGCAGCAAGCACCATGTTGACAGTTAGATATTTTTCTTGATATTTATTTTGCTCATGTGCGTGGTATTTTTGAGCCCAGTGCATGGTGCACAGGTGGGAGTGGAGGAACAAACAAGCCAGGAAAAGGGAGTTGTTTGAATTTCAGTGGAAGACTTTGATCCACGTTCAAAGTTGGTAAAGCAGAAATGTCTGAAGAGTAGTCTATTTTTATCTATAAGTTAAGAAGTCTTATCTGTTGTGCACAACTGGTTCATATGATGAAACATTCCTCCTTCAGTTCATTGGAAACTAGTTTGTCCAAGCAATTGCAAATTGGCTCACAGGTACAAATGCTGTCATTGCAGCAGACTAACTTGTCTTGGAATTAAAAAGTCTACCCTTTTCAGACATGTTTGTACCTGCAGAGGTAGAAATGGAAAGAATTGCAACTCACAAAAAGCCTGGAATTTCAGTAGATACATTCAATTATACATGCTATAGGCTCATAAAGGATTGACACACAGTAGGGACAAAAACAGTGAATGGGTGACCTAGACAGCATCAATAGAGCTGCTCACAAAGAATCCCGATGTAATGATTTACAAGAAAAAAATGATATAAGATACAATATGTCACAATACAATATGATATGACACAATACGAGGATAAGATAGCATAAGATAAGGTGGTGAGATCTGGAAAGTAGAGCTTATATTGATTTCCCTTGCAGTGTCTTCAAGGACGTTGCAGAATTAATAAAACTTGGCTATGGATGTGTAATTATCCTAATCTACATAATACTATGCTGTATAAATATACATGCAAGCGTGTGCTTGATTGTTTTCATGTGTTCACATATAAGAATTCATGCAATCTCCAGAAGACAATTCAGGGGAGATTCAGCTCAAGATAGATACTGCTCAACAATCCCTCAGTCACTCAACGGCTGCGTGGGTGCATACATTCAAGACCTGGACATAGGACGATCATTACCTGTGATTGATTGAGAAGATAGGAAGAACTAGATTGGAGGTCAAGGTTAATTCAGCCTCATCGCACGGCATCATTCTGCTCATGCTTTCTAAATTTCTCCTCATCTCACTCGACACTGAAAGTTGACAAGCCATCGTGGTTATCACCTTGTCTCTCTGTCCTCTAAGATCTGAGTTTGATTATGTATGTCTGGGTAGCTTGTTGCAGCAGACAGACTGGAGATGATTTCCCCAGTGACTATGCTGGGTTTTTATTTGTATTTTTTGGCATGTACGAATTTGTTTCAATCATTTTCCCAATATGGATACACCAACAACAAAACACCTCTCTGATAAAACTCTGATACACATACAAATGATCAGCACTAAGGGGTTGTTTACTGACAACAGTTTTACCCCAGAATGCTAAACTGTTGTTGTGTGTTGGCCGTTTGATTATCAGGTACATAAAAAAGACAGTTTCAGTCACTGACATAGTTCCATCGACATCTTTTAAATGCCCCACTATATTGTTATCCATTAAATGAAACTCCTGTGAGAGGATGGCATCACAGTTCAACGTCATACATGCCTGTTATAGTTCCAGCTTCATTTGTGTAAGAGGACAGAATGCTATGGACAGACCAAAAAGTCAGACACCAGGGATTTGTTTGTGCTGAGGTGTCCAGTGCAGATTTACTGTATGATGACTATGGTCTGATCTATTGATTTTGGAAAAAAGAAACATGTCAGTTGTAACTAAAATTGGACCTAGTAGCAGATCCCAACTTACTAAAATTAAATATTTAACTAATTTAAGAATTAAATATTTAATATTTAAACAAATAGTAGAAGAATTGTTATGAAATCATTAGTATTTAATGACATATTCTTCAGGATCCATCTGATATTGTTAATCTCAACCTTTCTGAAGACCCCCACATGAGATTGATGGTTGTCAGACTAAAATGTCTCAGAAACTATTAGATGGATTACCACAAAACAGAAAAAACAAATGAACACCACCTTTTATGAAGCAATTACTGTATTTGTATTACGAAATGCTTCCAGTTTGACTTCTCTGTGTCCCATCAGGGAAATAGTGACACTGTCTCATGAATTAAATATGACTGTGATGGCAAACAAACACACAAATACACAGGAAAACATACATTTATGTAACACACATGTATGCTTTTTGAGTGCACTCATTTCAAATCATATGTATTTACTATGTTTTTTCACACCACTAAGTATACTGCAGAGTACACTCCTTATCTACTCAGTTTACTTGTCTTTCACACACACACACACACACACACACACACACACACACACACACACACACACACACACACACACACGCACGCACACACATACACACACACACAGGTGTATGACCCGTAGTGATCTGGCTCACTGCCTCTGAGTCTGTGTATCAGGTGTCACAGTAGTAGTAATGTAATAAGTCTGTTTGGCTGTGGTCTGCAGAGAAAGCTGGCACCACAGCACACACAGAGCCAAATTAGTTCAATAGAATGTTTATTAATGGAATATGGATAATGAACTTGCAAATGGAAACACGGCAACATGTGAAATACGCTCTTGAATATTGAAATAAGAACAGTCATTGGCCTCAGGTTGTAGTTTCCTCAGAGGGAATCTGGCTGATATGTGCATAGCCTACACACAAACAGAGCAGCCAGTCAGGCAAAAGACAAAGGTCACAGCCAAGTCCAAGTCTGGTCCCTGGGGAAAAGTTGATACCACACAAACATCAGAACGTCTCCCACTCCTGTGGCACAGCATGTTCCTGACTAATTTGTGTGAGACACGTGAAGTCAAGGCTGAATTTGTCTAAGGACTTCGTGAGACATAGGTAACACCTTTATTTTAGTCTTTTTCAAAAATAATCTAAAAAGCAGAAATATGCTACAGATGTTGTTTTAGAAATGTTCACCTACAGTTTAAATATATCCTGTACATTTGTATTTGTGCATCCTGCATCCTGATCTTTTCTCACATGCTGTTTTGCATCTGAGCATTAAGGTATGTGTTCATGCCAGCCTCAGCTGAAGCCTAGAAAATTCCAAGGACAGGGTCGCTGACATAAATTAATGTCTTTTTTCACACTGGAGCTCATTTATATAAAAGCTCATAAATATAAAAAATAATGAAGTGCAGTAGCCAACAGACTCAGACAGGTAAAACTGTCTCATCACAAGTCACAAATCTTTTGAGAACAGACCCAGCAGAGGAAGGTTCACCCACAGTTCAATGATCAAAGGCTAGTTTTGTTGACAGATGAAGCTTTTTGTTCAATTTTTTCTGTAAAATATCAAGATAACCTCTGAAATAAATCAAATCACTATTCATATAAATAATATGTATTAGCAATGAAACACGTGATCAATTCAAAACACTTAGCTTTTTTTTGTTTTGTTTTTTTAAAACCACACACATAATTACTGTAACTTAATGTTTTTTCTCACATAACACTATATCTCATGAGGGACAGACTTGTCTATATGTGGTCTCATTCATATGACACATTTTATAACTTTGTCTTTAATGATCCTGAATCACATACATTTTTATCAATTTTATCAATTTGCCATCAATACTTCTAGACATTTTCCTGTTGTTCAGAAAATAGAAAATAATTGTACATAATCTTTGACATTGTTTGACACTGACAAACTCAGCTACTATGCTTTCTGACTAAAAGTACGAAATCCTCTCTGCTGATCTGAGCCTGAAACATATTCTGACACATGAGAGCCACAAGCATGACATCAAAAAAACAAATACATTTTACATAGCCAAAGAATTTAAAAATACTCCTGGTAATATTTTTCCATCAAGCGTTACCTGAGCTGCATGAATCATAGTGCATCTGAGTAGTAGTATGAATCATACACAAACTCCTGTAATGGAGTCTTACCCTTCCATCTGAAGAGGGATGAACAAACACAACACTTAAATTATGATGATTCATCATAGCCTTTCGCTAGCATTAAGCACCGGGAGAAAAATTATGAATAATTACACTAACAAATTAATTTTACAGCAACCTAACATTAATTAATAGTAAATGTCCTTAGAAATTTGCTCATTTTGTATGAGACCTTTGAGATTGGTTTGTACAGTATTAAATCAGATATCTGCTGGTTAATTATAACTCAGTGAGGAGGGAAAAAAAGGGAAATGGAAGGAAAAAAATGAAAGGTAAGAAAATCACAAACGACTGAAAGGGCATTCAAAGAGCATGTTCCTCCACCATGGCCATGTATCCACTCCTTTATTACCGATATGACAGCCACTTAATCTGAATTTAAGTGTAGCACTTGTGTAAAAAATATGGTTTTGTATGGCAGAAGCATCAACTATGACCCATTAGATCTGCATTGTTATTACATGCATTTTATTTGTTATAATTATTTTGTCATGTTCGGGTAATAAGGTGTTTGAGTTAACATGTCACATCCCTGTATCACCTCAATCCTTTGTTTTGTTTGTGTATGTGTGTGTGTGTGTGTGTGTGTGTGTGTGTGTGTGTGTGTGTGTGTGTGTGAGTGTGTGTGTCATACACTGCCTGAATCCACATAAATAATGTGACACTTTCCTGCACACTTGTGTGGAGGTGTAATGGTGTTTGTTTGTGCTTTAAAATCTTACTGCCAACAAATAATCAGAAAATATCGTTTAAATCGTTTGTTTCACACAAAGACAGCTTTGACCCAGAGCAGACCAGAGGATGAAAAAAGAGAAAGAGAACAGCATTCTGGTCAGCAAGCCAGAGCAGAAGGATCTGAAGATGCTTATTGTAATTTCAAGGAGAAAGACGCAGGTCCTCAGCAGTTAAAGCGTCAAAGTTCGGTTGATAAAAGGAGACTTCCAACCAAAGTGGTTTCACAGTGTTAGATGGCTTGAGCACTCACCTAGATGAAATGTTTTTGTTGCTTAAGGGTAAAAATCACAAGCAATTTTGTTTTTTAAGTATTTTTTGAATTTGTGAATGTCGTTGTTAAGAATTGAAGACTCAGTATGTTTCATATAAGATAGAAGCACTTGATACCTCATTAGGACTAAAAAAGCTTTCAATTGACTGCAACCTGCAGTGGAACTCATTTACCCAGAGGAGTAAACAGAAGGCAGGGTACACTCCAGGCGCAACACCAGTGCACCACAGTAACGTCGAACAGAGATTTTAAATATAAGTATTATTAAATAGGAATGAACCCAACAGATGATCAATAAATTTTAGGTCAGTAGAAGTTTTTATTGTTGCTGTGTTGTTTTTTTTCTATCCCTGCTTCCAACCTAGTACAAGAAAGACGTTGACAGTTTATTTTCACCTTTTGTTCTGTGGTCCAGACTCTTCCACTAACTTTTCACTAATTAGTTGTATCATTACATTATTACAAACACAATTTGCTGCACAGTAGACAGCTGACCACACACGCACACGCACACACACACACACACACACACACACAAACACACAAATCTATAAAGTGCTAGGAGTAAACTCCCAGATGGACACCTCAACGATGCCCTGACCTGAAAACCGTCCCCTCACACACACACTGGCACAGCTTTTCATTCTCTGGCCCAAATGTGTATTTTTGAAAGCAGCAGGGCCCCAGAGAAACACTGTCATACTGTATTGAGGTCAAGAGGCTTGACTCAGAAAACTTGGCTATGTTGCTTCAGCTACTTAATTGCTGATTAACGGTTTGACTAGGAAACTCTGTGCTTAGTTAATTGGCCTGGTTAATCCATGCGCTGCATCCAAGCCTCTGTTGGGCAATTAATCAACCTGTCAAGTACATGTGGCAGAAAAAGGACAGAAAAAAGGACAAAATATGAAGGTAGAATATGTTGGCAAATGGCATTCAGCGCATTCTGCTGTGCATTGGAAATTTATGTCAACACTTGAACCATTTCTGCTCTGCTAGTAAAAGTGCTTTAAAGTGGGGTCAGAAGTTCGGTTAAACTTTTCAAATAACTTTCATCAATTTGCCAATTAAAACCTACATGACTTCTTTGACGTTTGAATTTATTTGTATATACAGTATACAGGAAAAAAGGGGCAATAGGATATCCATGAAGCTCACATCTGTTTTAAAAACATCTGTTTGTAAAGGGAAGATGTGTCATAGTGGTCTAAATATGTTCCTGATGGATCACAAGTTAAGGAGAAAACTTTTTATTATTATTGTATGTTTTTTGCTTCATGACTGATATCTATGAAGCATTAACGGAAAAAAAATGCAGTTCATGCAGAAGAAAACCATATAGACCCACTAGACAGGCCCACACTCCAGCTCCTTGGTGCACTAAATAACTCATGACCTTTTACCAACTATGTCACTGAACCTTGAAATGCATGGAGTTGCCATTTAAACCTGATTTAGACCTACAGCTATTTCCTCACATGAAAACTGCAACAAGAATTCCTGTGAGCTGTGTGTATTTTCACATACAACAGTTACAGTTAATTAATGAGCTATTAAATATTTCCTCCATTCACTTCTTAATAGTTTAAATGGGAAATCCTTTCGTTTTTCTTATAAAAACTGGGATGAAGGTCTTTAACTCAATTTATTATAGCAATAATTAATTGACTACAGACCTAGACCTGTAACCAATTAATTATTACTATAATTGTTTAAAAAGTGAATTTCAAAGGATTTTTATTTTAGCCGGTGTGGCTTTTCCAGCGTTTTATGGTACTCTGAACAAGCATATTTATATACACATGTTGCAACTAAGCAAAACTCTGTGCGTTTGAAAAAGTGAGTGACATTTTTTTGAATGGTCAGACTTTCTGAAGTTCTGACAGCAGAGATAAAATGACTGCAGAGCTGAGTTGTGAGAAAGCAGTCAGTTAATAAGGGAGTCACAGAAAAGTAGAACAACTAAAAATAGAAAATGAGAATTTACAAAACAAAGCCTTCGATAAAGAGTGGACAAACTGTGTTTATTTAGTTGAAGACTAGACTGATGATTATTTTTGATTATTAAACGAAGCAGTCTGAGTCATCCCAATAAAAAATATACAAATCTATGATGAAAACACACCACAAAAAATAAATACTCTGAAAGCCCAAAATCATTGAGCTACCAAAATCCTTGCACATTCATTCACTGCTAATGAATGTTCAATGAAAGTTGCTTGGATTTTCTATTTCCTGATGGATGAAGTAGTTCTCACGGAAAATACAAAGAAACATTTCATGGAATAATAAAGCAAATTCTGATGTCACTACTTTGTGCATTTTAGCACAGTTAAAAGGAATATTCAGCTAAGGCTACACATGGAAATCAGATCCACCTGAGAACCTGGATCCTTCTGGGTTGAGTTTTTATGTTGTCATGTCTGTGTGGGTTTAAAAAAAACTGCTACACTGAGAATCTGGAATTATAAGATGTGCTGGATGTAGCATGTCAAAGGTACCGCAACCAGGATACTGTGTGTGTGTGTGTGTGTGTGTGTGTGTGTGTGTGTGTGTGTGTGTGTGTGTGTGTGTGTGTGTGTGTGTGTGTGTGTGCGTGCGTGCGTGTGTGTGTGTACAGCACGTGAATGGGGAATAGTCCTGCTGCGTGTTGCTATGTGGGGCGACGCTGATGCATGGCTTGCTATTCTTTCTCTGCAGACATGATATTGCTACACTCGCTACGTCAGAATCTATTAATATTCACAGAACACACATACACATATACAGTAAATCAGCAAAGTCCACATGTTCATTTGTGATAAATACTAACTGACCGTGACTAGACATTTAAATGAATAACTAATACAGTAACCTCTGAAGGAAGCTAACAGGGAGGCATCCTGATCAGGTGCCTGAACCTCTTCAACTCTTGCCCTCTGCAAGACAGACACTTTGGCCATGATCATAGGTATTGATTGATCAATAGATGGACTGGTGAAATAATACTTGTGCCCTAGGCTGTGATAGCAGAATGCTATTTTCTAATATTTTGACATCAGAAAAATTATGTTTGGGCACACAGATGTCATTCGGAATGGAAATACTTAATTTTTATTGCTGTGAATAGATCACATCCACAACAAAACAGAATAACAAAGGTTCAATTTAATTACAAATTAAAGTTACCAACATTCAAATGTATCTAAAACTGTAAAAAAAATAAAATAAAGTGAAGAAACCAGTTATTCTTATCTTCCAACCCACAACAATGTTTTTCATGTTTGAAATGTACAATTACTGAACACTGTCCACTGCTTCTCGTGATGGTGTGGACAGAGCAGAGCCTTCTCAGACCCGTTATACACAGAAGGGTAATCCTTTATACTATTGCCCCTCATTTGGGCCAGAACAAAACTTGAGACCTCTATAATGTTGCCACATCAAATCAGTTCTGGTCACGAACAGGTTGCACAACATCGACTACTTCAATACCAAACTTCAATACCTACAATTTTGTTTCACCTTGCCATGGTGCTCTGCTGCTGACTAGAGTTTACTGTACATTCCACTAAATTACATTCTATGAAAGTGGTGTAATAATGTATTTTTCTATCAGATTGCACTGCATTTAACAGCACATTTCTGTGACATTAATACTGCAAAATGCTGTTGAGATATCTCCATAATATTTACATTTTACAATATTTACAAGTTTTACAGTGTAAATAGATACAGTTAAAGGGGGTTGATCAGCATCATCAGTACAGCAAGAAAATGTCAGCAAGATCCACATCAATACGCTGAGCCTAACCTTCTCTTTCACAGTCCCCATGATGCATAGGGGCACATAACAATTGAGTTTCGGCATTAGCATTTCTTACCTCCGGCTTGAATACTGAAGAAGCAGGGAGATCTGTTGGACAGTCCCTTCACCATTCTGCAAATGCATCACGTTTCCCAACTCTTGTCACAGAATGGCAAATAAGGTAAAGTGATTGTAATGAGATGCCACCATAAAGAGAGTTCAGTGCTGCCTGTATTAAAAATTAGGAATATTTATACTTTAAGACTTTTATATTAAATGCCACGTAAAAACTTTCTTTCTTTTTTTATGGTCTGGCTTTCCCAACTATTCAACTTATAAATGTTAGTGTGAGAAGCTGTTTAGTCGAAGACATTTGACATCAAGAAATAGAAGTCTTCCGTTTCCATGCTTCTTTGTCACGCTAACGTTCTATCATCAGGCAGCACACAATCTGAGAACGGTTTCTCTTATAATTTCTCCAGTGGGACCTCAAAGACAATAAACACAGATCAAAACATGAATTCCTTCCACTCGACCTTACATCCACCAAAAAAAGAAAACAGGTCCCCTGTGGTGCCTGTTGCTATGTTTGCTCTGAGCGGAGCAAGGAGGCTGGGAATGACGAGGAGACACCTTCAGTTAGTGACTGGAAGTAAACAGCCTCTCCTCTCCTTTCAAACTAACCACTAGCACGTTCACATCGATGTCAATTTCTTGAGGAGTACTGCTCAAATGTTTTAGTTTATTGTCACGACAGGCAGGATTTGGACCCAAATGCAGATCACAGATACTAGATGTGCGGGCAGGATGCAAAACAATCTGGCACAGAACCAAAAGAGAGTCAGGCTTACAAAGCCACATGCTAATCAGACTAATCAGGTCCAGGAGACAAGACTCTGCCCAAAAGTTCGCCCTCTCCTCCTGCCACTCCCCGGCACAGCAGAGCAGCAACACGAACTGAGACAGTTTATATTCCATTAAAAAATATCCATTATTTGACGAGAGAAAAAAGCAAATGAACACATTTTGTTGGATGTGTTGATCTCTACCTTCTTTTGTAAGGCAGCATCATTCCTACAGCTGATCTGCTCAGCATTCAGGCCTCCTGTACCTGTTCAGTTGGAGGTTAGCAGTAAGTCAAAGCAGGTCATCTGTTTCCAATGGTAATATGTAAACATATGGATGGTCAGGTAAGAAGGAAACAAAGTGTGAGGATGACTAAAAGCTGCAGTTTCTCATCAGATGACCCTTGACAGACACACACACACACACACACACACACACACACACACACACACACACATACACACACACACACACACACACACACACACACACACACGCACACACACATGCACACACACACAAGCAGACATTCAAACAGACACACAGCACCACAGGAGCAGGAAGAATGAACACATGCTTCACAAACTTGCCACACACAGTCACTAACCCTTTACCTCCCCCCTCACTTTCCTTGCCTCCCTGCATCTTTGTCCTTGTACAGAAATAGCGAAAATATTACTCAGTGGCTGGAAAAGTCCCAGGTGTCCATCTTAGCCCCACAATCCCTGTTTTTCCTCCATTAAGGGTCTGAGTTACCTGGGATCTTCTCATCCTTCGCATTGACTTTGTTGACAAAACTGTGGCAGTATTTAGCTGACAGCCAGTATTACTTTGGTTTGTTCGTGTATATTTTTTTAACTTAAGGCTGAAAACAAGTAGATTTATTTCAGCATTAATTAGTACTGAATATTAGGGCAGTATGTAATGATTATTGATTTACAATGCCATCAAAGATTGACACTGTTGAGATCCTAGAAAAGAGTACCAAAAATGTTTTATGCCATTGGATTATCAAATATAATACACACACACACACACACACACACACACACACACACACACACACACATACATACACACACGTGGACACGTGCACTACGTGCTCAAAACCCACCTGAGTTCACACTGCTTACTTTATGTGGGTCAAGACTGATATATTTGACTTAAACCATTCCAAAAATAGCAGTGGGTGTAATCACTGCAGAATTTATTGAGCACAGCCGGAGTGAGTGGAGTGCGTACGGTATAGGTGATCACTCCTGCTCTAAATACCCCTGGGGTAGAGGTAAGATCTTGTGCCCGAACCCGAGTTTGGGCCCGACCTGAACCGAATTTCAGGTCGGGTCGGGCTCAGAAAGTCAAAAATTACTTTCGGGTTGGGTCGGGTCGAGCTTTAACACCGTCGGGCTGGATTTTTTTTTGGACTCGAGCTTAAGATCTGGCCCGAACTTTTTTTTGGAGTCGAGCTTAAGATCCGGCCCGAACTTTTTAAATAAATATATACTGTATTTATATATTATGTATCTCAAATGATCTATGGGTATTAAACTATGGAATACCCTTGTAAACTAAATAACTTAGGTAAAACAGCGAAGGCGCTGTATGAGAAACATCCATCTACAATACCTGCTCAGTTCCCTCCGCGCGTCAGATGTATTTTCTCCTGTCACTTTACCTTTCTGATCGTATACGCGCTGAAAGTAGAGGTAAGATCTTAAGCCCAAATCCAAGCCCGAAATTCGGGCCAGTTCGGGCTCAAATTGTCAATAATTACGTTCGGGTCGGATCGGGTGGACTTTAACACCCTCGGGCTCGGGCCGAGTTGGCTTTAATACCGTCGGGCTAGGTTCGGGCTGGATTTTTTAGGCCCGATCTTACCTCTACCCTGGGGTAAAGTGTACAGACAGGCAAGGTTTGTCACTGATGCACTCACCTTGAGTAACATTAAAACATATCAGAATCTTCCACTACTGCAGACAGTTAAGGTAGATAATAATAATGGTTTATGCTGACTGGACTCACTTTTGTAAATGATTGGTGCACCATCCATTATGAATGAGTGTTAAATATTCTGCCATCACTCCTGTAAATCACTGCTGAGAAAGGGTTCTCACTGGAAAACACATTTTCCAGTGTGTGCTCACACTATGTCAATGAGTCGGTCAAATATTCCAAGACCAAGACTGTTGAACATCAGTGCAAAACAATTTATCCAAAATAAATAATAATGTACTGACACTATTCTTGGATGAGAGAGTCATAAGGTGACAGATGCAGAGCAGCATGGTGGAAAGTCGTCAGCATGTTCGTGGCGACACTCCAGCCATTCAGGGCACCTCATCAGAAGTCTCCTGTCTCCTCTATGGTGTCATTTTTGGTAACCACGCAGATTAAATCACGGTGCTGTGACCACTCCTGTCACTTCTCTTCTGTTGTTTACACACACAGCACACACAACAGAAGGCACGTATATTTTTAGAAGGACAGCATCACGTATATCTTTGTAGAATCTTCACTGATTTCTCCCTCTAAGCCCTGCTCTTTTGGCTTTGTTTGTATGGAAAATAGATTATGAGGGAACAGCGTGTGTCATCTGATTACACCGAATTGTATCTCAGCAAGAAGACACTGGCAGCTCCCTGACAATTAACTACCCACTCTGAGATGAGTGATGTAGCCAAGCCTTCAAAAAAAGACCCTTTCTGAATGTCACTAGATGACATTATGTTATGCAAGCAAAACAGAATGACATGATCTGCTCAGACAGTCTGTTAAAATGAAAATATTGCACCCGTGGTGATCACTGCTGGGCTGGTAAAAGGATAAGAGTGTGACATAATTTGGTTAAGAAAGGGTCTCCTTCCCGATTTTGGGCTACAAGGTGGAATCGCTGAGTGCTGCTGGGACTGAGTTTTCTGGAATCGCTCATCACTTACACTCACATTACCTCACATTAACGGGTTTCTTGGAAACAATTGTGTTACAATTTTTTTTTAAAAGGAACCATTTGCCTGGGGGTCATTGGTGGATATTTGGCACATTACAGGAGAAGTACAGGACAAGCACTGTTACCATGGTAACCTTGGCACACAATTATCCTCATATCTGGCAAGAGTTCATAGCAGCCACGGCCAAGATGAGGAACAAGACGTAGAGAACTTATGCTACTGTCGATAATGACTTGGTAGGAAGCAACAAGGTGCAGATTTGGTGGGTGAGAAGGATTTCAGTTTATCAAGGTGAATGTGTTGTGAAGCAACAGGATGTGTGTGTTGTGTGGGGCAGTATGTTTGCACATGTTAAAAAAAAACACTGAAATGAAAGCAAGAATAGCAATGCCCCATTGCCAGTTTGTTTCATAAGTGTAACTTTAAGTAAATACATTTAAGTAATTGCTGTCACCAGGTCCTTAATAATATTACAATTTACTTTCATTTTATTACCATTACCTCCACAACACACTGGTTCGTCATTGCTTTTCTGAACAAATAAGTTGCTGCCACAACACCTAGCTGAAACAACCGGCTCGTGAAATTGAATATTTTATCTTAATATATTTTAGTTTTGCTTGAGAGAACTAGGCTGTTTTTGGAAAAAGGCAGCATATGACACAGAATGGAGCAGCCTTTCAGTGTCCACACTACTGCATGAGGCTGAGTGGAATCTGTGGGACATTTTGGCTGGAGTGGGAAATTGCACTACATTAACCCTACGTTCAACCTCATGTTTGTGCTGGAGAATGCTGAGAGTGGCTAATCGCTGAGCCCAACATGCTGGGTAAGCTCTTTTGTCATTTGTCCAGTTTTCTTTGGACATTTTTTGTTTGTGACACACACACACACTTTTGTCATTGTTCATTCAATCAAAATATTTGCATTAAAGGAGCTATTTTTCACACATTATCTCAGTGGTATAGTTGAGTATAGTTTGTAACTACAGTATGAATACCAGTAAGAAAACCAGTATCAGTCTAATCGGATCTATGGATCTATCCACGGATAGATCTCATCATCAATCTATGGTTTGATTATTGTCTGACCTGTGCTCACTTTCACTGCAAATTTATGGGAAATAATTCTGTAGATTTTCTTCAAAAAGGAAAATATTGAAACAATGAAAGAAGTGTGGAGATATCTGACATCTGCTCCTTTATCTGGATGTTATGTTATGTTCTTATGTTCTTTTCTTCATCAATTCCTCATCCTTACACCAAGTTTCATGGAAATCTGTCAAGCTTACCCTACACACAAACACACACTTACCGACAAGACATAAGCAAACACACAGGTAGCGGCGAAAACATAACCTACTTGATTGAGATAATTACCTCCATCAAGGAGCGTGTAGTTAATTGCTGCTTATAGTTTTACTTCAACATCAGCTTTAGTATTTGCCTTCTCTCTCCTGATGATGAGTGACACATACTGAGTTCCCTCTAATGCTAACTGAACACTGTCTTATCCGCCACTTCACATGAAAAGCTGTTGTTTAGTATGATGCACTCAGCGGTCTTCCAAAACGTTTCTACAAAACACAACAGTTACATTTACAGCATTCAGTGACTTACATTACAGTATAAGCAGAAGACAGTATATGTCTACTAAACCATCTCTTGTCCTCAGTGTTTCCCACCAGTCATCCCAGTCCTCTCTCCTCCCCCTCATCACCTCTTTACAGTGAGTGAGTTCTAAATGAGAGTTCTTTGTCTGGCGCCCAGACTGTTGCAATCCCCTAACAATTACGCAAGGGACAACTTTGTGTCTTTACCAGCATTAATTGGAATATGGATCAAAAAGGCTTTTGCACATGGGCTATTAAAGTCCCACAAGTCATTCTGACAAGCAACCAATTCAGACGAAGAAAGCAAAAGTTGTATTTCTTGGCACTTAAATTGACAATAGATTAATTGGAGTTTATTTTGGACTACGTGTACTACAAATCATGTGTGTGGTTAAAAGATGAAAAAGAACTTCTTACAAAAGTGCCAAAAAGAGCTTTCAGCATATTAACAAAATAGAAATGGCTCATTTTGTCACTACAGTCGTGTTAAGTGAAGTAAGACAGATAATCCGATAGTAAAAAAGGAACACAGAGTGGAGCAAAGACATGTAGAGGCAAAATTACACATAATTATCCAGGACAGCTAAGCTTCCACTCATGGTGTAATTAATGCTGTTCAGCTGGGAGATAGTTTAAAATCATTGAAAGAATGTTCCAAACTATTTCCCCATATTCAACAACCATGAGATACTCAGGGACCCCCACTGAAGAAAGACAGAGAGAAGCTATTTCTGTTGCCTGTTAATTGTTATTCCCCTTAACTGCATATATGAGAGCAAGTTCCAATTTCAGAATCAAAATAAATTCAGAAAAATTCAAAATTCCCATAATATTAAAAGGCTTTTCTCAAGTGCATGGAAGACGTACAGTTATTACGTCCAGAAACCCGAATTTTGAAGTTATCTAGAAACAATATGGAACCTATGTCTATATCCCCCTCTTCAATTCATCAATGGCATTAAGTAACACTTATTTACTTGCATCTAAAGATGCTTTATTATATACAATACCAAGTGTGGTAGCTTTGAAAACATATCCAGAATAAACGTAGAAGTAAAACTGACTGAAGTGTGATTTTATGTCTATCTATTAGGGTATTTCAGAACCCAGAAACATTTATACTTTACTGAGAAAACCATCGGCTGCTGCTGCTATCACTGCACAAACATCAAAATATGTTACAAGAATAATCTAGCAGCACTCTTGTTTTTAACATGTAAACTACATCTCAGATTGGTTAAGATATATAATTTAGTACCATTTATTGTCAGCTACTGCTATTGTCAGTGATTTAATATGAAAAAATATGAAAAAAAACTTCACCCTGACATTTAATGGGATTTCAAGTTAAAAAGCTGGAACAGATAAAATGAACGATGCATTTAAATGACTGGATTCTCAAATTCTGATAACATTTGCAACAAAGGATGCAGAATAAATAGTCAAGAACACCTACATATCAAGTTGGAGATTAATCATTAAAACATCACTAATGGAACATCAAGGCTTATATCTGTTTGATTAATTTACTAAAGGAGCATTTAATTAACTGAAGATGATGAAAAATATCCAGGCCTACTTAGCATGCAAGAGCAGGAGGACCCTTTAGATCCCCACTGGAGAGCAGCAGCCTGCCGTTGAGCAAGATGTTTATTGTTTGACACTCCAGAGGAGTTGCAAAGCTCTTGTTCACATGTTCCAGCACCCCCACACTTCTGCTCCTTGATTAGTTAATGAGGTCCACTTACTCTCAGGAGAGTAAATGATTGGCTCAACACCTACGCTGCCATTAGGGTCCAACGATGGTCTCATCGGAGACATGTGTCAGCCCTCGTCATGCTGACCGGCACGCGCACAATTCTGCCCACGGGGGTAACAAATGTCCCAAAGAGTCGAGGTGCAACCTACACTCAACGCCCTCATCTGTGTGTGTGACAAAGATCTCATCATTATCAGTTCATTGCCAGTGGATATCACCATGGAAGCGAATAGAAGAATGCAGAGCTACATCGAATATGGACATCTCTTCTGAAATTCTTTCAGGTGAAATAACAAACATTTATAAGGGAACTGAGAATAAATAACTCTGGATCAATATATAATGTACTAAATTTGAAGTGACATCAGTGGTAGTAAATTACAGCTGCCCTCCGGCAGACTGCTGGAGACATGGCTGCCAAGTTGCGCCAATGGCCTTTCCGACCACCACCAAATCTACATGCACCAGTGTAAGATACTGGAGGCAAGATGGTTGCCTCAAACTTTCAAACATCCCGATATATCATTGTATATTTTTTCCTGGTATGAATTTCTTTTTACTCTTCATGACACTACAGGATTAAGCAGCCCTGTCAATACAGCCCAAGAAAATGAAAGTACAGTACCTGCAAAAAGCGAACAAACAAACAACTGCAAACTGAGAAAAATGACTTTTTGGTCTATTTTATTTTAGTAAGTTATCATCAACACTAACACAGTGAATCGAAGGAGAATATGCAATTTGGACAAAGATGTTAATTTTGCAAAAACTGCTGATAGTATACTACTGCAGAGAACACGGTGGCACAGCAGGTAGCGCCATGCCACCGTGTTCTGCCCGTGTCTGCGTGGGTTCTCTCCGGGATCTCAGGCTACCTCCCACCTTCAAAAACATGCAGCTTAGGTAAATTGATGATGCCAAAATTGCCCGTGGGTGTGAGTGTGTGGGGTTGTCTGTTTACGTGTGGCTTTGTGGTACACTGCTGTCACACCCGGAGTGTAAACTGCCTCACACCCCCAGTCAGCTGTGATAGCCTCCAGCACCCAGTGACCCACAACAGTGGATGAAGCAGGTATTTGACGATGAATGATTGAATGAATCAATATATATACAGTATACTGTATACACGGTATGTGTGTGTTTGTATGTATATGTAGAAGTATATGAACCATGAGTGGGAATACTCAAGGCAACACAGTCATTTCAGCTCCAGCTTCCATCCATAATGATTGCAATGCAGTCAACATGGTAAAGAAAGTCCCCTTTGAATCTTCCTTATTTTATGATTATTCTGGATCTCATTTGCTCACAAGGCAGCATTAGCTTGGTCTCTGGAGTTGCTGGTTGCAGGTTTCTTGTTGTTACATTAATAAAAATATAACAAGTGCCCAAGAGCAAAGGTGGCCTGTAGTCCGCGAGACACAGAAATCCATGCATTATAGTTAGATTTCTGGTGAATATCAGCCTGTGGGTGCGAGGATCAGGTGTTTCCCCCCTGCTTCTACTATGTTGCCTCCCCTTCCATTGAAAAAAAAACCTATTGATGGGACTGGGTGAATAAAGAAAGAGAGAAGATATACTTTTTATTATTCCCATAGGGCCTCTGATCAAGCTGCCATATTTGAGCCATTTGAGAGCTCTGGCTCATCCTGACCTCAACTTATTGACGCATGAAAAATATTTTTTGGAGTTTTTTTTTTATTTCAAACTCTCTCTAAACTGTTGCATACAACCACTCATGATCAAGTGTATGAAACCTCCACATCTATCCATGCCCCGCCAACACATCCAATCAAGTGTGATTGGATGGAGGTGTTGGATTGTTTATATTTCTAAAACAGCATGACTCTGCTCTACTTTTCTCTTATCCTCATCCTGCTGATCCAACACCAGTATGATGTGTCAACTTTGAGGGTTTTTCAATGTGAATAACGTAAACTTCATTTCTCTATGTGTGTGAGTACGCACAGTATGTGCCTATTGTCACACTACAGAAACGAAAGCTGTCCTGACTTTCACTAAAATTAAATTGTTAATCAATAGTTCTCTAATAACACTATGTCATACAACAATGTAAATACATTGCAGCAACATGAAGGGTTCACTAAACCTTAAGAGAATTACTACCTGAATCTGCATATCACATCACGGAGCAAGTGTGAGGATTAAACTCATTCTTTAGAAATTGGGCCATCAACTTTACAGATGGAGTTCATTGTGACTGTTCTAAGTCTTTCAGCCAAAACAGGTGGCTATTTTTAGTGAAAGGAAGCTATTTTAAGTGAAAAAAAAAGTTTGCACCGTAGTACCTGTTCTAGTGAACTCAGTAGAAGAGACAAGTATTTTGCTCTGGAAATAGAGACAAAAAACAGACGTAAAGAGTCAAGAGTCATTCTAGGATTTACATTCAGATAACAGCAGACATGCTAGTGGACCTTTGTAACTACAAAAATAAGCTGCTGTTCAACAACATGCTCAGTTCAGTTTAAAAAGTGATAATATGCTAACAAGTTGACAGCTGACAGGTTTCACTAACACCATGTGTTAAAAAAAATTACTTGAGGTTTAATTCAATCTGATCCAAACGCAACGAGAAAACGCTCAGACAGACGATCCCTCATCCAATGCCAGGCCATCACAACATGAATGATTTGAAAACACTTCAGCATGGAAGGACTCTGGCGGCACTTTCTGTCTGAAAGAAGAAATGGCCAAGGTTGTGAGTGTGCACAATGCGTGCATTCCAGGACATCTCAGCAAGGAGATGATCAATTGCTTTGTCATTGTACCCAGGGCACAGTACGCACTACGGTGATGTCACCGATGATGACAGAAGTTCTGCCTCCTGATAAATTTATTCCTTCATCCTGAAAACTGACTCCTTGTATTTGGACTGATTTTCCTCTGATTTTCCATAATGATGAATCTGGATCTGTCTTTAATTTAGATATGACTTCTTACCTCTCACTGACATAAATAATCCATATTGTTAATAGTACTATGTCTCTAATCCTTCTGTGATAACTCTACTTTGACCTGAGAGATATTGGCCCCTTCCACGTATCAAACATTTTAATCTCTCAGATGCAGATTATTATCTGGATTCAATTATACAGAGTGGTGGAACATCATGAGATGCATATTCCTGGTTATTTTTTAATTTTTATCCTGTTATTAATTTTTATGATATTGGCAAAAATACAGGCTCCATCTCACGGTGCTGAAGAAAGTGAAAAAGTCATCTGGACTTTTCATCCATACACAGATCCACATAACCTCTATCTTAGCCCAAGATCCTCCAATGAGCTGAATTTGATTTAATTTCCACTGACACCAAACGACATTTGTGATCATGTCGCTTTCTTCAGATTTTAATAGTAGAGGTCTGTTACCAGCTACAGTAACTTCAGCTGACATGACTGATTTCTACTCAGATGGAACATGGACATCGTTTACAGTCAGTCATCTCCTACACATACTATTCACCACTGTTTTCATTCTGCTTTCTTTCATTTACCCTGAGTAGTCGCAGTGTTTGCTTCATCTTTGCCAAAACTTTGTAGAAAGAAACCATATTATGTAGATGCCCCTTTCACTTCAAATTTTCTCTTCTTCTTCTAAGCATCCCTGCCACCACCTCTTGCCTCTCTCCACCTTTTAATTCTCTCCTTCAGTGATTTGTTCTCAACCCTCCAGGTGGCAAATTCATTTCCTTAGAGTTTCGATCAGTCAGTTTCAAAGGCTAGAAAAGGATGGCTAAAGGGAGAGTGTCCAACATACTGACAATACTGAGATGCTTTTTAGATAAAGAAATACCAAAGAAGACCATTCTCTCCACCAGCTGTGTTTACTGACCACGAACAAACCAACTGTGGCATAATGTCATCTGATGACATCACGCAGTGTCAAAACATGACACATCCGCTTTGTCATTATGTCTCAATCCTGACTGTTGTTCATATAGAGACGTCGATTCAGTGATGTCACTACGTCCTCTCACGCCTCAGAGGTGGGATAGTAATGGCCTTCCATCACCTTTAAAAAAACAAAGTTGTATCTACTTTGAAGAATTTAAAATATAAAAACATAAAACAGTGTCAGTGTTAGTCCACAATGTAAATAAGAAATAAATATAAGATTAATAAACATTAAATGTAAACCATTAAATGACAGTGTGTCCAAACTTTTGATGTACAGCCTTGGTGTCCAAAAAAGATGGTTTACGACTGAAAGACACTTGGATTAATAGAATTTTTTTTAAATCTCATTTCAAAATGTTAAAGCCATTATGCTTGAAATGCATATACTCCACAGGAGGTGACATCTGATGCGGTTCATATTTCACTTTACATCTTATGGCAACCATGTATCTTTGGAACATTAGGTTATGTTTGCCCATGGTGGTGCTGCGCTCAAGTTGCAGCGGTTCACGGCTAACTCTCCATTCTAACATCAACATTTCATTGTACAATTTGAATAATGACAAATAAAGATTCTCTCTTTAAAAAGTTTAAATGGATTACATGGTATGATAAATAAAATTCTCTCACTGGATGTTTATGTCGAGAATTTACATTTTAATATAAATGTTCCGTTTTTTTCTTCAGCATTTAAGATTCATTATTCAAAAAAAAAACAAAAACACAACCAAGACCTTGACACTGAGCAGAAAGAAGCTCACACAGAGGGAGAAAATGGCTCCATGGTGACGTCTAAATGGAGCTTGTAATTGAATTTAGAGCATATACAGTAGGGTATAAAGCAGCATGTCCACATGACCCCATGTCCTCTTGTTGCACATTCTTCACTTCAACTGCATCACAGTCAACAAGAAAACCAGACATTAAATACATAATCCAAGGCGCTCCACAGTGATTTATACAATTCATGTTTCCTACATAATGTCTTTTAGCTGCACTGAGTTCAGCGGCATCTTATAGACGGTGATATAAAGTAGGTTACAGTGGAAACTTGCCTGTTATTCAACAAAAATAACAGTAATTGTAAGGCTAATGAGCAAAAAAGGCATTATGTAGATCTTTGTTATTACATGATTTATTCATTAATCTGTAATTATGCCACATACTTCCTATATCCAGAAGTGTAGAGAACCAGAGACATTACCAGTGTTACTTTTCATAAAAAAAATATAGCCCATGCAGTCACCAACCTATGAACAGCAGGAGCTCTGTCCTCTACCCACACAGAAATTCTGAGGTAATGAAGACATTTGCACCGACGTAGCACTACACTCTGCTGCTCATGGTTGTGTGGTGGAGGTGGGTAATCACAAGAGTATTAAATGAAAAAGCTGCTATCTGGCTTTTTGATGCACGCAGGAAGCACAAGGGATCGCTTAGTCTGCCCACACCTTAGAAACCATAACTTGATATCAGCCATGCAGATAAATGAATAAAGATGAATGGTCACAGGAGTCACACTTGATCACACATCTAATGGCTATAAGAAGCCGAATGTCCTTCTGGGGAGCCGTACCTCACATAAATCATTTTAGGTTTTAGCAGCATGGACTACATCACGATGGCCGTCAATAATAAAGATGTTTCAATATTTCATTATAACATTCCTGCCTTGGAGAAGTAGTTGAGAAGAGAAATTCTTCAGATTTACGATAGGCGAGGTTTGCAGTCAGACAAATTTGTATGCCATGATTTACAGTGATAAATTCTTGAGCCAAAAATCTCTCTGTAATGTTTGTTTTAGAAACTCGTGGAAAAACAATATACTATCCAAAGTCTCGATAGTGTTGTCAACAGTTAAAAGGAATAATACATCCCTCCAAATCAAAGATAGATCAGCACATCAAGTCCTCCAGGGACCATCTCACTATGGTTGTTCAAATGAGCAGCACATTGCTCAGACACACTGCAAGAAAAAGCAATGTCCACATCCAAGAACATGCTTAATCCTGCCCACTTTCAAAAATCTTTAGTAGCCAGTCTGTCGTCAGCCAGTGCAACAATTCTGCCCCTTCACAAATACATAAATATTTAATGTGAAAACGTAAAATTCTAAAACATATTGTCATTTAGAAATTTAAGAAGTGACGTTCCATTAATATCATCAATGTACATAAAAAAGAGTTGTGTCTGTCTACAACTGGTGTTTAATATTTGGATAAAAAATGGAATGCATACACAGTATATCTGTAGGGATTTTCTCAGTTGACTGAATATAGAGACAATTTCACTGCAGCTCTTTTCTGCAAAGTGACACTTAAAGACACGAGGACACACATGAAAGTAATGTTGGTACAAAGATAAGTGAGAGCAATAATGAGTCTGTGGTCCCTACGTTGAGAGTTTATCACCATGGTGTCACAGTCAGTATCCTCATCTTTTCATTCAGACCTGAGAGTAACACACTATACTTTCAGAGGATATACCCTACAACCTTACTGTGGTATTTTATCATTCTGTGAAGCATTATTTACATATCATGATCTGAGCAACTGAATGATAGCCACACAAACATATTGGTGGGACATTTCTCATCTTCCCCTCGTTGCATTAGCTCACCACTTTCAAAATGCCAAATAGCTTTGCAGTCTGAGGCCTCCTGACACTGCTGATCAAACCGTTTTTTTTGACTGACAGCTCAATCTTCAGACTCATGCGCACTGATCTTACAATGTGAGTGGAGACAGAGTCACTGTGCTACGTGTAATATAGACTTGCACATATACAAACACAGCAGTGGGGCCTCAACCACAGCATATTTCATGCATTTAATTCGACATTATAAATATTTCACAACATTCCCATGAACTTAATTGTCTCCATTCAATATTAACTCATTTATTGTTGTTTTTTTTAACTGTGCCATAGCACCTAAATTGTGAACTAGCCTTAATCAGGCTTGAGTAATCATTACTACTCTTCCAGCTGCATTCGTTTTGACTACCTTCCCTCCTTGCCCTTTCTTTTCCCTTTCTCCCCATTCATCTGCCTCAGTATCGTGTTTCTGGAGAGAAATATTACACTAGCAAAGACAGTGGCAACCAGGTGTTGATTTCAAGGCATAAATATGGCATTCATGTATGCATATGTACAAACCTTTAGTATAACAATCTTTTTTTTTTTTTTTCAAGGTTCAATGTTCAAGTATTCATGGTGAGGTGATCGGCAATTCCACAAGGTAACAAAGTATGATTGTGTTATGGTGTAAACACACATTGACTGTGTTTAGGGATCACTTTCACCCTCTAAAACGATGGACATTGTTGTCCAGCTGCCACACTTGTGAATAATTTGGCCAGTGATTGCTCTGTTAGCAGCTGTTGCTAATGGCGTTCGTTAAGCCCTGAAGACACAAAGGGTTTGTAATAAGGCTGCTCAAGTCTAGTGTGTCCCAGTGAGTTGCTTGTCTCAACCAACAGCATCTGGGGTGTACAGGGAGCCATTTCCTGCTAATAACCATGGCTCTTGAACTCCTCTTGCAGTAAGTTTTTTTTTCATGTTATGAATATTTGAGGACTGTATTGCTTAAACAGTCCTAATCAATCATTTTTATTGGTCTCTTGCAGGGCTTCCTGGATTTGTCTCTTGCTTTTTAATGGCGGAGCTGGTTTGCCGACAATGAAAGGTAATGACTCTCTTACTTGCCATATTAGCCCATATATCAAGTGTTTCAGCTGTTAACTTCACAGGTTATGGATATCCACACGCATCTGTCTTGCCCAACATGGATGGTGATGAAGATGAAGGGATGACCTCGTCTGTACCTGTAGACATGAGCTACATTGATCCTACAGTTGTGCAGCAGCCAGATGGGTTCAATTCTCAACAAAACCTGCGTGACAAATCCCATCCTGAGGTAGAGGGACATGTAAACGGTGTAAGA
Organism: Antennarius maculatus; assembly: GCA_013358685.1. Classification (NCBI taxonomy): domain Eukaryota; kingdom Metazoa; phylum Chordata; class Actinopteri; order Lophiiformes; family Antennariidae; genus Antennarius; species Antennarius maculatus. The sequence goes on along the minus strand of CM023620.1, from coordinate 11,839,652 downwards.
GACTTTGGCCTGGGAAACCATGATGATGCCTATTATGACTTCTTCACCAACTCCAAGGTGCTAGAGCCAGAGGGTAGTGGATATGGTGCTGTTGACTATAACCCTAACTACAATAGAACTGACGACATTCCCCATCTTGTTTATGAGGATGTTTTTCAGTATCCCTCTGGGAATATACAGTCGTCACATTATGGCACCACTTCCGGAGCATATGAGAGTGACAGATCTTTAACTGACTATACCTCAGAGGATGAATCCTCATTGTCCAGCTACCCAAGTAATACAAAGGACCATCAAGTTGATTCCTCTAGGATTGGAAGCATCCACTCTGACCAGAGTAACTTCAAGTCAAATGATAAGGTCTCTCTGCGCCCACAAAGCCCAATCGGCACTCATGAAGTCAAAGTTTCGCAGCAAGTGAGTGAACCAATCATTCCACCCACACCTCCAAGATATAATCTTCAGTCCAGAAATGGCTACCAGCGACACAGATCTCTCAAGTCGCCAAACTCTCCAGAATTTCCCCTTCTAATGTCTGTAAGGTCACAGCATTCAGGGTCGTGGGCCACAGCAACCTGAGGTCCCGCAGAGGTAAAGTATGCCAGATGTCTCTTATAACGCTTTGAACAATGACCTTGACAAAAATTATGCCTGATCATTAATGGTCTTTCAGATTAGCGTTGAAGAATACAATTGACCAAGTACAGGTAAATGTTTCACTTGATAACATTTACATATCACAATGACACAATATAACCTCTGCTTTTTTGCTTGCAGAATGTTTCCTGAAAATAAAACTTATAATTTGTAGTCTTTTTGTGTAAGTCTTTTTGTTCTGTGCATAATGTGGTGAATTATCGAGACATAAAAACTTACTTGTAATGGTTTTAGTTTAGCTGTTGTGAATAAGACTTGAACAACCTTATACAGATGTAATGGTAAATGTTTGCTTTATTGAGGCGTTAAACTATAGGATTTGAATGCAGCTAAAGCTGGTGGGTTAGGCTTCTGCAGTTGAAACAAACTTGTCATTGGTCTATTACTGGCAAAAAAAACTCAAATTTACCTTGACACTGAAATCCTTGTTTCCCAAATCCCCTGCAAGAGGAAAAAAGCTGTTAGAAAAGTGTTACACAAGGATTTTTTTAAAAAAAAAATCTTTGGGGAAAAAAAGTCACTCGGTACAAACGGAACCTGCACGTCGTGGGTCTAAGTTATCAGTTGCATTATGTGAAAAGGTCGTTTCTGAGGGGCAAGGCACTTGCAACTTCGATCAAAATTTAAAAAATATTTCTGCTGAATAACGCATTCGTAAGAACATTTTTCCATCGGAAGTTTGTGAAAAGCTGCTTAAAAAGGGGAGAAAAAAAAAAAAAAAAAAAAAAGCTTACCATATGAAGTCCGTGCAATGGCTGCAAAATGTTGGCTGCTTGAAAAACCTCGCAGTAAATTTGTGGTTTTTCACTTCATGCACGTTTTTCTGACGTAAAGCACCTTTGCGGGCGAATCGGTTCCCAACCCCAGCTGAGTCATTATAATGTAAAAGATGGTCAGCCATAATGGATAAAAACAAAATAAACGACACGGCCAACACTTCGTGTTTTCCGGACCGATCTGAGATGCTGATTTCCTCGCAGCTCCTGACAAGTGATGCTGTTGGTACCAGCGTGCTGCTGACAGACGGCACACCTCCCCTCAGCCTGACACAGCTGAGCGCTTCTTTTTCAAAGTGACGTCGATAAATTGTGCCTTCACGTGCTGTGGGAATATTTTCTTTCGATATCCAATCAGCGCACATTAAAACAGTTTATCCAAGGTGGTATAAGGAATTTGTTCTCTAGTTCAATATTGAGGATTTGCATATTTCACTGTTTGGTAGACAAACCAAACCTTTGAATTCATCCCCATAAAAGATGTTTTGCGCCATCTTGTGGTTTAAATTATTTAGCGACGCTTCTCTAAAAACCGCGAGTAAATTAGTTCTACATTCCTGATTCAAGTTCTCTAGGTTAAAAACGGTTCTCTTAAATCAAATTAAACCATCAACATGTGTTGACTTAATATCTTAAAATCAGAGGCAAACTGAAAATGCAGTTTCTATGACGACGAGACGCGAGCCTGTGAAAACGGATGTAGCGTCGACAGGGACGCGGAAGTTTTAAATTATTTTGAGCGGCGGTGTCAGTGGTCAAAGTAAGTCGCAATTTGTAGTTTTTAACAATGTCACTGTTCGTTTTTTCTGTTTCCAAAAGAAAAAACGTTTTGGGAAGCAGTAGCAGCACATGTTTGACGGATGAGCTGTAGTTAGAGCCTCGACTTCCCTCCGGTCTCAGTCCTTCAGACTCTGTTAGCTAGTTTGTCATCACTGCTAACTCGTTGTAACTGCGCTATGCAGCAGTAACAACCAACATTATAGGAAATTGTGCTAATCTGTATCTTTGATTTAAGAAGCTTTCCACTCCGTTGAGTGTGCGAATACACAGATAAGGGTCACACATTCCTTGTAGCGTTAATTAGCTGAAAACACGATAGTTAACTGAGCGCTAACTATTTATTCGTAGATCACCATGAGCACAACCGTGGACTCAAGCGATCGGCTGGATTTTGAGTTTGACCATTGTTTACTGGACATGAAGCCATATGTCCTTAAACATCCCAGCAAGGCAGGTGAGATGTAATTTAATTTGTATTCACTTTTAATGGCTAAGCATCGCTGACTTTATTTTTAGTTGTACCGGACTATGCATTAATAAATGTAATCAGTTGAATCATAATTTTTCCTCTGTCTTTTCAATCGGCTCCAGAGCGCCAGCGCTGTGCTTCGTGGATAAAGAAGTTGTGTGATCCAACCTCCTGTGGCTCAGGTCTGACAGGCCGGAAGAACCGCAACATTTATGCCCGTCTTCTCCTTGTCATGCTTAAAAGGGGGACACTGGAGTCACCTTTTACCAACAAACCAGAGCCTGGCAGCCTCAAGACGCTCCCTACGTACATGGCAAGATGACCACTTTATAAAATCATAAATGTTGCTTTTTTGCCATTGAGTAACACGGTCTACCAATTTCTGCGGTCTCCATTTAAATATATTCAAAAATACAATAATAGTCATCTATAAACTAAGAACCATTTTAAGTGGCAACATACTGAAAGTTTAGAACATAATAAAGTAAATCTGAAATGTACTGCTATTGTAGCTCTTTAATAAATACTAAAAAATGCATAGTCTGATCAATGAATTCACCAAAAGTTCATTGAATGTTTTTTTCCTTTCCTGTCTAGTCCATCTACTTTGATGAGCCTCTGACATGTCAGTCTGGAAAGCACAGTAATGCAGGTATACCTGACTGGGTGACCGGAGAGCTTTGTGGCTATACCGATGACAGTTTGGCAGCTGATCTGCTGAAGGACGTAAAATCTTCCACACCTACTGCTGCTCATCATAGGTACTGTTACGTTGTTACTGCAAAATGTATATAAAGTACAATTTCAGCCATTGCATTAAATTCATGTCAATTGTGACTAATACTACTCCATAAAAGTACATTTGAATTCATCCAATCCGAATAATTTGTGATGGATTGAATCAGATGAGATAAGTGTGTTTGTATGACATTCTGGTGCAGCCATGGAGGTTGAACATCAAATCAAATCAATCAAATATCACAAACATCAGAAAATTGAAATAGACTGTCCATCCATCCATCCATCCATCCATCATCAACCGCTTATCCGGGGACAGGTCGCGGGGGCAACAGTCTCAGCAGGGATGTCCATACTTCCCTTTCCCCAGACACCTCCTCCAGCTCCTCCAGGGGGAGCCCGTGGCGTTCCCAGGCCAGCCAAGAGACATAGTCCGTCCAGCGTGTCCTAGGTCTTCCTCGAGGTCTCCTCCCGGTAAGACATGCCTGGAACACCTCCCCAGGGAGGCATCCAGGATGCATCCGGAACAGATGCCCGAGCCACCTCAGCTGGGTCGGCTCAAGGCGGAGGAGCAGCGGCTCTACTCCGAGCTCCTCCCTGGTGACTGAGCTCCTCATCCTATCTTTAAGGGTGCGACCAGCCACTCTACGGAGGAAACTCATTTCAGCCGCTTGTATCCAGGATCTTGTCCTTTTGGTCATGACCCAAAGCTCATGACCATAGGTGAGAGTAGGAACGGAGATTGACCGGTAAATCGAGAGCTTTGTCTTACGACTCAGCTCCTTCTTCACCACAACGGACCTATACAGCGACTGCATCACTGTACAGAGCCCAAGCTGTAGGTGGAGGTGAGCCCGACTATATCTAGTCAGTACTTCTCAACCTCCCTCACAAGCTCTGGCTCCTTTCCCCCCAGCGAGGTGACATTCCATGTCCCTAGAGCTAGACTCTTTGTCTGGGGATTGGGTCATCGAGCCCCATGCTGACGACTGCCACCCAATCCACACTGCACCCGTCCACTACGGTTTCCTCGGCGGGTGGTGAATCCACCGGAGGTTGGGCCCACGCCGTCCTTTCGGGCTGAGCCCGGCCGGGCCCCATGGGCAGAGGCCCGGCCACCAGGCGCTCGCATACAAGCCCCAACCTGGAGCCTGGCTCCAGGGTGGGGCCCCGGTTGCGCCATACCGGGCGACGTCACGGTCCTTGATTTTGTACTCATCATAGGGGTTTTTGTGCTGCTCTTCGTCTGGCCCCACCAAACTCCCCCACCACGATAAGGTGGCAGCTCTCGGAGGAGAAAGAGAAAGAGACCAGTGGATTCTTAACTGAGCAGAGCAATTAGAAGTGTCTCAAACATGCAGTAACATAAAAAAGGTAATAGCTACCATAAAGAAAAGCCAGAAATAACAGACTACTGAAAAATGAGAGATTAAATGAATATGTGCAAACCAATAATAAGATTACTTAATCCAGTCCTTGATCCACTGGTCCAAGTGTCTTCATTTTGTCATTCATTGTCGTATTCTATGGTTGTTTTGTTAAAAATAAATGCTAATCAATAGAAAGAGAGATGGATAGTTAGATAGCATTCTCTGCTTAATCCCTTGAAAAACTCTCAGTTGCTTATCAGGATGGCAGAGAAAAGTCCTGGGAATTCCACTTTGGAGAAATGTCCAATTTCTCACTGTCATAAATAGCTAATTTAAAATGGTGTTAGGTTTTTCCACAAATGTAGTTTATTAAAAACTGAATCACCCCTCTTATTCCAGCTTGTGATTGAACTTCCATGATTAACTGACTGATTAACAAATCTTTGAGTCAGATGGACATTAGATATTTATCAAAGCATTCTGTTTGATGTTTCTTTTAATCAGGCTAGAAACACTGAACTTGACTGCAAAGATGGATATTCAGAGCTTTCATGACTGAAGGGTGATCGTATTTGCTCAGCAACATAATGTGAAAAGCCAAAGACATTGCCAAGTTCTTACATCATTCTGCATGAGCCGTCCATTCTGATTTTTCAAAGAGATGCACTTCAAAAAGCATGAGAGGAGGACTACCTTCTTGCATTCTCTACCCATCTTTCTTTCATTCTCCTCTGTACGTTGTCCTTCTTGTAGAACCTGTGGTCTTCCCACTAGAGAGGAGAGAAACAGAAAATAAGCATTAGTAGCTCATTACGTTGTTCTCATCTAAATACCTGAAACAGTGAATTTAAATACATAGAGAAGTGCAACGTGATCACAACAAATGTATGTATGTATGCACACCCATGTGCAAACATTTTCGTTATGCAGTTTGGGCGCTGATTGCTCAGGGTTAGTTATGACCATGAACAAGTAAAGACAGTCAAAGCAGATTGTATGATATTATATAAATTGAAGAGTTGTTTTTAAAGGTGCAACATTATAAGAATATTATTTCAAAACATAAAAAAATTTAATGAAATGTGAACGATACAATTTTGTATTCTTTTGCAAGGGTATATTATAGTTATAATATGCTAAGCTAGTATCCTAATTTAGCACTCCCCCTGTCTGTAAGGTCTTTGCGTTTTTGCATAAGGGAGTAGATGCTTTTAAGCTGCAGTATAATTTGCTGTGGTTTTAAGTGCAAGTGACTCAAAACAGTATATTAAGAGGCTTTGCGGGGAGTAGACCACAGAGTAACACAACGTCTGTTTTGGATAAGTCCATGACAAAAGCTCAGATTACACACTCACGTCCTGATGGAGAAAACTAGCTTGTCTGAGAGTCCTTTTGTGTGTCTTTCTTATTTAGCTAAGATTAAATGGAAGATTAAATGGCCCCCTGCTTTTGATGTGAAGATGTTTGGTCTCTGTCTCGTTTGCCATTAGTCAGGTGATGGTCAGAGCTTCCTTTGGCATGTGAAACTGTTGGGTTCAATGAAATTTCTGGCAAACCTGGGAAAATTTTTGAAATGAAATCTTCTCTTTTACTTTTACAATCCATGTGTGTGTGCATGTACATGTGCATATGTGTGTTCTTGTGTGTATTGTTGAACAAATGAACAGATGCCTCATCTGACTGATTTAGTTTGAAATGCCCTGAGCAAATTCCTCATTATGAGCCACCATACCAATGCTATTCCCCCTTTGGTCACAAGATGGAGCTACTGTTTTGTTTATAATACAACTCAGAGAAAGAATTATTGGTAAAAAAACAAGTGCAGTCAACGAATATCAAGAGATCAGCTGTAGTGATTAGCCTACATATCACCTTATGCTCACGGTAGACATAATAATAGAGGTATAAGAGTGAACGTTAGGACTGACAATTTAACAATAATCAGCACAACTGTTGTCAGGTTTGCTCTGGTTTGATTCTAGTTTGTGACTACGCTCAAACTTTGCCTCTCTATAATGTCCTAGTATTTCCTCTTTCTCTGATTTCTTCCCCTGATCTGTGTGCTATTCATCTACATATAAAAACTTTTTTCTCAATAAGTTGCAGCAATAAAAGAATTGCAGGTGTAAACACCTCACGTCTATCATATCTACAAAGCGTGTGTATGACAGACATCAGGCGGTGTGAGTGTTTCCAGTGATTTTGCCTTCAGGTGGTATTCTGTTATGGCAGGCTGGTTTGTGGGAGCCGAATTGTGTTTTTGTCCCAGGTTAGACTGCTTTCCTAAGGGTGCCTGGTAGTGAGACCCAGGCCCAAAGGCTCTGCACCTGGAGGTTAGGCGGGGTTACGGGTGGCAGGCTGCTTTAATCAGCCAAGCTGTAGCTTCTCAGACTCCAGACACATCAGATTCAATTATCCTCATCCACCTGTTGACTCAAAGGCACAAGATTGAGGACCTCGGCCCTTTTATCCAAGTTTCATGGCAGCATGTGTTTGAGCATACAGGTGGGTGTGTGTGTGTGTGTGTGTGTGTGTGTGTGTGTGTGTGTGTGTGTGTGTGTGTGTGTGTGTGTGTGTGTGTTAGAGAGAGTGGTTAAAGTCTCCAGGGTTTTATTTAAAATGTCTGATCCCGAACCAAAATATAAATTTGTGAACATATGAACGTGATGTGCCTGTAGTTCTAAATGGACGTTTCTTCTTCTGAGCTACTCTAAACAGGATATGCCTCTGCTGCTGTGTTTGTTGCCTTGCCATTGTAGCTGATTGTAGCTGCTGTGAAATAAGTCCATCAGCAGCACGTGGTATATCTTAGATCATTGATGAAAATACTCATTACTGTATACCCCTCCATGACATAAATTGTGTAGGTATGGAATAGCTGCCATGGTCAGTCCATTAATATCAATATCAATATGTTTATCAAATTGTTTACTTGCTGACTATTTTAGTTAAAGACTAATCCTTTCATTCATTTTCATGAAGAAAAACGTCATTACTTTTGCTACTTTCACCTTCCTATGTTATGCTGAATTTCTTATATAATGAATCAGCAGCTTTTGGTGGATCTGAGTAAGCAATTTTAAGATATTGCTTTGGGCGCTGAGAAATTATGATGAAAATTTACTTACATTTTATAGATTAAATAATTCATTGTGAATAAGAATTCAGTTACAGATCATATTTTATGTCCATTTGTATTCCCAGAATCAGTTGTTTGACAATGCTATCCACCAAAAATCACATGGTCACAAATTAACATGGTCACAAGTACTTAAAGGTAAAAACAATATACAGAAGGTAAATGACAACAAATTATTCGGGGAACACACACACACACACACATACACATGAATTAACAAAGTCAGTGATGATTAATAAAGTATCTATTCATATAAACTGCAGCAGAAACAACTTTTAGCTACTTTGCTGTACAAAACAAAGAACTAGACCAGCTGTGGGCAACACTTTATAAAGCTTTCGCCGTAAGTTAAGTTAAAATATTATCCTCTATTAAAATGTTGCTCCAAGAAACACATTTAATGTCCGTGCAGTTTCCGAGTCTTCAAACACTACATAGAGCCGTTGCAGCCAACTGTCCATTATAATTCTGTAAAGATGTGGACATTTCAGAAACAATTGAACGAGTCTTTTATTCTTCAGTCACTGTTGTGAAATACTTACTAATACCCATAAACTTGGCTAATATTTACTCTGTCAACAGAGTTGCAAGAAGAATGAATACTGAGTTGCTATTGTGTGCGACTTTCCTTCGTTTGAAGACTTGAAGAGATACAGTTTACAAAGGTGGCTTTGCCTCCACAGATATGCTTACTTTTCATTATTCAGGAGATAACACCACCTCTGACAAATGAGGTTCACATTTCACAATACCAGGAATGTTTAAAAATCACTCCGGAGATAATGAACGCCCATGGGCTCAAAGGCTAAGAATGTAAAACTGACTTTTATAAGACAGAGATTTTTTTTTTCTCTTTAATTCTAGTCTTACATCTTCCCTTCTTCTGTGGAATCTTCATTCAATTAATATAATAGAGCCATTAGTAACGCACTTACTTTTATTAAGTTAAATAAAGAGCTGGAGTGAGGATAATTGTTTGTGTGTCTGTGAGTTTCTGCATTTTCTCCTTTCAGCTTCTTGTTCAAACCTTGACTGATATAATGAAAGAAATCATTGACTGTTGTCCTGTGGGTGAAACAAACCGATATATGGCAGAAAAGTTTATCGTTCAGATGTGATGAAATACAGACCATAACACATGCAACCAAGGCCAGATGTGGATCTGTGCCTGTGAGGTGGGCTCCCTGTGCAGCACCACATGGACACACTCCAGAGACATACATACTGTCGGTAACCATGAGTTCATTTTTCTCTCTCACTTCCAGGAGGAGGCTGTATGAGGAAAGGACCCCATCACAACCCATGTCCTCTAGTCCAAGCAAACAGCCTCCCTGCCGTGAAGCCAGGACGGTTAGTATTTGACATCATTAACTAGGACGCTGGACGTCCTCAGTCCACTTGTTTGGAGTTTCAACAAAAAAGCATTTCAGATTAATAGATCCCAAGATAAGTGTGATGACGCATTGAAATAAAAACAACAAGCCATCTTGTGGCAGTACTAACAGTAGCCTGAGTGTTTCGGCTTTTTTTGATGTGGACCAGTGTGGAATTTTATGAACTAAGTTCTCCATTAAGATGGATGAATTCCTTGAATTCATGAGTGTATGTCGAAAAACTGAAACATCACAACCATTTGGTTGTGATCAGCAGAGAGTAACATAAACTCAGCTGCCAAATTATCAGTTGCTGCATCATTGTTATCCCTTCAACATAAAAAAGGACATGGAGATCTAGTGGTCAACGAGCACAAGCGACGCTCATCCTTTGTTCAATGTGGCTTTGTAAAGGGAATAATCGTGGGGCCTCTTAAGAAACCTTTTCAAACTGGGGGGAAATGATTGCATCCTCATCTTATTTAGACTTTAAACAGGCTTGCAGGTTCAGTTCATGTAACATCTCATCGATCATGAGAAATATGTTTTATGGCCTTTCGGGCTTTATTGTCACACCACCATCCTAAACATACTGCATGTTTTCTTAGTACAACCCAGTGTGCAATTCAGTAGCGTAACTTCCATCTATGGCCCAATCCATTTGAGGCCTCTCATACATACTTATCACTGTTTAATGCAATCTGTTGAATTCCCGCTGCGATACAGAGACTGCGACACACCGCTTTGAACAGCCAGTGACCCGCATACTCTGCATTCCTAGATATTGAAATGAAACGTTTGCTCTGTTTGTTCGAGGGTGAGGCTCTGGGACCTTAATGCCTTTTTAATCAGAAGTGGCATTTAATCCTGAGATATTCTATTCAGCGATTTCTCTGTCAGTGCAGTTCCGCTGAGGTACACCCAAGGTCCACACTCCAGCAGATCCTAATCAAATTCAACACATCTCTCCTTTCCCTATCGCTCTTTTAACTTTATTTGATATTTCCCATTTTTCAAATCTTGCTGCCCAACCTCAACTTGAGTAAACTGATCTTGTATCAACAGAACCCCATGAAGCACTTGAATTATACTGAATGAAATTAATCCGGAGGCCTCTCGTAACAAAAGGATGGGGGAAAGCAAGAGTGACGGCCAGTGTGGCTGCATATGCCCCTCTTTTGTAGAATTTACTGTGTGATGGGAGTAATTTGGAACTGCCGAACATCTGGAATGTTGTGTGTGAGAGGAAGGAGGGTGAAGGAGTGAAGGGTGGAGAGATGGAGATAACGAGGGAGCAGAGTGCTGTTAGCATTGGAGGAGAACACGTGTGGGTGTGCTGTATGTCTGTAAGCATTTAAAGAACCCTTTTGTTTTTGCCAAGGGAAGAGTCATTCTGTGTCACAATGAAAGCCTCCATCACTGTCTGCTGTTTGTGTCCTCAGGCCAAACTGCCAATCAAAGAATCCATTTAAATTCCCTTCTCTAATTTATAACACCAGTCCTCCTTAATTTCAAATCTCTTTGTCAAGTTTATGCACACTTTCTCTCCTTGTTTTTTTTGTCCTCAGGTGGATGGGGGGCTGAAGTCGAATGCGTCTCCCGATGACAGTGACCTGGAGGCTCGTCTCAACAGCTGGAACCTGGGGGTGAGTCCAGGGGCATGCCTTGAGCTTCTTGATGTTTCATGCAGCTGTCAATAAGGTGCTACTCATCATCAGCGACAATGAATGCCTAAACACAAGAACAGCTAAATCAATAGTGCATTAATGATGAGTTAAAACCCTTTCACCCTTGGCCTCTTGACACTATTTCCTTCAGCTAAGTCACTACTATAGACTTGTGTAAACCGAGCATTTGAAGACGTGTACACGTGTCTTATCTTCTCTGTCTTGAGTGTGCCAGGCCAGGTTTGATAAGGACTCAGCCCTCATGTCTTTTATTTCATTATTTATTCCCTGTTTCCCTACCTGCATAACCTTCAAGTCTGTTTCTCTTTTGTTTGCTCATTGCCCATGTCCTTTCTCCTTTACTTCTCACATAATAAACTACAGTCACTCTAGGTTTTTATCAACTCATTCTCCAGCTATGCAGCTCTCCAGGTCTTACCTTTCGCTCTGTGGCACTTTCTCGCGCTGTCTGTCCATCTATCTTTCCCAGACTCCCTTCCCTTTTTTCTTTCAATACAAGGGGTAATCTGAGGTATCTATGTGCAGACGTGAAGCCATGTACAGATTTGCTCTGCACTCCCCTGTGCTGAGAGGCTGATAAGAGGCATTGCTTGGCAATGCTCCCGCAAGCCTGCATCTTTCAAATCAACAGATGTTCCTTCACACACAAGCAGACTTCTAAAGTTTACAGAAGTTTCGGAGATGCGCTGCTTCAAGCTCCTTGGAAATTTCAGCACAGTCAAGTATGACTTTTATCAAGAACATCTTTACCTCTGCTTTAGATGTTCTGAAACAGCCTGCATTGATTGTTCTTTTCACATCTGATATAGTACTATCATTGCAGTGAGCACGTTGATGATACTGGACAGTAGAGAGTGAATTGCTCCAGACTTGCATAAGGGTGTCTTTGAGCAACACAAAGCCTGAGTCAGCTGTTTAATCGTTTTGTAATCTGTCGCTTCTGTACTTGGAGTTGGAGTTTTACTCAAGTTAGCTGGAGCATATGGTGACCTACCTGTCAAGAAAATAAAAACATGCAGATCACAGAAAATGTTTTTTTTTAAATATATTTTTCCACTCAGGATGAGAATTCATTGCCTGCCACTTAGTCGTCCATTGTCTGCAGTTGGGTGCGTGCCATTGGTTTGCTTAGTGCTAGCCTGAAACTGGGAAGCAATCAATCACCGTGTGTTTGTTTTGGCTGGAGAGCCGGACCTTGTGATATGGAGTATTGTACCCTTTCTGCGACCGTCCACCCACACATCCATGTCTAGTTCCAATGACACAAATGGCCATTCTGGCTGTGAGACTGGACTGCTGTACACTCAAGAGTCTGTGTGTGGACATACAGGAAAAAGGTCATCCACACAGGTACACATGTCCATAGAGTCCAACTTTAGTATAGTGATGTGCCAGCATTACACCACAGCATTTAGTCTACATATCTTCTTTGCACTGTGCTCACTCAAATCTAAATACTGGCTGTCTGGGCATATGAAAACAATCATCCTTGTTTCCAGCCTGGGAACTGGTTTAAAGGATATTGATTGATTCACTACTTGGTAAATATGGATTTTTATTTTCTAGTGTGCCAGACTAAAGTAGTAATTCATCACACAGGGCACAACCATTGGTGCTGCTGTGCACTGACTAAGCTGAGTGATCTTTTTTTGTATTTCTTTTTATGTATTACAGCCCACAATAAACCTGACTGGGTTGAAGCCAGGTGCCCCCTTTTGTTGAAGGCTTACAACTAACAAAACATCTGACCTCTTTTTACCTCTGTCACACAGACCTAGTCAGTAGGCTGAGCTACTTATGTGTATTTCACCTGCTTCAGTCTGAAGCAACAGATGAATGTCATTTTAATCTCATGTAGTGGTTGTAACTATTTCAGTCTCAAGCTTCTCCGTATTGTTCTCTCCAATCTCCTGTTCATTCTAGTTTAGTTTCATGTTTATTTTGCCTCCTCTCTTCAATAAATCTTCTCTTCTAACCTCTGAATGAATTCCACACAACTGTACTCTGACAACTTTTCCTTCTTGTTTGGATCTTTCATCGCCGTGTTGAAGAGATTAGCAGTCAAAGTGTTTGCTGGGTATCATTGCTGTCATCTCCTAAGTCAATTCTGCTGCTTTATACTGTCGTGATCTTGCCACTTGTTGGCAGCCCATATAGACAGCCTCAGCGCATGAAACAGAATCACATCAACAATCAAATAATAGAAGGGAAATAGCAGTTTGTCAACATTTTGTGCCACGGTTAATATGATGCATTGATGTAATGTTGCAGAGTTACTCAGACCATGACACTCTTTTGTGTTTTATATTATGTCTTATAATACATTGATGCATTCTATCTTTATAATCAGAAAATAGATGACAATTAAGACTCTGACCATAGAATTTCACTGATGACAAATGAAGGGCCGATGTTGGATCCTGGTCGTGTTAAGGCTTGAAGTTTCTCTTTTGTCCACTCTTTCAGATTGAAAACCCCAGGTATTTGCGAGAGAAACCCATTAATTTGTCTCCAGTAAGTTTTCAAGTGGTCTCCTTTTGGTTTACTTGTAGTTCAACAGAAACAAGTTTTGTCCCTTTCACCTCATCAGCCTGACTGGTTCTTCTTTGCTGTGGTAGATTTTCAAGTCAAGCTATGGGAGGAACACCTTGACTGATGATCAGGACCCACATCATGTACAGAACAAAGAGGTATGCACTACAGCTGTCTAGCCAAGACAACACTTAAGACCTTATTTGTGTTGGACAGTGTTTCTTCTTACTTGAGGTGGTTTGCGATAATATCAACATTGTTGAACAGATATTAGGGCAGCACGGTGGCATAGTGGTTAGCGCTGTCGCCTCACAACACGGTGGTTCTGGGTTCAAGTCCCACTCTGTGCGGAATTCGCATGCTCTCCCCATGTCTGCGTGGGTTCTCTCCGGGTTCTCCGGCTTCCTCCCACCTCCAAAAGCATGCATTTCAGGTTGATTGGCCAGTCCCAAATTGCCCATAGGAGTGAGTGTGTGTGCATGGTTGTCTTTCTTTGTGTGTGGCTCCGTGTTGCACTGGCGTCATGCCCGGAGTGTCCCCCGCCTCACACCCCATGCCAGCTGGGATAGGCTCCAGCTCCCCGTGACCCGCTACGGCGGATGAAGCGGTAGAAAATGGATGGATGGATTTTTCAGGGCTCTTCAGGTCCAACTCTCACTGTCTCTCCATCTCCTCTTGATGTATTCCTTCCATCTGACATTAAAAAAATGCTCTGCAGGGAGTGAATGAAACAGAGATGCTCTCTGGTTTTACATCTCTTCTGTTAAAGCACTGATTTTTCCATAACCTTTCGTATTTAATGAAAGCCCACTTGTGACGTTTTAAGAAAGTAAGCTGACATTCATATTTGGTTTTGACGGTTTCAATCATTTCAAGAAGGTTATGAGATTATGCTTGTTTGTTCATATCTCTAAATGTTTGTATGTCGAATGATCATATGTAAATATGTTATTAATGCACATAAATGCAAGGATGGTTTATTGCCTTTTGGATCTTTTGTTTATACATTTATCTGGCTAGCTTTTCAATATTCAGAAGTTATTCAATTATTCATTTCAATATTCAGATTTTTTTTAAACTCCTTTAATTCTCCACTTCCTTAAACTCTTGATTTGAATGTAATTTGTTTGGCAGAAAGACAAATCACACAGCAAAGAAAATTTAATTGATAACATTATTTTGCTTTCAAACGTTTTGATGGGTATCACAATTAATCATCAAAAAATCTTTTGTTTACAATCACATAACAAAAATCTGATATTGTGACAGCCCTCTTGCTTCTGAACCTGGCATAACAAAGACCTGTTTGTGACTGCTAAAAGAGGATTCACATGCTTGGATAGAGACACACACTCATCACGTACACGCATTCTCATGGCAGCCTACCTGTGGGCCAGTGTTTAATGTTGCAACACCAGTATGAAAACATTAAAGTTACGTCCCATGCTGTTTCATCCTGCCTCAGTCTAGCTGACTTGATACATGCAGCTGTGTGTGGTGGGAATATAAATTGATCAGACCTCAGAAGATCAATTTTTAAACCCCACACTAACTTTAATTTGATAGCTGGGAGTTTCCTATTTATTTGGTTCTCTGTTATAGTCTCCAATGATAGAATCCACTTCAGCAGGCCTCCAATGAATCTTGTGATGCTTATAATCATCAGGGATATCTATGGAATCTCTGAAGACATTTATCATTGCTTGAAAATGAACACCATTAGTAATCCCGCAGCTTTTTTCTCGAAGTCACTGAAACATAAATGATCTCAACATTTACCAGATGAACTGACAATATGTGGTGGCAGTAATTTTAGTCAAATTCATTAAAATTGTGGTCAACTAAAAGTCTGATAACTTGACTCGTATTTCAGTCACAGAAACCCTAAAGTATTACCAAATTCTCACATGAAAAGTGTTGAGGTTTTAGTTATTACTAGCCATAGTCAGAAACAATGCATTAGTCATTTTACTCTGAAGTTATTTTTTTTTGCAATAGCTTGAGCTGATTATTTGTTGATGAAAAACATGTTGAATGCTTAAGAAAGCAGCTTCACAGAAAGGGTCTTGTCTGATTATGTCAGTTTAAGCAATACATCCAGACTTGGAGCATGTTCTAATTTACATATTTATTTTGAACCAGTGCCTGGTTCTAAACCTGCAAGCCAGGATTTTTCATCCATTTAAAATTTTAGAATAGGTTGAGATCTTTTCAGCCCAAAGACATTTAATAATTTTCTTTACAAGATAAAACAGTGAGACTCGGAACACCAGCTATCCTGAGGCAAAATTAGGAAGGAACCAGCTATTAGAGGGATAGATTGTCTTTTTCCCCTTTAGACATGTTGGACAGCTGCCTTGCGTGTCCTACCTCAACGTAGTTCACCATCCTTCAGGTCCCTTCACAAGCACTTAAATCAACATCGACAATGAAAGCGGGAGATGGGCTGGTGGGGTATCTGTGGTGTAGAGCACATCGGTTGATTCAACTGGCATAACACAGACTATTTAGTAGGTGAAATTTTGTGGATTAAAAAAATAAGAGTGATAAAGTTTTTGATTGGTATAACTCTTTCATTATCATCCACGTCATAATGAATAGAAATGATCCCTAACTTTTTTCTAATCATCTAATTGTTTTATGGCCCATTGTTTTATATTCTAATTGGAAGCACAGTACAGCATCAGAGCCACTATCATGATTATAGGCACTGGAGCATTTTTATATTTGACACACAGAACACACAATGGGTCATTTACCATGTAAAGGTCATAACGTTTATATTATTGATATTAGTTCTCCTGCATTCAGCACCAACACTGTTCATGGACTGCTTCAATTGAACGGCTACTTGTAATTAAACCGATTGAAAATGTTAACGTGGCGACATCTGGAATGTCAGCGTATGTTGTCAGCCTGTTAAACCCATGGTAATGACAGTTAATTAATACCTACTCCAGGGTGGGTGGTACTGGGTTCTCAGCCCATTGTGACTAGGCTGTTAGTCTTGTGTATACTGTTTTGATTTTTGGTCTATGTTTTGGTACCATGTTGTGCAGAATGTATTGATCTAATTTCCTGTTTAATTGTCCCTTTTCAATATACCCTTCATGAAGAGAATCAATGTTAGTCTTACCATCCAGAACATTATTGTACAGCACTTTTTGAGTTTTTATAATTTAAAATGCCTCCCCTGATCATGTGTCCTGTGTCAACATTTAATGATATGGCTTGTGAGTAGCCTGAACCCCACAGGATACATCTGTGACCACACACACACCTACGACCAGCATCGGTACTTTCTTAAAATCACACTCCCACCTTTAACATCCTCAGTAGCTGTGATACACTTTCCTGCAGGACTATGGAAGATTCAACTTGTGGTGTGGTCTCGCCCAATCTAGGAAATCACTGTGACTTCACTTCCCAAAACTTAGTTGCAAATTTACCAGTGTTTAGATAGGTACACATACCACAGGTAATCTAATTTGGGGGGAGCTTAAAAACCTCAGTTTTCACACGAATCTTCTCCACCAACCCAAATACAACTATACTGATAACAAGGCTGGCTGGTTTTCCTATGTAATAATGAATGAAAGCTTAATGTGGAAATGTCTGGCAGGAACTGCAAAGTCTAACTGCACCAACAGTTTTCAACAATATGAGGACTTAACCTTGGTTAGTCAAGTAAATGATGAGTTTGTCTTCACTATAGTGATAAAATTAATCCTTGAACCTGGTCTGAGAGATTGTCCCCAGCAGGCAAAGCATGATAGATTTTTGTGTTGCTATCATCCAGTGACTCTGTATCATACATCTTTGTTTATGCTATAGGCATAATGATGCAATCCCGCCAATCTTAAGGGTCCTCAGAGTGTTCTCAGCATGTGATTTTGTATTGAAAGCGGACTACTTCTGTATCTTGGCTTTCAAGATGGTGCTTCAGGCGACTGCCTCCAGCAAGACAGAAAAAGACAGTTCCCATATTTAAAGCTATTAATTCAATCAGTGCATCTCCTGTTACTGATTCTTACATACTTGATGCATTCATGTTACTAAATAGGAAATATGGGAAGTACTGTATATTGGCCATTCTACCTAATTCGTGCAAAGTTCAGAGCTGGAGACACATTTTTAAAAGTTGTTGTTTTTTTTTTTTTTTCAAAAACCTTGTCCATACATAAATTGTGCCATGTTTCTATGGTAAAAATCTAGAATAGGTGCCGTCACATTTCATATATTAATGCCTTGCCTGATCTTGAAATGTTTTCCCGCACCTGTAATGTGTCACTACTGTAACACAGCAACACACTGCAATAAAAACTATTATATTCATTTGTTAAAATTATGTGTCCATACACCATCTAAAGAATATTTTTTAGAAATGTATTATGAAGGGTTTTACTTGAAATCAATTTTTAAACAAATTTCATAGTTTATTTTCCAAGACTCATCCAAATTTAAAATCAATCGTTTTTTGTAAAATGAATTACAGTAATCTTAAAGATCTCAGAGTTAATTATTACATTGAATGCACATTTAACTAATAGTTATCATATATTTTATGACTTTGTTCTTTTTTATCTTAATAAACACTCCCTGTTACGGTAGTGACAGCACTGTTACCGTAGTGACTGTACTGCTTGGTCGTGACCACATGATTATGTTTGCAAAGTTGTGCTGTATCTCCTCAACCATATTGTTAACATTAACTCATAACCTGCCTTACAATTTGAATTTTACAAACACAAATGTTTGTAATCAATAAAATGAGATCATTTACTATTTTACATTATTAAAGAGCAAAAATATAGAACATTAATAATCAGGTTATTCACATACTGAAATGATAACCTATATCAGCTCCATCATGGTGCACCTCCAATGACCAACATATAAAGGGGACGGCACCTTGCTCAAGGGCGCCTTGGCAGTGCTCGGGATGTGAACTAGCACCTCCTACTGTCAGTTCACACTCCCAGATCCTGAACCACCGCCCCTCCGGTCCTCAGTCCAAGACTTGGTGAACTGAGCTACTGCCGCCCCCAATCAGCATTATGTTCATATTTTATTATATCATACACTAGCAGAAACCAGTGGAAATTCCACGATAAAACAGACGATATCAGACTTCATACCAATTTGCACAAATTCGCTAGAATGACCCATATACAAAAAATAATCTTTACTTGTGTTTGGAACTACAGTTCTCTAAAATAGTGACTTTAAACCTGCTGTAGATTAATTTTAACCAGAGTTCAATACATCTTTCTCATAGCACTCACTAAAGTAAAGTTACTGTCTTTCAGAATGTAGAATCTAGCTGTTTCTCAGTAGATAGCAGAACATAGCATGCTGATAGTTATAGAGCACTTGTGTTTACTTAGTATGAAAGATGCTCCAGGACATTATATGTCTCTGGCAAGGCGAGGGAGATGCACAAACGCGACCTTGGTTCATGATGCTCGAACACTTAGCAGACGATTTGTGAACACATCCTCTGGAGAAAACAGGCCTTGACCCCATGCCGACTTTAAGAGCAGAAAAAGCGACTGTTTCCGTTTTCTGCTTGCAGTTTCTCTCATCTCCCTCCACACGCCACTTCCTCCATCTTATGCTTTCAAGAGTGAAGTGTCAAAAAACATGGCATCTTACAGCACCCGCTACAACTCTGAAGAAGAGAAGAGGGAGAAAAAAGCTATGCCACCCAGTCAGGGTGATTTAAGGCATCTCAGACGCCTTAGGTATACGACATTCCTCTTCCTCCTTTCACTGATGCCTTTATAAACAAGTTTCTAACGCCCCTGATCTAGTTTGACAAACTTTCTCCAAAGAGCATTTGAAAAGAGGATGAGAAATTACACCCCCACATGTGCTTTTTTTAAGGGCAGCAGAATCAGATTCTTGCTCTTTTTATTTTCAATCACTACCACCTCTGCCATCCCCCTCCCCCGACAGGTCTCCTGTGGTCGCCTCAATGGCACAAAAAGGATGTTAAATCACTAAAAGCATCTCTGAAGAAGGAGAGAGCTTTGTCAACAATATAGTGTCTTTATCTCATTCATTCTCTAGTTTTTTTCTACATGTCCCCAATAAAAGTTTTGGGTCCTATCTGTCGATGACCAGACCACTGGAGGCGGCGTTCAGACCTAATTTATGCTCGCTTGGTTGCTCTTTGAGTTGTAGCAATTCTACTTTCCAACCACCTGGTTTGGATACTTAGTCAGTTTAGAACCACTAACTCCACTAGTTACTGAGGCTATAGCAATATATATCTGCAGAAAAGAACACAGTTAGCAGGAGCTAATGGTTACTCTGATGATACGCTGCTCTGTTTATTGAAAAATGACTCATTTTCACACCTATTTTCGTCACAAATTTTGAGGGATTTTTAGAATAATAGAAATTATAAATGACAAATTACATATTATCACACAATGTTACGTTACAGATTCCGGTACTAATATGGTGATCTACTTTGTGTGGTTTAGACTGTGCAGCCCTGAAGATGGGGCTATTATAATACTCATTATATCAAATGACAGATATACTAGAGTTCATCCATTATGCAGTGCACCCACGGGCCACAAAGTTAGGACTCTAAACACTTTTATACTCACTGGAGAATGAATCCCCTATTAGTTTTTTTTTTCTTTAGCACATGTTATTTTTCTTTGGCAGACCCTCAGACAGAAATGTTCTCTTTGGCTCAATTTCAGCTCCAAAAATGTGTTTTTAATAAGCATTAAAGTCTTGTAGGGCCACTATGGCTTCTCTTAGTTGACTTGTAATTCCTTGAATCTTGCAATTAATCAGTAACTTCACACTAATTTAAAAAATATGCCATTTATTATGATTGCAGACAAATGTAATGGGAACGCCTTCCAAAGACCAAGCCATGATTGTGAATAACAACGTTACTCCAGAGTCATAGTAATTATTTTCCAGAAATTATGAATGATTAATCGCTAATTTAGCATAAAAACACCAAAAAATATGGAAAATGAAATGCAGGTCTTTTATTTGATTCCAATATGTGATGAGTTTGTCATCAAGGTCTCATTCGACTGTGGCTTGAAACCTCAAACTTTTGCATATGTTTTCCAAAGTGCATGTGACATTGCTGAACTTTTAATCCTCTGTGCTAAATAAGAACAGTCACTCTTTTCGTGATCAACTGCTGTGTGCACACATGCTCAAACACCCAAGGATTCATTTTGTTGTGCATTCTATAGACTGACTGGAATTTTATTGGAACCGTGTACACACACAAAGCTGTTAACATTTCTGCCCCGCTCTGTTTTCTGAAGCTTTTCTTGTGGATAAATGTTTTTAAACGTTAAATTGGTTTATTTTATTGCATAAGCTGTGATTGAGACACTGTCTCATCATCCTGTCATTATATGATGTTTAAATACAGAGAATTTTTTTGCAAATAATGTATCATCCCTCAAGCAGATTATAGATTTATATATAAAAATAAAAACCATTTCATAGAAAGTTAAAGATGTAATATGTTGCATTCCACGTAGAATACATTGAAAACTTTTCTTTTTCTTCTTATATAGCTGTTTACTTTTTGTCCAAAGTTTTCAATGCCAGAGAAAGAGAAATCAACAGACCAAGCATACCGTAATAAAACATACTGTAATAGCATCATGGAGTTGTGTGACATTTGGTTTTGTATGTTTTTCCAGGTTGAGATGAAATTAAAAGTTCTGGAGGCCAAGCACCAGGAGGAGAAACTAGTGATGCAGCAGCGACACGATGGAGATGTTGAAAAGGTAAGAATAAAAATAACAGTATTGCATATTTGTGCTGTTATCTTGTCATTCTTGACATCAAGGGCTGAAACAGTTATTTTCAGTCATTACATGTCATTAAAGAGCCAGGATTTCAAGTGTGAAACCCAAACTCAGTTGGTACTTCCCAAATAGCAATGACACAACTGAAAATGCAGAATCCTCAGTTTTTCCTTATATTGAAAAATACCACAAATAGAGTTTCAAACGATTGGATAGTTTCTTATGCTGTATCCAGACTTGTAACTTTGTTAGCATGTGTGCTCCTGAAAAGAAGTTAACCAGGCATTATTTGCTTTGGTGGCTAATGACAAGGAAAGGAGCAAAATCACCTCTTCTTATTGGCCCATCCACAAATAATCAGCTCTTCAAAGCTTTGTTGTCTGCTGAAAATAATGGTAGAGCTGGATTGTTTCAAACGAGTTGCCCATCACTTAAACTGCAGATCAGGCGCCTGGGATCTGTCACATCCTCGCTATGACTTTCCTTTGCTGCCACAGAAGCTTTTAATAAAAACAGGCACAACACAACACGTTTCTCTCCACTTTAAGGTGCCCATTGTTTCTTTAAATTTAACAAGGGACAGGTTGACAGCCAGCTTTCTCCCTTCTTTAATTACATACAGATTTCAAATTATGTCTGATTTAATTTTGCTCTGAGTTTTACCCTGCATTTACCCAAATGTCATCAGACGGAGACAGATTTTGGTGTGCTTCTGCCTTGTCAGTCTCCTTATAAATAATGTATAGAATACTTGCCACTGTCCCTGCTAGGAATGGAGAGGGCAATGACAAAACTGCCCTGTGTATTGTAAGTTAATGGTTGTAGATCATTACTCTGATTTCAAAATATTCAATAACTTCAGGTGATGAGGCACAAATTGTATTGGTGTATGATATCTGAACATGGTCAGAGAGGCACAATAGCAAAAGAGCATGCAGCACAAAACAGGAAATAGTCCTTAGTTATTGTTATCTTTTTGTAGTGGGACATCACTCTTTATGCACTGTAGGTTATTCATGTGTTTTCTTTAGTTAAATTACTCCTTTCATTGATAATTATGGCCAAATCTCTGGACAAACTGCCTGGAACCCCTCGCATTAGGGTGTCTTATGAAAGCCTGAAATGGCAACCTAAAAGCTGTAATTTCCCACAGCCTGGTGCACTCTCCCTGGACCTGACACCGTGTCACCGCCTTGCATGTTGGACCTCTACAATGGAGACAGCTTCTGGGTTGGCAAAAAAAAAAGTGTGTCCTTGAATGTTCAGTGAACTTTAGCCACCCTGTTCTCCTTTCATCTCCCCCATCCCGTGCACACAGCATGAGAGGCCCAGCAAATAAGTGCACTTGGCTAAAACAAAATGCTTGAAATAGAAAAAGTCTTATAGGCTTTGTGACACTTAGATGGAAAAATAAGGTTGCTGTATCTGCTTTTTCAGTCAGAAAATGTAGCCTCTTTTGGTGTTGGATGAGACAACTTGTTGTTGTCTTCTTGCTTTGATGAGGGAGATCAATACCATAACCAGTAATTCTGAATCAGAAGTTGTATCTGTATTTTAAGTTGATTTCTGCATTTTTAGAGTAAGCAGACTGCAGGATTATCATACCTGTAGAGTACATGGAAGCATACTGTGTGAGGTTTTTAGAACCAGTTACAAAATGTGCAGTATACACTTCCTTAGTTCAGGTTCTTTATGTACAGGCATACAGTATATTGGAGGCAGGCCAATTAGTCAATTTGGCCGATCAATCTTAACTAATCATACATTTCACAGTATTGGTTGATCTCAGCTGCACCAGTTTCTAGGGGAAGCACTGCCAGCGTTATTAAACCTCTCAACCAGAATTAGTTACTCTGGTGGAAAATAGTAGCTCCAAAATTAACATTTGCTCCGATCTAAAATAATCTTTCATAGTAGGTTTGATCAGTTCGATATTTATTATATCCTATGGGTTTGCTGGTCAAAATTAGATGTATGTAATTCATTTATTTCATTCATTATTTTGTCATAGAACAATTCTTTTTCATAAACTATAGATCCACTCTCCATCAGCCTAGATTATTCTTTCAAGTTATGTGGTTGAACCATGACACCTTCCTTCCTCCACCTGGAGGATGTTAGACTGTTCTATTTCACTGGAGCTCCAATTCTCAATAGTCTAATTTCAATAATTATTCACAGATGGCGGCAGCAAACATATGCTGTTACTTCATCACACCTCAGCACAGGTGGTTGAATTTGCTGCCATTATACACAGTTAGCCTCTGGTCTCTTTGGGTTTAGAAATGCATGTGGAAGATGAAGTCTTGTCTGTTCATTCAGTGAATTATGTGTACAAAATATTCCTATAAATTACCATATTTAAAGAGGAAAAGTTTCCTGGTTTTGTGAAACGATTGAGTGTGATGACCTGATGTGTCGTAATATTTACAATCAGACTGAACAAAAATGATTTATGAGTCTTCTTCATAATGAAAATATTTACAAATACAACTTCTCATTAAAAACATCAAATCTCCTTTTGTTTGTGGAGGTTGTTTGAATACCAGCGAACTTCGTCTGTCTTAGCGTATTGCTGTGTTTCTTGATACATTACTTCACCTGTAGATCAGAGTCGACTAATGACCACAAACACACCGTGGTGTCTGCGTTTGTCATCTGAGTCTATAAATCTGGAGCAAAATTCAAAATTTGTATTTCAGCTTGCTACAATAGTGACTGATGGATATAAAACATTTCACCAGAGACACTGGATCTGTTATAATGTGAGATATGCAAAAATAAGGACCGATAGCCATTTATTGAGCAGTGAAAAGCTGAACATTCTCCTGCCTGTGTTTAAAAACAACCCTCCCCTGCCTCTGATTAGATTCTGGACCGAAAGAATGGTGAGATTGAGGAGATGAAGAGCATGTACCGGGCCAAGCTAAAGGAGTCTGAAGAGATGATCCGTAAGCTGGAGAAGAAAGGTGAGAGGTCAACGGATTGCAGGGTTAAACTGGAAGGATGTTTACGATAGTGTCTCTGAACACTCAGTGTAAAAGCCCAAAAAGGCACAATTACACATGAAACTGCGCCGGCGTAAAGTGATGTTTTCCAGCTGTGCTGCGAAGTTTAATAGCATAATGTGGGCCTGTTTACTCATTCACTGTTCTGTTCTCATCCTCTCTAATATTCTGTCCATATTACAAAGTGTTTCACAAGAGAGACAAACTTGCCAAAGACAAAAGCTACTGGACATTTGGTAGAAGCAGTACCTTTACTGACCTTTGCTGATGTTTTTTGCTCTTCGCATCAATGAGCAAGCTGTGAATGGTTGCGTGTGTGTGTGCGCTTGTGTCCACCCATCTGCGTAAATAACCTGAGGCAGGTTTGTGTGTCCATGTACTATCCTCCACAGTTCAAAGTGTGCTGCGGGAATCCCAGGTCATCCACAAGTGTAAAGAGGAGCAGATCACTGAGCTGAAGAAAATGTTGGATCAGAGCACAGACTCCATGAAAAACGACTGGGAGAAGAAGGTATGAGAAGAAGAAGTTGAAGGGCTTGGATGTTCTGCACCCCTACCTCCTGCAAGCTAAAGAGTTTTTCGGGTTACACTCAGCTGCAAGCAGGCAGACTGCTGTACTTCCATAAAACATTATTCTTTCACACTGTGCTTAAGTTATTGCAAATTTTATCACTAATAAAAAATAAATACTATTTGCCCAGGCTAAATAGTGCTGCAGCTGCGAGAACGCTTGTCTTTTCAGTCTCTTAACATGAGTTGAGCAATAATGTGGAACCAAATATATTAGATTATACAAATGAAAATATAAATGGTGACAACAGAAGTAGCTAACAGTAATCAAGCAGATACTGGATGGAAAATGTGTGACAGAACTTGTACGTTGTCATTCTATCCTTGTCCAGCTGCATGCTGCCATGACAAAGATGGAGCAGGAGAAGTTTGACCTGCAGAAGAAACATACTGAAGACATCCAGGAGCTGCTGGAGGACACCAACGTCAGACTGGCCAAGATGGAGGCTGAATATAAGGCCCAATCAGAGGCAACTGTGAGTATAGAATCCATAATGTGTGTTTGTGGCTGTAGGTTTTGGATTTAATTACTGACCAGTTTAAAGGAAACTTTATTTTTGTTGTTACACTATCATTCAATTACTGCATTTGATAATTTGCATGCAGTTTAGCTCAAACACAATTAAGCTAACAGTTGAACAGTTCCACACATATGTGACCACATCTTCACACCAGAGGCTCAAACTGCACCACAACATTAAAGCATTCAAGATGCCAACACCAGACTTTCACAGGATTCTGGGTATATTTTTTTATGAAGGTCTCACTTTTTTCAGCTTTTGTTCAGAAGCTTCATACGTCTTTCATACCACTAATTGTAGAACCGTGACCTTCGCCACTCCGTTAATGAAAAGAGACAATCTGTAGCTTCTGCATGGCAATTATTCTCATACCATGTCTTTGAAAAGTGTGTGTGTGTGCGTTAAATCTTACACCTGGCAGTGGTCACGCTCAGAGATGTGCATGCGTACACACACCTCCTCAAGCATCTGATTCTTTGATGTTTTATTTAAGGGCTTTGGTTTTGAGTAAAACTTGTACATTTAATTAGCTGGGACCATCGACACCAGAGACCAGGCGAATGAACTTCATAAATAGTATTGTTATCTGTATCAACATTCAAAGGCTGTCATACATACACATATTGCTTCTGGCTTTCATCTGTCAGCAGGCCCACATTTAAGAGGCATCAAACACTGGACAGTGTGGGCCGGTGGTAAGGCCCCTCTTAATAATTAAGGACAGAACATGCCCCAGAGAATGAAAAGAGCCCTCTGTCACTGATTATTAGTGGCTCTCCTTCTCTGAGCTTCTGCTGGGCTGACCTACACACATATAAACAGATAGACACACACACACACCTTTTGTTGCAAGTTCAAAGTGGACCTTATCTCAGGTGAATTATTACAACACCCTTGTGTCGTGGTTTTTAAGATTAATCCTTTCCTGTCAGTGTGGTCTTATGTTCTTTTACTATGGAAATTTATATATTTTTACCTAAAAGACATTGGTCCAAAAACCAGAATTTATTAACCACACATTTTATGCTGTTTGAATATTTGCCACTCCTCTGATTCAGCTGTGAGGAGCTTCGGTAGCTGTGAGTGTTTGGTTTGTTTGTTAAATGATGCTATATACTTATCAGTTTCAGGCCGCTGCTCATCCCTCTGGTTGCTATGAGGGCGAGAGGGCTACTTAAGAAAAGTTCAAAACCAGGACACAATGGGAAAAGTTTGCTTAGTTCACATGCCAAGATAAACTCTGTATGATGATTTATCTGTATTCAGATAAAGTGGACTGGATCTGATTTAATAGCAATGAAATGAAGAGTATGCCACAGCCCAGTGTTACCTCGTTGGTTTTCTATCCAAAGCAGATCAAAGTTAAATATGATGTATGTTGTTATCTCTTGACTTTACTACGTCTATAAGGCAGAGCAGAGAGAATGAACAACAGATCCCACCAGACAAGAGCAGCCCGGAAGGACTGATAATAAAGATATAGTTTACATCATCTGGTTATAGCTGAACTTATCTTGTCTGCTTGTCACTAATATTTTGGTACCTTTTCTTCCAAGACTGTGTGTAATGTAACTGAAATTAATTTGTCTATATATTTATTTTTTAAGTCAACAGCAGCTTACATGAAGATATAATTCTATTCTGCAGTGTTTTCAAAGTTGTGTTGTGAGTTGTGACTCGATATGATACAGAAAAGTAATTTCTTTCTGTTGTTAATTGAATTTTTTGGTTGTTTTTTTTGCTTTCATAGAAACTAAAAAATATCCTTAAGTTACCTTCAGTGAATTCTGGGCACAGGTTGGGAGCCTCAATGCCCATATTTTCTTAGATGTGCTTCATGTTGTTTGAAGTTTTTCTTCTGTTTTCCAGTTGTACATCATCAGATGGTCCTTCCATTATTCATCCAGCTGATTCTTGAAAGTGTTCAGTGTTGGTGTCGTCACCACTTCCTCCGATAGACTGTTCCATTGATTTATAACTCGGTTCTTGAAAGATTGCTATCTAATTTGTGTTCTGGGACGCTTCTTGGCAAGCTTAAAGCTCTGGAGGCTGAATCAACTGCTCGATCTAGAAGAAATGCATCTTATACGCCTCTATCCTGTCTCTACCCTGAAACATACGGTTTGGAGACTCAGCCTGTGTAGTCTCCCTTTGTAGTCAAGATTTTTCAGTGATGGAATGTATCTGGTGCCTTAACGCTGCACATTCTCAATAGTTGTGTCTTTTTTGTGGATAATTTTGTAATGTTCTTTTTATAGATGGGTTTTTGTAGAGGGTTGTTGTAAATGGATTTTATAGATATCAATCAGTCTGTGGGACTTTATTGGAAAAAATTATTTTCCCCCATTTTCAAAGACACTATTCATTCCAAATCTGCAATGCAAGAGAAACTCATAATGTACCTCCTGTAGTTTGCTCTTCACACTTTGTAATTCTTCCAAAGCACCTAATGAAGGGACCTAGTTTGAGGACGTTTCCAGGTGTGTCCAATCCAGCTTCAGCATAGAAAGACACTTCTTCTCATCTCCTGCCAGAGTGCTAAGTGTCAGCACGCGTCCCAGCATAACACAACAGCCCCTTGTTCCTTTTGTTAGCACCCTGCACTGCTAACACAAAGACGAAACTCTCACCAGCCTCATACGCATCACTCCCTCCTGCCATCATCCTTCCCTCTGTCATCGCTTGCCTCTGTCATCATCCAGATGGACTAGCATGCTACATCTGTAATAAGCGCCTCGTCATCCCCTTTATCAGCCTGCCCACACTGCATTCCAAGCTGCCACAAGCACATACACACACAGACACACACATGTACATGCTGTGGGACTGCACAGAACTCTTTCTTCATCAGCTCTACCAGAGGACACCTGTATTAGCTGGACGTTAATCTTCGTCTTTGTTGAAAATCCAAAGTGAACGATTGAGATTTCCAACTGAATAAAGTTGAATGAAATCTAATTTGTGTCTCAACACATGTGCTGTAATCGGTATTATAAGATTTTTGAAAGAAAAAACACACAATTTCCTGCACAGTTTTCTTATATTTAAAGTTTATTCCACTCTATTGGGTTCATTGTTGAACACAACAAACTTTGATGTACCTGTGTACTTCTGTGGGTAAAACAAAAATCGTACAGTACAACATGTTTTTTTGCTTGTGAATAATGAATGGTGGTCCTTGAGATGGGCTGTGCAATGCCTTCATTTTGATGGGATGCTTGCATGGATGCTCACAATAGTCTTCACTTCACTGTGCATGATAAGTTGTCAGAGGAAGAAAGAAAACAAGATGGAACTAGAAAATAAATAAAATTGTTAAGTGATATCTAATGAAATATCAGAATTCAGATTTTGCATCCTCATGGGGGTAATAGGGATAAGTCCCACTCAATCTATTGAAATTGAACATACCCATGAACTGAATATAATCTCTGAAATATTTTCACAAGATATTTTTGTTTTGTTGCATTAAGAGTGTTTTGAATTGATTTGTTGATACAGCATTTGTTCAGGGTTTTTTTTTCTTCGAAACACATCCTCAGAGAATTCCAGTGTAAAAACCTTTAATTCATGTAGTCATGATTAGCATGCAGTATATTCTAATATGTAAATAAAACACAATTATATTATGTAGAATTTCGAAGTTACAAGATCAAAGATGAAGTCAGAGGCAATGTGTCAAATTGTGAAATTCCATTCTTTCTTATGAGCAACCTCTTCAGCATGTGACCTCTCTATGGGACCGCATGCTTCTCTGACCCATGACATTTCTCTCAGAATGGTGGCTTTAGTGGTTCAAGCTGTTTGGTTTAGTGGTTTCTACTGTATGCTTGTGGTTCAGGAGCAAATGAGGCGCGAGCTGGAGCTGCGAGGGAAGCAGCAGTTGGTGGAGGTGGAGAAGGGCAATGCACTGTGTCAGAAGGTGACACAGGAAAAGGCCCGGCTGGAGATCCAAATTGCATCCATCAGCCTGGAACTGCAGGAGGCCAACAAACGGTGTGTAATGTAGTTAGCAATAAAGGAGGAAGAAGTGTTTTTGAAAAAAGGGATAGTCTGCATATCTAGGTTGTCAAAATCTGCCTTGTATTGGAAATATATAAAGGCGTTAGTGTGAGTATTGACTGTCTTGTCACACTTCTCACCTGTGAACAGATTCAAGATTCTGCAGACGGAGAAGAAGCAGCAGAGTGAGCAGCATGAGCAGATCGTACAGAAGTTGATGGCCAAACATGAGACAGACATGAGCCACTTGCATCAAGAGCATTCTCTGTCAGCTGCTAAGGTGGACATTACACCCTACATGGCTAGTCATACCAGCCTATGAAATAAGTTCACTTTTTAGTCACGCAAAATACAACATTGCACCAAATATACCTTCATATTTTTCCTTTTATGTTAATTCTCGCAGGCTTCTGAGGTGATAGATGACTTAGAGAAAACTGTAGTTCATCTCAAGCAGCAGCAGCTGGACAGCGATCATCGAAGACACCAGAAAATCAGGGTACAGTTTGAGTGATGGTTGATACGTGCATCCCTTTATTTGTTACTTTTTGAATACCATTTATGAACATGCATAAAATTACAGAGGTTGTGTGATCTCCACTTCTTTTCAGGATCAGGGGATGAAGTTTCAGCAGGAAAAAGATGAACTGCAGATCAGCTGCGATAGAAAGGTGGTGTAGACCAGTTATCCTTCAGCAAAAGTGATCCATTTAGCTTCTGCTGTAGCTTTAAAACTGCTTTGGACAAAGTTCTTACTTTCAAGTAGAGGTGAAAGCCTGGAGTCGTAGGCTCCTTCTGGTTGCCCTTACTTTTATTCTCTGCTCTCTTAAAATCTAAGCTGTAATTAACAGGTACATGTAGGACTGGACATAAAAGCAATAGGGATTATAATCGAGCATAGAAACTCTATAGGACAGTTGTAAGCAAGCACAAATCAACTCGTACAATCACTTTGAGGAACAGGGAATTCAAAGGGGACAATCTTTTGCCAGTGTGCCTGGGCATACACTTACTGTATTTGCCCCTTTTTACTCTGATCTTTGCTTTTAAGAGACCCTTCAAAGCCATTGAGCAGCTGTAAATCCTAAAGCATGGCGGACATTGTTAATGACCTGATCCAGACCAGACCAATCCAGGTTTTTAAGACCTGCTGCAGCTGGGTTAGCTTGAAAGTGCATCAGTCATAATATGTACACTGGTGGCAGGCAGGCACAGGCTTATTTTACTGGAAAACGTCCTTTTGCAAGGTGATACGAGACAAAAACGCTGAAAAAGGAACTATTTGTTCATTTTCTATTTTGCTTCCCCTTAAAAGATCTTCATTCCATTCTTTATGAGAACTAAATAAAATTCTTGAAAGAGGCCGGGCTGTGCTATCTGGATAAAAGAAGGGCCCATATGGCTGCCATAGATCCGGAATGAGAGGCCCTCTGTACAGAGAGATAGGCTCTGACAGTACAACCGATGGGGTGGTAGAGAGAAGAGATGCACCAGATGCACGAGTTCACAGGCAGGACAGCTTTGCTGAGTGATGCTTGATGGTGCCTGCTGTTGCACTTACTTACACCTCTTTCTCTCTCCTGTTCTCACCCTCTCCCTCAGGTTTTCACAATCCATAGTGAAGCAGAGAAAGAGAGAACAGAGGCCAAGAGGAAGATAGCCAAACTGGAAGAGACTCTCAGGTACAAATACACAGAAGTAACAAAAAAATGTATTTGAAGCCTCAAATTTGAGTGTCACAATAAATTTTTATTTGAATTTACAAAATGTTTTCATTTAGTACTGAGAAAGTACACAGTCTCCAAAAAAACTATAATTGGTATTATGTTGTGGCTTTTATTCTGTAAATTTTATCCTCTGCTTTTGATTGGACACATGCTGCAAAAAACAAAAAACAGCTCATTTTGGATACACCACCCACTTAACCATTCACGTAGCCGACATCCAAAGCCAGTAGCTTGAGCCATGTTCACTTAGCTGTGTATTTTAATAGGTTTAGAAAAGTTCAGACACATCAGGGAGCACAAAAATATGTGTCTATGTGTGGCCTTCTTCTTTCTTGCCCAAGTTCCTAACATAATGGTCTAATGACCACCATCAAGCCTGAGAGACTGTGGGTAGGTGTGCGCTAAAGAAATGCTGCCCTAAACAGATCATTGGAGCACAAACACAGTGATGGTGCCCAAGATTATTAGACAGGTACATGGATTTGGGCTGATCACTTTTGTTCACACATATAATAGTAAAGCACTTACTTTAAAGTTATACTTGATGCAGATTTTGTAAGGTTATGTTTACATGATGTGTTTTTGACTGCTGTGCATGAATTCTCATTCATTAATTCATTTTCTACAACCACTTCTTCCATTGTCGCAGGTCGTGGGGTTGCTGGAACCTATCCCAGCAGATTTTTGGCGTAAGGCACCATATAGACCAGGCGCAATGTCAGTGCACTGCGGAACCACATATGGGACAGACAAACGGGCAATTTTAGACCTGCCAATTCACCTGAAATGCATGTTTCTCTCCGTGTTCTCTCCACAGACACAGGGAGAACATACAAACTCTGCACAGAATGGGACTTGAACCCAGAACAGCCTCGTTGTGCGGCGACAGCGCTACCCACTGCGCTGCCGTGCCACAAATGTATGAATTCCGATCTAATTTAAAGTTTTAATTTAGCAAACAAACCTCTGAACTCTCAGATCCTTTGTAGAACTCAGAGTCGAAGTTGAGAGCCAGGAAACTGTAATGAAGTTTCAGAACTTCATGCCTGTTGGACACTACAGACAACATAAACTTGAACACACTGCAGCCAGTCAGCCAGGCAGTACATTCCACTGGTAATTAATCCCATACTGGACCACATTATTTTGTCACAAGCAAGCTGCAAAATCAAAAGTAGAATTCAAGTGGAATTGTTAAGTACAATAAAATACAATGTGTATTGAACAGGACGGTGCAGTGGGTAGTGCTATCGCCGCTCAGCAAGGTGGTTCCAGGTTCGAGTCCCGCTTTGTGCGGGGTTTGCATGTTCTTTCTGTCTCTGAGTGGGTTTACTCCAGGTTCTCCAGCTTCCTCCCACCTCCAAAAAACATGCGCTTCAGGTGGATTGAGCTTTCCAAATTGTCCATAGGTGTGTGTGTGTGTGTGTGTGTGTGTGTGTGTGTGTGTGTGTGTGTGTGTGTGTGCGTGCGTGCGTGTGTGTGTGTGTGTGTGTGCTTTTCTGTGTCTCCATGTGGCTCTGTGGTGCACTGGCGTTATGCCCGGAGTATACCTTGCCTCACGCCCTCAGTCAGCTGAATAAATGAATGTATTTAACAACTCCAGCCATTCACAGCCGAGGCCCATCACCAGTCGCTTTCATCTGTGAGAGATTTTAGCTATTGGTTACGTATAAGCACTCAAGTGATTAAAAAGAAGTCAAGTTGTTTGTTTGTTTTGTTTTGTTTTTTTGCAGCTCCTCATCAAGAACTTCTTGCCTAGAGATCTAAAGAGGAAAAGTCCTCCTTTAAGTATCTTCTTAAAACTCACTTTTAATTACTTTTTCTTAACTGCTGGTATTTTTTTTCTAAGCTTTCAAATTATCTTTATTTTGTTCAGATTTTTAAGTTGGTTTTATTTTTATTTCATTTTTTTTTTTTATTCTATGGAGCACTTTGTTTCCAAACAGTGCTTTAATAATGAAGTCATCATTATTAATGGCCCAGGCACATTGTGTCTTAGAAAAATGTACTTTAAATGTCCTGAAAACAATCTTTTTATGTGTCAATCAAAGATGAAATTTATTTTTGAACACTGTTATTTTTACAGTTTCCTTGTGTTTCCGTGTTTGAAGCAACATGACTACAAATGTAGCTGTGTAGCAGTTTTTAATGTTCAGTGTTGAGATTGCAGTGGGACAAAGTGCTGGCTTATTGTTTGTGCTCATCATTGTCAGCCCGGCTGCAGAGGACGAGCTTAAACGCAGCAGACGGATCTGTTTCTGAATCAATTATCCTTGTGTTAGTTTCAGTAAGGTGCCAGCCATTTCCTCGTTTATTGTTAAACACTGAGAAACAGTCAGTTGCCCATCAGGCTATTTGTTAATTAAGTACTCAAGACACACACAAACACACACACACACACACACACACACACACATATGCACTTACACATATCAGTGAGGAGTACGATATCTGTTACCTGCTAAATGTGATCCAAGAGAACTTCAAAGTCAAAGCGAGACTGCACACAAGGTGTGTTTGTGTGTGTGTACGTGTGTGTGTGTGTAAAGATGGTGAATAGAAAAATTAAACAAAATTAAACAAGAGGAGCTGTTCAGTGTGCCTGCCATGTACAGGTTTTTACATCCGCGAAGGGGATTGTGTTGTAATTGTCAGTGTTTGTGTGTCTTTCCATCCGTTACTCCGCCAAATATCTTCTCAACCATTGCAGATACAAAGATGAAACAAAAGGCACATTACATTACAAAACGGAAGAAAATGAGATGATGATCTTGACCTTGAGAAAACTAGGTCAAGGTCAAATTTAAACTTTTGTACACTCAGAAACCGGATAAGGTAGAAAGACGAGGGAGAAGGCCAGTGAGAGTAAGACCATAAATCAAAGCTAGTGCTTAGATCAATGATAGTAGGTCAGAGCACTAGCACTAGCTTTGATCTTTGACCTACGCAAGTAGGTCAGGGTAAAATTTTGAATTCAGGGGTGTCGCAGGATGTTGCAGTTTGTGACTGCCTTGTTGAAAGTTGAATCTGAAGCAAATGGACTTCTGTTTTCAGGCTCAACATCAGCGTTCATCCTGGGAATACGGTGGGAAGGTGTTGTGAAAATGATGCAAGGAGAGAACAGCAAATACACAAATATAAGTAATCCTTCCAGGCTGTAGGGTGGCGGGACTTCTGTTTAACTCTGTGACAGCCAATGACGTAATAAATTTGCTTGTTTTTGACATGTAATAGGCCAATAATGTAATAAAAGTCCTGAACTGATAAAATAACTTTTGCCAATCACATAATAATTTATTACAAACCATAAACCCTAATTTTCACCTTATTAGCAAACGGTATTACGTTATCAGTTCAGGACTTTTGTTATGTTATTTGTCTATTACAATTCAAAAATGGGTACTTTTATTGTTATTACAGTATCGGCTGTTATTACGTTATTGGCTTCTTCACCCTAACCCAAAACAGTCCACTTCTGTTCAAGCTTAAGGGTTACCATGACCTGGGTGAATGAGGACATTCTACACCAACAACCCAGTTGTTCATGTGTAGCAGACATGCCTGTTGTCTATAGATATATTCTTTCTTTTCAATACAAAGAGAAATTGCTCCATCCTATCATATAGAGCAATTTATAGCATACAAATAAGTATTGCTATAAACATCTGAGTTCTATAGCATCAACAGCAACATAAATAACTACAGCTTAACAAAGAGCAGCTTTCTCCTTTCTTTCATCCTCTTGCGCCTCAAATCATTTCAGGGTATTAGTATTGAGATGGAGGGATGCATCAGTGAGAGGAGGGGTGGGGGAGTCATCTGGGGAACAACTTGCCTCCTGTTTCACCAATGACTGCCAAGCAACAACAGACAAATATTGGAAAATTGCATGAAAGTTTCAAGAAGGGTAAAAGATAAACAGCTGGTCTATTTGTCCGTGATCATTTTTTTGCAGTCCTCCTTCCTGTCGTTTAGCACCTGGTGAGGTTTTCAGCTCGGTTTTCAGCTCGGTTTAGCACCGAGCTGGTTTTACCAAAGCCACATGATTGTTGCGATTTTAGAGCGGAGTTGTTGCGTATCTGATTGTGTAAGTTATCCTCACTGGGTCCGTTTGTGCTGTTTGGAATGGGAGCTGGAGGGAAAGTGTGGGTCCTTTCATGAGAGGCTTGCACATGAGCTGTGAGAGTACCTGTCCAAACCTGTCTATGCTTTCATGTATGGGGCGTGTAGAACTGATTCTTTATCCCCCACTACCCGCTCAAAGAAATTCTAACTCTCCTGATTTTTTACTATTTGTCCAATTCCTTTTTTTCCCACAACAAAAACCAAGCTGCTGCTGAGACCACCGCTCACCACTCATGAAAACAGTGCTGTGTCATGGTTTCTCTGTCAATATGGACTGGCTGCTTCAATGCGATAGTGACCCCTCTACTCTTAAACTTATGGGATGCAGCCAGTATATCCTTGTAAGTTATTTTGCATGATTGCAGTAGGGGATGAGTGAAACAGGAATGGTGGTCCATAGAGGGATTACGGGCAGCCACAGAGTGATGAGCATCCAGAGCAGGTGGGGGTATGGATCCTGAATATTAAGAACCTCACCAGGGCTCGATATTTTACTCCCGTGGCAACTCAACTGAAACGATAGGATGAATATGGGTTAAGTACCAGTTCAATATCACAGACCTGACCACAGGGACATTGTATGAAGCTCTATAATCAGAGTCTCTTAGCATGTATCATCCCATTCCATCATCAAAAAACATTGAAATGTACCTTTTATAATCAGACATGCAGGCATAAATGTTACCTCACTATAAAACCCAGAGAATCTGTTTTAGTAGGGCTCAAAGTTAATAGGGGTATAGTGCTAAGCATACTATCTGTTATTATGTGGGAATTTCAAATGTAGCACATCTAGGCAGAGAGTGCCTAGATGCTTCTGATTGACACCGATGCTGAAGAAGAGAAAGACAAGTTCCTTTCTGAAAAACAAAGCAATTAGCTATCTTTAAATCAGATTTTTGTAGCATTATCTCATAATGTAATGTGTCCCTGACTGATATTTTTGTGATATTTTTATACCACACTCTTATTAAATGTCTTGCCCTGCCTACGTGATTATCACTCGTAATAACATTTGACTTTCTCACATTACGCTAGCTCATTTACAAATGTGCACTGACAGTATGAATTATTACCAAGGCAGGCATAAGCGAATTCATCCACTGAAGTAATTCAATCATTAGATGGTCTTTAGGGCTTTCATTGTTTTATTTCAGCTTCATTTTCCATTGCATAATGTTTGCGGCATGTAAACACAGTTCGTTTTACTTGAGGGACTCGTGCCTCACTGATTTAGAACATTATGCTGTCGTTTCCATTATTCATGAAGGCAAATAGAATCTAAAAGCAAAAGCAACAGAACCCTCTTCAGTATCATATCTTGAGTAAATTCTGTTCTTCATCTCTTAACATTTTTTATATCACATCATCTGTGCATTTAGTGTTTCTGTGCTCTAGTATACAAAGAATAAATAACATCCATCAAACTATGAACTTTACTGAGGAGAAAAAAGATTTATAGCAATATTTAATAATTGATCTCAGAACCATTTTGTGGTTTATATTTTTTTCTGTCTCTCCCATGTTGATCCACCCACGTAGAGGTACTGATAGCCTGCACTGCACCAGATTCCTCTTAATCCTGTTCTCTCTCCGTGTGGTGTTAAGTTGGCTTTGACACTCTAACTAGTGAGAAGGAAAGTCACTGGTTTCATCCCCAGTGATGATGGGAGTGCAAAAGCTTCAAAGGAGATCATATGTAGACATGAATTGAAATGTCATCTGCCACAGCAACTTTCTTCTCCTCTGCAGTGCCCAGTGATATGCAGCTAATATGGCTCTTATCTTTTCATTTTCATTACCAATTAATACTTTGGTTCAAGAATGGCAGAACGTAGTGAAGTGTGACCACCTCAGTTAACAAAAGTTTAACACGATGCAGTTCAAAAACCAGAAATCTTCAGCGTTGCTCTCATTAGGACTAAGGACAGCAGAAAATATTCACATTTTCTACCATGTGACCAGTGAAACTTTACCATGTTTTCTCAGAAATGCAGCAATTATTTAAATTTCAAATTAGCTTGCTAATAATAGTCAATTAAATCTATCAAGCTGGTGCAATTATTGGAAGAGATAAATAAAATACCAGGAAGTTAAGGCTAAAAGGTTTGTGTTGATGCCACTGTGTTTCACATACAGTATGTGGCCATTTTCTGTCACATCCTGATTTTTGTAAACAGTCGACCTCTGACAGCAGTTTTAAAGCCATTAAGCAGAAACTCTTTTCTGCTCCCCTCTGGAATCTTTGTACACCACTCTTTAATATTTTCTTGCCCTTCGCGGTCTCTCTTTTGTATTCAGTTATTTGTGGTTTCTGTCTGTTTCTGTCTTTATTTTATTTCTCTTTCTGTCTCTCCAGTTCTCTCTCTGGGGATGCAGATGAAAACCAAGCCTGTTTTATTTTTTTTGTTCAGAGGGCGCTGAATATTCCAGTTTTGCATTTTCACTCTCTTTTTTTTCTCCAAGACCCTTTGATGTGTCTGTGGATTCGTTATCATTCCATTTGGATGAGCTCACAGACGCAGATGCACGGGCACATGCACTTTCACACACATCCCATGTGCACTCTGTCTCTCACACTCTCTCTCCTTCTCTCTTTCTCGCTCAATGTCTTTTTATACTAGAGACCAGAGGCATCCAGATGCAAGCCTGCATTCTGGTCTGTTTATCAAGCTTTGTGTTGCTCCACCCACTTCCAAGCCTGCACAATTCTTAAATACTCTGCTTACATGAAACGAATATTTGCATAAGCAATTACAATTGGCTCTGTGTATGTTTGTTTAATGTGTACTCCTGTCTTGACTGTGCTTCTGTGTAAATATTAATGCAAAGAAGGCTCCTTGTGTCTGTCTGTATGTCCAACATGCATAGACGGCATGTGGCATCCTGTGGTTTGGGCAGTCCGAAGAATGTTGACATCCCTGCACCCCTCCTGTCTGCCAGTCCGTTTCACCATTTCTTGCACAAACACTCCTTTCTCCTTGCCACCCTGTCTTCCTCCCCTATAAACAGTCATTTAGGATAGACTTCCTTTTTAGAAAAGGCACATCTTTAATTTGAGCCTCCTCTCCTTCCACTTTACTGACCAGAGATCCATTTAAAGCCAACGGGCCGCCCTGGTGCTGGCACCCCTTTCCTTCCTTACCCTCTTTTGATTTGCTCCGCTAGGCCTCCCTGATCATTTCTTTTCCTCTGTCCTCTCATCTCACTCTCATTGCTGTTTTATTGATTGTGACATGCTGTCTGTCCCTCTACTGACCACCTACGTAGATAAAATACTTTTCAAAATGCACAGTAATTTTCCTAGGACATGCCGAAGCTGCTATGTGTTCACCTGCTCTCTCCAATACGTTTCAGTCTGTCAAACACTTAAAGTTAGCTGCACTGACTTTTTCTAACGTATCCTCGGAGGTATAGGCCCAGCAGCCAGCTCCAACTTAATAGTACAGCTTTCCTCCAGCAGACTTTGAAACTGTGCCTCGGGAACAAAGGCCTATGTACAAGCACATGCACACATTCTCAAGTGAGACACACACCCAATTCATCTCTGCTCTGCCTTGGAAGTTTAAAAAACTTGCTATTTCTGTGTCATCCTTTTTTTTTCCAGCCTCCTCTCTGTTTAAGTCTGTCATTCTTTTTTCCATCTGAGTCTCAACATATCCTTTGTGTCTGTCGGAGCCCGGAAGCCAGTCATGCAACGACTAATTAATAATTAGAGAGTACATAAAATTGGGAGGGGAAAAAAAAACAATTCCATCTACCTTTGATGTCCAACTTCAGAGAGACCAAAATTACAAAGAGATCACTATAAAGGGGAGAGAAAACTTGCACATTCCTGTTTCAATCCTCTGATTTTGCTTTTTATTTCTTTTTTTTTCTTTTTGCTGTTTTTATCTCCTCTGTCTTTTTGCTGGATTTCTTTTCTTTCGTCGTACTCTGTTAACATTTCCTCAGAGTGGCTGCTTGGGCTTGGGTAATGGGAAGTGATTGATCACTTGATAGAAATGGAAACTTTATGAATGTGTGTGTGTCAGTAATGACTACGGATTTTTCCAGAGATATACAGAACAGAAAGTTTGGAGTTACCTGTTGCATTAATGTTTTCTTTTCCTTCTGTCACATTTTTTTTAGCATTGATTAAAAGCAACATCATATAGACCCCTAATTTGTTGTTCATATTTGATCAAGTTTTGGTCCCAAAAAGGAATAATGAAATGAGTAAAATGTCAATTTTGTCAATGGAGATGATCCTATAACCATTATCCTCAGAATACCTGGACAACAAAAGTCTTAGTGTTCTTGAATTATTACTGAATGTCAGGTGGGTTTACAGTTGCCTCTAAATATGTAATATAATGATATAATATTGAAAAAAATTCATAGTGTTCTGTTATCTTTCTATTTTCTAATTCTAATATTCTTTTTTCTTGGACTACACTTTTATTTTCTCTTTCAAAGTTTTAAGACTAGATTTGCAACAGAAAT
Organism: Antennarius maculatus; assembly: GCA_013358685.1. Lineage (NCBI taxonomy): Eukaryota > Metazoa > Chordata > Actinopteri > Lophiiformes > Antennariidae > Antennarius > Antennarius maculatus. The sequence continues at coordinate 11,799,887 of CM023620.1, read as the reverse complement.
GTTCATTCTTGTTCCACATTTAAAAGAGAATCGTGTTTAAATCTGTATGAATTTTTGCTGTGTTTCTAACATCTTCCATCAGTGACACAATGGCTTTTTATTTATTTAAGTGTTACTCAGGTGTATCAGTCTCTTTCTGTTTCTTACAACCTCAGAGTAAGACAGACATTTGAAAATACAGAGCATTCATCTCAACCATCAAACCAATCACAAAGCAGACCCACCATGACTCGTGACATCACTAACAGTGTGGGAGCCAATCCTGGTCCAATATTGAACATACATTAAATAAAACATAAATGTTGAAATGTGAATTACCTCGGGCGATTTGGGGAATTTTTTAGCTGTGCAGGGGAGTGTCTCAGTTTTCTCAGGAACTACTCATCCAAAGGGCTTGAAACTTGTCACTGTACTTCTGTGGGTCCTCGGCAAATGTGAAGTTGATCAGATGAAGGATTGTCGAAAACCAAAGAACAGACAGTTTGGATTTTTTAGATAAGATGGGTTAAGCCTGTGTTATTTTCTAATAACTTTGTCTAACTGGTTTAAACGCTCAACCACTGAAACAGAATATTTCTTCCTCCTGCTTGTCAGCCCAAATGTAAAATCATCCCCACGGTGTCAATTAGGACAAAAGCAACACACACATATAAACACCAACAACATCACACCAGTATATTTTATACCAGTCACACATCGCATTAATATGTTTTCTCTCTCACATTGTCATTGTTGTGCGTTAATAGAGGAATGGTCTTGCAAGAATTTTGGGGGCTGTTCTACAGAGCTGGAAGTCCACAGTTTTATTGTTGCTTGAATATTCTGTAAGAATATGTGTTATAGATTTTTCTCTTCTTTCAGTGGGGACCACCCATTGGCATTATTATCATACAGCACACATGACTAGTGGGGACTGCAGTGAAAAAGTTCATCCTGCTTTAAAGGCTTTTTGTGTAATTTAGTAGGTCCGGACTTTTGTATAACAACCTGTTTATATTTGTAGTTGTATTCACTGTAGCTCCCAGCATGGAATGTCTCCTGTTTAGATATATTTCATATAACATATCATGTTATTAGAACATAATCATTGTATTTTTGTAGAGAATGTACAAATATTTATCCAGACATTCCTATATAGACAGGTTGTAGGCATGGACATGCGATAGAAGCATTTTAAACTAGAATGCATGTGGAACTAAAAATTTCAACACAGTAAACATTCATCACAGAATGATGAAGTTAGATTGTATCTTACATTTTTATGCTCGCTGGTACAGCACATTGGCATAATCACTATGACTGTAAATTTCAAACGCAAATTCTCAGATGGTTTACAAAAATAACTCCTTCGCTCTCCTCCTTCGCTTGCATATCTGTCTTCCTGCTCCTTCCATCCACTCCAACTCACTCCTGTCTCCACACACTGTCAGTGTTAGGCTTGACAGCTGCTTGGTATTTCTGTATATGATGTTGTGGCTAGGCCTCCCGGGTGGAGGCTGACAGCACTCAGTATGAGGCTGTCCCTTCTTAGTGTGCCTGTCAATCCGCTCAGACTGTAGGCACAATGTGACCTGACATTTGCCAGGAATAGCAGGAATGTACCTGTACATTGACAGATTCACACCTGATAACTTGTGGGTTGATGGATTTGCCACGTTAATGTGCTATCACTCCACTTTTCATCAAACTCACAGAAATATTTGGATGCATTTCATGTACGTATACTTTCTTCTTTATTTCTTCCTCCTTGAAAGCACTTTGTAATACTATTTACAGTACAGCACAGCATTGTCCAATCTGCAGCACTATTTTTTTTTATCTCAGATACATCTCTTTCTCTTCCTTCCTCTCACCCAAGGGAGATGCAGAGCCAACTGGACAGAGCCAGGGAGAGCCAAAGGCAGCAGATCCAGCAGGCAGACATGGCACTGGAGCAGTTCAAGAAACAGGTGGAGCTCAGCTCTGAGAAAACATATGCTGATATGAAAATCCAGGTCAGATATACACTACTTATTACATAAATGTTCATAAAAGTACAAAAACATTACACATTCAATTCAAACAGGAAGCACTGTTCACTTAGGCCTGAGGTCTATCAAACACACATGTTCCTTTATCATCCAATACATTTTCTTAACCATAAAGAGAAATTCAGTTGGAAAAACATACAAACACTCATACACATACACGGTGGTCACAGTGAGATACATCCTGACAACACATGCAACAAGACTCCCTCCGGCAGCTTCAAAATTTCTCTATACATCTTCCTCTCTCCCTCACTCCCTTCTCCATCACCTCCTCCTCTTCCTCCTCCTGTGCTGTTCTTATCCTGAAAAGTCTATAAGCAGGAACCGAGAACGTTGCAATCCCTAGGCAACATTTAAAAATGTGATTTTCCAAATAAATGAATGATTAACATACTCTATTCCACATGTTGACCTGACTTTTCACAGTGGGTGTGACTTGGGACAGTTGAGTTTCGATGGAGAACAGGAACACGCCATTCTCATAAGCAGCCAAAATAATTAGTCCATCAGGCCAACCTAACGATCTGTGCTTCACACCGCGTGGGCTGCTTTTCATTTGGACAGTTCTCCTATCAGTTCATGCTAAGTTGTAAAAGTTCTGATACTGTTTCACAAGTCTGTTTGCTATAGGCATTTTTGTCTATCCTAGTTGTCTGCCTTCGTGATAAGCACTGAATGTGGTCTTGCATCTTTTAAAGGGCTGCAGATTTGCAGGTTTTAGTTGCTGATTAATTTGGTTAGTCAGTTTAGTGAGGAGACAAATTTGTGCATCAATGTTTGTGGGCTCACAAAGCAACCTGCACAACCCCAGACAGAATTCTAAACATATGTTGTGTTGAGAAAAAGAGATAAAATATGCAGCTTTTGCATCAGGACCGTTAAAAAGACACCCAAAATACGGAGGCATGGTTTGCCGTTTCTTTGAAAAACATTCACAGGTACTCAAAGACTTTCAGAAAACTATGCACAAATTTCCTAGACTCTGTATGTTTTGGAATTTGCACTGTGAGCACAACAATGGTTGTTGTTCAATTTCCATACAGACAGACAGAAACCTTTGCTTTACTTTCTACATCCCCGTATCTTGAATTCAAGGCTACATGTGTTGGTTGAGTGGATGTGAAATCATGTCATCTTTTCTTCATGCTTCTAAAAAATGCCTGTAGTTTTTGTATTTTTTCCCCTTCTTCCCCCTTGCTCCTTCCTCCTGTCATCATCCCTCTGTCTCATGCTTGTTCCCTCTTTCCCAATGAGCCCCCGGCATCCCAATCTCCAATCTGACTTTATCCTCAACCCACATCAAAGCCACAGGAGGGAGGGAGCCGTCTCTTCTGCAGCCATGTCATCCTCTTGCTCTTTCTCACTCCCTACCCCACTTTTGCGTCGTTCTATCACCTTCTCTTGCTAAGGCTTTAATGTTGCAGAAAGTACTTCAAAAGAAGTTTCTTAACTCCCGTTTTCATCCTTCCATCTTTCCTCTCATCATCTCCTCTCTCTCTGTCTGCAGATGGTGTTATATCTAAATGGATTATCTGCATCGCTCTCTTCTCTCTGTGTCTTTCTCTCATTTCAAAATCAGCAGCCCACTTAGATGACACTTAAAGGAAAGAGTCTGCCCTATTTTGGTTTAAAAAAAAAAATCTAATCTCTGTTGCGTGCGTAGTTCAAAGCAGGCTTCACCATTTTAAAGGGATTAATCAAAAGACGTTTAGCATTTTCATGCTACAACGTTACACACAACATAGCCTGTATACAGAGGAATTCTGCAAATCACATTTCCAATTGTTTGGAATTTCATCACCTCGCTAGAAAATATGAAAAGTCTTGGGCTTAAATGAAGCTGAGTTCAGATAAATAGCTCGAATATTGTCAGATCCATTTTTGGGTAGAAAAGCACAGAGGTTTCAAGAAGCTGCAGCTTCCTTGTTTATAGCTACATCTTATATGTCGGTTTATATCTGAGTCCACAGCCTGAACTGATTTTCTAGCTAATTTGAATATTGATGATCTACAGATATTACACATTCAATATTAATTACACTACTCTGCTTTGATTAATAAATTTATTGAGGTACTGCTAGAGCAATATTATTTCTATTGCATATGATGTAAAGAATGTTTTTTTTTTCCCCTATGGCAGTTCATTAACTTGACATTAAAAGAAAAATGTAACAGAAGCATCACTCTGCTGCAGATGTGTGGTGTTATGTGTCAAATCATGCATGAATCAGATTTTGTGTACTTATCTGTTCATCAACTAGTCCAATGAAAAAAGCAGAAAGAAATCTTCTGTAATATCAAATTTTAAGTAGGAGATTATGTGTGGTTGAAGTGTTCCAGATAGTAAACCCGGTCCCAGTGTTTTTACTCAAATATTTAATAACATACATATCTGACTGTCAATCAAAGTAATATTAAACTTTTTTATGTCCTTGTGCTTCCAGATGGAGAAGGTAGAGGAGGATCTGATCCGCTCCAAGTCCCTCAGGGAGAACCAGGCCAAAGAATTCTTACAGCAACTTGATGAACTCAGACAGAAATATGAGCAACAGGTCTGTGTTAGTTTGTTTCTTAATGTGTACCTGTCTACCTCTATCTGCATGTATGTAATTTATTTGCTTTATTATTATGGTCTTGATGTTGCCATTGGAAAGCCTCTCTTGCCTCATTCATCATCATCATCATCATCACATTGTTATCTTTTTATTATCAGTGAATACTTGGAATACATGTCATCCCTTTGGAATATTCTTAATATTATTTCCCATCTGTTCCATATTATTAATCTCTCATGATAACTGACACACTTTAGATTGGAATGCGGCACATTAAATTTCCTAAATGTTGCCAATTGAAAATTACAGTAATGCAATCTGCATAACAGATGCACTGTCCCATAATCATCTGATCTTAGTCTTCTTCAATTGAGAGTCTAGAAAAAATCTGATTTGTTAATTGGAAGACATTTCTTATAGGACAACAGATTCAATTTAATCAAGGGAACAGATACAATCGCTGCCAGCCAGTTTAACTGTAGGAGGCAGGGAACCAACCTCATGTCCTGTGAGTGGAATTTTTATTCTTACACAATGGGGTTCAATATTTTCTACATGGTTGTTACAGGCATAGTCATATAGCTCTGATAATGGAAGATATTTGAGCCATGTAATACAAGATTAGCACTCACAAATCCCTTGCTTTCCATTAAAAACAAAAAATTCTAAATTTATTTAATTCTTCCTGCAATTGGTGTTTGCTTCACTGATAAAACATCTCTTTTTCCAATTTGTACCCACAGCATGATTTGCAGCCACCAAACTAGCATCAAACCTAAAGGATTGTATTCATTTTTACACTCATTTCAGGCCCAAGTGGCGTTTACACTGTGTCTAATTTTTTTAAGATTGCATAGAATATAACATTAGTGTTATTCTCAAGGGGAGAAAGGGTTCTCTATTATAATTATCGATTTGCTCCGTGGCTGAACATTTTGGTTTGTAATTGCAGTGGCATTTATTGACAAAAGATTCATACTTTTCCATTTTATATCTTTACTATGATTTAAATGGAATTTATAATGTGTTCATAATATTAAAATGCATTTAAATGTTCTGCACACATGTGTTTGGAAGGAAAAAAATGGAGACATTCACCTTTTTAACTCTTCCAGTAAAGATAATCTGTCACAGAGCACACACAGAACCTTTTAAACACTTTATTTTCTTAAAACAGATTGTATGTCTCTCCTAACGATATTTCCATCCCTCTGTAACAGTTCGCTAACTGTGAAGATTTTATCAATGCCATCCTCAGTGCATTGTTCTGAGGAATCTCATATTCCATTTCATCTGGAAAACAGACGTGTAATAAAAGCGTTTCAGAAAATATTCAAGTGACAATTATCTGCTAATACAGTGGGTGGGGGTGCAGTTGACAGTTGAAGCCAACTACACAAGGTTAGCAGCAAATCAGGAAGGCTTTTGTCTTGAAGATAAAAACATAGAAAGATGAAGGGCCTGTCTTTATGATGATGTTGATATGAGCGCTGCTGACATTTGCTACACAGAAACAGTAAAGAAAGAAGTCGAAGAAATATGTTCGTATGCTCGTGAAGATGTGTGATTATTCACAATTTACTGCCATTTTACATCATGTAAACTTTGTTTGCACACACAAATATGATAGCAAGCACTTCTGTCCAGAGAGATTGATCCCACAAGATTTCATGGGTCAAGTTTGTTCATTTAGATGCTCACAATAGAAGTCAACCAATGGCAGCTTCACTCAGACTTTAAAGGGGTTCTGTGTATGAAGGGGTTGTTTTCCAGCTAACCTTCCTGGAAGCCGGATGTCATCATGTCCAGACAAAGTTCTCTTTATTTCTCTTCATGGCATTGGGGTAATGTATTAAAAGTTAAATGGTGTGTTTAGAATCACGACCATGAGAGAATGGAAATCTGAACAGTGTCACACTTCAAATGTTAGATTGGGAGCGTAAATAAGAAAGTGGTTTATAGGTGTTCGTGTGTTTAGATACTGTATGCAAACTAATGTACTGTATACTTATATCACAATGTCAATCAACATCTTCAAACAATACAGTGAGGGCCACTCATGCCATCGTTCTCAGCTGAGGCCAGTCAGGGCTTCTGTTCTTGTACCCCCCCAAGCCAAAGTGAACGAAGACCATAAGACCATCACTTCTTTGCTGTCCTGTCTTATTGTGTGAGCAATACACACACACGCAGCCAAGGCTGACGGAGTCACGCTGTGTTGAAACAACTGACCCTATTCGTCTCTACGGAACCAAGCTGTGCTATAACCAGCTCAGTCTATCCTCATAAACATCACGTCGGTCTCCTTTAAGAGCTCCAGCACCCAGCATCCTCTGCTGCACACTGGCGTTTATGTGATGTCACAACCAGGCTCCATGCTGGGTCTGTTCCTGTCATCTCCTCTCATCTCCATCTTTTTCTTTAGCTGTCTTTTTATAATGGATCTATATTGCCCATATTTTTATTTTCATTTTGCTTCAGATCCACTCTTTGCTGCAAAACCACCATGGCCCGAGACTAAACGGGAGTGAACAGTAAGCTGCAGTGTCCTTGCCCTGTTTCTGTTGCCGCGTGTCCTGATGTCCTGCTGAGTGTTCAAAGCAAGCGCTTGCTTATCGATCTGCTGCAGTATCTCAGTGTGCTGTATAAATCTGACTCCCCCTGTGGGACAACATACTCTAGCAACGGATCTGGCTTGTATCTATTTTGTCTTGAATGCAAAATGGAGATGGTGCCAGTATCTCTGTCTCTGGTACAACAACATCAGCATCTCCATCGAAAGCAAGTGGAAGATGATGCTGACATTCTACTTATAGTGTTTGTCCATGGTATTTTAACAATGTTACTTTCTCTGAGGGTATACTGGATGCGTGTCAGCCATCAGACGGCCATCAGCCGAGTTGCGGAGATAAAATACATCTTTTATTCTGCTGTAATTTAGTTGCTTCCTTCTGAGGGCATTTAGCAAAGCTTGCCTGCCAGAATTAAGTGCCTTTTGTGTTCTGATGGGGATGGAATTTGGCTTCCTGCAGATAACCCCTCCTCCATCACCTGCCCTTAATAGCTTGCAACATCCAACGTTAGGGTAATGGATGGAGCTTGGCGTTGGGCATAGGGGATGTGGATCTCCACTTCTCTGGCAGGCAAGGTAGGGTGCCGTCAAGCACTATGTGCAGGGGATTAGTTTCAAAGCAGGGAGACGAATGGGGCCCCAGGCCCCCGCTGTCCTTTCTCAGCTGGCTGTAGCAGCACGGCAAGATGGTGTGGGGGTCAGTTGTCCACCCCCTTCTCCACCCCTGCCATGGGAGAGTGGAAACAGAACAGAGCTTGAAGCTGGGACCTCCGCTGCAAGGCTCACCTCCCAGCAGGTGATTTCATTCACATTTGTCCTGGACTGCTGATGACAGGATGGTTAAGACTGAAAAATTGGAGAATTCCATTAAAATGTGTTATTCTTACATCATTATGTTGTGTGTTTTGTTGTAACACCAATGAGACTGAAATCTTACTAGCTTCAATATCAATAGTCATTTAGCATTGTCTCAAATTCTGCTTTCTACCCCTCTAGTTTTTGTTTTTTTCTGATTTGAGGTAATAATGACTACATAGTCAATGCCTAAGCCGATTTTCATATGCTGTCAGGGGCATAGCATGAGGCATTGGGAGTTACTGCAGCCAGATGGCTAACCCCTGCCAGCTTGAAGGGATAGCCCAAGCTAACTGCTCTTTTGTATGCCGATAGCAAAATAGGGGGACAGATTTGAAGAAAGAGAGGAGTTGGGTATTGAGGATTGGTCTGTACAATTGTCAGGAGAGGTGGGAGGGCGGTGGAGGAAACCAGATGTAAACACCTCACATTGTGTTGTGCTCTGACAACGTTAGGAGGCGGATAAACTTTTCTCGTTCTTTTTTTTCCCCCATCTTTCCTACGAATTTCGCCAATGTGGTCAGACGCATGGGTGTTCCAGGTGTAGATGAGGGGTAGATGGAATGGGGGTGAAGAAAGGTTGAGTGGATCGCTGGAAGTTGTCATGACGACAGGTTTGCTCTGAGTGTATGTTGCTGATGAAGTCTCTCTTTGCCTGCTTGTCCAATCAGATGGCTGAGCAGCGCATACAGCATGAACAGGAGAGGACGTGGCAACAGCAGCAGCACAGCGCAGAAAAGGACAGCCTGGTCCAGGAACGCCAACGGGAGGTGAACAGCCTGGAGAAACAGGCCAGGGCCAGCCTGCAACAGCACCAACAGCACACCCAGGAGTGGAGAAAACGGGATGCTCAGGTAGGAGGTCTCCACTGATCGGTGTTTGTCCACACACACACTTGCCGACCCACTACTGTCTGCCGGACAACCATTTTGGAGTTTTTTCCACTGATGGTTTCCTGGGATTTGAAAACCTCAGTGGGTAAAGATTCTTTTTACTTACATAGTATCAATATTGTTGTGAATAATTTGATGGACAGCTATTTAGCCCGTGCACAATTTTAATTGAATTTATTATCGGAAACTTTATTTCCGTAAGAACAATGACGCAGACAAGAGTAGAGTTAAATTAACCCAAAACAACTCAAGCTGTGTAAACTTATTGCATTTTTTTCTGACGTTTTTCAAATATTTTTTTTTACCGCGGTACGGATTTCTTATAGAAAAGTAAAGGCTTGAAATTCAAAAACCACAGGAAGCTGGATGAAGAAGGGGGATATCTATTCTATGGCATGCCAAGCTTTCATTTAAACAAAAAACTGGATTGGAGTTCTCTTTTATTTTCAGCTGTATAGTTGTTGACTAGCATCAAGCGCCCTGTACTCCCGCTGAAATGTCTGAATGGCTTTCTCTTCTCACTGCGGGTAGCCTTCAGAAAATGGTAGTTATTCTTTTATTTCACTATTGACGGCCACAATGAGTGTATGCCATTATATTAAGACATCCCTGACACTTTCAGTCTATTCTGTAATAATTTAGGCAAACACGCAGCAGGTCTTTATATCATAGCCTTCTCTCTAACCTTACCTTTCCACAGCCTGGGCTAGCTTGGCGCTCTGTGGGATGCCATTTGACAATCCAGCCCCCAACTGGGTATGTCTTTGACTGTCAAGGCTTTCTGATTAAATGGACTTTCTTGGAGAATTTAGTTTTTCATGTCAGATTTTGATAAGACTTTTTACGATTAATCTTTTTGTTTCCATTTTGATATTTTTGTTCTTGTTAGCGTTTTAACTTTCAACTGTAAAACTACTTTGGAAGTTCCCAGCAAGTTGTTGTTGTTTTTTTTTTAAAGCCCTCTGTTTCCAAGTCAAATATGAAAATATTTTTCACCCATAATCTCTGTGACGGATTGAGGCATTTATTTTGTGGAATGTTAGATGTCAATATTTTTTTTCAAAAAAACAACTATAAACGGCATAGTATAACAAATTTCCTCTCTATATTCTCTTGCTTCATATTTTTATGAAATGCCTTTCACAGTACTGATGGTGCAAGCCTGTTTAGTTTTCTGCAGATGACAGCACAACAGGACTTTCCTGCTATAACATTCTCCTGTGCATGTCAAAATAAGGTGTAGTTTGACAAATCGAGATGAGATGGAAAGCAAGCTCATCGCATATTTTCAGTTCCTGTTTGGTCGTGCAGCATTTTTATGTAGAGATCACATGCTCTCCTAATGTCAGATGTTAAAGCAGCAGAGTCAAAATGTCTCACTAGGGCCTTTGAATGACAGAGGACACAGTTGTGAGGGTTGTGGGGTTCGTGAGCTGGTTTGATTTCCTGTGTGAGCACTGTTCCACAGATGTGTCGGTGAAATGACAAGAAGCTGGCACACCAGGAGCATATATGTATTAAATATGAGATTTTTTTTTCATTGAGCAAAGCCACTTACTACTAAACAATTTTTGATCACAAATTTTTTTTTTTGGTCCATGGCAGTAAAAGTTATGACTCTGTGAATTGAATTTAAAAAATCTGAAGCACTTGCTGCAAGTTTCACGCTACAGCTTCTTTTCCTCTTTCACTACTCTTGTGATTCTGAGGTTACCGCAAATTCTTTCTCAACCCTTGAAATAACACACTGCCACCACATGGGTCAGATGGACAAAAATATTATCAAGATATGTCAGTAACAGACAACCCAAATATATGCCTGTTGTGGTTATTGAACCCAGGCCTCATTATTTTTGCCTTTCTACATCTCACACTTTCTCTCAGTCTTCCTGGAATCAGTCAAAGGACAGTTGCAGCTTGGAAGTTGGCAACCAGAGCAGAAAATGTCAGCTATATACTCATATGATGAGTAATCCCCACTCATCTCCTTGATGTGGTGGGACACTAATAAATAGCATTCCTGACTTCTGCCTCGTGTTTGAGAACGAGAGCCAATGAGTCGGAGCAGCTGTTGGAGGGAAAAACTAAAAAACATACACAGGGACACATTGTCTTCATCCCACAAGTTTGTTATCCAAGAAAATCTGGCTTTACCCATCACGAAGCCGCTGCACATTATAAATGCAATAGGACTCATCTGCTGTGAACATGGGATTTCTTTTGTGTTTAAGATGACCGAGCCATTCAATATTTGTCAACATTCACACTTCAAGTTATCATTCGTTTTCATTTGCTGTGGCATTACTAATGAAAGAATTAGAATTAAGCTGTTGGATTCAAGGCCTTTGAGGGTATTAACCGAAAAAAAATTCCAGCCTCATAGAAATGAAAGTTGCTCTTGAAAGAAAGAGCTGTTAAACACATTTAGAAAAAAAAATACCAAAGTGCGAAAGGAAGCTCAGCTTGGCTGTATGACCAGGAGGATGAAATGTCTGTCTAGTAAAACGTTTGTCCACTGTTGTTGATACCCGATAACACACCAAAATCCTGATAAAGTGTTTTTTTTTGTTTTGTTTTTGTCAAGATAAACTGTGAAGTAGTATTTGTGTGCAGACACACCCTCTACCTTTGCCATTACATGATGTATTCTTTGTAAAAGTAATCTTTATACTACATTATTTATAATAAATGAATGAAGAATATAAAATAAAACTTTTGTGTTTTTATACAATAAAACAATTTCTCTAGGCTAAAGGTTAGCAGGAATTTGACTTCAAAATATACTGTCATCATTATGAATTGAATAAAATTTGTTTATTTAATGCAAAATCCTGATTAACATTGTCCCCTCCTGTTCACAACTCATTTGTGGGTATTATTTTGAAAATGAGCAAAGGAAAAGAGTGTCGTTTTTGTTGCTGGCGTGACCACAGAAAGTCAGAACCCCTTCAGATCTGTTACGGGACATGCTTGTCCTGATGATTCTGCGCATAAATTATCATGATGCAGTTTTCAAGTAAAGAAGTGTGTGGGTTAAAATGTCAGAATTTCCTCAGGAAGAAATCTGAATTAGCTTAGCATCATTTAGTGGAATTTATATCCCATCTATTTCCAGTAGCATGAGAGCAACTTATTTTTCCCTGGCTGTGACAGAAAAAAATAACGATGTTGTCAATTTTTCAAAGCTTTCAATCCCCAGTACATGATTAAAATGAGTCAAATGAAGAGGATGATGACAGACTAAGTCAAAGCTTAAAGGATTTCTTAGGAAGAGAACAATGCATTCAGCTAGACCAGTTCCCATCACAGCGCTTACATGTTGTCATTTACTGATTGGTCCGTAAGAGCTGGTATCGTCAAGTGTCTTATTATCAGTGGATGGCATCCAACCAAACTACCTTGTGTTTATGGTTCTCTTCCTATACGCATCTTATTATTTAGTTAAGGCTTAGCTGCTTTCTTTTGTTTGAGTTTGTTTGTTCTCCTCATTCAGTGTTCATGGGAGAAATCATCAGTAGGTGCTGATGTTCTGTCAGTTGTCAAGTGTTATAACTTGACATCTTTCATAGCGGGCGGTAAGTCATCTAGTTTGTGCATACAGCACATCTCAGAACTCAGCCGTATTAATATTTGAGACAATCCTCCCGCTGTTCTTTTTTAGTCGTATAATACATACGCATTGCATCTATCTGATTCTGAACACAAGTACATTATTTATCTTTTTGTCATCTGATTTCATAGGCTTTACTGGCAGTAGATCGCTTTGGCTTTATCATTAAAAAGTAAATATTGGTTAGACTGTGTAATGGCATGAATATCATTTTACCATCTGTGTTTACATTTTTCTCCATAAGCCTCATTTGCAGTATGCAGGTCTGTGCCACATGGGGTGAAAGAAATCAGTCAAATTAAAAGTTGATTTATGGTGCACAGAGAGAGAGAGAGAGAGAGTTATGTATTCAGTGAGTAGGTAGGTTATCCTTTTTTTTTGCTTTTACACCAAATTTTGCAGGTATTTGTCTCTGTGGAGCCAAGGGGAGTATTTCCTTTTTGACAGCCAAGATGGGTCAGTTCTTCTGAGCTCGTTGGTAGGTGCTCCTGCGTCAGTGCTCCTGCCTTATTGCAGCTGTGTCAGTGCAGAAGGACTCGCTTCCTTCCTTACAGCAGTGGAGGAGCCATTAGCACTCTTACACCTGGTGTTTGTTCAGGTTGGGTGACAGCAGGTGTTGTATTTTGGCTTTGCTTTCATTTTGGTTTTGACAGGGATGTTTTTATTGCATGTACTGAACTGACCACAACTCGTATAACTGTCACTCAACCTGTCTATAATTACATCCGAGTAAATAGTAGGAGAAGGACTGGAATAGTTGCACACCTCATTAAGATATTTCATTCATTTGTGTTCTGTCGGATTAAAAAAAAAAACACTTGATGTGTCATGTACTGTTGACTAATTTTGACTCAATTCCATTTATGTCTGCCTGTGAGCCATGTTAGTAAGTCATCTTTCACAATTCCAGGAATTTGGCACTGATGTGCTCACATTGAATACAGTGCTCATTAATTGTATTAGTTACACCTGCATTTGCCAAGTCATTTCTAACACTGAGAAAGATATGCCTGTTTGTCATTAAATTTTACATAAAGCATTTTGGAATGGAATACATTTCTATTTATTCTTGTTTCATTACACATCTAATATCTGAGCTACTGTTTTCTATAAATATTTAAACAAACCAGTATGATAGTGCCATCTATTAAGATGAAGCTAACTGAAGCCTTCGCTCCAAAACTTTTATTTCTTATGTTTCATATAAATCAAACACTAGAAATCCATCATTTATTAAACAAGTTGAAACAAGTTACCCTCAAACAGAGTTGACACTTTGTGCATGAAAGGCTTTTATGTTAGTGTGCAGGAAAGAGTGTCGTTTTTGTTGCTGGCGTGACCACAGAAAGTCAGAACCCCTCCAGATCTGTTACCGGGACATGCTTGTCCTGATGATTCTGCACATAAATTATCATGATACAGTTTTTAAGTAAAGAAGTGTGTGGGTTAAAATGTCAGAATCTCCTCAGGAAGAAATTTGCAATAGCTTAGCATCATTTTCTCTCAATATACTGTACATCTATTAACAGTCAACCAGCGTAGCATGCTATGCAGCTCAGCCCTCTCTCTGTTGTTTTGCCAGTTTTTTCTCTTCTTAGTTGACACTATTTGACCTATTGTCACTATGAGCAGCTTCGTCACAAAGCTCCACATCAGCATGCCAACATGGGCCCTGTTCAAGCGGCTGTGCGTCACTTGCTTCCAAATGTAACATGCTCTTTTGGCCTCTAAGATTTTTGAAGTGTCTTTGCCAATGCCTCTGTTCTAGAAGATTATACTCAAACTTATTAAAATATTTTTTTATAAGCTGGATCATCTGCATTTATTAAAGAGAGAATTATAAATTAGACGACTCTTCAGAGCTCTGATCTAATAGCTGTTTGCACTCTGAGCCAAAAGCGGAGCAGTGCGACATAATGTTGAGAGAGCAAAGAGTAGAATAAAGAAGATTGTGTGTGATTTATTTCATATTCAAACTGAATGTGCTGCGTTGGATTTATCAATGAATATGAGTGAGCCAGACCATGTCTTTCTGTTTATTTATGTTTGTATATGTGAATGTGTCTCCAAGTTTTTAATTTATTTTTTTCATACCTATTGCACCTTTAGGAGGGTTGGACCCTTCAGGTGATGACGAGAAAATCAGTTCAATAAACTAAGGAAACGTGTGGCCACAGCAGCCTTCTGTTTTTCTGTCCATTTGAAGTTTCAATGTCCTCAGTACCTGCTAAAAAGACTTAAGACATCGTCTTTCTGGTTGCTTTAACATCCCGTTGTCCTAAAAAACCAGAGTGAGAAAAGAGCACAAGAGTAATGACATTTTTTCTTACGATCAGTTATGGGTTATTCCCAGTGTTTGATGATATATTTAACACATTGTGTTTCTTTATAACAACAAAGTAGCTAAGTGATATTAATTTGACAAACTGTCAGACCAGTCTTATTTTTTTGTGTTCATAAACTGGAGGGGCTCTGCTTATTACCAGCTCCTTCTTTGTGATGTTGCCTCTCACTGGCAGCACTACTAGTATTAAAGGGCTCTTCTGGGCAAAGCTGAGGTTGAGCAGTTAAGAAAAAAAGAGGTCAGAGAGTCAGTCCATGGCAACAATCCACACAAATATCCAGAGGAAAAAAAGGACATTTTAGCATGTTTGTAAAACTTTCCTGCCCTTAGTGCAACTGTAGAACCACTCTTTCACACCTCCATACTGTCTCCCTCTGAAATCTTCATCATTATCAACATATTGTGTATCTCTCAGTGACTGAATTAAAAATGAAGGATGTAATCTGTAAAACTTGTTTCAATATGTCCTCTGTACCAGACACAGATTTATTTATTTATTTATCAATCTCTATGTGACTTTCTTCAGTGATCTTGTCTCAGCCTATTAACTGTTGCCATGACACTTTTAGTGTAGAAATAAATGAGTAAGAAGTAGGGATTATGGGGTATTCTAGATTCAACATATTTAATCCATTTGGAGAGATGCGATGTACAATAAAGACAAAGATTGTCACATGAGATTTTGAATCTCATGGACTCTTCTCTATCAACAATATTTTTCTTATGATCTCAAAAAATCTCAATGTCACATGATGTCACATATCTGAATTTACTGTACATCTCTGTGGTTTGTCTTTTTCTAGAGGATTTCAGATTTGGAAGCCCAGTTGTCAAGTCTCAATGAGGAGCTCCAAGGTGTCCATGTACAGCATAAGCGACAGTTGGCTGAGATTGCAATGCTTCGAGAAGAGGAGAGACAAAAAGCGTTCCAGGACAAAGAAGCTTCCCTGGACCGGCTCCGCACTGACATGGAATCCATCCGCAGCAATCTTGAGAGAAACCACCAGCAGGAGAGGGATGCTGCAAAAGAAAAGGTGAGTGAAGAATAAAAAAATTTTAAAAAATCGAATGTGTTCATTTTAGAATAAAATCCTTTTTCCACAATGGATGAATCACTGCTCCCTGCTGCCTGTGTGGAGATGGAGTTAATTTTCTATCTAATCCAAAAATCATGTACGATTGCAGTTTCTTTAAAAAATATGAAATATTAGAAAACAAACTGTAATATTGTTCCGTCAATACAAAATGTGCCTATCAAATAAATTCACAACATGGTATTCATGCTTCAGAAACAAAATCCGCCTGTTTTACAGATACAAATTTTTTTCTGACAACGACAGAAATATATGATCTATACAAGCTTTCTACAGTGTCCTACAGAATGTTCTCAACAACTACTGTATGTCCAGCGCTCCACTACCTAGCAAAAGCAGGTGGCGTTTTGAGTCAATTTAAATGTACAGGGAGGTCGTGCCTATGTCAGTCAAAAAGTAATTTTGCCAATATGCTACCTTATGCAAATGTGTTCAGGTTTTATTTCAGCAAATACCTTTAAATGAAATTAACCTTATTTATTCCTCCGTAGGGGAAATTATCTTTCCACTCTAGTCACACGCATATACTGTATATATGCTATGTGAGTACAGGCCTGTAGCACACAATACACACACACAAAGGGCCTGTAGGCATGGAGTTGGTGGGGAGGTAGAGCGGCAGGCAGCTCCTTCGTGTTGCGCCCCAGTGAGTGACTTATAAATTGGACAGCCCCTTGCTCAAGGGTGCCTCGGCAGTGCTCAGGAGGTGAACTGGCATCTCCCACTGCTAGTTCACACTCCAAAATTTTTTACTCGGCACTGGTCTTGGGGGGTGCGGCTACTGCTGCACCCCATAATATTAAATAATATGTTATTATTTAATGTGTACAAATTCAGCACTTTTCCAGGAGCATTTGCTGCACTTGCCAATCTGCAACCAATCTGCACTTGCATTTTAGCCCTGGATGCAAGCATGCCGAAGGTGAGATGATGCCAGAGTCAAACCTTATTTTTGTTGAGAGGAGCCGTCTGTTTGGAAATGTGATTAGAATATTCGCTAGAGACCTACAGCGGTGATATCTCAATCTGTATGACACAAACGCACTATGTCAGTGCACCTAAAGTAATGGTGCCATGATAGTTTGACTAACATAACACAATTTCTTGCCAGGAAATTCTACCCCTAGATTTATGAACCAGGTTGGTTAAACATGAAAAACAGAAGACCTCACTAATGATGATTTTCTACAGGATCTAGCGTAATAACCGCTGAACAAATCTGTCACCTCTCTGAATCAGCACAATTTCAGCAGCATCATCTCACATCAGGGATTTTTCCATTAGCCCAATAAATTTAAATGTTTGTTCACCAACCCTGGAATAATACTTGGGTCAAGACCCTAGATTGATGTGCGGTTGCTGTTATGGAGATGTCTTTGTTTGCTTTTTGTCCAGATTTAGATGTGGCTTGATGTACGAGCGTGCACACAAAATGGACGCAATATGTCTTCACAACAAATGTCTAATACTGAAGTGTCTGAAATTCCTGTATTGAACCTGTAATGAAAAAGATACAGGCCAACCAATCACAACATAACACAACACAACACAGCTTCTGAACTTTGCTCTTTAAAGAAATCAGACATTAAAGAATACAGTAGTCTAAAAATAGAGAAAGGAGTACTGTATTCATTTTTTACATGCAGTATAAAGAAAAAAAAAGTTGTTTTTTTTTTATCTTTGAAATCTCATGTATGTTCTCTTTATCTAAATATGCTATAATGACCACATTATTATGTAAATCCTTAACTGACCAATCAGCATTCATTTTGAGCTAACAGCTTATAGAGCAATGGCCACCAACTTTTTTTTTGTACCATTGACCGGTTTAACATCACCTCCCAAGCACTGCCAAGCTGCCCTTGAGCAAGACACTGTTCCCTTCATAAGCTGCTCATTGGGGTGTACCATTAAGGAGCTGCTCTCGCTCTCATCTCCCTTGTGTGTGTGTGTCACAGGCCTGTACATATAAATGCATGTGACTAACAACAACTGATACTAGAGTGGACACATAATTTCCCCTACGGGGAATTATTAAGTTGACTTCTTCTTCTTTCGTCTTCATTTTCCAAAACAAAACATTGTTCAGAATCAGATAAAGAAACGTAAATAATGTAGGTTATGTATTCTTTCTGTGTGGCCCGGTGCCATTTGACCCATAGAATGGTACCAGTTCATGGCGCAGGGATTGGGGACCACTGATATAGAGGACATGTATTTTTGTATTTGTATAATTTTTTATTTGTTTGTTTGGCCCTCTTTCTATAATGGGATCTATTTGAATTGCACACACTAATTATGGGTTTGGATTTCAGGTTCAGTCACCAGGTAGAAATCACAATGTTCAGAAACACTGCAACACTGTTATTCAGCTTTACCTTTATCTACGTATCTTAGTGAACCAGGAAGTGCTTCAGTTAAAACTTCTTTTGTTCCCTCCCTCTTGCTTTCCCTCATTTTGTCTCATATTTTTTACCCTCATCACCACAGAAATTGAACCCGTGGTTGGGAAATCACTCATAATCTTGTGCTGGTCTAGCAGGAAGCTGACCTAAGGTGGTGTTGATCAGAACCTAATCCCTCGGTTGGGCCCATCAAAGGGAGCATTTTTCATTAGACACCATCTTGCACCAGCTGCGTAGCATTAGTTCTGGAATGCAGGGACCTCCAAAGCACCCAGACAGCCATTTTGGCTCCATATGGCACACAGAACCAGGGGTACTAAAGGGAGAGAGAACCAAAGAAAAGAGCTGATTAGAGGGTAATCTTCATTTGAAGAAATCCTGCTGTTTCCTATCAGTCCTTTCTTTTATTTTTGGATATGTGAGAGCTGTTTTGCTAATCATTCTGGTTCATTTAAATTTCACTCTCTTTTTTGGGGCCCTGCAATTTTCAGGTACTCTAAAATGGATTCAGCTCAGTGGGCCGGATTGCTGAACTGATAACTGATAGCGCCATAAAAGGTGCTAGTTTCGCTTTTTATGGAAGAGATGAATGACTTCTCCATCCTTTTTTGTCAGCTGAAAGTGTACACTTCTTAAAAAAAAAAAAACCTCACCAAAGGTTGAACATCTTGCTTTTGGCCTTTTTTTCTACTTTCTACTTTCTGTCTCCAAGTTTGACCTCGGAGTGGGCAGGGAGAAGTTTCACTACTTTGTGGTGCCCTGTCTAATTTCACGTGGGATTGAAGTCAGTCATTTCTCAGATCCATATTGATTTGTTCACCCTGTTTTGTAAGCTAAAAATTTCACATTCTTTTGATTCAGACAGAAATGCTGTCCTCTGCAGTCCACCATGCTCTTGGAAGCAGATCCTGCACTGACCAGCTTTTCCCTTTTTGCCAGATCCTGGAAAAAAAAGCCAGAAAAATCCATTAAATCCATGAATGGATTCACATCAAAGACATATATGTTTAAGGGAGGGACAGAGTGAGATACAGGAGGATGGGGGAATGCTTCGGAAGTAGATTGCTAAAGCTACTGGGATGAAATAATGAGAAACAGAATATCAGAGGAGATAAGATCAGACAGTAAGACAGTACCATACATTAGA
Organism: Antennarius maculatus; assembly: GCA_013358685.1. Classification (NCBI taxonomy): domain Eukaryota; kingdom Metazoa; phylum Chordata; class Actinopteri; order Lophiiformes; family Antennariidae; genus Antennarius; species Antennarius maculatus. Next base: position 11,780,382 of record CM023620.1, on the reverse strand, counting down.
GCTGTCCAAAAAAGTACTGGGATAGTAGGAAAAGTGGTGAGTGAGTAGATAGTTTAGGCAGGGTGTTTTAGTCTGGTTGCTATTGAAGTTTATCTTTGTGAATCGGGGTGGGGGTGTGGGGTCATGAAACTGAATGCACACAACCTCAGACCTCCCAATCTCCATTCTCCACTGAGGGGCTTGTGAAACTGCCTCTGTGCCTGATAAAGACTTCTCATCTCTGGACTACAGTAAGCACGAATCCTGGCTCTCACCCACACCTCTACCTCCATATCTGGCTTTCTTGTTCTCCTCCACACCTGCACCACCCACCTCTCTCTCTCTCTGTCCCCCAACCAACCCCATCCTGCTTTCAATCCATGCCAAAACCCAACTGAACATTAGTGCTTTCTAAAAAGAGTCAGCCTCACTAGATATCAGGGATAGACTCAAAATGTGGGAGGATGATTTCTTTCCACATGCACATACTTATTATGATTTCTAGTGTGTAAAACAAAGAGAATATATGCAATTAGTACATATTTGGCAGTAGTTATAAAAATGTCCTCCTCATTTAGTGGAGAAAATGTCTTTTTGTTGCCTCTCTTGACCTCACACAGCTGTGTCCTCATTCCCGACTCGAGATCTGAGATACTGTGAGACAAAAGATCAAAAGATCTCAAGTTTGATAGGAAGTGAATCATGTCTGGAACCTTCAATTCATATTTTCTCTTAGTCTGGAGAACGTGGCTCTGTGAACCACTAGAAGAGATTAGATGTGCAAATTTTGTCAAATATGTTTGTGTGTGTGTGTGTGTGTGTGTGTGTGTATTTGTGTGCTCATATACGTGTGCTTGCCAACTTTCACTTCAGATCAAAGGGACAGGACATTTCATCAAATACTAACCAAGTATGACAAAACCACCTGGAGGCAAACACCAGCCAATAAGAAAGCAGATTTGTGGCTCCCCTACTCCCGTGTCACAGGTGTCCTTTGGCCATGCACATGTGACTTGCTTGACATGAAAGGCACTACTCCCTTTTTTCACTCACATGCTTACTACATACACAAAAATGGAGTGAGCATTAGAAAGCTGATTTGGGAGAGTTTCTGTCTTGCAGTTTTGTTTTTCTTTTTCTTTGTTGGTAAATTTCCTTTTGTTTCAATGTGAAGTCCAGAGACCTTCAAACACTGTTCAAATACTTGGCGAACTTTAAAAATTAGGTGAACTCAGTAAGTAGCTTTCCTGTGTGACTTTGCACTAAATATACAATGACACTGAAGCTCTAAAAGGCTTTCGCTGGAGTTATTGCTGTTAACTGAGCTCAAGCTGGCTCAGACTTTTTATCTGAACAGAGATGCTTCTATTTTCAAACTCTTTACAGTTTGTCAATATATAAATCCCTGTCCATCCTCAAATGAAGTTAACGTATTTCAATCGTAATACAGAAGTATCTCGGGATACAAGTTTAATCCATTCCGTGACTGAGCGCGTAAGTCAAACAATATTTCACCATTTAAAACAGCTAAAATCATTATAATCCATTCCATCCTTGTAAAAAAAAAACACAAATCATTCTAAATTATAAAAAAAAAACATATTTTTAATCGACCAATAGAAATGCATACTTTGCCTGTGCATAATTTATTATGTAAGTTACACAAACAATGATAAATTATGAAAAGAAATGTTAAAGTCAGAGCATCTTTACTGCGCGAAAGAGAACGATATCTGTTCTCAGCAGCTGATGTGTTCATCCGCCAACTAGTGGTGCTGTCCCGAAGCACAGTTTGTATTTCAGATTTTGCTCGTATATCAAACAAAAATATAGAAGAGCTCCGGCTTGTGTCTCAAATAACTAGTATCATGAGGTACTACTGTACATTTCCAGGGTTTTTCTTGTTGTGCCTTCATGTTCATATTAACAGCTACGAACTTAAAAATAGATCACCCATGATGTTTCTAAGATATTTTAATTAACACAAGAACAGGTCTACAGACAGTGATGCGTGATAAAGGAAGGAAAATGTATGTCTTCATTTTAAAATGACAAGAAAGGGCAATACACAGGCATATCTGGCTATTAACAGATCACATTTTATCAATCCAGTCACACTCACTTTGCTCCTACCTTATAAAGATCGCATGCTTTCAGCTTCCAAGAGTACACTGTTCTCTTTCTCAGCCAGAAGATGGTGGTACGAGGTTGTTGCCGTGGTTGTTGTTGTTACACCCATGGCTTGTTCTTCGCTCTTTCCCCTTGTCACCACTGATTTATTAGGTTGGTCCTCTGCCATTTGGAGATACAACAAATCACATTATCCATTTGGTCATGGATTAGACGAGAAGGAGAGAAACTGAGGCTGAGGGGTGATCAAAGAAGGCCCACATTCACCCCGCACCAACAGACGGGTAGACAAAAAGCTGGGGGAGGCAGAGCGAAGGATCTAATTTTAGGGATAAAGAGATAAATTTTGGGACGTTATGTGCAGGACCTTCAGATTTATTTGACCTATGTGTCTGAATCAGTATCTGTCTGCAGTTGGTTTATATTTACTGCATAGCTGCTGTACAAACAAACATTCAAGTGCAAGAGATCATGCTCTTGTATTTGTGTACGAACATGTGTTATGTGTTTGTGTGCATGTACGCATGCCCATACCAATCAGAACTCCCCGTTTCTTCAGTGCACCATCAGGCCCAGCGGCGGAGAGAGAGACTGAGAGTGAGTGAGTCACCCAACAGATGAAAGAGTGGAAGTAAAGGCCCCACTGTCCCAAAAAACATCACACAGTTCCCTTCCTCGTATTTTCAAGTCATCTGAGAAGAGGGAGGGAAGTGACATACTTTCTCAATCGCATTAAAACATGGCGTCAAGCAGCTCCCATCTTGTAGAGTGTTAAAGATTACATTTTGGTTTGAAGTGGAGTTTTAAGTGGGACACCATTGGATTGATATTTTTTGAGTTAAGATTCTAATTCAATTTCGATTCATCCTATATGTTAACATTCAGGAGAATGATTAATCAAAGTAGGAATGGAGACACAGCAAGATGGGAAGTGAGGTCGGCCAAGGTAGAAAACTAGAGTAATGTCAGAGTTCAACCAAAGTTCAGTGACAAAGTAGAGAGACTTGTTACAGCGATGTCGTAACTATCTCACTTCAGTGTCTTTCTCTGTGTAATAGTTCAAACAAAATGAACAGAACATATTTCTAGTCTGACAGCCTGTGTAGAAGTTCTCCATTACACTTGACAACATCATCCCATCCAATCCTAGCCTTGTGTTGTGGGTCAGATGTGAAACAAGCTCCAGCTGATATTAATGCATGTAATTGGTTTTCTGATGCCAAAATCTAACTGATTGAGTGTATAATCACCAAATATATAAAATGTTCTGGGTATGTTGATTTATGTTTTTCTGTGCATGTCTGCCTGTGTGTGCGTGCGTGATGCATTATTTCTGTACTGTGTGCGAAGCAGCAGAGACAAGTGAGTAGCAGGGATTAAGAGAATAACTACTGACAGGCAGTGATGGCAAACTGTGAAATGGAAATGAGGCCTCTTGTCATTACAGCACCAACTCTGTCTCAGTATGCTGATACGCAGGCAAGCATAGCAAGACAGCAATGATTACAGACAAATGAGCAAATAGTATCTCCCTCGCTGGCAGATTGAACTCAAAATTGTTATGAGAGACATGCATAGTGAATAGAAGATTGTTTTGAATGCCTCCAAATCATGCCACCACGAAAACTGAAGGCTTCATGGGGAAATGACAAGGGGAAGCTTCTCTTTGAAATCAGTTTTTGTTTTTCAAGAAACCAACTCCACAAATCAGCCCCTTAGTGTGCGATATAAGGCATATTGTTAAAGCTGCATGTGTGTGTGTGTGTGTGTGTGTGTGTGTGTATGTGTGTGTGTGTGTGTGTGTGTGTGTGTGTCTGTGTGTGTGTGTGTGTGTGTGTGTGTCTGCGTTTGTGCAGTGGAATGACGAACAACCGTTTAAAAAATTTTGTGACTCAGTTACTTTAAAATGATCACTGCCCAATCGCCTGTCAATTAGCTGTCAAAAGTGTGTCCCGTCTGTGCGTGGAGTGACATCATCCTTGCATCAGTGGTTTTATATCTTGTCAGAGTTCAGCTTTCGGACAGAGTTGAAGCCATAATTGCTCTTTAGCAATGCGAGATGATTGGAAACATTTTGCAAAAAAAATGCCATATGGAGGCAATATCCTGTCCGGGACTATCGGCTGCGCTGAACAGATTCCGCAAAGACTAGAAACAGACACACTCGACTTAAAACACACAGGAGTTATCATGTGTTGGCTGGATTACTCTATTGAGAAATGTTTACTCTAGTTTCTTCCTCTTTATCAAGGATACAGCAGTCCAGTGGGACTGCACACCTTGAGCAAATTTCATTTCCAAACAAGCTATAAATCAAACCAAATGCATGTGTGCTTGGCCTTCATGCAGCCTGTTTGTCCATAGTCTGTGTTTGAATAATTGTGACTTGTGTGAATATCACTTCACTTAAGTGTGTGTGGGTGCTTGTGTGTGTTGGAGAGAAAGTTTTCACCCTGTTTTCTGCCCCTCCCGTCTATCCTTTTAAATATGCGCTGTATGTGTCTATATGTGTGTGTTTAGCCTGGTTCCCACTGCAGATTATTAATTAAGTTCTGGTAAGCGGTGCATGCCTTGCCTTCAGATCCACTTCCACTCTCTTCAGCGCGCACACACACACACTCAAGTACCCACTCACCCGCACAAACACACACACTTCAAAGCAGTCGCACTCCAGCTAGGATTAAGAGGCGATTGAAGAGCCTGATACAGCCTCAAAGTGCCTTCAGCACCAAAATGCCTTTGGCAGGGCACAGGTAGTCTCTTTGAAAATGCTTACACACACACATACACACACACACATACACACACACAACCATACACATATATCCAGGCTTTTAATTTAGCTCTGATTTCCCTTTGTGCTTTTGACAGTCCTTTTCCGTATGTGTACTATCCATATCTTCATCTATTTCCACACATTTTGAATGTTTGTCTCGCTGGTTCATCTGTTTAATGTGTGGTGTTGGGTAATGCTTCCTGCTAAATTCTCCTGAGTGGCTGTAGGTAAAAAGAATAGAGTAGTAGCAAGCTCTTTATGTTTTCATGAAACATCTGAGCCTGTTTGCTTGTCAATATGGCCATATGCTTTCCATAAATACACTCACATGTGAACCCAAAGACATGTGCAGCAGTCACGCACTTCTCATTACCTCAACGTCAACTGCAAATGTGATCCTAATATAAAACTTTGTTGTAAACAGTTTCACAACTGAACCATATTTAAAACTCATCCTTTGCTCCAATTAGAATATAATCATTATAATGTTGAATCAAAGATTTATGGCGATGGTGTTTATGATTATGCTGTATTAATTACCAAGAAAATTAGCCTGCTAGCATGTGTCGCATCAAGTGCCCTGTATTCAAGTTGGAGCTCTCCAGTATCAATAAAGCGAGACAACAAATGTGTGGACTGTACAAAATAAACATCAAACAAACAAACATGGAATTAAATAATCACAATTAAAATGTATTTTACGTGGTAGAATAGGTCACACCATCTTAGACATTATTTTTTCTACCTTTGACAATGTTAAATGTGCACTCAGATGATAAAATAAATGATTGTTACACAAACTCACCTGTCTGGTCAAATTTACCATGTCACCTGTCCTTCCTTTGCTAATTGATTTTAGACCTTTCAATTTTTATTGATTGATTTAGCATTGGAACTATATTTGATTCAGTGGATGACTTAACCATTGCAACCAGGCATATCTGGCTATTACCTGTTGTAAGTAGTTAAATTTGAAAAATGCATACACGTACTTCAGCTTATGATTTTCCATGCCATTCTTTTTACTGTATTTCCAAAAATACAATATTTTATACAAAAAAGCCACATGGAAAGATTCCCTTCACACCCCTTCTCCCACACGTAGTTCTCTTCTGTCTTTTATATGTCCTTCTTTGTCTAACCCTCTCTCATCAGCTGCTATTGGGCCCCAAGGGAAGAGTGGGCTGCCACTCAGGACTCCTGGCACAGGAAGACAGGCCAGTATCCTTGGTGATGGTTGTGTATTCCCGTGGTGACAGGTGTGTCCGCTCAGAGTAGGATGGCGGTGTTTGTCAGGAAGTGTTTAGATGGGATGCAGAGGCCAAACACAGCTCAGGTGTTGATGGTTGAGAGGGGTGCGTTCATTGAAACCGTGTTTGTTAGTGAGTTGTCTGTCTGTCAGTGGCTGTCGGGATAAGATCGTCAGGCCAGCTTTTGTGTGTGTGTGTGTGTGTGTGTGTGTGTGTGCGTGCGTGTGTGCGTGCGTGCGTGCGTGTGTGTGATAATTTTGTTAAGGCATTTTTCATTGCTGGAGCATTTTTAGGTAATATTATGTCACCCACTATCATTAGACAGCGAGGTTTCAAGAATCGAAAGAAATAAGAGTATTAAACTTTGTTAATCACATCAGACACATCACCAGATACTTACTGTGGTATAAACAGCAGGTTTTGTGGTTTTGATGTCAGATTAGTTGGATCCTGTGCAATGCTGAGGAAGCTGAAGTGTCATGGGTATAAAAAGGATACAACAAAAACCCAATATGAACAAGCTGATGTGTATTACTTTGTCCTTTCAGACAAGTATTTAAAATTGTAAATCATTAGCTTGCCTTTCAAAGAATGACCTTTATTTCATTAATTTAGTCTCTCTACTTTCAAGCCTTTTCACCGTGTGTACAGGCTGCCATTCACATCCCATCAAATTCCAGCACTTCACACCCCATTATCTCACTCCAGTATTCAGGCTCTCATTGAAACTCTGGCATCACAGCGTGGCTATCTTAACACAGACAGATCTTGTATTAGACAGTCACAGTGTGTCTTTCCAGCTGGCTGGCTTCCCACAAAGCAACAACTGAAAACAAAGAGACAAACACCATTCAATAAATCCCTAACAACAATCTCTATTCACTTCTATTCTCTCTGCACCGTGTTGTGTCTCCCAGCTTCTGCCGATCACTTCTCTTTTTTTCACCCTATGACTAATTGGCAGCAACATTTTAATTCCCCCAACTCGCCCCCCTTCTTGTTAAGTGATGAATTGTTGGCAGGGGATCAGAGGGGGTGTGGTGCCCACTGTGCACCAGACCCATCACTACCTGCTGGCACATACAAACGCTGTGACTGGCTCTGAGCCAGGGGGGCACAGGCCTTCACCATGGGGATACATTGCCAAGAGACAGAGGTCAATATTGGTGTGGGTGGGGAGGTGGGTGTGTATGTGATAGAGGGTAGCATTTGCGCTTCCTAATAGAACATTCAATTTTACAATCCTCTTCCTTTGTGTCTTCAGCCATCTGTCTGGATATGTCATTTTCACATCCTCCTCTCTCTTCTTGTCGCAGACCAACAGCAGGTTGAAGCAGATTGAGAAGGAATTCGGACAGAAGCTTGCCAAATCTGCCCAGGTACGGTAATCAGTTTTCTCTTCTTTTTCTGGTCTCTTTCATTTTATATTCCTTTTTTCCCAAAGAATTGATTTAAGATGGTACAAACACAGCGAGGGGGAAGTGAATGAAGCACACAAGCCATCTCTGCTACCCAAAGTCCATATGCACATTGCAGATTAGTGCATGCCTCCAATGTATGTACCGTGTATTAGACCTATTAGCTGAGACAAATCATTTTAAACACAAAGCTCATGCGTTTGTATTTCACATAGGATATGTAAATGTGCCAGCCAATGTTTTTGAGTTGTTTTTGGCAGGCAACATTGGCTGGCAGAAACACAACTCCAGTGATGTTGCCCCATGTCTCCTGAATGTGTTAACAGGGAACGTTTACATAAATGTAATACAACAATGTTGTTACAGTCTGTTCGGCTGTCCCTTATAGTGCCTGTAAATCAATTCATGCTCATTCAGAACCCACACAACTTGATCAGACTGTTGGCCACAAATTACATTAAGTTTATGAAGTGTATTGTACTTGCATGTGTAGTTTGTAGTTGTTTCATTTGCTCCATCGTCAATATCTTCTGTCTGAAATGATTCGTAGTTCAACAAAAAATTTAGCCCTTTGATCATCTTTTCCCGATTGAAACAGTAGATTAATGTAATAATATGTCATCAGTCCACATTGCAAACTTTTTCTGTTAGCAATCAGTGTTAGCACAAGTAAAGGGAGGGTGTGTGCTGGAAATGACTTGAGTTTGAGAAATAAAAACACAATTCAACAACTGCCATGCTAAAGAAGAGGTTAATATTGAACTATCAGGTTGACTTTGCTATCAGAAAGTCTCATTTTAATGAAAATACATCTCAAAGTATAAACCAACAATAATGTGTTGAAGGCCCTTGTGTGGTAAGTTTGTCCCTTGCTCATTCATTTGCTCTAGTGTTCTCCTCTATGCCATTTAATTCTGTTTCCTCTTTGTATCATCTCTGTCTATTTCTTTCTCCTCACCTGGTGTCATTAAGGACCATGTGTGTCACATTTACACTCCTCTCCTCAGACGGAGCTCATGTAAAACGTGAGATAATTCCTCTCCCCAACCAGGTTTATAAATTCCCAGTCATTAAGCAAAATGTCTCAGAAAGTTGACACAGCTTTTAAGTCGCTAGTTGAAAAGATCCAAAAGTACTCCTAAGTAGTGTTTACATTACAAAAGAAAAGACTTTTTTTCTTGATTATGTAGCAGGGTAAAATATCACAATCATTCGGCTGTAATTGTACCTTGTTACCCAAAGAGCGGATTCAGACATGGGTTTTGTTGTTTTTCTTTCTTTCTTCTCCTCTTTAAATCCCCCCATTTTTGGTTGGCTGGCAAAGGCAGAGTTGAAAGCAGGGTTGACACGCAGATGTTGTGAGAAAACGGTAGCTTATTAGGTTACACAATACTTGACTTCAAAAGAAGTCGGATGCTGTGCAAAAGTTCAGCCATGTTTGCCTGCTCTGGTGGTACGGTAGGCCGTCTCAGACAAAGCAACAAGTGATTAATCCTCTGTTTTGGGGATGCAAGACTGGCACAAAATCAACAGGCAAAACTAACATTAAAGGGATGTCTTGCGCAGTTCAAGACCTTTGTTTACATAGTTCATATGGAGGGTTATGCAGAAAATTCATTTTTCTGCAAACATATTTATATGCGTGATTAATGCAGACTATTTGTTGTAGGCTTGGGCGGCTTTGCATTAAAAGGTAAAGGTGGAACCTCCCCATCGGGAAACTCAGTCAAATGTAAACAAGCGGCCTTTGAACCTCAAAGGCTAACCCCAGTTGTTAACCCCTCGCTGTCTGACAGGGAGCATCACTCTTGAGCTCAACAGCATAGCTAATAGCCCAATTAAAAACACACCACGCCATATATTATCCTGAGGGGGACTGGAGACACATCATGTAAGGGTATATGTTGACATGCAAGCACACACGCACACACATCCTTTTCTCTTGCATGCTCTGTTGTCTCTTATTCATTGCCTTTCTCATTCACACACACACACACACACACACACACACACACACACAAGCCCTCCTAATTAGAGTCTCTCCAATCCAATCCAGTGTGTTAAGCTTCTAGCTGTGAGTGGTCGTCCTGGGTGACCTATGAACCGAACAGGGCTGTGCTCTCTTCTTCCCCCCACTTAACGATCAGGCTACAGTGGGTGGTAGCCATGGCACTGGTGGGAGATCATTACTTCATCCATAACTAACCACAAGTAGATAGGAGGTGGAGGGAACTGGCCATTGGAGGCACAGTGCATGAGAAGTTACTTGTTCCTGTATAAAGAGGTTGAAGTTCACTCCATATGCAAATATACCTAATTTATTTCTACACTTTGCTGGGTGTAAAATCCACAACAAATGTTCATATGTGACCTCTTTGGTAAGAGTCAACCAGATGAAATCAATAACGGTGTTTTTTTTGTTTGATTCCTTCTGGCTTGTTTAAAACACTTGAAAACGTTAATGAACCGTTGCCTCATACTTAAAGTAACACTATTTTACCAGTTAGTACACCCTATGCCTGTTTCTACCCTGAAAAGTTATTTCTCCTCTGTTCGGCTCTAAACAATATGTGAATGTTAAGAACATAATTAGCCCACTTCTCCGTTTAGCATGAGAATCTGTTTGCATGCACGCATTTTTGCACGCCATACCATGCATTTGGGGAATTGATCTCATGTTGAATTATTTTCTGCGAGAATTTCTGTCAGTGAATTCGACTTTCACCAATTGGAAGGGACATGCCTGTGCACCAGCAGTTGTAGAACAGCCAAAAGGAAGGCCCTCCCGCTGATATGATCAACAATTGGCTAAATTTCTCATCAATAGCTACATCTTATGATCCTCAAAAGCAAAGCTAAGTGGGATTACACAAATCTATTCTTCTTTTAGACCACTTGAATGACAATAAATTTACAAGTTATGATGAATTTTTTTACCCAACAGGAATGCAAAATAATCATTGCTTACCCCAGCTTTAAGGCCACTTGATTTCAACATTCAACATGCTAATCATCCCCATTGCATATTGGGCATTTGTTCATAATTATTAGTTTTTCTCTCTTCAATTTACAAACACATAAATAAATACCAGCCCTTTTTTACCTTCGGTTCATAGAGAGGTAAGCCTGCCTTTAGCCCTAAACAGAGATGCTTGTAGGCTGGGGAAATAGACAAGTCTCAACAGACCAATTACAGACTTAAAAAGGCCTGGCTGGCTATCAGATGGTGAAAAAAAAGCTGCTGTGGTGTGTATATATACAGGAATAACAAGACAGACAGCTGAGTTCAGTAGTTTAGAGTGCCGCCACCACCCGGGGCTGAAGACCAGCAGATGCAGGGAATCCATACAGCAAAATATTTTATTAAGCTCAAAAATGATGTTCCCATAATAATGTGCCATTTGTTGCTTTCATGTGGCTTTCCCACTGACAAAATAAGCCTAACCTGCTCTCATTTCTCTCTGTGTCTGTGGTTGACCTGCACCACTCTAACTTCCATACTCCCACACAATGTTCAGATTCCAGCAGGTCTAGTCCTCCAGAGTTTGAACACGGTAAACAATTATCTGTCTAGCCCAAAGCTACCAGCAACACTGCCCCCCACCTATTTCTCTCCCCATCCCCCTCCTCGCTCCCTTCCTTTCCCTCTCTCTTTTACTCTCTCATCTTTTCTCTGCCTTTCCCTGACAGTGGCTTAAATAGAATGTTAATTTTGACTGGAGGATTTCAAAGCCAAGGCAGTTCCTTTTCATCTGGTGTGCACCACAAGTTCACCAACACAAAGTCACTCTGCTCTTCAAAAAGGAAGTTGTTTTTTTCCTTCCTGTCTATTTTTGTTACCTCTTTCTCTTTCTCTCTCATCTTTTTCCTCTCAAAAAAAAAAAAGAGACAAGACATGAGACTCTGGACAAATTAATGTTCTGGTTTGATTGTTACTGCATCCAAATCCATGACAAATCTGAAATGCCTTTTCCCTGAACTCATTTTTCTGACTAGTTGAATGAAACAAATCAACATTTTATATAAGAAGCATGTTCTCACTTTTGTGTCTGACAGTATGTTAACACTTAGTTCTTTCAAACACAAACACATACGCTTATAAAGCAAACAAACAAGTGTGAGTGTTTGGTCGGGCAGACACAAAATAATTATCTATTTACCTACCAACAACTTTGAGTAACACTGTGTGGTCACTTGTTCATTTGCTCAAATAAAACCAATAATTAAATTCAACCTGTTTCGTTTTGTTTTTTCACACCAATAGTTAATTGCAGAGCTACAGACATCTGTCTGTGACTCAAATGAGGAAGCTGTTCGTCTGCAGAGGAGTATGGAGAAGCAGTTGGAGGAGGCGAATGTCCGATGGGATGAAGAGAGGAGGGCAATGTCTCACCAAGCTGAACAGGAGAATAAGGTCTGTCTTGAACCCCCACCGAATAATTTGACTTACCAACATCAGTGGCACGACAAGCAACATTACCATTTCATTTCATGTAAGCAAATACATAAAGGACATTGCAAAATTTCATTTCTGTGTTATTATTATTATTATTATTATTATTATTATTATTATTATTAGACCTATAACATTACATTTGAAATAACAATGTCACAACTGTAATTAGTTAGGTGTTTTCCAGTCACTTAATTTATCTTAAGATAAACTTTGTATTAAATGATTATTTGTCAGAAGATAGATTATTGAATCTAAAGATATCTCAGGTTTTACCTCAGTACCTGTAACTACATTCAGATTTAATGGCAGATGTTAAAAACTGACACAGTTTGCGTCAGCTCTGGTTTCTTTATAAGCATCTGCCATTCCATCCATTTTTTTTGTCTTCTTAATCTCCCAGCTATCTTATTCTTGTGTTTGTCAGTTGTTTCTGTTCACCTTAAGATATACAGTAAAGCTGTAGACAAAGAAATTTGAGAATGGGTTTCAGTAAAATACATCCTACAGGGAAAGCCTCAGGACCAGACATTTACAGTGTAGACAGAGATCACTTTTCTTTTCCTTCTTTCTTTTTTTTTGTTTTTTTTTTGTTTTAAGGCCACATCTTGTATGCATGTGTTCTGTCATTTTTATGGCAAGTTGAAAACTCCATAGTGTCTTTAAGTGGCTTGTGTCCTCTATGTCTGGCTGAAGCTTATAAATCTGTCCTCTGTGTCCTACTTAAGAAGGAGCCTCTCTATATCGTTGCTGACATTCTCTTTTAGAGTTAAACTTAGTCTCTTTTTTCGCTACTAACCTTTTTCATCTCACTTTTGTTTATAGTATTTTATTTCTATTTGATATCAACCTTCATGTGGAGAAGAATGTTAGTTCGTATACACATATTTCGTCCATCCTTGTCCCCTCATCCTCTTTGTAGATTTCTGTTTTGGACCTCTCAGTATCTTTTATTCTGCCTCTTGCCCTAGCAACCAGACAGGGATATAGCAGTAGTTGATGGGTGTGACTCACTAAGACTTGTTGTGTCTGGGATCAGGATGTGTTTCCAAATCCAACCTTGTCTGTTTGTGGCTGCAGCTGCCTCATATAGTAAAGAGGCAGCTCTTCAAGCCTCCTTTAGATCTCTTCTCTTCCCAGGCCCTCATAATCCTTTGGGGAAACTTGAATTTTCTCCTAGAGCACACAGTTTTCTCTCAAATGGCTGAGCTACACCTTATACAGTACTGTCTACAATATTTGAATTTTCCACTGCTATCCATGTATGATTTATAATAAAGTCATTCAGTCAAGATTGTTCACAAAACTTCATTCATTCATTATTGAGCACATTAGCTATATTCATTATGACCAGCAATGTAGCAGGGAGTCATTTTCAAAGTGACACATGTTAAAGGTGTTAATGAAGATGAGCTGACCTTTATGTGCTGAAGTGACAAAAAATGTCGCTCAGTATTCGGTGAATCATTACTTTAAATCATAACCTGCTACATCGACAGCAGGTCTGTCGGGCTGTTCATCATCAGCTTTTGTCTCACAAACTCTAAGAACTTGACTCAAATGGAACGCACATATTAACTCTGACAAATAGTTGTGCTCTTAAGATATTGTTACAGTTTATCATCTTGTCCAGAGCATATCAGGCCTAATCTACATTGTAGTTTTACAATATATCAAAAATATTTACATATTTGATATTTTTGACTTTAATATTTTTGACTTAATTAGTATACAGTCCATAATAATTGACTGTATACTAATTTTTTTTTCTGTGGTTCCCATAGTAACATGGTGTTTTTCCGTGGTTCTCACGGAAACATGCAAGTGATTCTGATACCTCGTCTACTTGAACACAGTCTCTTTCACACATAAACTGCAACATCTGCCCTTAAAAATTCATAATTTTGAAAATGGGTCCTTTAATGATATATTTACGCCCCTGCTACAAGGACATAGGTATAGATTTGACCTCCTCCTTTAAAATATATATATATATATATATATATATATATATATATATATATATATATATATATCATCCACATGAGCACAAGTAGTAAAACTGTCTCTTTCCACAAAAATAACACAGTTGAAGCCCTGCACAGGAGTGTCAACACTGTGACTTAAAGGAACGGAGGATATGTCATTTACTGGTGAATCGGTATAGATTCTTGCAGGAGTTATATTTTATGCTTAGATTACTCTTTTTATTATTACTGTTCCACACATTAAAGTAGACATGTATTCACAGTATTTTCATTTTCTTTTCATTATGATTCATCCCTTGCTCACCGTAAATCCTGTATTTGCCATTATGTTAAAGTGTTTTGTGTGAAGGTGAGTGTCATTTTAATGAAGACTCAGCAGCACTGATAACCGGCTACATTTGCTCATATTATGGCTTTGTTGCACGTAATATAACTGTATCAAACACAACACACACGCACATACACACACACACACACACACACACACACACACACACACACACACACACATACACACACAGTCTCCCCTGTTGTAGGCTGTTATAAGACACAAGTCTTAGCATCTGTGTTGAGAACAGACAAAGGCTTATGTTTCCATTATCTGTGTCCTCATTATTATGATTCCCTGTATTAACCACTGCCTAATGAGACTGCAATTAATGATTAAATTGCTTATTGAAGGCCATACATGAGGGAACGAAGACAATTAACAAGGGAAGTGAAGGTAAACTTTGTCGACAAAATAAGTAGAAAGGAAATAAAATAGAGTTGGTGAGAAAATCAAAGAAGAAGGAGAGGAAAAGTAATAACAAACGATGAAAGAAAGAGGAAGGAAAGAGAGCGGACAAACAGATGGAGGATGCGTGAGGATTGAGACTGCAAACAGAAGGGCAAGGGAGAAAAGGGGGAAAGAGGAGAGAAGAAAGAAAGAAATAGCAGAGAGCTGTCAGAAGGCCATTGGAGGGAGTGTGTCGCCTGCTGACATTGTTTCCATGCTGCTCACTTCAAAGGGTTGGGATTATGAGGAGAGCGAGGGGCTTCAGACAATGGGAGTGGAAGAAAATAACATCAAAGTTAGCCGCACATTTGAATCAGGATAATCCCAAAACAGTTGTTCTGAATGCAAGCTGCATCGGATCAGATGTCCCTTTTTTCCCCCTTGCTAGCCCTGTTCTGCCGTTTCTAACCCAAATTTAGCTCTGTGGCGCTACTGTACTTGTGACTTTTTAAATGTGGGTGTTAACTGCAGAAACCTATGTATCTCGTAAACCGCCATTTTTAGAACAACGTTGGTTCAGTTAAGTATGCTCATTATGTTTTTTTATAGGTGACGTTTAGGTGGAGGAGTATTTGTGTGTTGTGTGTGTGTGTGTGTGTGCGTGTGCGTGTGTCTGTGTGAGTGCGCATGTGCACACAAATAAGCCTGACTGTTCGGTTGCCCGAAGTTGTCACAGATGGGGACACTCGCATTGCATTCCAGTTTGAATAAAAACAACTGGTAACATTTGAGTTTCAAACTATTGCAGACACGACGTCCAAATGTTTGTTAGATCAATGTCCAGATGAACAAACAGGCTCCTTAGCCAGGACAGAAGTAGTGTTGCTCTTTGCTGATAAAGCTTTTCCAAATTGTTACTTAAAGACATGATGCATTCATTTTATAGGGTTTCTTTTACTTATAGGTCCCGTTTTGCTACTTTTTAGCTACTTTTATAATTTTGTTTTGGTTTTCCATAATATGCTACAGAACTAAACAAAAATTTGATGTTTCACCTTACTTACTTACCCATGTTTCCCATGAAAGCTCTTTCAAACAGAACTGCAGTCAGATGCTACCAGTTATCTTTAGCATACCAATTATCTCGGGGCAAGAAAGGAATGGGCAGTTTTAATGCGCTGGATCCAGTCCAGTGTCATTGGACTGTGGAAGGTGAAAGCGTTGCATTTGCTTTCATCTGTCTACTCAAATCATATCAGGCACCAATGGGAGGCATTGGAGCACAGCTTGTGTTTGGGTCAGGATAATATCCCTTCCTCGTGTCATCTGTTCCTCTGTAAATAGTGTGCCAAAGAGTCTCCATTTAAGAGTAAATGTTCTCCATGATGAGACACAGGAGTTTCAATGTGGCTTAATCGTGAAGAGGGTTTGCTTGTATAAAGTGAGTTTTTGTGGCCATATGTACCAAACAGTGTTTTTGTCTGTGTGAGTCGATGTATGACTCTGCTTGAAACGAGCAGCTGCCCAAACTGACAGAACTCCAACCCACATTAGCCTGCCAAAAG
This sequence comes from Antennarius maculatus, assembly GCA_013358685.1. Taxonomy (NCBI): domain Eukaryota; kingdom Metazoa; phylum Chordata; class Actinopteri; order Lophiiformes; family Antennariidae; genus Antennarius; species Antennarius maculatus. Next base: position 11,764,105 of record CM023620.1, on the reverse strand, counting down.
AAAGGTACAAAGACCACACACTCCCACGCAGGCACACACACGCACACTCACAGGCCTTGTCTCTACCCTTGCTGTCAAACACCCCATCTTTCCAACTATGTATCTGCGAACTCTTTTCTGTCTCAACCCCTCTGTCTCTGCACATACACAAGCACACATGCTCACCTCACCCTGCCAAAAGGGAGAGGTGGCTGGTGAATAAACAATGGCACTCCGCCCATAGTGTCACCCGCCTGAGCTTTGATCAGCGCCGCTGTTCCTGCTCCCCACAGCAGTGCTTCCTGTCTTTCTGACTGCCGAACTCTACCATGCAAACACACACACATGCAAACACACACACGCAAACACCCATAAATTAGTGTTGGCGTCTCATTCTCACACATGGGTCTATATATACTATCTTTCTCCCATTTTCTCCTCACTGAGACTTGATCTGGATCTTTCTGTTCCTGAGGCTCACACAGGCCTTGCTTTGAGTTAGTACCCTGGTCTCAGCAGCTTCAGCATTGTCTTAGTGTTATCTGTGGAGAAGTGACAGCAGACACATTACATAATGCAAAAGTGACCATTGTTTCATTCTGTATAAGGGGCAGAGTAAATATTTGACACCCACTGCTCTTTGTACACCAGACATTGTACCTGTCTTTGTCAAACTTAGATGGAGTCCATGCGATACAGGAGTTTCGCTTCCATGCATGCATATGAGAAACGTGAGCAGAGGCTCCTTTACGCACATTCAGCCTCACAAACATGTTCATTGGGGCGGTTTGTCTGTAATCTTTAGTTATTTATATGCATTAGTTCCTGAGGAGGTTGAAAAGATGACTTTGCCAGTGGGACAGATTGGCAGAAGAGCATCAAGAAAAGGTGCATTGAATACCCACCCCTGCAGAGGAAAGGAACTGCTTCAAACATTATGTGTATGCATGTGTGCATTTGTCGCCTCCATTCATGTGTCTGTACGTGTCCTTCAACACGTGTCCAAGTTCTTCATGTCAACCTTGAACCGCAGATTTGTTTACTGAAGTTTGCTAAGCCATCTGTTTTTCTGTCGCTTTATTCCTTTAACGTATGTATTCACATGAATACTGCATCCACAGTTTTCACTTTTATTTAAAGATGTATGAAGACATTTTTCCAATATTACCATGAAATGACTCCTTGTAAAATAGAAGGGCATTACTGTGAGAACATCTCAGTCTGCAGCTCTGCACTGGCTATTTCATACCTTTAGACAATACTGTTCAGCAAACCAAACCATGCCCTGTGCTCATAAAGTTATGTGTACATAAAGTATGTGCACACCCTTTCCAACTAACATGTGCTGGTTATAATGTACACATGGTATTCCAAAGTGAAATAAAGGCAAGAAAAAGCAAAAATAATGCCTGGTAAAATTTCCCTGATGGCAGACACCTGCATCAAGTGTTTCACTGTGAGGTTAGGGTTAGGGTTGTCTTCAAGGTGGAAATTTATTTACCATTCATAAGAAATTGATTATTGTATTACGGATTTGTTTTTGAATTAGCTTTCTGCTAAGTTGTGTATCATTTGAAGTTTGCTAATGCACTCGACAACTTCTACATTTTTAGAACTCTAAGTCCGCACTCCTTCCATCCTCCAGTTTAGGGCTTGTTTTGTCCTTTATATTAGCATTAGTTAGAAATGTGTACGAGTCAAGGAAAGGCCCACCTCCTCTTAAGTTCCCATCTGCTTTCATGTTCATGTATTTTTGTGTGCATGCAACTCTACATGTATGCCGGGTGTTGGTTGACTGATGACTTTTCTGGCTGTGAGCAGAATCCCACTAACGTGTGATCCACATATCACAAAGGGTGGAAGTAGGAGAGAGAGATAACATTCCGAGGAAAAACACATGAACGTGGGAAGTAAATCAGCTCATAGAGACTGTATTCCATTCAGAGAGAGAGGAAAAAAACAGAAATTACTCTTAATGAGTAATTTCTGTTTTGGTTTAATACCACAAAATAATGACAGCCTAAGTTGTGTTTCCTATTTGAAGAATCCTATGTTGACACAAATCCAGGCTGTGGGCAGATGTAGATGAACATCCATTGCTGCACAGCATGTCACTTAATCCATATTTAACACTGTACTGTGTGCAGTGTATGAGAGATTTCACACGTATTTTGTGTCCTCAGGTAGACTTGAACTGCTGGCATATGCCAATGTTCATCTGTGATAGGGGTCCGGTCTGTATTTCCAGTTGTAGCAGCATCTATGTCGTAGGACATAAATGGAAATGTCCCACATTTCCTTTAAAACTAGTTACACGTAGGAAATATGGTCATCACTGCCAATAAATAGAAATAATATACAGATAACTTCAAGACAAAATGTTGACCACACTGTCCTGTCAGTTGCTCCGACAAAAAAGAGGCTTTCAAAATATGAAGTCAAAGCCATACAAATACTGTTAAATCAGTGTTATTTTTCTTAAATCTCTATTATTATTACATGCTCATGTTTCAATCACATTTTGAGCGGCTTACTGCCAAAGGACTGACAGAAATCCCACTCAGGGCCGCTGGTGAGCCGCTACCCTGCAACAGTGTTTTTATTAAATGATGGGGTTTATATTAAAAGTTTGACTTTTTATGGCTTATGTGTTTCATGTAGTTTAATAATGGGATCAGTTTTTTTTTTTTTTTTTGAAGTTGGGTTGTGAGATATACTTGTGTATAGACAGGCACAGACGCTGAACAATGGACTGTCATGGACAGGGTCAGTAGCAGAGTCGTTAGAACCATTTGCATGCTTTTCAAAGCCACCAGACTCCTCTCACATACAACATCAGTTTCTCATCAAGAAGTCTGGCGGTTGGATAAAATATTCCAAATATAAACCGTTATTGATTTTCATGAGGTAGACTGTTTTTTCATGTCGCTAGAATGTGTTTTGCTGCTGATCCTGTCCATAGCAGTGCATCGTTCGGTTTCTTCGCCAGTAGTCCTGACTTCACCAAACAGGGGTCATGCCACCCACCATCTGTTTCTACAGTTGAAGAAAATAATGAATGCAAAATGGCTGAAACCTGCAAGGAGTTGCAGGATTGGATTCAGTATTTACAAGTGAATCTTTTACTTTAATTGGTTCAGAAACTTCAGGAGTTTTTTTTATACTCTGCTTGAATGCAACAAGACTGGCTTCAGCCAATTTAGTAAAGCTGTCACAGCTACATGCATATAGATAAATTTGATTATGTGCTCATCTTTATCTCAAATGAGTTCTGCTCAGCTCAATGACTGCTGAAAACCACAACATTCAGTCTTCAAACAAAACATGGATCTTACTTTTTGCCTAAAAGATAGTCTAGGATTTAAGCTATCATGGTTCTATGATAACCTTAAAAGCCATTTAATAATATAATTTGATTAACATAGTCACACAGGGCATATCGTACATTTTTCATATCATTTTCTACTTCTATTGGAGCTGAAGACCGTGAAACAAGCAGATAGAGAACGGAGTTTTTTCCCTCGTGGGCACCGTTTGGTTGGAACTTGTCTTCATTACTACAACAATTGCCTTATTGCTTTCATCAGTCCGAGGAAAGGCGCCTCCATTACTGTGCTGAAATGTGTAGATATTGCAGTAGGCAAGCTAACTGTTTTATTTGCCATTCATGAGAGTCTATTAATGCCACCATCACAGTATCTGCCCTCTAAAATTCAGAATAACTCTGAGGGGAAAAATACCAAATATATTCAAAGTACTGTAAGCAAATGAATTCATACTACCGTTAGTGATGTCTTTCAGAGGGGCTGTCCTGTCAACTTGCTAACTCACATCTTTTTATTCCTACATACAGACAGACAGCAAGGCAAAATCAAAAGTTTCACTCTTCTAACACCTCAGGAGACCTCTCTCCTCCTTCCTTCTCCTCCTTCTACAGATTTTCTCTAACACTCTTCTTTACCTTTCCCGCAATCCTTTGATAAAAGTGCAGATAAAAGAGAGTTGGTGCTCATCTCTCTGGCTGTCCACCCCTCCTTGAGGTTAGCACCTCCTTTATTATTTACAATTAGATCAGTAGACATACATGCACACACTGCCTTGTTCTGCTTAAGCTAGTGTGTGTGTGTTTGTGTATCTGTGTGTGGGCGCAGTCCACTTGTGTGTATTTCATGCCCCCTGCGAATGTATCAGCTCTTACCCTTTTACTTGACTGCGTGTGTGTGTGTGTGTGTGTGTGTGTGTGTGCGTGCGTGCGTGTTTGTGTGTACACGCGTATGTGCGTGTGTGTGTGTGTGTGTGTGTGTCCTTGACTGGAGGCGGTGCAATGTTAGGTTTTTGCTGCTGTCTGAAGTTGTCCAGCCTCAGTGTCATTAGAGGATCTCTTTAATCCGGACTTTGGGAGAAACTTCTGACGGCACACTGCAAATAGATGGCCCTGCCGCACATGAAGAGCAGCTCTGCTCTGAACAAAAAACAGAGTTTAAAGAGGCCCCTGGCCTTTTTTCCTCCTCCCACTATTCCTTTCTTTCTTCTTTGCTTTTTTCCTGCCCTCTGTTGCTTTTACTTCACCCTAGGGAAACATGCTCTCCTTATCTGCACAGGAGGACCACCCAGGAAAGATGACTCAGGCATCGGTATGTCTGTGTGTATGTTTGTGTGCATACACTTGAATTGCACACTCATTTGACTGTGTAGCACTCACATTTTTAGAACTTTTGCTGTTAATATTAATGCATGCCTATACCTGCATAGATTGCTGGGAGCAGTGTGTTTGTTGGTGCTTGCATGTGCGTGTGCCTGGCTAATCCTTTAAGCCAAAGTTTGGAATGAAAGTCAGAAACACATTGCTGATGGAGATGTGAGAGAGGCCTTCAAGCCCTCTGATTGTAGGACAGTGCAGCAGAGGATCACCATGGCCCCGTCTCCTCACTCTGACCATGTGTTTCTCCCTTCATGTCACTCCCCCTTTTTCCTCTGTATCTTGCTATATTTCACTTTTTTGAACTTGGTTCTTTCTGATATCACATTTCTGTCTTATCTTTCCAGGATTTCTTTTTTTTTTTTTACTTTCCATTCCGTCACGCACCTTTCTTTTTCATTCTTCCCTCCCTCCTTCCAAATGCTTCCATCTCGCCTGAAGGAAATCTTATTTCCCACTCTTCCTGGCCTGTTGACAGTGATCCCAGTCTGCATGGCTGATAAAGACCATATCGACCTGCACATATGGAGACATTTAAGCAAGCCCCCTCCACCCCCCACCCCCTCACACACACACACAGACACACACACACACACACACACACACACACACACACACACCTTCAAAAACTAAATTCCGTTGAAACAAGAGCCACTGTGGAAGAGCATACCCCTTCCTCAAGTATTGAATAAATACAATTGAACAGAACAAAATCACACCAATGAAAGTCAAAAGGTTACATTTTTCATCCTTCCTGTTATAAAAGTACAATTTGTGAACAACAATACACTTTACACAGCATGGGTCCACAGCAAACCTCGTTCATTTCTTAAGAATATGTTTAAGTTGTTGCCATGGAAATGCAAAGACAGAAACTATAAAAATAATTCTGCAGCCCTCTGGCATTTTGATGATGTGTATGCAAAGTTTGCTCAATATGTATACAGAAAACTTAACAGAAAACACTCAGCAATCAAAATTAAGAAGTGAATTTTTTTTTCCTAACACAAGGACAATATATTGTTGCATATTCAGTATTTACATGTAACACCTCAATTTAAATCTGAGAATATACGGAACAGATTTACAGTAAAGGGCAATAAAGCGAGAAACAAGTTGTTCTTTTGTCCTCATATTTAACCACAGATGTTTACGTATGTTTCTTTATATATTGATTTTAAAATATGTTGTTATTAAAATGTTTCAAGTTGTCTTTAATGGTTTCAGTTGTTTTCCTCTTGAATTTATATCTGTGGCTAACATTTAAGTGTGACACACATTGTTTGATTCTCCAAACCAGCCTGAATACGTGTAATTTGATCATCATGGCTGACAGTCTTCAACTTTTTTATACATCTAGTGGGTTTTTTTTCCAATGACACAATAATTTTGTATGATTCAGAATAATGAAACAACACTTGTTCAGCTCAGAGTTGTTTTGAGCCCATCAGATACAGAACACACATGAAAGAAAGGCGAACACATCACGAGTTAGGCCCACTTGTCTCGTTTCCCAGAAGCTCTGGTCCAGAAACACTGTGTCACAGTGCGGGAAATCAGACATCGGTTGAGAAAAGGTGGGGGTTTGAGGCTCTCTCATCTTCTTTCTCAGTTGTACAGCTGTTTAAATGCATGGTTTTCCCTGAAGTTATGGTCACAGTTGGGGAAATGAGAAAAAGGATGGATGAAAGCCTCAACGCCTTATTAATGTCTCAAAAATTCTTACTTGTACAGTAATCAAATGGTTGTGTGTACTAAACTTAACTGCTAAGTCAGAAAATATGAGAAATCAGTCCCACAGCACGGATGCCTGCTATCCTTTCAACTCAATGAGGAACGCTTCCAAAAGGAAAGAAGAAAACTCAACCACGTGCACCTTAGGTAATACAATCACAAATGGGTAATTAGTATCGAGTCTTCAGAAAAATGCTTCCCTAATGTCACTGAGCCTTTAATTCACCAATAAACAAAATTAAATGATGAAATCAAAGGCAAGGGATTGCATTGGATGGGCAGCGATGGGATCATGACTGGCTAAGAAATACTCTGATTAATAGGATCAACATGCTAGAAACCAGCTGCCTTTTCATGCTGCAGAACTAAAAGTGATCTCAATATGCTTCAAAGCTTGTAGACAGAAGCTAACGTGAGCTCCTGCAAAGAATCTGACATCTGATTTACAGGTAGTACAGGTATCTTGCTGTCTTGATACTTCAAATTATTGAAAGAAAATTATCTCCTGTATTTCTGAGAGCTACTGTAGCTAACAATCGTGCAACAGGATGTTGTTGTTTTTTATTGCACACTTCCCTGACCCTGACGCCTACTAGTGTATGTGATTTATGTCAGTGTGATGTGTTGTAGATCATGTTGGTCATGCCTATCACTTGGACCATTTCCCTCAGCTTTGAGAATTGACGAGACAACACCTGGTCCACTCACTCATCTCCACCGAGGAGAGAGACCGCAGATATTCATGCTAGCCAATGCCCCCGCACACATATTTTATGTGTGTTAATGCTTTTGTGGGGTGTGTATGTGTGTGTTTTGTGTGTATATGCATGCATGTGTGCATACACATAGTCCTTTCTCTGCTTTTCATGCAGACTAATCAAAGACGTAGTATATGTACACTCAAAACATCTGGTCCTGCTTCACATGCAGGAACATCGCCTTTCTTTCCACTGCTATCACATGCAGGCAGGGAAGGAAAAAAATTACAACATGCACATGTGCTTAAACGCAGATGTACAGTAAAGTCACTTTTTTTCTTTCTTGCCTGAATCTTACAAAGCAAAATATAATAAATTCTTTACTTGCATCCTATGGGAGAACACATTCAACTCAGTAATGTGAGCACTGGTAACAATAAATGATGCTGCATATTTCTTAAATTTTCTACAATGAAGAAATTATGCTTAAAGAAATAAAGTTTGGAAAAAAAAACATTTTCTAATTCTTTTAATCTTTTAATCTCTTTTTATGTACCCTTGTCCAGGAAGGAATTTAGACTTAATGAGGCCAGCGTGGCAGTAATTACTGTCATGACCTTATTGTTAGCCTTTTACCATGCAAAGACTAATCAAAGACAGCATCTCTCCTCAGTGATGCTCTGTCCTTCATCTGTCTTGTGTCTTGAATATTCTCTTAACAGCTCTGACCATCATGATTGCACTTTGTTCTTCTGTCATTCAGGTTCAGTGTCTGCGGTTCATCTCAGTGTAACTGCAGATTAGACTATATCACTGCGTGTCAGCGATACATTACACCACATAGATCTGCAGTTGCTTGTCTTTTTTCTGTCGGCAAGCCAACAACACTAACTATCTCTCCCTTCCCCCAGGCTCTGCAGGAAAAGGTGGAAAGTCTACAGAGGCAGCTGCGTGGCTCAGAGAAGAAGCTGCTGAGCAAAGAACTCGAAACTGAAGAGAGGGTAATGCAGTCACTGTCTTCCTCTGCAATTCGCAGTCTCCATTTCATTTTCATCAGGCATGAACACAAGAGGCTGTCTTATTGTACTTTCATTTGTTAGCTTACCACTAATAGTGTTACCTCACTCCCACTACCCGCGATTCAAATGTATCAACTTTCTTTTCATCACACTTCTTTTTACATCTTGCCACCTCAATTTGGCTTTGTTTTGTTCCACTAATCCTTATTTGATGTCACTTTGATGTCCCTCCCCGCCATCCTTACCAGACCCTGCAGGGGGCCACAAAGATAAATAAATAAATGGATTATTTTCTGCCCTGCCGTCATCACTCTATCATTTCTCATTTTCCTGTTCAGATCCAGAGATATACCTCCTTGCACATTTCCCAAATTCCTTTAGTTTCAGCTTCAAGCATCATCACCTAGTGGAAGGAATGTCGCTACCACCTATGTTCAGAGGCAAGCCTCTCTGTGTACACACTCACACATACATGCACACAAACACACACACACTCCATGCCTCTGAGAATGCCCTGTAATCAAGCTCTGTTTTGACCTTGACACACACACAGAAGAAAAGTGACGATGATTACACCCAGTCTGAAGACTACTCTTTGTATGCTGGTATGTACACCAGAGCCATCTATTCTCAGGTGTCGCATCCTATCTGACTGACCCTTGTGCACACTACACACACTCGTCACACAGCTCAGTGTCTAGCTGTCATAAATCTGCAGTAGAGAGTCTAGTTTTTATGAGTCACTGGTCACAGACCCAGTCCCAGAGGTGCTTTGTATTTTTTCCTATAACTTAGGATGTGTTGACCCTTGACCCAGCCTGCTTCTGTGTCAGTTCATTTCTTCTGGATAAGGATTTGGATTTCAATAATATTTAGAGGCATTCACATTCATTATTTTCAGAGGGGTCACACTTTGACCATTTTCACAGTGACAGTAAGGTGTCATTTTCACAAGATGATACAAGACACAACCATTTATTAGTGAAGATCAAATCACTTTATACCACACTAAATGTATGTTTGATCAATATTGTCAATTTGCATAAAGGTATTAACATATACTCAAAAGTTTTATCACATTTAGTTATAAAACGGTGCGGATCCGCCTCCGGTGTGCACCCTATTGCCAAAAAGCTAGTTTTACTTTAAATGCCATAGTTGTGCTATTGCACAACTTATTTTTAACAGTAAAAATGTCAAAGTAACGGAAAACAATGTTTATGTAAACAATATTATTATTCCAGAAGTGTTAAAATCATGGCAAAATTCATTTCATTTATGGACAATATCCTATTGTTGTTCATCTGTGCCCCCATTATTTACGTGCCATGCAGTATAGAGAGAATTCATAACACATTAGTACTGCAGACCATAATCTTCATCTGCAGTCAGAAGGTTGGTCAAGGTTAATGAAAACAAGTTTTGATGAATGAACTCAGAAATAAAGAAACATACATTTTCCCCCTCTAACTTGTTCCATTTTCACCTTAAATTTTCAGCGCCATGCCATGTCCTCATAATCCAAAAGCTGTTTAGTCGATCCACTGGACGTTAAGAAAGTTCTTGAAGACGTTTCGTCTCTCATCCAAGAGACTTCTTCAGTTCTGACTTCTTCATAATCAATTTTTCCAAAAAAAACTCATGTTAGTGATTTTTAAAAAGCTGCTTTCTTGTATAAAATCAGCCACATAATTTAAATCAGACAATTTATTAAAACAAAGCACGTGTAAGCAAAACAAGAAAAATTGCTGGCAATTTTTAAGATGAAAGTTCTTAAACATCTATTGCAAACTCATTGCATTAATTTATTCCAGATTGTTTTGCTATGTCAAATTTGGCAGTAAATCCACAAATAGGAGTTATGCCATACATGATGAAGAATGATCAACTGCAGAGCCCTAACAGAGGCATCAGTTGATAGGACAGCTGAGACAGGATGTAGAAAGATGATATCTGAAACAGAGTTCAACACAAAGCATGTCTTCATCAAAGAAAAAAGAGACAGTCAAGACGTTTCAAAGCTTATAGCTGCATCTCATTGGATGGGCAAATTGTGATTTAAAAGTGCCATAGAAGGCAAGAACAGTTTATTTCTACAAACAGTATTGACTAATATATAAAATAAGATTTTGTGTGATTAGACAGGTATGATCAGTGCTGATGTTTGGTAAATGAAATGTTGCTATTGTACACCTCATAGACTAATGGAATAATGAGATTAACTGGTGATGTGTTTTTTTAATTTCTTTTAATCCCCAACATTATCTGTCTCCTTCTATCATAGTTTTCAGGTTACAAAAGCTGATTAAAGTAACATTAGGTGTAATATGTTACTTTGGTTATAACAAATTAATAAAATATTTTACAAATATTACATTTTATATGTGAAGCAATGGAATGACTTTTTGACACATATAGACTTACTGTATTCATAATGATAGATAAATATTTTGAAATAGTTGTCCATTTATTCTTCAAAAAAGTATAGTATCATAGTATGAGTCAAGCATGATTGGTTTGTCAGCCAATCAGATGCTGCGTTTCTCATCATTGGGATTTGGATTATCACCAACCACAAACTGTTTTAACAGTCATTGTTTATTCCTTGACCGAATGACACGTGGTTCTCCGTCATATCATTCTCAGTGCGCATCATACGTTGCTTTGTTGGTTGCACACTAGTTCAGGGGTGTGTTGTTATTCGCACATGCTCATAAATGTACCCTTTGTCTTCTCACATTGATGTTGCCCTAGTTTATTTGCCAAGTCTTGTCTTGGTTATCGGATCCCTCACGAGCAAAAATAGCCTTTCTGCACAGACTTCACACAGATGTTGCTTGCCTTACCACTCGCAGGGCCCTCACAGGCTCCCCCACTCTAAAATGGCGAATCAGCAGCTCACTGTGAGGTTCAATTCTCCTTGAAGAGAGGAGCAGAATGTTGAAAAGTACAGCTCTTTGTATAAATACATAATGATACAATAGGCTCAGTGAACTGACAAGTTTCAGAGCTGTATTCTCCTGCATCATGGGAGCTTGGTAAAATAAACTATTTCTGAAGTTGTTTTTGGTATTGATGCAGACATAAAAATGCGGAGGAGTTGAACTTCTTGAAGTTCTGTAGGCTCACTCGTTTTTCTGCGTGCTGTTTTTGTTGAGGCGCGTTACATCAGCAACAACTTCACCAAGATCTGTAGCCTCTTCTAATCACTTCCTTCCTTTTCGCTCTTTTTTTTTTTTTTTTTTTTACTTTTATGAAGCATGTTCCTTTTTCTCCCTCATGCACCAAAGCATTTTTGAATTTAAATCACTCCTTGGTGAGCTGTCGGAGCACCAGCTCAGTGGATGTGGAGGTACAAACTTTGTGAGTGGCATCATTTTTGATGTAACTCCTTGTTCCTGACAAGGTTTTTGCCACTTTGCAACAGGGGGGTATATCAAAAATGTCTCTCTAGCAGCTCCACACCTACCCCCAACCCGCAGCACACAAGACTGTACACACACACACAAGCACACACACACACACACACACACACACACACACACACACACACACCTTAATTCATTAACATACATCAGGCTTCCCAGTGTTATGACAAACTTCATTTGAACGTTGAAGGTGTTGAGGGCTTGTTCCTTTCTGCTGGCAGCTGACAGAACCCATGCCATATGACAGTACCAAACACAAGGGAAAGTCAAAAACACAATCTAAAGACTATATATAGATGAAATGTTGTCATTTTAAGATGACTAGGAGGAGAAAATGACTGCTGCTCCTCGTAGTCTTCAAAACTAGAAAATCACACTTAGGAACAAACAAAGCGTCTTTAAAAGCGCGGTGGAGATGAAACGTGATTTTTCTACACAAAGTCTGTTTTCATTGCTTTGGGAAACAGTGACACTTTCTGTTGTGTTTCCCTTCCTGTTTTCTTTTTTCTGCTTACTATTATCCCGAGTCCGTCAGTGACCAAAACCTCATGGAAGTTTTGATCAACCGTTTTGTTCAAAAGCATCTGACATCTGTCCTAACGGTGAGGAGGCTTTTTATTTTGAGATGCCGTCACATTCCGTCTGCCACCTGTCAGAAAAACAAACACGTCTTTGCTGTAAAATATGTTGAAAGAAGAGAAAAATGTTAATGTGAAGAAAAGAGAGATGTGAGTGGAGGGACCTTGAAAGAGGTGATAGGATGCAAAGCTGAAGGAATAATATCTCCCAGTCAGATATGTTTAGGGAGTCTGAGGGATGATTCTCTTTTGAATTTTGACGCCATTGAGAGCCACACTGAAATCAGATATTTGAATTGGAACTATTTTATGAACATCTGTTTGTCTTACATACATTTTCTCAACAGAGATGTAGTGTAGTTAGAAAAAGGCTGCTGGTTCCACCCACTCACATACTGTAGCTTTAGTTAAACCTGGAGTGGAAAAATGTAATTACAAATACTTAGGTCTTCTGTGCCGCAGTAGCACAAAACCGCATCTTGGTGCATTCATGTAGCTGTAGATGTACATAACATATGTGTGCAAATGTACATTCATTAACTGTATGATGAAATTGATTACAATACAACAAACTGATATTTTATAAAGCTCCTCTGTTTCAGATGTCTGCGTAGGTTCTCTCTGTTTCACACCAAATACACCAATGGTCCTCCTCCATGCTTCCCTTTCTCGTTACTAAAGCAAACATTCATAGCTTGTCTACTTTGATTAGCCTCGAGACTACATACAGTCTCCAGGCATCCCTTTTGCTCTCTCAGAGCACCGGTGAATATGCTGTAGCCTTGCCCATTCTAATGTATGGGAAGGAAAATGGAGACAGCAATGCCACAAGGGAGCTTGTAATTTAGGCAGAGCGGATCTCTCATTGCTGTGGTGACTGCACCATACATGAACCAAGAATGCAAAACTAAGGAGCGTGGCTTTTGAAGAATCTAGACTTCTATTCAGAGTGGTTGTAAAGGGATGTGTTTATTCAATCATTGTTTATTGCTTCAGCCTGAGGTAGAAGAGTGTTTTGTCTTGGCTTTCCATTTTGTTATGACTACAAGAGCGACTATAGATAGATATACTTTTTGAAAATATATGCTCTCATAGCTTAAGCTGATTTTTTAACTCTTAAACATTCAAATTAAAACTTAAGTAACCCATCACTCTCAAATTATCCTCGCCGTCATTCACACAAAGAGAGGAACATAATATATCTCTAAAAACCGATGGACTCTCGACCCGATGATATTGTCCCAACACATTAGAATGAACACGGCAGAGGGAGCCTGAAAAATTTGGCAATGTTGTGGTAGACTAATCTAGAGCACACTGTGCCGAGACAAAGTGAGCTGCTTCATGTTGGGATCATTTACACTGGAGCTCACTTTGAAGTGCTTCCCAATCCCTTTCATTGTGCCCAGGAAGATTAATTAGCCAAAGCCAGAACAATCAGTTAAATCCACAACAGGAAAATTATTTTAGGAAAACCAATCTTTTTCCTCCCCCTCACTTCACTTCATTCACGCTCCCTTCGCTTGACAGACCGGACAGATGAGAGTAGAGGTTGGGGATAATTCTTGTTAGCTGAACTTTGGCTCTGTCAAAAGCATTATGGTTAGCCGAAATGCTCAGACTCTCCCTTGGTTACACCTTTGAAATATATGGGTGATTAAGTTTTGCTTTTCACAGCCCCCGTTGATTCCTCAGGTTCTGTTAAAGTATTCATCAAGCTCCAAATTAATTGATTCAGCAACTCTTCAAAATGCTGTAAATGCTTTTTACAGTTCTGTTAAAGCTGTGTGTGTGTGTGTGTGTGTGTGTGTGTGTGTGTGTGTGTGTGTGTGTGTGTGTGTGTGTGTGTGTGTGTGTGTGTGTGTGTGTGTGTGTGTGTGTGTGTGTGTGTGTCCATTCATGTGTGTTTGTGGGTAAAAAAAGGGGGAGTTGTGCTAACCAAACCCTTTTCAACTTCTATAATCAGACTCTGGTTTAGTGGAGTATAATTTAGCCCCAGACAGACTTCCTCCGGTCCTCCCCAGTAGAGCTAGCTATAGCTAGCAAGCTATGGAACTGCTGCAGCGTTTGATGTGTTCTGTCCTCCACTGAGGTCCTGTCCTATTCTAAACCCGGCTGTGTAACAGATACATTATGTTAGATCTGGCTGTAGTTGTCAGCAGCCAGTAGAGGGTGTTGTGCAGAACAAGTTATGCCAGCCTGCAGACCCCCTGTGGAGATGTAAAGGAACTGTGAAGAGTGAGGGAATACTCTGAGCTATGAATAAAGAGGAGATGCCCACTGTCTGTCTGCATGTGTGTGTAGTTGTGTGTGTTCTACAAGCGAGCTGTTCACATGGGCGTAGTGTGTGGAAATGCATATATACAGTACGTGTGTGTTTATGTGGTTGAAGCACTGAACTACCCTACAAAGTCAAAGTGCAGTATCTACAAAAAAATGCTGAATGAATAATTATTAGCACCCAAGCATGAATGGAAACCAAATATCTCCATAAGAGAAAACAGTAGCACAATAACAACACTCTGACAGACCGAAGAGACATTACATCACTTTTTGCAAAATTACAGATCCTGCACTTTGTCAGGCTTACTTATTCAATGATGAATATTAATGTACTTATTTATATTATTGTTGTATTACTTAACAGTCTTTATTGCATCGACTAAGGAAAACATTTTTTGATAGGAATCTACTAAAAAATTGTGTAAATCTAGATGAAGGTCACATATATTGAGGTTTAGTGTCTGTGCAGGTGTTTTAGTGTTCACACAGATAAATGCATGTCTACTTACTTGGTGAATATGTTTGTTTATGTTTCCTTTCTCCATAACAAAATACTTTTGTTGACTTCTGGTATTTCTTCTGCATAAAAAAATTTGTTTTTGTTGACTGAAAATGCCAACTCTTGAAATTAGGCTCTGATGTGTATTTATCTGCAGCTTTACTGAGTGAACAGGAATAATGTCACTTCTCTGAAAATGATGTCACAGCCCAGCTTTACCAATCCTGGCTACAGTTACTACCTCATTCATATACACCAACACAACACTATGACCAAAACAATGACAAGAAACAATGCCAGCTTCTGTTTGTGGTCTGTCTCTGTAAAGTGTTTTAACACTCCTCCAGTGTAGATTTGCCACATCACTACAACTGATCTCTCTCTGTGATGTTGATTTTTGAAAGGGTACACCCACTACTGCTCTTGCTTGTTTACTGCAGTGTTTTCAGTGGTATTTGGGGATCCAGGTAGATGGAAGCTGCAAAACAACATTTGTACACTGAACTTTTCAAAGCACAACAGAATAACTTCTATTTTTAGCAAAAATGTAGACCGGTTGGTGACACTGTTGGGTTGCTTCTGTCTTCTCAGGTGACTGTGGTACGTCAGGAGTATGAGGACAAGATCAAGGGTTTGATGCCTTCAGAACTTAGACAAGAACTGGAGGATACAATCACCTCTCTGAAGGCTCAGGTAAGAAAGTTATCAATCAGACAAAGGCAGGACGAGAACAATCATCCTGATGACTTCACATCAAACACATTAGACATTGTTTGATTCTCATTTTCAACCAATAAAATAGTGCTTTTTCTTCTAAATTGTTGCCCTCCAAAAGAGTCAAAGTCCTTAAAACCCTACATCTGTTGAATCAAACTGGACATCGTGAAATATATTTGACCCTTTTACACAGAGATCACACAACAGTGCTACAACAAAGAACCTTTGTTTCTTTTTTTTTTTTACCTGGACAATAACATGCAGTCATGAGTATACAAACCATATGGAGTCTGTCATACAGTACAGATCATTGTATATTTGGCAGACTGTCAAAAACTAGTCCTTTTTGAAATTGCTATCATTCCCTGTTATCTGGCACTTTTTGTTCCTACTAAGCCATAAAAACTGTTTGAACCCTGGATCTTCATGAGCAGTCATGTAAATCATATTTGTT
Organism: Antennarius maculatus; assembly: GCA_013358685.1. Taxonomy (NCBI): domain Eukaryota; kingdom Metazoa; phylum Chordata; class Actinopteri; order Lophiiformes; family Antennariidae; genus Antennarius; species Antennarius maculatus. The sequence continues at coordinate 11,748,017 of CM023620.1, read as the reverse complement.
TGGTGGACACAAAGACGACGTTAGTGCAGGTTAATGTTGTAGTACTCGATTATTGCCACTGCTATCTCTTTGAATCCTGGCAATTCTCTTCATAAACCTCAAGTTTGCCTCGTCACTCCATCAGATCTTACAATGACTTCTGCAAAAATCGTTTTCTACACATGTAATACTAATGTCTTTAGGGTAATTTTGACACTAACTCATTTCAGTTTCTTGGCTTTTATGTTACAGGTAAGAGAGTATTCTGTAATGAAGATAGGAAACGTGCATTTTTTTGTGAAAGACCTCCTCATAAACCCATCTTGTTCAAATAAGCCTACCAAGATCCCATTTCAGTGAGCAGACCACAACTCTGAGACTGGATATGTTTGTAAGATGTAATTCGTGACCAGAATGGGCTCTCCTCTCATTGACAATGTCATGGGTTTTACACATTAAAGTGCATTATTTTTACATAGTGAAAGAAGGTGGAGAGAATTTTTATGTCTATGGAGGCATCCGACCACATTTCGGTGGGGTTTCGCAAATACTTCACCACTGTGAAGTGCCAAATGAAATGCTAGAACTTTCCTGAGGTCTCCCCCACAGAAAGGAATGTACCCTCGGCTGCAGTACGGTAGTCCCAGCACAATACAGATTCTTTTAGAGCCGTGATTATTCTGCCAGGCTCTAGATGCCGTGTAAATGTAGATGAGATTTATTTTCTCTTCAGCTAACGATACTTCATAAATAAACTCACACTTTGTAGCCAAACAACAGATTGGCACTGCCTCCCCTCACAGCATTCTAACCTCAACTAACCCAGCTCATAATCTCCTCTCTGTCCCAGTGTGCCTTAACCCCTTTGCCCTAATCGCCTGACCCTCAACCCCCGCTGTCCTGACCTCTGGGCTCAACAACCAAACTTTTCTTCCACTTAGCTAACCCCTTGTATCCAAAAGCTCAATTGACCCAAGAAACTTTTCAACTTCAGGTTTCTGGCTTTCTGACAGATTTCTCACTGCATAATAAATCATAGCGAGTTCATTTTTGAAGATTAATCTGTACCAAATGTTCAATTGCCCATGTTGCAGGTGAACTTCCTTCAGAAGAGAGCTTCTTTGCTACAGGAAGACTTCACTGCCTCTCACAGCAAGAGGTTAGAATAATTGTTTGGGATTGTATAGAAATATGTGTGCTCATTGCTTGTACATGGTTAATATGGACCTTTGCCCTTCTGTACAGTACAATATATTTATTCATGAGCTTTTACAAAGCACTGTGGTTTGTAGTACATATAGTGTAGCAAGTATAATTAAGTTTCAGTGTACGAATTGGCTTCAGTATACTTAAGTAGTACAGGTCTTTCACTACAACAGCTACTGGCCTTTGGGGCTTTCTTTTCCTTCTGTCCATCATACTTTAAGAACCATGAATGTCTTTACAAAAGCATCTTTACGTACAGAGTGATGAGGCTCTTCATTAACCACTGCATACACATGCCGCTCACATCTCTGCAAACATCTGTCAGTCACATACATCAGAGAAAATGACAAGTGGTGATCTCACTCAACTCTCCCAGACAATAACGGACATAGAGCCAGATAGATAAAATCAGATTCAACAATGTTTTAATTGTTTAACACTGAACTAATCAAACTCACAGCTCTATCTCTGTCTCTGCAGGTAACCAAAGGGAGACCCTGCCTGTCCCTCCCCCAGGGATATACAGGATATGACATCCAATCAGATGTGAGCATTAGCTTTTCAAGTCCTTCACACACCTGTCATGTTACTGGACTTGTCATCTGTCAGGATGATGTACTAGAGTTCCATGTTGCCATTATTAATATTTGAATTATTTATTCATGGTCAGATTTTAGTTTTGTTGTTGTTGTTAGGTGTTTTTTTTGGAAAAGAAACATTTAATCTTCATAACAGGTTAAACTTCCATTTTTATATCATTAATTTAATATTGGTATGTATTCTATGTTAATCAAATGTTTCATGCTTATCAAAAATTCATCTTAATTAAAGGATTTTCCTAATTTTCTTTTGTCATGTTTTTTTCTTAGCATGTTTTTCATCTTGAAATGCCTCATAATTAATGCTTCAGTGAGGTGAAGCCTTGCTTCATATAACATGAAGCAAGGCTTGTTTCATATAACATGCATGTTAAGCAAGATTAGCTCTCAGAACTTTGCACTGAAGTCAAGGACCTTAAATTCCCATCTCCCACATTGCTGCTAAGCATCGCCTTTCAGTTCTAGCCCCTTTTTAAACTCTAAAGAGCAGTTGGGGGGTTTGTGGTCAGTTCAGATAAAGACCACTGCAAGTTAACTGTTTGAACCTCTGGCCAAACACTACAGTCCTTGGGCTCACTGATTCTGCTTCCTCTACCACTTTGTGTTTAAATGATGCCTCCACTCAAACCCACGCTTAATGGCTCAGACTCTGGAGTCCATGACGGCAGCCATGTCTCCAAGTCTCCTCCAATGTCTCCAGAGTTTGGAGGCTTTCTGCTGATTATAACATTCAGTGGGCCATGGAGGGGCTTCATAATGAGCCCCCGACCATTGGTGTTTTGTGTCTCTGGTAGGTGAGGAATGCATGGGATTGAATACTGATAATTTCAAAAGACTAAATGTTTTTCCTTGAAGTTTTGAGGAATTATTACATTCCAAAATCAAATTTGGTTTCAGAGCCCCCTGCATTTGCTTTCATTGGAATTGCTTTCCTTTAACACCCACATCTCATGCATTTCGATGTGTTCCCATTGTCCGTGACCTGTCCTGCTGTCTCCAAACGAAACACTATACCCCTCTCTATGTTTATTTGATGTGCTGATTCCGCTGCCTGGGCAGAGAGGGAGAAAGCAGAAACAAAAAAGCGAGAAGAAAGTAGAGACGACTGTCAGACCGACATCTGAGAAACAGGAATTTAGTCTTTCAGCAAAAAGTTTGTAAAATCTGTTATTTCTGGAGAATGCTCGAAAGGGATACTTACCTATTGCAACATAGCATATCATATGCAGTGCACGTATTTGTTTACATGTAGGGCAAAATATGGGCCATTTTTGCCATGTGTAAAGTTTCTAAAAGCAAAAACGTTAGAAACTTAAAGCCCATCAGTGTTTGTCTTTTGAAAGTCTTTATCTTGATCCCATCATTTGTGCAAATCGGCCTAAGGGTAATGTTACTTCTATTTCAAGGTTTCGGTTTTACCTGGAAACCTCAGCGCCAGGAGAGACAACGGATGATAAATATCAGGGGTGCATCTTTTTCACTGTTTGTCTCCAAGTTCAGGATGAACCGTCCTCAAGCTATGGTCTGAAAGTTGTTTACATCACATTGACTATTTCGATTGTCTTCTGTTTTGACATTCTAAATTATGTATGTCTGAGGCGACCATCAGATGTCTCACCTGGTCTTTATCGGGTGTTGTTTCCTGATACAACTACCTCCTCCAGATAGCAACTAAAGGAAAACAAAATGCTCCAGACAGATACAGATTGCTTCTGTCACACAAATCCATTCGAGAAGCTAGACTGAAGAAGTGGTTTCCAATACTGTCGCTGTCGGTTAAAGCACATTAATTCGTAAAGATACAGTAGAATTGGAGCCTAATGTACGCTCTGTCGTTTCAGTAGAACCATGTTTAGCTGACTGACACCCAAACTGGCCCCAGCTATAACCTCTCCTGTAATCTGTGTTATTACTCCAACATAGCTTCTCTAATTGATTGTCTGCCACCAAAATAAACCTCCATAATTGTGCTTGTGTAAATAGAAGCCCTGAATGTCATTTCCACACAGCTGACGTGGCCCCATTAACGATCAAAGCCCTTGCTTCCTCCCAGCTATTGCTGCATCAGGCAGTGGACTGTTGGGTGACAACGCAAAGGGAACTCTGGGAGTCTCCACGGATTCCGTTCATCTTCCATAGTCTTGCTTCATTATAGTACTCACTGCTACCGTATGATAGAATGCATATTCATGTGGAATCAAGGTTGTGTGACATAAATGTAAAAAAAAAATTTTAAATTGCACATTGAGAAAGATAAAACCTGCTCGTGACAATGAGTCAGAACTGTAGAGCAAGTGGAAGCTGGTGGAAGAAGACTTTTAAACACAGATTTCATTCCTGTAGGAAGTTATCTGAGGACATGAATTTAAAGACCAACAGTAGTTTCTAATCAACTATTGAAAATGTTGGTTCTGGGTCATTTGGTGCTTCTTTTCCCTGCCTCTTAAGGTCACACATGTGACTGTGTGCGCTTGTGACAGGCATTTGGGATTGACTGTATATCCACATGTGATTGACAAAGTCATTGTACATGTGTGTGTTTGGTGTTTGCCACTGGAGCTTTTTATAGTGTTATATTCTGAGTCAGACCCTAGGAGGCCTGTGTTTGGCTGCTATATGCTGCTTGCATAAATAAACCTGTTTATCACCAACACTTCTCTCACACAGTGATGTCTTCCATCGTGTTTTCTGCTCTCTGCCTTTGTCTCACTTCCCAGCTTGTATCATACTTCTGTTTGTTGCTTCGGTATTTATGGAAGTGATTTTTCCTTTTTTCCCCAGCCTGTCACTCAAATGCAAGACAAGCTAAGAAAAGGATATGCACCGACATGATTTGAAAGCAAGTGGGTTGGAAGCTGTACAGCATCAGTGAAGGAGGAAAAGCAGGGTTGTTGTTCTTTATATGTGATTATGGTGTGAATTTACCCTTTGGGCTGATGGAACAGACAGAGGACCCTACGTTCAAGACAAGATGCCCTTCATTGGTATCTCATCTCACTATTTCTTGTATTAATATTCACAAAATTTTGCACCATTGCATCCATCAACTATCCTCCAAGGTAGATGCTGGGCTGTTTTTTCAGTCTTTCTTACATTTATCCTTTCGCAGTAGTGACTTAACATAAAATTACACCAAAACAAAAATTTACTCTGTAATTACTCCAAACACACCCAAAACATTTACACTATTAATAAGTTATCTCTCAACATAATCCCTTAAATTCTGTTTGACTAAGATATGCTGTAAATGTCATTTATTCCAAATGACATTTTCATGTTTTCCTGCATTTTGGTTGAAATTACCCCCCCACTGCAGCATCACACCCTCCTAATAGGAAGCAAGAATAGAGATAAAAATCCATCTTCTATTGTATGGGCAAACAAGTTAATCACCTTACCAGTCTGGCAACCCTGCACTCTGGAGTCAGGGAAGAGGAGAAGATGGGGTTAATGTCAAGGATTAATGATGAGCGAAGGAGCCCCGGGTTCAGGTTAAGACTGATTCAGAGACGGATTGCTGTCCTGTCAAGCATGGCAGAACAGGGACGTCCGGCTTGTGAAGTGTCTGCACGGTGCTTCAAATGCGACCAGCAGAGGAAATGAAAGTTATTACTGTCAGTGTGGAGTGAGCTTCATGGCCCAAACGGGATTAGACAGTGCATCCGACATTGTTTCTATACATTAGTAGACTTAAAAGTCAAGCGCAAAATGGGATTAAAATGAGGGGAAAAAACCAATAAATAATCTTCAACAGCCCCCTTTCTCATTTTTCCCTTTTTTTTTATTTTGTCACCACTTTCCTTCGCTACCAATTCCCTACCTATTTCATGTTTCATTCTTTCTTCATGCTCTTTCTTCCTTTCACCTGTCTTGCTGCCTTTTCTGTTCCTCTGACACCTCTATCTTTCCCCATTCCATCTTTCGCGCACTCATCCTCATCATCAAAATGCACAGGTAGACGCCAACTCCCACTCACGCTTTACATTCTCCGTTTAAAAAAAAGCAAAACATCCTTCTGGGGCCAATTGGCACTTGAAATCCAGCTTCATTCCCCTCAAACTGAACCCTTTCAAAAACAAACCCTCCCACTACTCGCACTTTTTTTCCCTCCTAGTCTTCTTTCAAAACAGCCCCATAACAAACTGGCAAATTGTTGCCCTTCCTTAACTTTTAAGGGTATTATGCACCATGTCCAACTTCAAAGCTTGTCTTAACTCCACACTTTAATTGTATCTTCCCCAGCTCTGCATGCCATTTGATTCTGCTGACAACAGCATTTCTCTCTCCATTCTCCTCTATCCTCCTGTCCTCCTCTGCCTCTTTTTGGTCCCACTCATGTTGTATTTTGACCCCCTGCATCCCCCACCACCACTGCCGCCGCCACAGCTCCTCTCATCAGCTCCTTGCTCCCTTCAGAGGCCATTGTCCCTGTTGTCACCTACTTTGAAGAGGTAGCCTCCATTTCCTCTCTCAACAGTCGGTTGTTGCCCGGGGTGTGTACACACCAAACAAACTTGAAACAGTAACCTCTTGTCCTACATTGGCTGTCTCCTGCTCTCTTTATCTGCTCTCTCTCTCCCGCCCCATCTGTGTGAGCCGACTTCCTCCTCATGGTGCTGGTTGATAATTGCCATAAGCTTCCCTCTTGGTTTCAATTTCCATTGTCCTCCCTCAAATTCTTGACTCTGGCTTGAGATAAAGGGATGAGCACTTCAAAGGGGTCTGCAAAGAGTTTAACCCCAAACCAAAAGGAACGGCACACAATACTGTAATTGAGAGCAATTACTGATCACAGAGCGACAGCAGGGACAGGACAGCTCGGGTGGATGCAAAGACTCACTCCACCAGTTTATGACTTCAACTGCGGTGGCCTGTAGCAGTTACAACAGGCTGAAGCAGCTCAGGAAACCATATAACACCATCATAAAAACCTCTGGTAGTTAGATCAGTTAGTTGTTAGGTTTTATTTATCTGATTTAGTACATGCAAAAAAAAAAACCCAGATTAAAATCCTGATTGGGCCAACATCTGATTTGAGTGACCCTCCACCTCTATTTATGGACCTCTTTGTAGTCAGGCTGAATTTGACCTGTCCCTGTAATAATATCTGCCCAAACAGAAAGACAGCTACACCCCATAACCTCTACCCCTGAAGCTTTCTTTCAAGAATCTTTTTATAGGGCCAGGAGCCAAGGACACCTCCTGTCTCAAGCCAGTCACATACCTTGGGTCAGTCTCTGAGGGGCAGCAGGAAATACCCATCCTATGGGGACCTCCCATGAACCATAGAGGGGGTTGACATTAAATGAGGACCCAACTGGCCCCTGATGCTGGCAGGAGGCTCACACTATTGTCATGGTGATGAGTTCAACCCCTGTGTTTGCTGTCAGAGGTGAGCGTTAGCCCTCTAGTGTTAACAAAGGCTGACATTGTTGGGGCAGCGCTTGGTGTATTAGCCAGATGACCTTCATACCTACAGAGAGACCTGGAACATGTAGATGATCTTTAATGAGATTAAAGAATGTTATTGTAGATGTTTTTGTTTTATTCTGAGTCAGTGCCTCACATCTGACATGGGTCCAGATGTCATACATGCTATATATCAGTGATTTGCGACTGTTCTTGTCAGATGTTGCCACATAGCTCTTTACCCACTACTTTTAGCTGACTGGTTGTTTTTGTCTTCCCACTCCCAGTTGGCAATAACGTCACTGCGGCTCATCTTTTGGTGTGACAGTAAGTTCGATGTCGACACACTGGGAATGTTTTGTGAATGTGATCACAATGAAGTGGCCTATGAATACTGTGTAATCTCTTTGTCATCATAGCCTCTTCAAGAGCAATTTCCTCTTTTATTAAGCTTGATGGGAAGTGAGGTATCAAGGGAGAAAGTTTCACAGAGTAGGCCGATCAAAGTGTCCGCTGTCTTTGTGCTGTACTTTCTGAAACTCTTAAAGGATGATGACACACAGACACCAGTTGTCTCTCATAGTGGCTGTTTTAAACACCAAAGAAGACTTTTCTATAGCCAACTATGAACATTGAAAACACTGCCAGTTGATGTTCACGGGATGTAATAAAGACAATGTAGCATCCAAAATGTCTGCTACTTTCCATAGTCCACTCCGATGCATATTGACTGTGTGACTGTCACATGGCTGCTCGCTTCTTTTCATGTCTACTCTACTGGTGTTTAGGAGAAAGCTGCGTCATCAGAACAGCCTTGTGGAGTATGATCTACAATAACATCCTTCTGGGAACTAATTCCCCCTGAGTACATATTTTAATCTGGTATTTAGACCTGGTTAACACGCACCATGCACCTTTATTACCACTAGTGGGAGCTGTCGAGCGTTAACAGCACTAATGTGATTTCATTATGCAACATGTTTCATGCCAGGTGAAGTTCACACTGCATGAAAGTGACCCAATTAGGATTTTTCTCAACTGTGATATCATTGTGTTTTTGATTGTTCGTTGTCATCTGGCAGTGACTCACATCTGATGTCATTGTAAATAGATTTCTACAATGGTGTTCAGTTTGCAAGCTTGATGCTGTAACAGAAAAGAAAAAGAAAAGAAAAGAAAAAAAAGAAGCGGGCTTTTATGCAGGCATTTTTTTTCTTAAATTTTTTGCAGTGATAACAGTAGTGTTGTGACATTAATCCGCTTTTTAGGCTGAGGGCAAAAAGGCAAAACCAGATTTGACTCAGTCATTTTTTTAAAATTGCAATTTATGTCACCCTGGTGTCGTTACTACCATCTCCAATGTTTGACCATTATTACTTCATTGATGACTTGTGAGTCATCAACAATGTGAACATGCTGAGAGGAGAAAAGGTGCGAATTCTGATCTGAATATTTACACTACTGTTACGTTAATAAGAATCAGAAATTGATCTAATTTAGGATCGCACTTGAAAGGTTATAATCACGTTACAAATCACTCTGTTGAATTCTGATTTGTTTTTTAGTTCAGAGCAGATTCAGCAATCTTTAAGCTTCGCATTCATAATTAATTAGGTGATTGGTGTCTGCCATTAACGTGAATGGATTGATGTCTAAAAGGGTAGACATGTATTCATTGACACATTTTGTGGAAGTCATCTCCATCACAAAAACATCATGTTTATGAGAGAAACCACAGCATTCAAACCAGTGGATGAGCTGGTACTGAATGTCCACAACACTTTTTACATCCACCTTCAAAGCGGTGATGCATTGTAATTGTCAGTGTTGGTGTGTCCGTTCGTCCATCCGTCTGTCCGTCCATTAGTATGTCTACCAAATATCTTCGCAACCATTGCAGATAGAAAGATGAAACAAAAAGCACATTACTCACGCGGCAAAGGGGATGAAAATGAGATGATGACCTTGAACATGAGAAAACAAAGTCAAGGTCAAATTTCAACTTTTGCACACTCAGGAACTGGATAAGATAGAAAGTTGAGGGAGAAGGCCAGTGTGCTAGTGCTTTGATCAATGACAGTAGATCAGAGCACTATACAATTATGTTTGGGTAAAATTTTGAATTCAGGGGTGTCGCGGGATGTTGAAGTCTGTGACTGCCTTGTTTGGTACTGCTGTCGCTAGATGTATACAAAGACACAAATTCAGATCTGATCATTTGTATTCATATTGCATGCTATAATTCAGAGCGACACATTTGAAAAGATCAAATGTTAGTGTTCACACAGTCCTTAAATCATATTTATGCAAGATGCAGACCAGAAAAAGTCTGAGTCGAGTTAGTTCAGGCTGGCAATGTGAGTGTCACCAAAGTGCCATAAATCCCAAGTGAAAAGATCGATTATGATTAGTGCTGTTCACATTGTCTGCAAAAAAACAATAAAAAAAGACATCTGGATCACATATGAGTAAAAATAAATAAATAAATAAATAAATAAATAAGGGTCACTTTGTCCTTCAGTGTGAAGCCTAAATGATGTACTGCATGTCAAAAATGAGTGTGACTTTTATTTAAAATCCACTTAAGTAGAAAACGTTTGTCTACCTCAGATTTTCTTGAAATCTTTTAATCCTTCAGGAGTGACTAAATCATTTCCAAATTGTGCCCTAAATGGGTTATAATCATGGTTTCACCACTGGGATGTGTCTTCTTGTGTGACAGACATTCATATGAGGATATGAACGTCCTGTTTGATATGGGCTACAGGTTGGTACACGCTTTGTGTATCCTCGGGACTCCAACGGATTCATGCCAAAAACTTTGCGAATCTTGAAAAGATCGCCGCGTCATTTAAAGTTTATGTAGCAACAGAGGGATTGTAGCGATAATGCTATTGGGGCGGCAGATCAGTTACTTCTGACGCTCCAAAGCCTCGGGGAGTTGGCTCAAGATTGCTCGTCTTTGATAAGGTCCTCAATGTGTAGCTAAAACTTGGTGATCTGGTAATAACGTTATAAAACGTGGTAAAAAGTGCACGAGTGGGGAAAAATCGTCAGCAATCTTTAATATATGTTAGTTTGAGATTGACTGTAACGAATGTGGAGAGATACGCCTCTGTTTTGTATTTTTTTTGCGGGCTTCAAGCTGCATTTGTTGTTATGCAGCTGTCGGGACCCGGCAGTGGGTTCCTGACTTTGAAGTGCGCTGCTTCAGCCTGTCGGCTCAGTTGGTGTTGGAGTCGCCTGCAGGAGAGACCCACAGTGCGGCATGGCAGCCTGAAACCATAGGGAGGAGAAAAGGAGGAGGGAGAAAAGCGCTATTTTCCCCCTCTCGAGTGCATTTTTCTCTCCGTCAAACCGACTCTAACCTGTGCGGACTGCATTTGGACGCGTCTTCCAGACGAGGACTGTGGATTATACACGCGTTTTGGGATAAAAACAAAAAGGTGGAATTTAATTTGAGGAGAAAACTCGTGGATCGATGGTAAGTTACTGGAGTGTGTGCCTCCTCAAACTGGCCCCCATTGGAGCTCCCTTTGAAGTGCTGTTGACTCGCCTTTGAAGTAATGATCCCGGGGAAATCGGCTGCTTTGCTCGTGAATTAAGACCACAAAAACGCGTGGAAAGGTTTTTACATCATTCGTTCATTTATTTTTTCGAAGTTTGTGTGACTCCATATTTAAAGTTAAAGTACAGATTCTGAAGAAGTGGTCGTTTCTTTTTGAGGAATCCCCCCCCGCCCCCCCACAAGATCTGAGACTTTGGTGTACTTGGGATTGGACGTTAGAGAAGGTTTGCTTTTTTTCTTTTTTCCTTTACATGTAAGAGAACTTTAAGACTGGACAAACTTTTGTTAAAATGTTAAGAAGATTTTGATTGTTTAATATATAGTAAGTTTCTTATTTCTGCAGTAGTAGCTCCTGGTGGTGGAGATATTTTTCTGCTCACATGTTGAACTCTTGAACACTAACCGTGTGTCAGGGAGACAAAGTGACATCTGTGATGCTACAAGGTATAAAACCGAACACTACTGATCCCATCTAACAGTATTATTAATGATAACTCACGTAGCTGGTATTTCTACACTCTTAATAATGGACAGTGAACGAAACGCGGCATAGGCAGCGGGTTACCTCTATTAACTATGTTGGTCACGTTTTTCGATCTCCTCGAGTTTGTTCCACCGGATCGGTGTCCTACAGGTACTCACGGGGAGACTCAATTTTGACGTAATTTATTCACTCATGATGAGACGTAGGGAGAAAGTTCCAGTATCATAATATTCTGCATTCTGCAGCAGGCAAGCAGCCTTCAACCCTGACATCAAGTGTGATGGATCAGAACGGGTTATTAGATCCGTGGCCGCGCGTAACGCTCTTCTAAAGTATTAATGACTTATTGATGGTTGGGGGGGGGGCATGACAAACCTGTGATTTCTACTTTTTCGTGTTGCGATCGAACGGAAGAATCCCTGATTGATCTCAGGCGTCGCTTGGGTGGTTTTTCCCGCAGACTTGTGCTGTTAAATTAATTTGCGTCCAGGTTTCAGGTAGAGAGATGAAGGAATGTTGTTTATGTAATCCATCCGCAGTGTTTTCTCAGATTTCTGTGAACTCGCCTGTCTTCTTCTGTAAAAGTCAGTCGGGGTCTGAAAAGAGTTACTGCGTCTCTTCCCCTTTGAAGTTGGGGCGGATCTGGTTTTGATTAGATCAATACTTTGTGTTTCAGAGAGAAGACGGCAGCCCGAGAGAAGCCCCCCCTCCCCTCCTGCTGACATAAGAGAGTGAGGAGATTTCACTAGAGCTTAGAGGAGGAGGAGGCAAACAACACACAGCTCTCTCCTTCAGAGCCATGAGCCGGGTGCTTATGGACCATATCGCCAGTAGTTTCAGAGAAGATGCTCCTCGACCCCCAGTGCCGGGGGAGGAGGGCGAGGCGCCCTGCTACCCCGGCAAACTCACAATGATGAAACCCCTGGAACCCCCTAAATCATTTGTGCTTGGTTCCCCGGTCTCCTCAACAAGGAGAAATGAGGATGGTCTTGGGGAGCCAGAGGGGAGTGCCTCCCCGGATTCACCCCTTTCCCGGTGGACAAAGTCTTTACACTCTCTCCTTGGGGACCAGGACGGTGCTCTTCTTTTTCGGACATTCCTGGAGCGAGAGAAATGTGTCGATGCTTTAGACTTCTGGTTCGCTTGCAATGGCTTCAGGCAAATGGACCTCAAGGATACCAAAACGCAGAGAGTTGCCAAAGCGATTTACAAGCGCTACATCGAAAATAACAGCATTGTCGCCAAACAGCTCAAGCCAGCGACCAAAACCTTCATACGGGATAATATCAAGAAGCAACACATAGACTCAGCAATGTTCGACCAGGCACAGACTGAGATCCAAACCGACATGGAGGAGAACGCGTACCAGATGTTTCTAACCTCTGACATTTACCTTGAGTACGTGAGGACTGGGGGGGAAAACCCAAACCATGTCAACTCAAACGGGTTTGGTGACCTGAAAGTTGTATGTGGATACTTGCCCACGCTCAATGAAGAGGAGGAGTGGAGTTGTGATTTCAAAGCCAAGGCGTTGGTTGGACTGTCACTGAAGGCACAGAGTGCGACTGTGTCCATTAGGGCGACAGAGATGATGGAAAGAGGATACAGGTATGACTACAACACCTTTTAAACTATACTGAAGGGACATTCAAACATTGTCAGTCTAAAAATTTCAATTAAAATGTTTCTGTCTCAATTAGTTCATGGGTTCTTACAACTAAGGAGAAATATCTCTTTTTTTACTCCCTGGGTTTCTGACATTTCCTGTCCAGTCACAGCCCTCTACTGTCACCTACCCGAGTTTCAGCGGCTTTGAAATAGTTCAGCCGAACGAGGGAATCGTATTCCGGGGAAAAGTTAACAGAGCGTGGCTGGCTCTGGCCCCAACTAGAAAATAATAGATGATGGCATTACTATTCTTTGGCTCCTCTGGTAGCACACCATCTTTAAGCCTTTGGCAGAGGTTAAAATCTATAACAGGTCTACTACAGTTGGCACTTGGCAGCTTGTTTTTGATGCTTATTGTGTACTTTCTCTGGCTTGCCTTTGGTCAAGAGTTGGTGTACACTAAAAAATATATAACTCTAACCAAAAATGGCTAAGCTTTGACAAGGTGCACATAGCGCTTGCCATGCACAATAAGTATGACAGGGTAAGCAAAGTGCCAGCTACCTGTTGTGATTGATATTTATGTGTGTTTGATACTGGAGGAGTCTTCCCAGTCCTGTAAAACTAGTTGCCCAAAAAGAGAGTCGGCTCTCCTCTTGACATGAACCCATGACTCCTTTCTCACCTTGCACTCCCTTTGTCACTCTCCAGATTCAAAATGCGGAACGCATTCCTTCCAATCTGTTTGACTCTTGTCATTGCATCTGCATTTACAGTACAAAATCAACATTTCCCCACACCAAGCCTCTCACTGTCTTCCTCTATTCTTGTTGGCATCAATTCTTCTCTGATTCCCTCCTTTGCAGCTCCCCCCTGCCTTCTCTACTTTTATCCTGTTTTTCCTTTTGAAATCTCCAGGATGGGGACTATGAGGCATACTTTTGGAGTGAAAATGAGGGGAAAGGAAGCGGAAGGGAAGGACAGAGAGAGGGGGTACCTCATGAAAGAAAGGGTGGGAGTGTAGGGATAAAGGACGGGGTGAGAGAGAGATTGGGAGGGAAGAATGCAAGGCCAGCTGTGGTAAATACCTGACTCTTTGCAAGCCCCTCTGAAGGTCAGACTGGAGTTGGGGGGCCTGCCGGTTCACTCCCTCCTTGTGAAGACCCTCTGTTTTTCCTCTTTCCTTCTGACCTACAGTCATGCTTCCGCTCGGTACTGTTTTTTTTCCCCCTTTGTCACTCCCCTCTTTTCTCCTCCTCCCGTAACATGGCAAGAATGCATGCACAGCAGGGGACGAACGCTAAGGGAGTTTGAATGAGAAATGGAAAGAGAGAAATTACAGGCTATTTAAGAAGGCATAAAGGGAGCATATGATAAAACCACAGCTTTCCCAGAGCAGACGATTGTGAGTGGGGTGGGTTCTGGCCCCTACATTGGCAGTCATTATTACTCAGAAAAGGGACTGTTTGTTGTTGAAGGCAGATACGTTCATTATGAAAGATGCACTTCAATTTAATGACTCAATGTTCTTTGAAACCTCTAAAGATGCAATCACTTCTGAATGTGAAACAAAATGTTGTCCACCTGTTGGATGCAAATTTATAGCATTGCATGTATTAACCTGATGTCGTTTGTAACCTCAGGTCATGTAAGAGAGGAGACTCATTCGACCCTTGCCATGTGGGCTCTCATGCCCCCGTCAGCAGCACCAATGACAGCGAGGTATCCAGTGACGCCTTGACCGATGATGCTATGTCTGTGACTGACAGCAGTGTGTAAGTGAATATTAACCAAACATGAGTTTGTGTGTCATGTGAGAGAAAATGTCAGCACGTGGGGGTGTTCCAGGAATGTCGCTTGATGTTCTGTAGAAAGATTAAGTGACATTTTTCTTCAGCTGTTTGCTGAAAGAACTGTTTGCTGTAGTGGAAATATTAGTGAATTTTGCCCCTTGAAAACATACTTGCATTAGAACAGCTATGATGTGGTGTAGATTAGCATCAGGCTTCACCCTTCAAGGCTCAAACAAGTCTTTTCTAACTTTTTTTTTACTGAAATGTACAGTTTTTGGGTAAAAATAGATGCTTTGCTTTAAGTGCCTCATTTGAAAATGTTGGAAGCTGGTTTCCAGAAATTGGAAAAAATGAAAAATGGCTTGAGGGTATTTGCAACCATGTCTGGTCTTCATAACAGTTAGCCATTTTTCTTCCCTGACTGATTTCAAGAACTACTAAAACTGTTGTTTATTGATTATCAATGGAGTCATTAAGCAAAGAATTGGGAATCCTTTCAGCACAGAAATAGCACATCAGTGTTGTCTTTGTCCACATGTGGTTTGTTCTTATCTGCGTACGTGCCTTGGGTCTCGTTCTTCTACAGGATTACTTGGTGTAATCACATGTCTGGAGTGACAAGGTGCTATGAAATCATTGAGCGGTGCACAGCTCAAGGCCAAGAGCGCTTCGGTCAGCTAGTTTCTGGAAAGACAACAGAAAAATCTTTTTGTAGAGTTTAACATGTGAGGCGTGAAGGCCTGTGTGATGACAGCATGTCACTGAGGCAGCGAGATTCTCCATGATCGAGGTAAAGATCCATGGAGATTGAGATAGTTATGTTCCAGCGGATAAATATGTCAACTATAAAGAGTTTTATGACAGGGAGTCCTCTGCTGTTGCATATCTCTAGATGAGTCATGCTTCAAAGAGACCGGAGCCCATATTAGTCCTGTTTTGCCCCCGTTGTACCTTGCCTGGTGCTGTGGCAAGGCCCTAGACGCAGGAACATGAGCACTTCCACCCCCCGATTCCTGCCCACTGTGGCCTTGATCAGAATATCGGCCTCTCTTTAGGTCAGTTAAACAGACCTATAAACATTTGAATCTCATTTACAGATAAAGAAAAGAATAGGAAAGGGAAAAGGCAACAGGGGAGGAGGCGGTTGGGTGGGAAGAGAAAGAGAGTGGTGGAGGGAGGGATTTTTGGTTATATCTTATTTATGGATTTGCTTGGACGCTGGGGAATGCAGCTGCGCAGACTTCAAACATTACCTTATCTTACAAACCAGCCTTTTGATGTGCGGAGATCAGAGGCTGGCTGCGGCAGTGCTTGCCAAATGAAGATTGGAGGGTGGGTGGGGGGTTTGCTTATGCGCATGACTGTGGCATTTCAAAGCAAAAGTGGAAAAGTGCTCCTCAGTTAGGCTAGGTCACCAGGAAGCCACTGTTTAACATGGAAAAAAAAGATTCTCTTTGTCACTGTCAAGTGCTGCGTTTTGAAGTGTGAGCATTTCTGTTTGTTGTGATTTAATTTTGAAGTCAATCATGCATTCGGTCCCTTACATAGATTTAACCAGGTTAGCTAAACTATTGGGTCCTGTGCTGCGCTGCCCCTCGAATAGGTCTATGGAGGTAATGCTTACAGTGCCATCAGTTCAGCATAAGTTAGCAGGGGAATGCCGGTGGCGATAGAGCAGCGTGCCCTGTGACTGCACAGTGTGTAGTTTTTAATGGAAATGACCAGCAGGGTTCTCAGTACTGCATCGGAGCCAGAGCTGGAACAAAATCTGATCCAGTCTGCTCTAGATGCAAACAAAACTGTAAATGCTGGGATATATGATAATTGGAACTATTTTTTTGCCTGAACAGCATCTGATCGACTGACTGGCTCCTTCACAAACGTCTGTTTGGTCTTGAATGATCTCTCTGATTTGGTGGTTGACCTCTGTGATCTGTCTTCACCCTAGAGATGGCATTCCTCCGTATAAACTGGGCTCCAAGAAACACCTACAGAGAGAGATGCAGCGTAACATGAGGATGAATAGCCAAGTTGCTCTCCCTGCTTTCCCTGTAAGTACACACACACACACACACACACACACACACACACACACACACACACACACACACACACACACACACTGACATGTTCTGAAGTCTTTTTGAACCTGAGTCCCACATTGTAATTTCCATACCACCCTCTGTTCCGGGTCTCTCTTGGTTCTATGAATAGTAACCACACAGACTGTATTCAGCATTCTCAGTTCAATGGTAGCAGCAACGATCTGAAGAGCGAATTAAAAAAAAAAAATCTAGCCTCCCACTCACACCTATGCACGCATGCATGAGCACACATACAAACACAAGCCCCCTCCCTACCTTTGGTGTCACCTACACCCCCATTAGGGTTCCTTGAAGTCTGCGGGAGACAGGGGAAGTCTCTAAGCTGTTTATCGCCCAGCGCTCGGAACATGCCGGGGTTTTTCTTCCCTTTCCGATGCTGTAAATATTGAGAATAGGGAGAGATGAGGAAGATCTCTGCAGCTTTATCCCGAGGGCTCTGAAATCAGCCCGTTTCCCAACAAAAACACAAAAGATATTCACACACGAACAGAGTGCTTTGATCCAAGGATGAATGGTGCAAATACACTGGGAAGTGACAACTTCCAACAGAGCTGGCCCCATTTTTCCCCAATACCCCCACCCTGTTACATGCACATATATCTCTATATTTCCATCTATCTCTATATGTCTGTCTGTCTGTCTATATATATACAATATAAAATATGTATGTACACAAAATATGTGGAAACACCCAGGATCTAAAAGGAAAGGGTTTAGGAAGAGTTCTGTGTCATGTGAGTTCTCAGTGGGTCAGGGGGGTGTTGCCTTCTGGGTTTGGAAAAAATGGCTTCACGTTGAGAGAAGAGTAGGAAAAGAGGTCCTAAACAGAGATAGGGGAATAACTTTGGAGAAGTAGCAGTTACAGAGGATTAAACTTGATGTAACCCCATTTTAAAAAAATATATATATTAGACATGCAGCAAGTGTTGCCACAGATTGGTTCTCACCACTCCTCTCTCCACTGTCCTCCTTTCACTTTATTTTTTGCTTTTATTCTTGTTTTTGTTTCCCATTTGATTTTTGGCAATGGCTGCCATTCCCATGGTGCACCAGCCCTAGGCTCCATCAGACGGCACCTCTTTTTTCACTCCTTTTTATCCCCTTCATCCTGACTACAAAGGGATGGGAGAAACAAAAAAAGAAGAAAAATCAAGAAAGCCCTAGTGCAAAAATGCAAATAATTTAAGATATGTGTGGGTACAGACACACACACACACACACACACACACACATTCTTATACTGTCACCATACTGTACCTCAAAGGTGCCCGGTGTGTGACATGGGGGGAATAAATTACTGCAACCTGTCTGATCTTCCTGCCTTTATTGGCACCTTTATCTCTTTCGTCCACCCCCTCTGTCCCTTAATTTTCCCTTTGCCTGCCCTCCTGTGATTACACATCTCTGCATCTCAACTTCTCCTATTTTCTTAATCCCTCATCCTTTCCTCCCTGGAGTTCTTTTCCACCCCCTGTCGATATGTGGCTTTTATTCCAAGATGTAAAGCCATTGCTCCCCATCTATCTATCCTTCCATCCCTCCCTCCACCATCCTATTCTCCCCCCACTGTGTGTTTGATATTTGGCGAGGAAGCCTTTGAAGTGAGCTGACTTTAAAGAGGTCTGCTGATGATGACAGAAGCAAACAGCCGAGGCCTAGCCCAACATGACCGTGCACCAGGCCGACCATGCCGCCTATGGTAAAACAGCTGGTGGAGACCAGTTCATAAATGTAGATGAGTGAAAGGACAGGGATGTAGATGTCTTTGCAGAAGTTGGGCAAGGCTTGGTTTTGGTCATGGAGGGGACGCCAACGACTAACCTTTCTCTTTCTTCCTCGAAGCGTACTCGCCGTCCTCCTAAGGAGATGGTCCCAATGGAACCAGCAGAGTTTGCAGCTCAGCTCATCTCCCGCCTTGAGAGCCTGAAGAGAAAGCAGGACACTATTAACTCTCTGGAGGAGAGACTGCAGCAAATTCAGGAGGTGTGTTCAAGATTTATTTACTTGAAAAGTCAATCTTGAACTTGAAATGAAAAGTGATCATAACTGTCTCTGCTCCTCCTAACATCTGTGTGGACATCCGTACAGAATTCATCCATTTAATCTTTGGTATAAATTTTTTGGTTTATTCCTTAGTTTCTTAGATTTTGTGTTTTCTTATCAGGAGGAGGAAAGAGAAGACCCAGAAATCATTGCAAGCGCTCCCCAGCTCTCTCCTCACCCCTTGACCCTCCTTCCTGTCTCGTCTGATGAGGACCCCCAGGCGATCCTGGACGATCACCTCTCCCGCGTCCTGAAGACCCCAGGCTGCCAATCCCCCTCTGTCATCCGCCAGTCACCGCGGTCCAGCTCCCCAGAACACAAACCCTTGATGCATGGAGGCTTTGGGATCAAGGCCCTGATAAGGACAGGGCCGTCCAATTCTTGTGTCTCTAGTCCTGACCAAGGGGCCACCACTCTAGCCTTGGGCCCCAACAGGACACTAGTAAGCAGGCAGAGCACGAAACACATCCACCACCACTACATCCACCATCATGCCAGTCCCAAGACTAAGGAGCAGATTGAAAGGGAGGCAGCGCTCAGAGTGCATGGCCTGTGCTCCAGCAATGGCGAGTGTCAGCCCTGCCAGCCTTACCAGCGCAGCCGCAGTCTGGGCAGAGATATATGTGGCGCCGTCTCAACGGATAGTAGTACGGGGTCAGTATTGAGCTCTTCTTCGATTCATGTCTTGCTTATTTATAAGTTTTTCATTTTTTTAGATCAAATTTTTAAAAACAATTCCCCTCTTTTCATAGGCGTTCCAGCTCCCTGTCACGGCGTGTTTGTCGTACAGGAGCAGAGGAAGGTGCAGCAGAGGGATGTATGGATGACTCTGGGCCTGTACAACTGCCCAGCGACACAACAGACCCCACCCAGAATGTGTTGCAGTGGATTCTGGAAAGCAAACGGCAAAGCAGGCATAAGTTTCACAAGTGAGCAAGTGTTTTTGTGTTTTTGCACCAGTTTTATTTTAGCCCAAAGTGTTCTACTTTTGTGGTTGTTGTTAATCTGTATCATCTTATTTTCTTTGTCCCCTGCAGCAACCAGAGCACCAAGAAATCCTTTGGAGGCTCCTCTGGCCAGACACACACGTGGGGTGGTGGTGGAAGCTGTGGCCACCTCCGCAGCCACCAGCCAGCCCAGCCATTCATCCAGGACCCAGCCATGCCTCCCCTGCCTCCTCCCAACACTCTGGCCCAGCTGGAGGAGGCCTGCCGCAGACTTGAGGAGGTCTCCACCAAGAGCACCAAGCAGAGGTACCCAAAGTAGAAAGGTGGTTGTTGGGTTTTAGCTTTAGTGTTTCCAGCAATGCCTGATCTGAAATGTACTGATGTCCCCCCGTGTCACTGAAGGAAATGTCGCTTTGAATTATTGATCCACTCACGAGGTTCCTATCCTTGCTCTTCCTAGGAATTCAGTGTCCACTGTTCAGCAAGAGAAGATCCACCTAGTGCCTGTCCTGGGTGAGGGTTCAGTCCCTCCATCTCTGGCCAATCCCAGCCCCGCTGGGCTCATCACCACCAGTCCTGGTCTCCAATCAGAAGAGTACGATGCCTCTAGGGTCCTGCCCTCCCTCTCCTCTTCTCCTCTCTGCTCCTCTTCCTCTTCTTCTCAGCCATAGTCTCCACCTTGCAGTGTACTTCTACTCTTTTTAACTCTTCCTAGCACACAGCCGTTGTAGGGAGACAGATGAATAGTCATGTGCAAACCTACACAAATCACACATGTGTACACGCCCACGTGCCGTCACTCAAAAGAGAAGGTGACCCCCTTAGCGAAGTGAATTCTCAGCTTTGTATGCCTGGTGCTGGCTCTGTATGAGTCTTGTGTACTGATGCTGTGTGTGTGGAGTGTGTAGTCGCTGCACCACCTGACTGAGACATCCCTTTCATATATATATGTATCATTTTTATTGGCTGTCCTTCAGTGAGCTGGCAGTCGGCTGGGGCGAGCAGAGCTTAGGAAAGAGAGCTCCTCTGAAGTTGGCCTACAAAGCTTTGGATATAGCTGAAGGGGAATTGATAATGGCGTGCCCCTTCTCCATGTACCAACAACACACAAGTTCACACTAAGTGATGGCACTGGGTCACTCACTCACTCAGAGTTACTCTTCAGTCAGTTTGCTACTGTATTTCTAGTCTAGTCTCCTGTACACAAAGCAATAGACTGTTAGTTAAGAAGCTTTGACTTATTTCTGTTTGTGAGTGTCATAAGGATTTCTTTTACATCTAACACTCCGTTTCTCTTCTTCTTTGTCTCCTTTCAGGATTAAAGAGTGTAAAAAGGGTGTAGGAAGTCACGGGATGTGCAGCAGTGAGACAGTGGTGACGTATTTCTTCTGTGGTGAGGAGATTCCTTACCGGAGAACCATGAAGAGCCACAGTCTCACTCTGGGCCACTTCAAGGAGCAGCTCCGCAAGAAGGGCAACTACAGGTGTGTAGATGGAAATTTAAATAAAGTTTTATGAGGGTGATCTCATGACGTAATCTGCACAGAACTCTGCTCATTTCATGGATTCATATCCAGTGTCTTTGCAAGGCTGAATTTATAGTATGTTCTTTTTAATGTCATCTAATTTGATGACTTTGTGAGCCGTAAAACCCAAACTGCACCGTCTAGTGGTAAATGTATATTTAATCATGTTCGGGACCCATGTGACCTCACATTTTCTGTCTTGTCAGTGTTTGTTTCTATGCATGCTTTGAGTCAGAATCAGGACTTTTGTGTTTTTGGGGAGGGGGGGGGGGTTGCATTGAAAGGAAAGGACAAGAGCGAAGGAGGGTGGGTGTTGGCGGGGGTTACTGGAAGAGTTTGAACTGCAGCATTTTGGGTCCCATCTGGTATTGATTTCCATGCTAAGGCACACTTAATACACACGGCTTTGAAGCCCCGGCCTCTTTCATTTCAACCAACAAAGACTCACACAAATGGCCAGCGTGCAAATTCTTCACTGATGCTATCAGGGGCTCCTTTTTTTGCCTGCCTTGGTGTGTGTGTGTGTGTGTGTGTGTGTGTGTGTGTGTGTGTGTGTGCGCGTGCGCGTGTGTTCAGGGCTTGTATGCACTAATATATGCATATGATTGATTAACTAGATTAACATGTGTGCACACATGAATGTGCTTGTGTTGAACATGTACAATGTTTACACATGTTGTAACCATTTCATAGATATTTTTGAAAGATGAATTGTTAAATGCCAGATCTGCTTGTTTGCAGTACTTCATTGTGTATTTGTGGAGAAGGATTTTTTTTTTCTTTCATTGCCCATTTTCCAACAGGCATTATAAGGATAAAACAGTGTAGATGTGTATTGTTGTGGCTGCTCTATTCTCCAGGACATAAAATAATTATAGGTATCAAACTGTGCAGAAAAAAAACACCAAATAATGATGGGAACATCTTTCCATACAGATGTGAGCAGCGTTTTCATATAACATGTGACAAGCACTTAGCTCCAAGTCCCTCCACACATGTCTGTCCTCCCCCTTTTTATTCTCTCTGGCTGCACTGTCTCAGTTCCTGTGTCATACCATCCACATTTTTTGGAAAGAGAGCCGCACAGTGCTTTAATAGCAGCCAGAGAATGTGTGGAGTTGGGTCATTTCGACATGGCAGCGGTTCAACAAAGAACAGTACTGCTGGGCCCTGCCAGATGATATTGGTGCCAGATGTCGAAAGAGAGAGAGAAAGAGAGAGAGAGATTCTAGCCACATAAAACATGTTCCAGTGGAAATTCAGACTCTGCCTCTCTCAGCAAAAAAAAAAAAAAAAAAAAAATCATGGTTCTTTGAAGATTTTTTTAACATCAGGCCTTTTTTTCTCCTTCCTCAAGATAGGAAAGAAGAATACAATTATAAGACATGTCTTATGCTCTTTCATGTCGTCTTATTTTTCTACTTTGTCTCATTTACTCACAGGAGAGACCTCCTGTGCTCCGTCTAGTTGAAGCCTTCCTGTTTCAAACGAAGCTGCTTTTTATTAGTGACCACCCTCATGTGGATTAGCGCATGTGCACTCAGGCACCTTAGCGATGATTTCTTTATAAAGATTACAGCTCTGGTTTAAATGGTATTACATGTTCTGCCTCCTGTCTCATTAAAAACAAATGCTCACAAACATACCCGCATTCCAGTCGCCCCACACATGGAGCAAACCAATGCATTTTTCCATTACATAGTTAATGAGTGAATTCTGAGACCCCGCCCCCGTCCCAACACATGCACTCCTGCTGGTTTCTCTTCCTCTAACATGAGGATGGGGGGGGGGGGGTTGCATCATTAAGGCCCCAGTGAAGTCATTGCTGACGAGAAACCCATCTCCTTAGATTTTTTTTTTTTTTTGACACACACACATACACTGCTACCCTTCCTATAGTCTTCATGCAATCGACACTGGTGAGGGACATGCTGTGCCTCCAGTTTGTCTCTTCTTTTCTTTGGTGAAATGGGAGTGAGGAGTGAGTGAAAGTGGACGCATGAGTCCCCAAATGTGTCTAATGCCGGAATTTTTTGAAAACACAATGAAAGCGATTCACGTCCACACGACAGTGTTTTCAAAAAAATCTCTGTCCACACATAAACGCATCAGTGCGTCTGCTTATACATTGACACGTGTATAAGCAGAACAACTCTGAGAACGACAGGAGAGAGGACCGGGATGTGCTGAAATTCATGGTGTTCCTCCTGGGGGAGAACCTCCATCACTGAATTCTCCCATCAGTAGACAGGGCATCCCGGTCTGACCCAGAACTGGCGTCGGCGTCTTTGGCGAGGAACGTGAATGAATGAATAAATAAATACATATATAAACTTTATGACACATAAATAAAGAAACAGACAAACAAATATTTAAGTGCAAAGCATTTTTATCAACGCATCTTCGAGCTGTTATACATCAGAAAACAGCCGGTTTTAGCTCCGTTTGTACATGTAGATCACATGCATGACGGTCACATGCATGACATCACAGCGGTTTTGGTCCCAGGGACACGCCCCCTGGATAAAAAAAGTTGCGGATACACCGTCCACACAACAACGCAGACCCAGTGTTTTCAAAAAAATCCACCTTGGCTAGCGTTTTCAAGAAGTTGCGTTCTCATTCCGGATATTTGCGTTGTTGTGTGGACGGAAGTCGTAAACGCAACAAAAAAGTTTTTCAAAAAGTTCTGTCATCGTGTGGACGGGGCCAAAGAGTTGGGAGTTAGTCGGGAGGACAGGCAGACTAGTAGGCACCCAAAATTTCAGCCTTTGTCAAAGAGCCCCTTCATTTGCACACTGGCCTAATTGGCCCCTGTTAGCAAGGGCAAAACTTAAAACAACACGCTGGAGAAAAATGAAAGGCAGAAGGAGTGGTGGTGGTGGGGTGAAGACAGACAGAAAGTTATAGTGAGTGCTTTATTTTAGGCAGAGCCATTTAAACAGTAGGTTCTGGATGTTCGTGAGGCTTGGTGTCTGAACCGGTAAGGCGAAGGGGCAACAAACTGACTGACCTCTACCCTCTTTCTTTTTGGGTGTTGGAGTGGACTGGCACTTGGAGAGGTGCCATTTCACCTCCTGAGCACTGTCAATGTGCCCTTGAGCAAGGCACCATACCCCAACAAGTTGCTCATTAGGCACAACACAACATGGCTAACTGCCGCTTTACCATCACCCTCTCCTTATTTGCATGCCTACAGGTCCCCTTGGGGGGGGGGGGGGGGGTGTGTGCACAGAAAATAGTTTTTTCCACTTTTAAAAAAAAAAATCCATTTCCTTACAGGGATAAATAAATAAAGTATGTTTCTTCTCCATGTAGGTTAAGGAGCATCGGCTATCATCATCATACTTATTGAGTATGACTATCTTCCTTGGGTATAACCCTCTTTTCTCCCTGTTGCAGATACTACTTCAAGAAGGCCAGCGATGAGTTTGAGTGCGGCGCCGTGTTTGAGGAGGTGTCCGACGACTGCTCTTCGTTGCCCACCTACGAGGGCAAGATCCTGGGCAAGGTGGAGAGGATGGAGTGAGGACCTTTGCGCATTGTGGATTACGCCTCCATGGATGTAACTCCAGCACATGCTCAGAGACACACACACACAAAGCTTGTGTCCATAGACTGAAAAGACTGGATATTGAAGGAATGTTGACGAGACGCGACAAGATGAATGATTCAGAGGAAAAAATACAGGAGACAAAATTATTACTATCACATGAACAGCCTGCCTTCAACTGAAGAAATTAAAGGATTGTGTGTTGCTGGACTGTAAAATGTCTTGTGTATCCAGTAGAGAAAATCCTAGAGACTCCAGGTGAATGACCACTCATCAGAGAAGCAAGGCGATGGGTTCAAATCTGAGACTGACAACCTGCCTACGGGAACACTCTAGATCGCCGCTAATATGTATATGCAGACAGACATGTACATTGCATTGTATTGTGATGCTCGTATTGCTGTGTTTAGATTTCTATTGCTATTTATTGGAAATATTCCCGCCCCCATTCCTGTTATTCTTCCATGGACAAGCTGCTTGGAGTTGGAAAAGCCTCTACCAATTTTCCACCTCTATGAATTCCCTCCTCCCCTCCATGCAAAGGAAATGTGTTTTATTCATTTTCTGTTCCTCATATTGAACTTAAAACTTCAAAAATACCTCTTCAAAAACTTCACTCCTGTTCCTGGAGATTTTGCGGGACTATTCTAATATCTTGTCTCGAAGAGCTTACTGCTGAAGCTTTGAGAACGCCTCTGTCACTTAAAATTTTGATAATATATTTACTACTGCAGTGCTATTTGTGGCTGAGTCCCCACCAGCTTGAAGGGACCCTGAGTGTGCTATGAAAAAGGAACAATTAATGTTCTATTATTGTTTAAATTCCCCTACTGGGATTGTGTCTAACTGTAGCCTTGGTCTGTCGCATCTTAGTGCCTTTGTTTCAGTGACGTAGGCATCGCCCAGATAGCCTACGTACTCACCTAGAGGAAACAACCCTGTCCTCGATATCCCAAAATGTCTTGACTTCAATTTTAAAGATTACCAACTGAAAACTCTATAATGTGCTCCCCAACATGCTTACCTATGTGATTGTGTGACAGTTGTATTTGAATAGGGTTACTGTGTGTGTATTTGAATCCTGCACTATGAGCTGCAGATGAATAAGATGGTGGTAATGTACACTATGTCCATAGTGTTTCAGTTGAGTACAGTAGCTGTGCCTACATGGATTCTTGCCGTGTTTTACCCTATTTTCAGGGTTCTATTACTCCCTTGGTTCTTACAAGGGGCCTTATGTTGAAAAGATATTTTTATGCCTTTTCGTATGTTCCATCATGTTTATATTTTATAATATTTTTCATGGCTTCCTTGGCTCCACTTGTAAACTGTAAATTAAGCGTTCTATAGAGCTCAGTTGAAAAGATGCCTTGGTACTTTAATTATTGTAATTATGAAGAGATGTAGCCTTTATTAAAATGTTCTATTTTTCAAATTAGCAAATGACTTCCTCTGGTTTTGTGTGTGTCTTTTGATGGGTTGTACTGTGGATTTTCCTGTCTCTAATTAGGATGGTGATGTGTATGTATGTGTGAGGGTGTGGGTGTTGGGGGGGGGGCAAACTTCAGTTCACACTTCCTACTGTGAAGAATCCAACTGTGGATCCAGTGAGAAATCTCTCCCAGATTTGCATCCATTATCAGCTCTTAATTCAAGATGTTATAAATTAAAATATGCAGCATTAATTTGGACACCAGAGCCTCTTTGTGTTTTATTGTAAGGAGAGAAAGATGAGTGAGTGAGCGGTAATGAGACACTATCTTGCTATTTTCATGATTACTGTAACCTTTTCATGAACTCTGGCAGTCTGTCTGGGGCAACCTCATTTCCAACTGGACATCCTACTCTTGGAAAAACAGGTCACGGCTAAAATACTGCACATACTGACAAACACCTGAAGTAACTGTTCTCTCTCCTTTAAAACCCTTTTTCTAATTTACACCAGCTCCTGATCCTCATAAATGAGCAGGTTTGACCACACAATGCAGCGATCTGATTTGTGTCACAGCAAGGAAATTGTTTTTTCGTTGCACACATACTCTCAGATCTACATCATGCCAGTTTTGGTAATACAGTGTGCTCTCATTACTAGCGGTTAGTGCGTTCCAGGAACCGCAAGCGAACGATGAATTCCGTAATAGAGCGACAAACTATCTTATTATTTACGGTAATTTAATCATTAATGAACCCTCCCCATTCCTTTTCCCACACTCTTATCAACTGTTAAAAGCACTTTTGTGTCTCATGGAACTGCATTGCGTTCCGAGACTCACGGAACGTAGCGCACTTCCGGATGCTGTCAGCCAATAGAATTCGCGTACAGTATCACGTGACTGCCTACAAAAATCAACACCCAGTTGCGAGTGTTTATGTGCAACTGGGTGAGGGCGCACTGTACTACAAAATTCCTTGAATCTGGAAACCTATTCCTGGCGTAAATTTCATTTATCAACAAAATTAAACAGTTTTCCTCTGACTGAAAGAATCAAGTTTTGGCCTGAACTCCCACACATACAGGAAATCAGTGAGACTGAGGTTGTGATATCTACCTTCCTCTTTGTTCACCTACAAATACCCAACACATGGTTGACTTTAATTTTTAATTATATTGACAAGCTTTGAGAAAGGCATTCCATCCAACAATCTTGAAGGAAAAAATTTGTTCCAGAATCTGTGTCAGTCCATCCATCCAACCATCCATCTGTCCCTCCGTCCGTCCATCCGTTCTTCCATGAATGAGGGGTGAATGAATAATGGATCCAATGTAAAAGCGACTTTGAGTGTCCAGAAAAGAGCTGTATAAATCTAATCCATTATTATTATTATTATTATTATTATTATTATTATTATTATTATTATTGCTCTTATCTATCCGTCCATTTTCTTGTACATGAATTGATCAGTTGTGTCATCTTCAGTTGCTTACCCACCTTGAGGATCATATATCTAATGGAGTCTATCCCAGCCAGCTACAGATGAGTGTCACATCTCACCATTATGAGGCCTGTCCCAACCCCTTGCATCTAAATCTTTTGGTTGATCACATAACCACATATCTACAGTATAATTATTTTTTTGTAAAAGCTCAAAATCATCCAAAGCGCTATAATCTTAAATGTAAATATGAATGACTCAAACAGTAGAAAATGAGTGGCAATGGATTATGACACAAAAATAGTGAGTGGAAATTATGTAACTCAATAGTTGTTGTTCAAAATGTAAATTTATGGAACAAAGGAATATTCTAAATTAGCCTTTTCGGCCTCTATAAAAAGCCTCTATAAAGAAAAACAGTATTACCCACATCATAGTATATCAAACATCGAAATTTTAATCCCTCTGTGGTGTAAGATGTTAAAGATGTAAAGACAGCTAAAGCATCATATTGCATGCCCAGCTGCCCCATATGATATTAAATTCAATTTAAATATGTAATGGTTTATACTTTCACACACATCCACACTGATATCTTCACAGACATTTTTCCACCCTCTCCTTTTAAGTTTCATTGGCTAAGAGTGTTACTTATGCTGCCTTTCATATTGAAAGGGCATCATGATATTGTTAAAATACCATTTTCGGCCCTTTCATCAGCAAAGGTCAGTGCATACGCTTGAAGGCCATCCTTTGGACTCCTTAGAACTAAGAGGCTCTCACTTGGCGGCGCTCCACTGTGAGAAGACCTTCTGAACTGATCTTTGTATGGAGGGCTATTTTAGATGGGGTCATCTTTTTGAAAAGTGCTCTCAGTTAGGTAGACTATCAACTGCCATTCAAACAAGCAGATGCTTTTTGGATGCCATATTAACATCCAATTTTTTTTTAAGGTTGCTAAAAAGTGCTTTGACACAGAGGAGGTTACTGCTGTATATTAATAAGATTTCCGTGTTGGGATAAGGTCACAGAGCATTATTTAACTGGCTCCATGTTCAGTATTGTGTTGTGTTGGAGCTCAATGACTCTCTAAACCCAGATCAGAGAACGTATATACAAACTTTGTTCAAGACTTTTGAATTTCTTCCAGTGACTATTATTTTTTTCCATTGAAGACTTAAGAAAGAAAACATGAAATAAGCCTGAAAAATACTTTTAACTGACCAGAGCCCGAAACTGAGCTCAAGTCTAGAGCACGTCACATCTCTCGTGAGATGCTCTTGGATACTCTGAAAAAGCTACTAAACTGACCTTGATGTTATTCCTGTCAAATTACCTTTAAATTTAAGCAATTCAGCCTAAATTTCAGTGCCCAGTATCACCATAATCCCACAACAGGTTACTGTCATGTCCATACGTCCACATATTCCTGCCCTCAGGCCCTTGTCTTATGCAGTGAGCTCTGACAGCGATCTGAGCCACTGTCTGTTCACCACTTTAAGGAATCAACTGTGGCCGTTAATGAATTGGCAGGACTTTGTGCCAAGCCGCCATCGCAGCCCCCTCATGTCCACATCTCTGCCTGTTATTGCTTCCCTTGATGATATCCAACGTCTGTTACCTCTCCCACTAACATGAGGTGAGATCAAAGGTTCTGACTCTGAACAACGGCACACAGGAACAGGAAAACAGGAAGTGGAACCAGATTCGCACAAATGTACTTTGATCAGTAGAGGCAAGGCTTTGACATCCATATGTAGTCATTACTGCTAACCACTTTTAAAATGGGATGTTGGAGCACAAAAGATGGGATGTTGACCACCTTCGAAGAAGATCCAAACACAGCAACGGAAATGTCTTTTTCAGACAGTTCAGAAAGTCTGATATATGAAAGATTTTATTACAAAAAGGCATGGGTTTAAAACACAACATCAGTCTACAACATCAAGCCAGCTGAGCATAAATGACATGGGAAAAGACTCACAGTCTGTCACCGCGAACCTCAGCCTAATTTAAATACACTCCAGTCATTCCACCAAACGGATTTAAGAGCGCAAGACCCCCAATTTTGAGTCCTGAACCCCTTCATTTGGGACCTGGATCAGTCATACAAGTTGTTCCACACAGGCATCGACCCAGACAGCCATGGGACTGTGGTCAACCGGGGGGCCTCGACTGGATCCTGGCCAGGCGCCACAGCAGTTGCTGATCCCTCTACCATGTGACCAGTCACATGATTTTATGCTGCCTGATACTCCACTCTAAGTAGAGAACCTGACCGTATCCATCAAAAATAAATTCACAGGGCTTTTATTGCAGCTTATAGACAGCTCAAATGTAGGATAACTGAAAGAGAGTAATGTCTTATTATTATTACTATAATTTTGAAAATGCTGCTGTAATTTTTTTAGACAGGAAAACACCTGGCAACTTAGTACTGACAAAAAATATATATATTTCTCTTCCTAATCACAAAAGCTAGTATCTGGAGAGATTATGTATCTCACAAATGCATTTGGAAATGAAGCAGATCGGAGTTTGACTGTGAGGGCCTGAAATCCAATCTACCACAGGTATAGCTCGACGGTATCATATGCTGTGTTGCTGAAAGGGCACTAAGGATGTGAGGTATGATAGCTAGCCATGCCGTGCTGCACCAGGGGATTCTGTGTGCATCCTCCCTGCAGCTGAAGGAAAAGCATCTTTTGTAAAGAGAGAGAACACCATTGTCCTTCCTCTGTGTTTACGTTTGTCTTGAATTTCACCTAGCACACAGTGCAGCCCCACCAAGCCACAAGATAGGCATTGTTCTGGGCCTGTGCAAGAATGGTAGCCTGCAGTCACCTTCTTTCTGACTGTCACCATTGTCAGTCCACCCACACCCCCAAACGTCTTTGTTTTTGCTCCCCGCCAAAGAGAGCTCAGATTGTTGCCTGATGTCGCTTCTCCTTATTCCATTGTCTCTTCTTATGTATGAGTTTTCTCCTCGTTGTAGGTCGACGTGTGTGTTAGCTTACTGAGTGGTTGGAGGGGAAGGGAGTGTGGGGTTGGGGGTTAGGGGAGGGTTAGGGTACACAGAGTGCATGTGAAGTTTTATGGCTAACCACATGTGTTTTTGAATCTTTGAGGTTCCGGTGTTTTTTTTCCCAGGGTGGGGGGCTGCATACTGCCTGTAGCATGATGATGGGGCGAAGAGAGGGAAGTTGAGGTATAAAAAAAAAAGAATTAAAGTACAGGAACGGGACATGTGGTTCTTGTTTAGGGCACTGCATGCAGAGATGGTGGGTCTGGCTTCTATGTGCTTTGACCTGCATCTACAATCTAAACATCCCAGTGATGATTAAACAAGGATGCTCTCCTCTGATATACACAACAGGAACATAATAAATCAGCCTTTTTATTTTGAAATCGGAGAGTTGAACTGTTTCTCTCTCAATGAAGTAAAAACATTTTTTATGGTAATACATCTACCTTTTGCCATCAGGTTTCTTGTTAGCTGTAAGTGTGTGGAAGAACATTAGCAGGTGCCTCGGGGTTCTGTAAATTTGCTACAGTGTGCCGCGAAGTCAGACTGAACTATCCAACCGCAACCCCCTTCGGTCTATTACATACAAGTAACACCTACATAATTCTAAAGCTGTCTGGGTAATGAGCTGTTTTACATGTTCGCACACCCCCTAAACACTAAAAGGCCACAATGAATAGGCAATGATTTCATGTAATACAGTTTTCAGCAAAGGTATTAGGTTGTTAGTACTTTATCAGAACATAGGCTGATATTTTTTATGAACATTTGTAGTATTACTTACTACTTATTACATTATAAGTTTGACTCAAATGCCCTACCCTCTTATTGTTACCCATTTGGTGTATGAAGCCAAAGTAATCAGCAGCAGCACAATGTCGACACAACTGTTCATAAGCTTTGGCTATAATTGATTCCAGAAAGACAAAAAAAAAACATTTGATCACATCAAATCACCTGCGATAAGTCACTTGATAATGTTACAGCTGATGTCAGCGCCTATAGGGGGTTTGTAGACACATCTAGCCCATCTTCACCTTTCTAATGTTAGCTTTATGCTACCTTTGTAGCTAAAGAGGTGGACTTGATTTGATGGTTTGCTGAATATTTTGAATTGAGAATAGTTTTCCCACCCTACTTTGCTTGCACACAATATTGATTATGGTTTGTTTCTTGGTCTTCTTGAGCATATAATGCTCATTATAGCCATAACTGTTTTGAAACTTGAATTGGACTTGAAAAGCAATGAGCATCTCTGCATTGTAGACCATAATTAAAATAGTTTGAATCATGGAGCATTTTATACAGACAGAGCAGTAGAAAATTGGGATGGACTCCAATAATCCCATCTAATCCACTTTATTTCTATAGCAGAATTTAAGTAAACACAAGGATTCCAAAGTGCTGCACAGTCAAAAAATATAAAACACAACAGACGCACCATAAAACCTTGAACATAATGCAATT
This sequence comes from Antennarius maculatus, assembly GCA_013358685.1. Lineage (NCBI taxonomy): Eukaryota > Metazoa > Chordata > Actinopteri > Lophiiformes > Antennariidae > Antennarius > Antennarius maculatus. Next base: position 11,715,831 of record CM023620.1, on the reverse strand, counting down.
AAATCAAATAAATATCCAATAAAATAAGTTCAAATAAGTTGAAAGCAGAACTAAAATAAAAGCAATTAAAATAATGTGAAATAATACACAAAATCAACACTCTAGATGGTGTCAACTGCCAGGGAAAAGAGATGGGTTCTAAGAAGAGATTTAAAGTGAAGAAGCCTGTCTGATGTGCAGTGGCAGTCTATTCCATAGCTTAGGTGCTGATACAGAATATGTGTGTTCCCCTCTGAGCTTCAGCCGGACTTTAGGCTGTGAGGCGCAGCTGGTCAGCTGACCTGAGAGAGCGGCTGGGTGTGTGAAGTAGCTCAGAGAGGTAGGGTGGAGTGCCCAAAACAACCAATACACATGAACTGGTGACTAATTGACTACAGCCATTAACGTGAATGTGACTGGTTGTTTATGTTTCTATTTGTGGCCCTGCAATAGATTGGTGATTTACCAGGGTGTACCCCATCTCAGATTGAAATATGTTTCAGCCTACCACAACCCTTCTCATACGGAGCAATTACATAAAATGAATGAACGAACGAACGAATGAATGAAACTTGACGATCTGCTATTCACCCTAAATAGGACCGTTTTATGTTGTGTCTTCACAAACAGGCAGACAGGTACAGGTGCAGGAGGTGGACTGCTAACTATACGTCATTAATCCTGCCTGGGAGAGAAAAAAGCCTTGCTTCATGTTACACATACAATATATAACCAAACAACAATATATACATCAGCCTAAATGTGAACATGCATGTTACTAACTAGACAGAGTGGATACTCCGCTCAAATCATAGGTAGAACACTTTCCCAGCTCTTCCATTAGTGTGTGGGTGATTGCTGCCACCACTGTGTGAATGTTTGAGTGAATGGGTGACTGCTGCCTTGTGTTGTAAAGCATTTCAAGTGGCCAGTCACACAATAAAGACGCTATGTAAGTACAGTCCATTCACAATTTATGTGTGAGCAGAAGGCAAGTGTGAATTAAAAAAACACTTGTAATGTTAATGAAAGTAGTCATGTGGAGCGTGACTGTCTGCAGGATAGAAATGGTCATCAATTACATATATGTCTACAGGAAATGGAGACATTTGGAAACTTTGAATAACTGGAAAAAATATTTTCAGGGGGCAAAGAGGGCAAAGGGAGTCATCACAGGAGAGGGGAGGGCAATGAAGACTGTGATCCAGATGAAAAACAAAAAAAAAAGCCAAATGTGGAAAAAATAGCAGCAGTGCAGTAAACAAACCCTTAGCAAAGCAGCGCATTTGATGTTTTCAACTGTGAAACACAGAGTGGAGCAAACATACAAGTTAGACAGCTGTAGAAGAGGGCAGAGAATGGGATATATACTGTAAACCTGTATGTGGGCTGGGAGGGGGTACACATACGCAAAAAATCAGTTAGCTTTTCCAACCCAACATGGCCTGTCATTTCTTATTTGGAGGTGGTTCCTACCAATGAAGTGGGTTCTGATTTGGACAAGAAACTTATTCTACCAGGAGAATAAACTGATTCCCATTAAACCATTATATGTGTTCCTTCTATCCTTTTATAAGAACTCATCGGAGAAACAGCATCTTTAGCCATTTGTTCAGAAATCCTCTCTGTCACTGCAGCAAAGAACATTTTTATACCACTGTAAAAAGTCTTGATGAGGAGAGCAAGCTGAATGGAACGTAGATAGAACCAGATGATCCGTCCTCCCCTACCATTGTTCATCACCCAAGCACTGTTGGGTTGTCCGTCAGTGGAATTATCCCGGAATTGTATTGAAAATCTGTTGTGCACAGTTCCTTACCAACACTACAGACATAACAGTGTGGAGTCAGTCAGACTGGTATACCTGTCAGGTAGTCAGGGATCCAGGAGACTGGGGACTTGTCTACCTTTATCACTCACAACATCTTCAGTTCAACTGGTTCATTCCATATGTGGCTTCAAAACTCGATTCGGAAAACAATGTTCACAAAATATTGTGCTTTAACAACAAATTAGAAATATTTGGATGATCAAACATCACGTTTCATTTGTTAGATTTCTTGCAATAGTAATTTCTCTTGATTCCTTGTCATCATCTTTAATTTTCTTGACAATTTTAAGTTGATATCTTCAAGATTATAGGTAGTGTGAAAATCCTGTGAAAAGCTTAATTCCCTATTTATCAGCCCACTGACACTGAACATCAGAGGCACGGCTTTGCTTTGGTGGACCCCAGCTACCTTTGAACACTCGTAACTTGGCTGAAAAAAAGAAGCACGTCAGAAAGAAGAATCATAACGACACGCCTTTGCCTGTTTATCCAGCCTTGAAAAAGTTAAAATTAGTCTTTTAAAAGGCAGAATTCAAAGCTGGGAGCATGAAAGGGGTGGCAGAATGAAATGTCGGCACTGCAGTGTTAAAAGGGAGATGGGAGATGAGAGATCCCAGTGTCTGACTTTGGTGTGACTTCAAAAGGCTGTGTTTAAAGCGGCAGGCCTTAATGCTGGCCTGATAGCAGAACTGTCATGTCTGTGTGACCTCCCACAGCTGGCCAGCCAGGAACACAGGGCTCATGCCGTGTGTGTGTGTGTGTGTGTGTGTGTGTGTGTGTGTGTGTGTGTGTGTGTGTGTGTGTGTGTGTGTGTGTGTGTGTGTGTGTGTGTGTGTATGTGTGTGTGTGATTATGTGTGTTTGTGTGTGTGTCGATGTCCATGTGTGTTTGGCCATTTCTTGATGTGTGTATGAACTCGTTTGCTTTTGTATATTTGTGTGTCAGCACTCTTGTGGCTCTCACTGTGTATCTTGATGTGATTGTCTATGCGCCCTTTAATGTTCGCGATGTGATGTCAGTGTATGTGTCAGTATATGTGCGTCTAGGTTGAAGATCTGAGGCAGGCTCTGCCCTCTCTCCCCATGCACAGGGGCCTTTTTTCCATCTTGTTAAGATTCAAACGCTGATAGACTTTGAACTACATTTGTAGACTCTGCAGCCATTTCACCACTTTAGCTCAACTAGCTAACGCTGCCTTTGCAACTGCTTGTCACCCCATCGCTGCTGCCGTTACAAACCCTCACACAGGCCGCATTTACTGCACAGCGGTGGGCAAAGGCTTGCAGCAACATTTGGTAAAGCAGGAAATTGCCTTTCATCAGTCTAATGTGACAAAACAGGCAACTGGTCTGAACAGGATGCCGCTCGGCTTAACTTTTTCCTTTTAGAAAAAGACTGCTGATCTGATGTCTGGCATGCAGTAAACAACTTTCAAAATTGATTGAGTTGCGTTATGATTTTTTAACCCTTTTTCCATTTTGCTGTAACAGCAGCATGGGTGTAAAGATGGAAATGTCAGATCATCACTTTGTTTCAAATGGAAATATCTTGAATAACTTTTGGAATAACTTGGTGACATTATTGATTTGGTCACACTGATGCAGCTGAGTTCTATGGCAGGCAATACAGAAACGTTTGAAGCAAAGCTCAAATTCCAGTGATGCTAAATACCAGAGAGTATTGGTAAATATTTTACTGTGGTTCAACTAGTGACAGAAAGTCACAAAATGTGGTAGTAACCTACGCTGTTCTTGGGTGTGTCTAACATTTCATATCACGATATGGGCTTAGGTTCCAACTGAGAAATAGTGAACAGTGACAGACGTGACTGCAAGTCATCAGCAGAATAGTTTGAATGACAAAGAAAAGTCCCTGGGTTTACTTCAAAGTTCACTAGTAGAGCCAAGGACTTATTTGTTCCTTCACTGATTAGCGTTCACAAAAACAAGGAACTACACAACTACACAACTATGTGTAACTTTTGGCCTCTCTGTTGTGACTTGATCTTTGGTTTCTGAAGCAGAAGACCAGAGGACTTCCTTCACCTTCCGGAGCACCTGGCACTGACCTGGACTTCATTACTCCACAAACGTTAGCATCACGTCATCCTTATGAGTTGTCTCAGGTAAGGATTCTGAATGACAAAGATATACCATGTCTGACTTTAAATACTTCACAAGTCAAGATTTCAAACTCACATTACGAAGATTTAACTGTTTCAAATCAATCATAAGTAAACCGACACAGGGTGTCAGATACTGTACAGTATTTTCTATACTATAAGGCGCACTGGATTATAAGGCGCACTGTCAGTTTTTTCAAAAATTAAAAGGTTTTTAGATGCGCCTTATGGTGCAAAAAATACTGTACTTACTTTTTGGCACAAGATTTGATATTTAAGGCATCTATTTCACAATTAAGAGGTTGTATGTGACAATAAAGTATTTTCTTGTGTAGTGATAATTGGTCCTCATAGTTTTTACCTTCCAGGACAACATGAGTCATGGCAACATAAAATATGTCAGTTCCTATAGTTTGGTTTACCTTGACAACCTTCTCCAGATGATTAAAACAATCTGATTTGCTACTACAAAGTTGAGATACTTATCTTATCTTGTCTATGTTCTTACACTTTATTATAAGTCTTTTTATGTTATGTGTATTTATGTTATTATGTAACATCTTTTAGTCTGTGTCAGCTACTGTTATCTGAATTTATGTATTTTTTGTGAGCAGATGATATATTGGATTTCCTTCTGGATTAGTAAAGTATCTATCTATCTATCTATTAGCTGGATTGCTATTAATTTTCGTCCACCTTAACGATCACCTCTGTGTGAATTATTATGTCCTGAGTCGGTTATCTTTTATTTTTCAATAACAGTTTGGTGTACAACCTGCAAACATCGATATTCCCATCTGCCTCAGATGTGTCTTGTCCTCAGTCGTAACAATTAAATAGTGTGCTAATAAATAAAATTATTATCTCACTGCACAGACATCTGGTTCATTTTTCTCTTTTAGTTCTCTCCTACCTATCTGGTGGAGGTAGCAGAAAAGATGGAGAAGTCTCTTTTCTGGTCTTGAAAGTCCAACAGGCAGGATACTGCTGAGAGCTGCCTCTCTTCTCCTGTGCTTGTTTGTTCTCATTTCATCTCTCTCTATCTTCCCTCAGGAGAGAGTGCAGCCCAGTGAAGATGTTGTGAAAAGACCACAACATACGCGCGGCTCTGACACACCTTCATGTCCTTTGCACCTTTATGTTGGGCGTACAGAGTGGAACCCATCAGGGAAGCTTTCTCTGCATATGCATCCTGCCTGGCCCATATCCTTGATTTCTGTTTTGAACTATGTGGAAGAGAGGCACTGTGTGCGCCTATCAGTTGATCAAATAAAAAATTTCCAGTGGTCACCTCCCGGCTCCTGACTGTGTGTCTGCTCGACTGACAGCGGGAGAACGGAGCAAACATCAGGAGACGCTGCCTGTCGCACCCCAATCTCTGCTTTGAGGAGTCACATCAAACGATGTCCATGTCTAAATGTTGGCCTCAAAGGAAAGAACTGGGGGAGGTGTGTGTGTGTGTGTGTGTGTGTGTGTGTGTGTGTGTGTGTGTGTGTGTGTGTGTGTGTGTGTGTGTGTGTGTGTGTGTGTGTGTGTGTGTACACTTAAAAGGACAAGAAGGGAAAAGAAAAACAGCTCTTAAAGATATATAAACAACCTTTTTTGTTTCACTAGGCCAAGCTGTTGATAAGGTTTACTTATTCAAAAGTTCCAGATGCAAGGATTCCAGTTTACTTTAAAGTCCTGTGTATTTGGGATTGTGTGTTTTGTGGAGATGCAAGTTGCCAGGCAGAGATAATAGACTTCTAAAGGGATATTAAGTCTTGGAAGTCTATCGCCGGGCTATCCACTGGCAGAGATTTAGTCGCTATCCTCGCCAATGTGACAAATTAGCATTTCAGGCTTTGGAGCAACTGTTTCTGCAGTTCAGGGTTTATTCAAGCCATCCTGTGATGAAAACACACCACAGGGACCAAAAAGGAAACAACAAATACAAATAGACTGATGATGTTACCCAACTGCATTTGAATTTGATCCCCAGTTCCTCTAATATATATTCTACTTCCTGTTTCCATGTTGATAAAATAGCAGTGACTTTTTGTTGGAAACTATTTTCTACTTTTCTGCTTATTTTCCTTGTTGATTTCTTCTATAGTTCTTCTTGGCATTGTGTTGAAACTACAGCTGGCAGTGAAGAGACTTTATCTTCTGATGAAGAGTTAATGTGCTTGTCACATGTCGCAAATGACATATGTTTGCCCCATTGCTGGTCTCTTAATATTTAGTAAGAGAGAAGGTGGGAGACATGCATTTATGCATATTTTCCTAGAGGTCCTGGTGCTGGTGTGTCAAGCAAAAAGAACAAAGTGCTGCTAGGCTCCATGTTGGAAATGTTTTAGGGTTGTTTTTGAACATACGTCATGAACTCAATGCGATTGTGGCTCTTCTTTCTGTCATATTGTTTTTCTTCTTCCCTGCAGTTTATTCACTCTTTCCTCTTGTCAGGTTTCTCTGAAACTTTGTTTTATGATTATTGCGCCTACAGATTGGTGAATCACGTGTTTGATTTAGCCAGCCACTTAAAGCAGCTTGGTTATAGAGAGCGTGTCGATCGGGCAATCTCATCTGCCATCTTTTTATTAAAACTTTTGTAAAAGCTGCTTAGAGGTCTCATTTTAATTGAACGCAAAGCACGTTCTAAAACAAACTGGGCCTCATCGTGCCTTTACATCTGCCAGAGGAGGCTTTAATAGCATGTTTCCATGGGAGAGAAGAGATGTGAAGCTTTACATCTCTCTCAGCGGGAAAAGAGAGGCTTGGTGTTTAAGATGAGTAACACAGACGCTGGTGCTCAGATTTTAACAAGAAGTACTGTATGAGTTGTGACAAGTACTTTAAATATTGGTACTGGATGCCAGCATGTATGTGATTTCTGCTTCCATCTGTAAAATGTTTTGATCAGACATCCTCCTCCAGCACAGGACTGCTCATTAATAATGCTAATGTCTCCCGCTGTTTCTTTGATGCTCGACCCAGGCTCACAAAGAAAGCCAAGGTTACCTAGGGCTGGTGTAATCCCGTATTCAGAGTCTGACGTGGGGAGACATCCAGTTGAGAACCCTGACAGTCACAATCAATCATGTCAGGGATGCATGACACACAGGTCTGCTGACCCCCCGGCAGACCTCACCATGATCTCCTCCTGTAAGCTGATGATGACTGTTTTTAGTCCTGACAGCAAAGCAGTGTGTGTGTGTGTGTGTGTGTGTGTGTGTGTGTGTGCGCGCGCGTGTGTGTGTGTGTGTGTGTGTGTGTGTGTGTGTGTGTGTGTGTGTGTGTGTGTGTGTGTGTGTGTGTGTGTGCATGTGTGTGTAAAGTGGGTTGGTGAGGGCAATGTATTGGGATGGGAATGGTTTTGAAGTTTGCTGACATCATGTTAACACAGCTCTCCTAAACCCTTGATGGCGGGTGTGGGGTGGAAGGCTTGGAGTGGGGGGTGGGGTAGCTGAGATTAATATTTTCTGCACTTCAGTATTGGAAGACAGCGGCATCATCTCCTCAGCATGTTCGTGGGTTTTAGCTTATTTTGAAAAGTTTATATCGTAATTTTACACATTATAGTACAGTACATGTTTTTTAAGGCAGGTATTTTTGTTCTGACATGAAACATGACTAATGGCCAAAAAACATTGTAGTTAGATTTAGATTTAGATTTCTCCTTCATCATATCACCTTATCCTCCATAAGGATTATTACTTTTATAGACAAAATTTTTAAAAAACATTCTTTTCTGTAATGTATGGCAGAAAAGTATGTTTATGATTACAAAATGATGGTAAATCATCATTAAGCGCCCTTAATGCAACAGAGGTTCAGTCTCGGCTGACATATTTTTGCTACACAAAATTCCTCTGCATGTCTTAGACCTTCTTAAATTTGCTCATCATTACTTTATTAATGAAATAAATATTTGTTAAAGTCACACTACTGGTGAAGTGTGAACACGAAGAAGGTGAACGTTTATTTCATTTGTAGGGAGCAGCAGCTTAAAAGTTGTCGTTACATTAGTTGTGAATGTTGTCGCTGGACATAAATTTTGTTTTAGAATTATCCAATATAGATTTACCTATATAGGATTCTATAACAACATCTGATACCAGTTATATCACTGATGTTTTTGTCCTAGGGGGGTGGGGGTGGACTGAGAGACTGGACTAACATAACATCTTTGAAATCTTGTAAACAGTCTTGGGTGCAAGTGTTGATAGTACCTGTCATTGTTAGCGTAGTTAGCACAGTTTATCATCGTGTTATGTCCAGTTGTATTTACATACATGAAGTGGTTGATATTAGAAGTCAGAGCAGGCAGGCTGATGTAGAGGGTCCCTCAGGAGTTACTCTGCTCTTTGGAACAAACTTCTGAATCTGCTGCACACACATGAGGCTTGACTCCAAACAACACCTCGGCGTTCTTTCTTTTCTGCTGTCACATTCTGTTTTTATGGTGTATATTCTTGGCTTACCCAGCACTGAGTGCTGGGAACAAAGCACCTATGTGGTCTCATCGTCATCAACTGTACTCAAAAATAGTGTAGCTCTCTCTTTGGAGTGAGGCAGACAGCGGAGCAGCGTGGCTGGAAGGTGGCTTAAAAGAAGGGGTGCAGACCAAGTGTGTGTGCAATCGTCTGCTCGGGTCTTTTCAGTCTCGATGAGAGCAGGTGCCTGCTGGAATGAATGTGATTCGTTTGCTGGGAGGGAGCACAAAGGCGATCGGTTTGGCATGAAACAACCTGTTACAGCTCTTCCTCCCCCCGCCTCCTTCTCCTTTACCTTTTCTGGTGCCACACGTCAAGAGGAAGGCAGGAATGTTGGAAAGGGGAAACAGCAACACAGAATGGCCTTCTCCCCGGAGCTATCTGCCAGGGTTGGATTACCAACTGAACACACACACAAGCGAACACACATACACAATCCTTTGTGGTGAATCTACCTCTTGTCTCACCTTTGCCCGTTTCTGGTGGTTGAAATGTGAGAATACTCTGGCTCCAGGCCTTGGCTCAGGTTGAGGCTTGGCACAAACCGTGCCTTGAAAAAAAAATTGGGATGGATTCTTAAGCCTTTAAGGAAGTATACTTTATGCTGCCCGGTTTTCTAAGTCACCGATGGAGACGAGATGGAAGCAAGTGAATAATGGTGATCATGGCAATGTGTGAACGCAAGAGGAAATCAGGTTTGTCAGTCAGTCAGGCTACCAGAAAAACACTGAGTCAGCCTGTCGGTAAATTCTGTCAATCAGAATTCAATTGATCCCAGTCTCCACTCCAGACACTGACTGGAAATCAGTGAGCTGGAATGACAAAATAACCTGAGAGAGTCTGGTGCCAAAGGCAGCAACACTATCACCCAACACTTAAATTACTACACACAACTACTACGCGTGTATGCATGTGAGTGTGTGTTGGTGTTTGTCTGCAGCAGTGCCAGACCTGTTCGGCCAGATAGGATGACTGTCACCTCTCATCTCCTCCAATTAGCCCCCCTCCCCTCCGCCTTACTAAGTTTCAGCAGCACACTTTTCAACACGTTTCAGTGTAACTTACACAGAGATATTTGGCCCTGATTTTCTCTGCAGGATTGTAAACATATCCTCTTTATCCTTTCTAATCTGTCCCTGAGACCTCCTTTCACGCTTTATATTTCACAGTGCATACTAACAATCCAGGAGTGTCTGCTGTTGTCAAGAGCTCATCTTGGTTAAAGGACGGTAATTACTCTTTCTGCTTTGGATTGTTTCGGAAAAAACATGTGAGGTACACAACTCTGGCACGTTTCAGTCATCCTTCGGTGGGGGTGGTAAACATAAAATCTTATTTTAGAAAAGACCACATCACATTGAAGGGAACATCTTCCCGTATTAAAGCTTAAACCGTAATTTTGTCTTTTTCCATGATTTCTTACAACATTTCCATTTTATTCAGATATAATTTCTTTCGGAGATACACAAATCCCTTTCCAACATTTCCACTTTATTACAGCTAATTATTGCTTGCAGAATCATGTCTAAAATAAAATACACATTTGATATAACTTCTCAGGAAGCATTTTTAAATTCACACACCATCATCATCATCGTTCCTCTTCCCGCCTCCAGTTATACATTTTCTTTATCTCTGCTCTCCTTACCTCTAACCTGCACAAAGTGTTCGCTAACCTTCTTCACTTTGTTCCTTTCCTTTTGCCAGGTCCCACTGAAATGCACAAACACACACCTGTGGCCAACAATAGAGGCCTTATCCATGGTGGGCACACCGGCCCTCTATCAGGGGCTATGATCAGGATGTGGCCGATATGCCACGGTGTTGCTTAGAGTAACTTAAAAGTATCCAGTCAGAACAGCACATAATGTTTTGCTTTTATTTGTGGCTTGATCTCATAGCCGAAAGCTGAGATATTATCCCAACAGTGTCACAGCTTTGTCATTTCAGTTGTAGACATGGTTTACTCCAGCACATCCCAGAGATAGAAAAAAACTGAACCAAAAAGTTTGTTATATAACCATGAACTGTCATTATATATTGGATGCTTACTTCAGATTTAACCACATCCAAATCCTGCTTCTTCTTCCTCATGGTGCTACTCAGCCTCAGACATAACACAACATCCCCATGGCCATGACATCACCGTCTAAATAACATGCTTGTTAGGAATCTCCCTTGATGTCTGTCGCTGCACAGAGGGATGAAAGCGGTTGAATGAAAGAGAGGGCAAAAGCCATCAGATGCGTGTTCACGCGCAGCCTTTAGCTTCAAAAGCAAACCTCGGGCTCTGAGACGGAAAACAACGGCGGATGACATCACGGGGATTGGGGGGGAAGCGGGGGCAGGCACAGGACATTTAAGCAAAACCTCATCGTTGCCCCAGAGCAGTTCTCAAAGCACAAAAGGAGAGGAAAAACAAAGGTGCGGGACAGGGTTGAGGTTTAATGAGGAAGAGAGGGAAAAACAGAGAGCACAAGGGTTCATGGGGGTTGGTGTGTGAGCACACACCAGGGTGGCATGCCAGATCAGAGCAGCGGGGAGCGTTCCCATGTTTGGGATAGGAGGGAAAGACAAATAAGCTGAGGACGGCTGCACAAAGAGAGGCAAGGAGGAAACGGGAATGTTGAGATCCCGAAAGGAAAATCCGTGTCTCCCTCTGACAAACACTTATACACACACACACACACACACACACACACACACACACACACACACACACACACACACACACACACATACACATAGATGGAGCAAAGTGGTAAACATGTGCTTGTGTGTGTGTTTTGTAACCATGGAACATGAGTTTTAGAAGTTTGTTATGAATTTGTTTTCAGAATGACAGGCTTTCACAACAACCCTCTTCCACCGCTGCATGCCAGCAGAGAGCGAATGTTTTACATCATGACTCCACTGCCTCCGAGTCAAAGATGTTCCAACAGAAAGAGATCTGGCTGTTCTGTTCATCTCCTGAAAACCTTTCTTTCATGGAAGGTTTGGTTGTATCTTAAATGAAGACCAACAGTTTTCACCAGTCACGTGATTTTCAATGCTAAACTATAGACCATGAATGTCTTTTGATAACAGTTTTAGTTGCTAGCATCACTATATGTCATTAAAGATTAAGGATTAAAGAGCCACGCACATACACACACACACACACACACACACACACACACACACACACACACACACACGCACACACACACAAAAGGGGCTTGTAAGCATGCAATTGAGGGGAGGTAGAGTGGCGGGCAGCGCCTTTCATGATGTGCTCCATGAGCAGTTTATAAGGTGGATGGTGTCTTGCTCAAGGGCACCTCGGCAGTGCTTGGGAGGTGAACTGGAACCTTTCCACTGTCAGTTCACACTTGCAAATTTTTTGTCCAATGTGTCGGCTACCCTCTTGTCCCCAGTCCAACACCAAGGGGACTGAGCTATTGCCGCACCCGTGTCTTGTGACAGTAATGAACTTCCTATGAATCCTATACTCATTCATTATATGTCGTTGATCTTAAGGTCATTTCATCGTCAAAATAATTAAACTAACTCGCCTCCTTCCCTTTTGGTGGCTCAGTTGTAACCCAGCTGCCACTTGGTTGTGAATTTCAGATTGTTGTTTTTCAAAAAGTTCCAACGGTTGTTAGATGCAACCTGCCTTAATCCAACAACAGAGAAGTTTAGATGGAGGTTCTCAAAAATATTTGACTGTCCAACAAGGAGTTTCTACATCTTTAGTCATAAAACCACTTGTGGAACTTGCTATCAACAAGCTGATGTGGTTTCTGCATCTGGAAGATCTCTGTCATGAAAATATGAGATAAGGCTGAAAGCACAGGAATAAATCCTCGGTGATTTAAAGAGATTAGCAAGATCATAAGTTTGAAAGTTCACGAAGCCACTGATGAACCTCCATGTGCATCACAGATTCTGTTGCGTGTTTTCTTCATCTGTCAGCTCAATAGACCAAAGACATGAACATTTGGCTGATCAGAATACTGATACAACCAGCCAGCAACCTACACATACCAAAAACCACACGCTAGCCGCCATCCAAACCATAAATTTCCTTCCTTTGTCCGGAAAAATGTAAACTAGCACCTGTACAAAACCCCTGTTCCCCTTTAATATAGGATATTGGCACTGCACAATAGCTGTAAAAATCCAAAGTATCCCAAACAAACTTCATCACTCCCCTGCTGGCCTGTCCTCCCCTCTGATCTCTCTCCCCTTTCATCCTCTTCTCGTAAGGCCCCCTCTTACTCTCTCTCTGTTGTCCCCATTCTTGCTTGTCTCTAGGCAACACAGCAATGGAAGTCTGAGCAGAGAGAGAGAGAGGGAGAGTGGCAGACAGAGAGATACGGAGCTGCTCTTGAAACTTTTGAGACAGTTATTCCAGGAATGCAGGTGCCTGCTGTGAAGGCAACAAAGTGAGGAGGACCTCCGTAGGAGCTCAGCGTGGGCAAGCATCACGTCGGTGTGAGGGAACCCAGCCCACGCCTCAAAGCAGTTGTTCAAAGGTCACTGCGAGAGGCCCCCTCAAAATACAACATGACAGTAGGTCTGAAATGCCTGAGAGCAAATTAAATGTGTACTTATTACCCAGCCACCTGAGGTCTTCATTGTGCAGTCCATTCATGGAGTAAGACGTGTTTACTGGGGAAAATATAGTGCTTATGACTGAAATTACACAGTTAGAATAGCTGAGGCATATTTTGCAACAAAGAACAGCAGGGTGGGCCGTGTTGTTTGGTTTACCACATAAAAAAGAGAGATTGAAGAAGTCTTGACTTTCTTTTCTCGTTCTTCCTGTTTCTTTCTCAGACTTTGTGAATCTTTGCCGTCCACATCTCCCTTCTCATTTCCCTCTTTCTCTTCCTCACTCCTAGCCTGTGTTTTATTCAGCAGAAACAGAGAAGCCACATCACAAGGAGACCAGAACGGTCTGAGAAGGAGGACGGAAGAGAAGTTTCAAACAAAGTGTAGGAGAGAGTTTCAGCAAGTGTGTGATGTGGCTGAGTTAAAGGACAGATGACAGAGAATACTTGAATAAAGAAAAAGAACATTGTTTAGCAATTGTGAATTTGTGTGTGAGTGTGTGTGTGTGTGTGCGTGTGTGTGCGTGTGTGTGTGTGTGTGTGTGTGTGTGTGTGTGTGTGTGTGTGTGTGTGTGTATGTGTGTTTGCATCAATTTGTGTATTCCTGCAAGTGCATTAGAGGGTATTTGATTGTGTGTCATGTATGTGATTCATGACTATGTGGAGATACACACATGATATGTTTGTTTTTGCACCTCTCAGTATGTTGCACGAAAGCGTGTGTGTTTGTGTGTGTGTGTGTGCGTGTGTGTGTGTGTGTGTGTGTGTGTGTGTGTGTGTGTGTGTGTGTGTGTGTGTGTGTGTGTGTGTGTGTGTGTGTGTGTGTGTGTGTGTGTGTGTGTGTGTGTGTGTGTGTGTTATGGTTGCCCATCTGCCTGGTGGATTCTCAGCCAGTGACTGATCTGATTTAGTGCTGCAGGTCAGAGGTCAAGAGCCCATAGTCTCCATCTGCGCCTGAAGAAAAGGCCATCAGGAAGGGATTAAACAGGAGTCAATGATCCTGGTGATGTGTCTGCCACCGGTTCACTTCACCCACATCCACAAATCACATGCAAACAAAAGAACATCTACATTTACTGACCAATCACAGCATTAACTTGGTAATTATACCAGATTTAACACTGAATTGTGATATTTTAGATTCCTATGAGGACTAGAACCCCAATAATCATTACCAGTAAGATCAATGTGATTTCAAATGGCTTTTAGCCTCACTATGGCATTATGGCATAACTATCGTTTTCAATTCTTACTGAACTGTATTCATAGTAACATTTTTAAAACAACGGATAAAATGAAATTGTTAAAGTCAAGGTCAGTGCTTTCAGCTGGAAAATGCATGTTAAGCAAAAGAGCAAGGTCGTGGCAACATCAGGGTGGTTACCCTCGCTGTGAGGGAATTTTCCCTCATTATCGATCGATGTTCTCATTCAGACAGAAACATGTCATGGTCTGACTATTCAGTGTGTTTGCTCTGATAAAGCTGGCCAGCCACTGGCAGAGAATCCACAGCTGAAGATTTGTTGTACTCAGCTCCAGACTCAATAAACTGATGCTGGCTCCACTTTTGCAAAGCGCTGCAGAAATGAGTCACATGACTTGAAGTTGGAATATAAATGATTCCGTACTGAGTGTACATAAGGTTTATTTGTAATATGTATGTCTCTGAGGAAAAGACAGGAGGCAGAGCTGGAGGTAGCAGAGATGAAGATGCTGAGGTTCTCTTCGGGAGTGACCAGGAAGGATAGGATCAGGAATGAGTACATCAGAGGGACAGCACATGTTAGAGGTTTTGGAGATAAAGTCAGAGAGGCCAGGCTGAGATGGTTTGGACATGTCCAGAGGAGAGATAGTGAATATATTGGTAGAAGGATGCTGAGTTTTGAACTGCCAGGCAGGAGGCCTAGAGGAAGACCAAAGAGGAGGTTTATGGATGTAGTGAAAGAGGACATGAAGGTAGTTGGTGTGAGAGAAGAGAATGCAAAGGACAGGGTTAGATGGAGGCAATTGATTCGCTGTGGCGACCCCTGAAGGGAAAAGCCGAAAGGAAAAGAAGAAGAAGAAGTCAGGGTTTGATTGTCAAAAAACAAAACAGAGGGAGGGGGATTATTTTGTTTTTGAATCATAAAAAATAAGCAATTAATAAGCAATCAATAAGCCTTAGGTGAACGGTTTGCCCTGATGTTGGACGTCATGTCTTCTTTCCAGCTTTCCTGTTGGTGCATCATCTGCAGCATTTTGTCTTTCTTTTATCCACATCTCAGTGAACTTCTGAGCAGGAAACAAACACACAATGTATTTATGTTCATGGGGACGTTTCTGAAAATCAGTGCTGCTGACAATTCTGGTCAGGTTGATAGTTAATGCCAGTAATAGAGACTATAGACTACCTGTAAGAAAACTCAGTCATAGCCTGCCTGTTATTTCATATTTTTTATATTATGGATGGAGTTGTCCCCCTGTAGGAGCTGAATAGTGTATCGGTTCTCCTGGGGATAATTGGTGCTCAGGTATAAGTTGGAACCGATGTTGACTGGGTTTGTTTCCTGCCTGGAAACGTTAACAGTTTTTTTACTGCTGAACTCTGAATGTTCTTCTATTTGATGTTAATTATCGGTCAAGAAACCTAATAGAAATAAGGGTTAGGTTTAGGGTTAGGTTTAGGGGTTAGGCTTAGGGTTAGGGTCAAACATAAAGTGGTGTGTCAGACTTTTGATAACAAGGAAGCACATCAGTGTAAATGCAGTGGAATACCTCAGTGGATTAAAGCTTGGTTTAGCCTCTACACCCCCCTGGGTAAAACTAATCCAGCAGTGGCAGAGATGTAAAAACCAGAGGGGGAGATGATATCCCACCCCCAAAAATTGCACCCTGGTACTAGTAATTAGCTTTATGCAAGAAAACCCAACATACTAAAACAATTTCAGTAGCTCAAAAGTACAAGTTATATATATATATATATATATATATATATATATATATATATATATATATATATATATATATATATATATAGTCATATATCCTTTCGGCTTTTCCCTTCAGGGGTCGCCACAGAAAATCAATTGCCTCCATCTAACCCTGTCTTCTGCATCCTCTTCTGTCACACCAACACCTTCATATCCACTTTCACTCCATAAACCTCTTCTTTGGTCTTCCTCTAGGCCTCCTGCCTGGCAGTTCAAAACTCAGCATCCTTCTACCAATATATTCACTATCTCTCCTCTGGACATGTCCAAACCATCTCAGTCTGGCCTCTCTGACTTTGTCTCCAAAACCTCTAACGTGCTTTCCCTCTGATGTACTCATTCCTGATCCTATCCATCCTGCTCACTTCCAGAGAGAACCTCAGCATCTTCATGTCTGCTACCTCCAGCTCTGTCTCCTGTCTCTTCCTCAGTGACACTGTCTGTAGACCAAACAAAATTGCTGGTCTCATGACAGTTTTGTACACCTTTCCTTTCATTTTAGCTGAAACTCTTCTATCACACATCACACCTGACACTTTTCTCCACCCGTTCCATCCGGCCTGGACACGCTTCTTCACCTCTTTTCCACACTCTCCATTGCTCTGGACTGTTGACCCTAAGTACTTAAAATCCTCCACCTTCTTGATCTCTTCTCCCTGTAACTTCACTCTTCCTTTGGGTCCATCTCATTCACACACATGTACTCTGTCTTACTGTGGCAAACCTTCATTCCTCTCCTTTCCAGGACAAACCTCCACCTCTCTAGCTTCTCCTCCACCTGTTACCTGCTCTCACCGCAGATCACAATGTCATCTGCAAACATCATAGTCCATGGAGATTCCTGTCTAACCTCGTCTGTCAGCCTGTCCATCACCATAGCGAACAAGAAGGGGCTCACAGCTGATCCCTGATGCAGTCCCACCTCCACCTTGAACTCCTCTGTCACACCTACAGCACATCTCACCACTGTCTTACAGTCCTCATACATGTCCTACACCGCTCTAACATATTTCTCTGCCACTCCAGACTTCCTCATACAATACCACAGTTCCTGTCTGGGCACCCTGTCATAAGCTTTCTCCAGATCTACAAAAACACAATGCAGCTCCATTTGGCCTTCTCTGTACTTCTCTATCAACATCCTCAACGCAAATACTGCATCTGTAGTACTCTTTTTTGGCATGAAACCATACTGCTGCTCACAAATGCTCACTTCTGCCCTTAGTCTAGCTTCCACTACTCTTTCCCATAACTTCATTGTGTGGCTCATCAACTTTATTCCTCTGTAGTTGCCACAACTCTGCACATCTCCCTTGTTCTTAAAAATGGGCACCAGCACACTTCTCCTCCATTCCTCAGGCATCTTCTCACAATCTAAGATCCTGTTGAACAACCCAGTCAGAAACTCTACTGCCACCTCTCCTAGACACTTCAAAACCTCTACAGGTATATCATGAGGACCGAGTGCCTTTCCACTCTTTATCCTCCTCAATGCCCTCCTCACTTCATCCTGACTAATCTTTGCTACTTCCTGGTCCACAACAGTCACCTCTTCTAGTCTTTGGTCTGTCATTTTCCACGTTCATCAACTCTTCAAAGTACTCTTTCCACACTATCACACTACTGTATCGTATCACACTACTGGCACCTGTCAATAGACTTCCATCCCTATCCTTAATCACCCTAACCTGCTGCACGTCCTTCCCATCTCTGTCTCTCTGTCTTGCTAACCTGTATAGATCAGTCTCTCCCTCCTTACTGTGCAACCTAGCATACAAGTCATCATAAGCTTCTTGTTTGGCCTTTGCTACCTCTACTTTCACCTTACGCTCCATCTCCCTGTACTTCTGTCTACTCTCCTCAGTCCTCTCAGTGTCCCACTTCTTCTTAGCTAACCTCTTTCTCTGTATACAGTCCTGTACCTCCTCATTCCACCACCAAGTCTCCTTATCTACTTTCCTTCCAGGTGACACACCAAGTACTCTCCTACCTGTCTCCCTGATCACATTAGCTGTAGTTATCTAGTCATCTGGGAGTACATCCTGACCACCCAGAGCCTGTCTTAACACCTTAAAAGTCATGCCACACTCTTCCTTTTTCAGCTTCCACCATTTCGTCCTCTGCTCTGCCTTTGCCCTCCTAATCTTCCTCACCACCAGAGTCATCCTACACACCACCATCCTATGCTGTTTGGCTACACTATCGCCTACCACTACTTTGCAGTCACTGATCTCCTTCAGATTACACCATCTACACAAGATGTAGTCTACCTGTGTGCTCCTACCACCACTTTTCAAGGTCACCCTATGTTCCTGCCTCTTCTGGAAGAAAGTATTCACCGTAGCCATTTCCATCCCTTTTGCAAAGTCAACTACCATCTGTCCTTCTGTGTTCCTCTCCTGGATACCAAACCTGCCCATCACTTCCTCATCACCTCTGTTTCCTGCACCAACATGTCCATTGAAGTCTGAACCAATGACAACTCTCTCACTTCTAGGTATGCTCTGCGTCACCTCATCAAAGTCCAACCGGAATTTCTCCTTCTCCTCCAGCTCACATTCTACCTGTGGAGCATACCCACTAACAACGTTGAACATCACACCTTCAATTTCTAGCTTCAGACTCATCACTCTATCTGACAGTCTTTTTACCTCCAGGACGTTCCTAACAAACTCCTCCTTCAAGATAACTCCTACTCCATTTCTCTTCCTATCTACACCCTGATAGAACAACTTGAACCCTGCTCCTAAGCCTTGCTACCTTTCCACCTGGTCTCCTGGACACACAGTATGTCTACCTTCCTTCTCTGCATCATGTCAACCAACTCCCTACCTTTTCCTGTCATAGTTCCAACATTCAATGTCCCTACTTTCAGTCCTATACTCTTGGTATTCCTCTTCTCTCTCTTCCTACGAACACACTTTCCTCCTCTCCTTCTTCAAACAACAGTTGTTCAATTTCCACCGGCACCCTGTAGGTCAACAGCACCGATGGCAGTTGCTGTTAACCCGGGCCTCGACCGATCCGGTATGGAAGTCATAGGTTTGACTCACATGTTTGATTTGGCAAAATAGTTATATAATATTGGCAAAAATTGGCAAAAATAGTTATATAATATTATATAATATATAAATATATATATATTATATAATATATAAATCCCCTTGATACCCTCCCTCATGAAATTGTGTTTGGAAATGGTATTGAATGGTATTGAAAGAATATTGAAATGGTATTGAATTATAATGAAAAATATTGAAACTTAGATTTACTTGTTTCACATCAGCTACTTGTTACATCAGGGCTCGATGCCTGATGGAACAAGTACCTGACCGCCAAGAATTATTTTGCTTTTTGTTTTTAATATTTGTAATATCAAACTCTTCGTTACTTGTTCCATTTTTGAAACAGCTGATAAATAGCAGATTTTCTCATTACAGAGATGATTCATTGGAGAGTGAGAAATGTTGAAACTAGAGTATGTATTCCATGTATTGATGCAACTCCCCTATAGAATAAACATATGGTGATGTTCATATAAACACCCTGCGTTGGAGGAGCGCTCATGGTTTGTGATGACACCACTTCTCTTCACTTAGCAGATACATCGTTCATCTTCAGTTCTCCTTGATGTGCATCAAGCGGCAATAAATACTTCTACATCAGACACCATCTGTCTCCTGAGACCTCGTTGCCTCTGCTCTCTAGATTTCTATCACACTCAGTGGTTACTTGACCCTCCAGTTGGCTGAGGAGAGTCTCCCATAAACTGTGATGGATGTTTATTGCGGACAGTTTGAGTTGGAATCTGACCACAAATACATTTTACCAGCATGGAGACTTATTTAAAACCTGAGCATTTGTTCGACCACTCATTGACCTCAGGAAATAATTTGATGAGTACAAAAAAGTGTAATATTTTTCCTTTAATGTTCGGTATGTGTTAGCAACATGGAGTGTGGGCAATTCCATAGTAGCTTACTGTAGCATAAGCCATATTTTGCAATTTAATTTTTGAGAATTCAAGTATAAATCCTTGTGAACCTTAATTAAGTACACATTTCTAAAGATGACAGCAGAAAGTATTATCTGTGTGTCGCTGATTGACTGACAGACAAACCTGCAAAATGGGTGAAGACAAGTATGTTTAATGAAACATGGCAGGTGCCACATCCCAGTCACTCTCTTATTGAACCTATCGAAGGAGGACTGTGTTGTGGAAAAGTTCCCCAAAGTGGCGCAGAATTCGAGTCTGTTTTTCCACCGCTGAAGGGAAAACTGGTGAGCTGGGGGAATAATGTTTATGTATTAGATTTCAAACACTTCCATCCTGTGAGGAAATCCAGATGTAAAGGTACGTTGTTTTGCCTTCAGGATCTGACAGATTTCTTCTTCTTTTTCTGCGTTTAAAAAAAAAAGAATAATCTTGTTTCTTCTTGGTGTCGTGATGGAATGACAGAGTTTGGCTCTGCATCATCTCAACCCACAGAGGATGCTTGAGCTAAATATGTATGCAGGTTGCTGCCAAACGCGTTGTTTGCCATCTTTTAAAATACATCATATGGGCAAAGTATGTTTCCTCTCACCTTGAAGTTTGTGCGATGTAACTTTAAAAAACACGTACGATTAAAGGCAACATCAGTTAAAGGTTATCCACATAGACAAACCGATTTCCAGGTCATTTAAAATAGTCTATGATGACAAGTTTTATCTTCAGTCAAACCCTAGCTGGCTCCAGTGGTTTGTTCTCACCACCCTTCTCATCTCTGTGAACATCATTGGCAAAGAGAATTTCTATATATTCTTACTCCCTTTGTCAGCATATATAAACACACCCAAGGCCTTCACAAACACACACACACCTCCTCACTTCCAAAAATTTCATAAAAGTCCTTTTCCTCCCCTCACCTACAACTCAGAGAGTAGAAAACAGGCTTTTAGCTCTTTGAACCGGCTATCAGAAAATCCTGGGGAAATTACGCTGAGCACAGCAGCCGTGCAGCAAAGGATGATTACAAATTCAAATGGATGCTTTTCACATCAATGGAAAGCTTTGAAAACTTCTTAATGAGCAGATAGCCAAAGTTAAACATTTGTGGAAGTGCCATCTTCGAAAGTAGAAAAGATGGGAGAAGAGGAGAAAGAAGCAAGGCGAGAGAAAGAGGGTTTTTGATCCTGGCAGATATCTGCAGGGCAGTGCTGAGAAACTGTCTATCTCAGACCAGTGATTGTCTTTTGAGAGCTCGCTGTTCAAGGCTGTGTTTGGATATCCAGGGTTAGATGTTGACTCTCTGAGCAAACTTGCACCAGGACAGCATCCCTGCTGCTGCGTGCTGATCAATGTGTGTCAGATTTGAAAGACTGGCATATGTGATGAAAGCCGGATTGAGATACGGAGAGGGAGAATATGAGAACGTGGGGCCCTGCAGAGAGCTGAGTGTACCGTAGGATGAAATATTGAAAATAAAGTAAGAGAAGGAAGGAGACAGTACAAGAGCAGAATGAAAGACAAAGAAAAAGGAAAAGGATGGTTAGAATCCATCTGAGAGGAAAAAGGTAGGATGATGAAGGATGGAAGTATTGATAGAGAGATCGAAATGAGGAATGAGAGGGAGGAAAATAGCAAAGCGAAGGATAATCAAAGATAAGGAGGGAGAGAGAGATGGAAGCGTGGTTCCTCTGCAGTGCTGCAGGAGTCTAGTGGAGCTTTGAACTTGGCCCCCATTAGAGGCCTGATGATGGCTTGAAGTGAACTGATGAAATGAGACAGAGCATTTTAGATGTTAATTTGTTTTTGTTGTGTGTGTGTGTGTGTGTGTGTGTGTGTGTGTGTGTGTGTGTGTGTGTGTGTGTGTGTGTGTGTGTGTGTGTGTGTGTGTGTGTGTGTGTGTGTGTGTGTGTGTGTGTGTGTGTGTGTGTGTTCATATCCTTGTCAGGGATTTTGAATTTATAGTTACACCCGATCTAACACAGCAGTATGAAATGCTGCT
This sequence comes from Antennarius maculatus, assembly GCA_013358685.1. Lineage (NCBI taxonomy): Eukaryota > Metazoa > Chordata > Actinopteri > Lophiiformes > Antennariidae > Antennarius > Antennarius maculatus. Next base: position 11,693,867 of record CM023620.1, on the reverse strand, counting down.
TATGTGTTGTATGACGATTGGAGTGTGTTTCACATCTACGACCCTTCAAAGCTCATTGCTGGTCTGGTGTGACAGCTGTGAAGTTTGAAAATAGTCATACCGTTGATGATGAACATGTTTGTGACCCTTCCACCCATGAAATCACAAACTGCATGGCAGTGATGATGCCTTCCAACGTGCCTTCTATCAGACTGAGGTCCACTTGAGGTAACATTTTACTCAAAGCCATCACATCACAATGAAACATTCATAGAGTGCAACTGAAGACGGAGTAAACTAGAAGGGTCAGCTAACTCTCTTTCTGCCCCTTTGACCATTGACCTATGGTCCTATCCCCCCATTAGGTTTGCAGTAGTCGGTCAGATCAGAGAGCCAGTCTGGCACCACCGCTTCCAGGTTGACTCCCAGCCTTTGTCCCTCAGCTTCGCCAGCTGGAGTGACAGGTTCTGGGGGACACAGCTGGGGTAGAGACCGGGGGGGGTCTGGTTGTGTGTCTGGATGGGTCTAGTGTGTAAACACTGACCTCCTGTGATCTGGTGACACATGAAAGGGGTCTGCATGTGGGGCTGCCGGCCTGTCGTCTATATGTCGAGGTCCCTGCCACACGCACACACAGACACACACAAATGCCAGATTTATGTATTTATGCATTGTGGCGGCAGAGCTCAAAGGGATATGGCTGGAGGGGGTCGGGGGAGAGTAGAGGGGGAGCGAGGCTGTTTGGTCTGTAGACAGAGACTGATGGGCTGCTGGGGGCCGTGGAGAGTGGTCTATAGGTGACAGGAGAGATTGAAGGGCAGGAGGGAGAGAGGGGTGAGGGGTGGGAGACAGCTGGAGAGCGATGATGCTGATTCACAAATGCTGATGGTTCCTGAATTAGATTTTTTTTTTCTGGAATCTAAAAGGAAAAATCAAGAGACAAATTAAAACAGAAGTATTGAATGAAATGAAAGTTCTCATCATAATTTCATGAAGACTTTTCATTTCACACTGAGGCTGTTTTACTCTCATGCGTGGAATACAACAGTGCATCACAAACATCATTCAGCAAACTGGCCTTGGATTGGCACCTTTATATTTTCCATTGTTCTGTATTTCTACATGCATATCACATCTTGAAATATTTTAAATCAATAAAACCTGTGCATGGAGGTATATTGAGAGTTAAGGTTTTTTGTTTTAAATGTTCTAATATCGCAATGTGTAAATGCTGCAACACTGGTAAAAGCCATCTTTCAGTTGTTTCATTATAATCTGCATCATGTTCTGAAAGACAATCAAATGTTTGAAGCCTTGTGGTCCTGTGAGCAACACACTTTTAATGAAAAGTTAACTTTTCAAGATAAACAATCTGATTTCATTTTTGTGATTCATTTTCTGTCCAATGCAGGAGTGGGAGATTAACATTTAATGAAGACACAGTAAAGGGGAGATGAAGGACATATTCTAAACTCTTAAAGTATAAATAATTAACCTTTAGTTAATCAACACCACTGACTCTGGAGGAAAGTGGGCTGACAGTTCCCTGACAGCTGGTATTTAAAGCTGACAAATGAAAGTAATGCTAAAAATTATTATTTTCATCTGAGATGTAGAACAGGAGGAGTATTAAGATGCGTAACATAAAACTTCTCCCACCATTGTCTTTATTTTTTTAAAGGTAAGACTCTGATTTGATATATGTAATCTCCATGGGTTGCCGTGTCCCATGCATAGTACCTCAAATTTACCACCAGAGGGTAGAGATATGAGATTAACAGACATCCCCTTGTATGAGTTAAATAAACTAAAATATACAGTGATTAATTTTCAATCTGAAATTTTAGATTTCTCACCATCCTATTAATGTTGTCTACATAGTTAAAAATCATAAAAAGTTTGGCTGGTTTAGGCAGTCACAATGTTTGACTTGGGGGAGGCCACACAGGCTTCGCCCACCTCTAGTCTTAATTCATTGTAATATTCAAGGTCATTTGTCATTTTAAACGCCCCCTTTTGTTTCCATGGCAATTGTGAGTAATGTTCTCCAGCATCTGATGACAGAGGAGAAAAAAATAATGGTGTCGTTCTTGTCCTTGGTTTTGCTAGTTTACTTTTTGAGAAACTCATTTCACTTGAATAGTTATTCAGCTGAAATTGACTGACAAGTCCTCTAGAACATCAAGTGTTTTGACATTATTTTCTATCTGAGCATTTTATCCACTTCCTACTAATTGAAATGAATGTTGTGCTGAGTGCAGATTTACTGTCTAGAATTAAAAATCCTTGAGTCCTTTTTTCTGTATTCAAGATCGTGTCAAGTCATGTGGTTTGAACTTAAGTGAATCATCTAACAGTCGCAACATGTGTTTGCTCAAAATCCCAGATGGCACTTTCATCATAAAAAATTAACCCAGAAATCATTTCATGCCCAGAACAATCCTTCACTCTCTTGTTGATTGGCAAACAGCTAAGCCTTCAAGACTGAGGAGAGAGGCAGAGAAAAGGACAGAAATAAAGGGGGGTGTCTGGATAACTTCAATAGCCTCTCTGTGTCCATCTAATATGGAGGGCTAGCATGCTGGGAGTTGGCCCTTTCCATTCAGACAGACCCAAAACTCATAAAGACCTCTTCTATGGCCCCCAACCTGAAACCCACCCACCAAAGCTCTCTCTGGTATAGGCTTCTTCCATGGGAACTTGCAATCTGCAACGTAATCCCACTTTGGCCTCTGGAGAAGCCTTTCCAAACAAACCATGTGAGTCCTAATACCCAAGTGGCTCCTGGCTAGGCCACCAACAACAACTTGGCCCTCCTTCTTTTTTTCTTATTCTCTCGTTTTTTTTTTTCTTTCCATGGATAGACGACAAAAGACAGGGATCTCCTTCTAATTGCTTCGGAGATTGAAAAGCTGAGAGGGGTGATGGGTGGCTACAGAGGGAAATGAGACAGAGGCTGTGGAGGCAACGGGGGACTGTCAGTCTGGCTTCGCCTGCCCTGGGAGTGCCGTGGCTGGGATAAAGGAACTGGCAGTACAGCCTCTGGTTCAGAGCAGGGCGGAGTGGATCAGTGTGGAAGTGGGCGACTCCCAGGGTTCAGCTTTGCAACTCCAGCCAAACTGTGGACTATGAGAATGTGTAGAAGCTGAAGCAGCTCTGCTGGAGGCCCTCCTCACTCATGGGAAAGGACGTCTGGTCTTCTCAGCCAGGATTCAGAAACTATAGGCCACTGAGAACACTGTGTTCAGGCCAAGACGGAGTACCTGACACAGAGAAGGTGGAAATATACAGTTTATTGGAAGCCATCTAAACCCTCTGCCCTGTAGGAGCAGTCCAGCAACTGATCAAGGAGGTGGCAGATGATGAAGTGTGTGAGCACACAGTTGGGGTGGTCCGTGACCTTTGGATCTGTTGCTATGACATGCAGAGTTGCTAACCTCAACCATGCACACCTCAACCTCTGCGGTAACTACACACAAGTCCACGCCTCTCTCTCCATCCCTGCCATCACCCAGCAACACTTCTATTGAAGCTTGGCCAATGAATTTTGCTCAGCTGTTTGTTAGTGTGAAACCTGGATGGAGAAAAAAGGAATGAAGCTGCATGATGAGCAACACAGCATTCAATAACATTTCACCAGCACCATTCAGCAATAGCCAAGGTTTTTAATGGCCATGAAACAAAATATGTGGATTAATAAAAATGTCAGAGTGCTTAACACTTTGTGTTTATGTTCAAAGACTGAATGCAAAGGGGTGTGCTCCTTTGCATGTTCCGTAACAGGATATCCAGAGGAGTTTGGCCTCAAAAGCTACAGAAAGTTCCTCAGTCTCCCCTCCTTGACCTCTTTTCATCCCTCCATCCCTGTGCCTTTCTTCTTTTTAATACAAATCAGCCGCTCAATGCCATGCACATGTTTTAATGTTATTTGAACTCTGGCAGAGAACTTCAAACAGCTTTCAAAGTGAACAGAGTTTTCCCTCCCTTGCTCTCAATCTTTTTGGCTTTTTTGAAAGAACACAGCCATGCTGCCACGTACACCTGATCAGAAGGTTCAGAGATGGGGATTACGATATGCAAATGAGGCTTTGTTATCAGCGTTGACATTCGTTATAAAGCTGAACAGAGGAGAGGTAAGATGAAAAGGTGGCAACTTACCCCCCTCTGCCCTTTTTAGCATAACCTCCCCTCTCAAACACATTGGCTTACCCCCCCCTCCTTTTTTTTTCTCATTTAGATCAAAAGGTTACACACAACAAAGAAAGGCCTGTGTGGAAAAGAAAAAGCACCTTGTTCACACTTCTGTGTACCTTTACACAGTCAAGACTATTGATCAGTCACCTGGTCCAAAGGTGTGCACACATCTTTCTTTGTGTGTGTGTGTGTGTGTGTGTGTGTGTGTGTGTGTGTGTGTGTGTGTGTGTGTGTGTGTGTGTGTGTGTGTGTGTTCATCTGTGTCCTGATGAGGTTGTCATCTCTTATGCTGTTTAGGCAGAGCAGAGGTCTTTGCAATTACCAAACACCGTAGAAAGGCTTTCATGTCTCTCCCCCACTGTGACAGGATAAGGACGAGGACAAACACACACACACGCACACACACACACACACACACACACATCACACACACACACACACACACACACACACACACACACACACACACACACACACACACACACACACACACACATTTACCGACCGAGTCACTTCAAGCACACACACATGATTGCCCTCTTATTCAATCGGCGTACAGTTCAGTTCAAAGGAGTCTCAGCAGGGCCGCAGTCAGAGCAACATTTCCAGCTATTAGCCAGGACCAGCATCAGCAGTGATTGTGAGGAGTGGGTTTTATGAACTTTGTAAAGGGATGGTTATTAGAACATCAGAGTGGAGATGGGCGGTCTGGCCTTTGGGTTTACCTGCAGGGTACTTTGATGTGAATCACACTATTAATTAAGTACTGAGGGGTAGAGGTAGAGAGAGCTGCTGAAACCTTACGGCAGGATGAGTCCCTGTTGTAGGAGCAATAACTGACCTGTTCCTTCTTTTTTTATTACACATTTAGTGCATATCCAAAACAGGAAAACAAAAATTGTTTAGATGCATCCATCAATTGAAACTGCACTTTTTTTCATTTAAACATTATTTGTCTTATAATATATTTATCTCAGCTGTATATTTAACAGCTGTGTACCTTTTCGGGGTCATCTAAAAATTGCTGTTCTGAAGGCTGACAATTAAAGTTCATTGCAGGTTCATTGATCTTTTCTGAACTGTAAAAGATTCAAGGGATCCTTTTCGTCTGATCCTTCACTGGAATCTCTTCATTCTCCAGCGGCAGCAAGAAACCTCTCATCCCCAATATTCCACGTCTGATACTGTTGTCACCACGTCTGATACTGCGGTCAGCTGTATAGGTGCTCCACAGGGGACTGTCTTGTCCCCAATCCTCTTCACCCTGTACACAGCGGACTTCTGCTACAACACAGAACTGTGTCTCTTCACCCTGTACACAGCGAACTTCTGCTACAACACAGAACTGTGTCACATCCAGAAGTTCGCAGATGACACAGCCATCGTGGGATGTATCAGGGACAATGAGGAGGAGGAGTATAGATGTGTGGTGAAGGACTTTGTTGACTGGTGTCACAGCAACAGTCTGCAGTTCAACACTTCTAAAACTAAAGAGCTGGTCATTGACTTCAAGAAGGGCAGACCCCAACCTAGACCAGTTCTGATAGGAATGGAGGAGGTGGAGATTGTGCAGACATATAAATATCTTGGGCTGTGGCTAGACAACAAGCTAGACTGGACCAGCAACACAAGGCAGCTGTACAAGAAAGCACAGAGCAGGAAGTACTTTCTGAGGAGGCTGAGGGGATTCAACGTCTGCAGGAAGCTCCTGTGGTCGCCAGCGTCCTGTCTTATGCTGTGGTGTGTTGGGGAGGGAGCGTGACCAAAGCTGATCTCTCCAAGGCTGGAAAAACTGATCAGGTGGGCCAGCTCAGTAGTCGGGATGAAGCTGGACCCTCTGGCAACGGTGGCAGAGAAGAAAACCTTAGACAAACTGCTGGACATCATGGACAATGTCAGCCACCTTCTGCACACCGTTACCAACAACCAGAGGAGCCTGACAAGCCTGACCAGCCAGAGGCTGCGCCTCCCAACATGCAGGACAAACAGACTGAAGAACTCCTTCATCCCCTGAGCCATTAAACTGCTCAAATCCTCTCTGGGGGAGATGAAGAAAAAGGGAGTTCACACGAGAGTGGAGGGATGACAGAAAAAATGCACCAAATATTGTAAAAAATATACACACTAATATAATATGATATTCAGTCCATGCCTATTCAGGTTTATTTATACATGCCGCTTTATTCCTAAGCCCATTAGGTCTCTGTATTTGTAAGCCCATTAGGTCTCTGTATTTGTGTATTCCTTTATTTAGTGGGTTATTTATTATCTACTATTCTCTCTATTATTTATTATTCTCTCTGTCTGGTGGTTTATTATTTATTACTCTTTCTATTTGGTGTTGGCATTACTTTTTGTGTGTCTTTTCTTTCTGTGTACGTACTGTGCTGTGTGTAAAATGACGGAGAATTTAATTTCCCTAATGGAACCTCCTGAAGGGATGAATAAAGTCCTACTCTACTACTCTACTCTCTGCTCTATTCGCTGAATCATAACAAACTATGTCCCGAAGGGGGCGCTGCTAATCCACAAATCGGTCCGACCCACTCCAGACTCCGGTTGAGCTTTTGACTGAGAACAACGAGGAAACTGTGTTTAACACATCAGAAGAGGAACTCAGATGCTTTACAATTAATTCTGTTCCTGTGACAAAGCTAATATGTCTGAAGAATGATGTCATTTGAGAATTGAATAATGTCGTCATAATTACATTTTCAATCATTTTTGCAATGTAATTGGAAACAAAAACAAATAGAGGGAATAAAATGACACCAAATGCATGAGCAGGTTTCTCAGGAGATAGGTGATAGTAGTTGAAGATGTTCATACTGTTACACTAAAAACAACCCTACAGGCTTTGAATGGTGAGGTTGAAGGCCATTACTCCGGCATAGTAATGGTGTGTTTGCTATTATGTATTTGTGTCACTTTATCTCCAGTCTTTGTACCTTTGCATGGGGATTTGTTAGTTTAACAACTGAGTGTTCTTTCCTTAAAAATGTCTTTGCAGGCAAGTCTGACAAGTCAGACTAAAAGTCTGACTAAAAGTCTGACTAAAAATAAATATAGGGAATCTGCCTACATATAGATATACAACTAATTAAAAAATATAACATTTAATATGCAAATTCTTGATAGAAGCTATAAATACGATTACACAAAAAAAAAAGCTACAGCGTAAACACGTTTAAGCGCTTGCAGTACCACCATTACCCACCAGATGGATCCCTCCAGCTGTGAGCTTTGCTCTCCTGTTGCTGAATCATCTCTGAATCAATGATTAACGATTAATCCAATCGGAGGATCTGTAAATAAAAGTCATTACACGTGATATAAAGTAGGAGAGAATGAATGGCAGCGAAGACAAATTCACTGTGAGCGTTCCATTGTCGTTATCACGTCTGTCCAGTAGGGGGCAGCCTGACTAAGAGAATATAATTACATTTAAAGAGAGGAAATCTGGTGGATTTGTCCACCAGGAACTCTGTTCACCTGATCTGGTCCTTGGATAGGTAGGTTATGTCAGGTGTAGTTTTAATAAAACAACATTGCGGTAGCCGTAAAGTGACAAACGTGCGGTCGTTTTTTATTTACACCAGCTGATCGTTCAGACGCAGGTTAAATTCTAAGGATTCAGGGCTGTAAATTGTGTTTGTGGAGGGGGGAACCCGCGTCTGATTGGCACACCGCACTGCCATGACGCAATTCGCGGTCTCCTACTGCAACACAATAACATATGAATCATCTGACGGTGGGACATTGTAGTGTAAATGTCATTTAAATGTGGAGGAGGAGGGGGTGTGGCGTTCACCATCTGACATTCACTGAAAACAGGACGCACCGGGACCTCCTGTATCTGGCGATCAGGATTGAGCACCGCGCATCTGTCTGCTGCCCGACTCCGGCTGGGCGCTCAGGCCAGCCGAGCAGCCCCTCGTTCATCCATCCATCCCTACATCCATCCCTCCATCCACCCCTCCGCAGGCTGCGGCTCCGAGCGGGGATCCTTGTTTCAGCCTCACCGAATGAGGAGACAGCTGCGGTCCGTTTTAAGGTGCGTTTGCTTTCGGTTTCACATCAGCGCGTTGACATCCAACCAGTGTGGGGATAAAGGTGTGAGGAGGACAAAGGATGCAGGATGGAAATAGAGCGGCTTAGTTTAATATTTTTGGATAAACGGAATTAATAGATTGGGGGGAAAAAAACAGAACACATCCCCTTCCTTCAGGTGGATCCACGTTAGATAAAGCTGTCAGGATGCTCCAGCACAGCACTGTGTGATGTACCTTCCTATTAAATCACATGTATGTGGGCTGGGATCATGTCTCATATCTACCATGTGAAATGGGTTCAATGGTAGCCTGCTGTGAACTGTTCCAAGACTCCCTGAGCTGTTCAGACCTTTCCTCCTGGATCTCCTCCTGATAGCAGGCCCACAGCATCACAAGGCATTGATCACACTAAGTGTCATCTCAGTGTCACCTAATTACAGCAGGGATGTGTCACCACAGAGCGATGTGACACTGTTCATCACATCATTTAGGGGGACCGTCTGCTCGGTGTCCTTATGTGAACTGGGCTCAGCTGTAAGGTGGCTTCTAACACTGCTATACGTGCTAATGTGATTTAACTTCATCATGTGCTTGGTGTGTAAAGGATGCCCATTCATTCACTCACCTGAAGTGTGTCTCTGTTTCTAGGCGTGTTAGCACCATGATCCATGGCAGTGCATTTCAGTGTGTGGATGCAGACTGTGTTGCAAGAAGAGTTTGAATGTCTCTAAAATCTCAAGGTAAGACCCGTCCCTTCACCTTAGGTTTGTGTGTGTTTGAACATCTGAGCTGGAATGAATCCACAACCCTTTAAAACCTTTCATATTGTATGAATGCAAAGGCTTGTCTTCGTGTGTTAGGGGAATGCTCTTTCCTCAGCTCAATTAGTTAAATTGCTATATTGATATAAACAAACCGAAGCAGCTGCACCGTCTGCAGAGGCTATTGTTGGTGGATAAACATGAGAAAACTCAGAAAACACAACATGAATTAAAAAGAAATCATTGCGCATGTGTGTGGGTCTGTGTTCATAACATGCACCCGTGTTTAAATGTATATTTTGCTGGAGGCTGTGAGTTCTAACAAATAATTTGTATTGTTTCAGTCAGCCTGACAGCAACCTGGTTTTAGGAATCAGTTTAAAATGTTGGGTTTTGAATTTTTGGCCCATTTGTTTAAACAAATAACAGGATCTGAATCTATGATGAGGATTTAAGTATGTATATGATGTTCAAAGTCACGTGAGGTTTGGAAAATAGAAAAAAGTCTGTCGTCTGCATTAACACGTAAAAACAGAAAGGTGTCAGGGGTGACCTCTGTAGTCTTTCTCATTTAATTTGAAACTTCCTTCACCGGTCAGAGGCTGTCTGCTCTGACTGGGCAGGAGATACGCCACTGCTGACATTTACTCTATACCTGGAGTAGTTTTGTCCTTTAGTTCCTTCTTTAGTTTTTAAATCCTGACATCTACTGCACCCAACACGCTCCGAATGAGTTGCACCAGCTGTTTCAATCCAGACACATGTAGTTGCTGAATGGGAGCCTGTTGCTGCTGCCGGATTTCAAATGTCCTGTTGAAACATTTTGTTTTGTTGGTGCGGTGGATCTGTGGTCAGGGTTCTGGTGAAGAACATGCAGCTGTGTTACAGGCTGCTTTCAGTTTGACCATACCAATAGATGATGATGGTGATGATGATGATGATGATGATGATGATGATGATGATGTTGATTTCACATTAACAGTGTAAAATATAATTTTAACATAAAGTGCAACACTTGCACATAGTTTCTGCAAAACTCACTGTTAACATGGAAAAACCAGTTGAACAGCAATTGGCAGGATGTGTGTGTTTGTTCGTCCACGCGTGTGTGTTTGTGTGTGTGCATGTGTGCATGCATGCGTGCATACAGTGGGTGTGTACATATGCAGTAATTGACCCACAATTCACCAGGAGTCAATAAAAGCTACTGTTACTGCATGACGCCCGTTGAAACACGCTGTTTGTGCTTACACTAAACAGGAAGACAGAACTGCGGGCGGTGCTTTCCTCTGAATGTGACTATCTGAAACAGGAAGTTACCAGAGAGAGAGGAGGAAGTCTCCCAGCTCTCACACAGAGATTTGACACACACACACACACACACACACTGAATACTCATTCATTATGTAAAGGCTTCACTCCGCATGCAAGCTTATACAAGTGTGAGGTATTAGTGAATTTATGTGCAGATCAACAGACACACTTAATAATTAATTCTTGTAATGGTCATCATTTGTAGAGCTAAAGCCTAATACAGGTATTTAAATCAGCGCTGTTCAGTTCTATTGTGGTTCACAATGTTAATTCTCTGAACAAGAGCTTGGATTCCACAATTACCATATTTTACCCCACAACAAACAAACAAACAAAACTGATCAACAGATTCATCCTCCATTCCTTTGACGAACCTCAAGTAGTGGATGTTGTTTTTGGATGTATGTTATGGCGAAGACGAGAAGTCAGAGTCACCTAAGATCATCTTACCATGGAAATCCAAAGAACTTAGAGTTGTAGAAACTCTTCTTACAGTGTTCAGACGTGATCTACTCTGTCCTGACATCCTGACATCTTATCTTGAAGTGTGCTCAGTACCCAGCATATTGTAGTTGTAAATAAACATAATTTATACATAACACAAAAAGTAAGGAAATTTATGTTTGGAAATGTATTTTTTGTTGTAACAATGGTTCTTGGCAATAAATCTTATATCTTCTGAAAGCCTGTTTACTCCCCTTTTCAATAGTTATCTGCCTTTGACTCCTGTTTGGATGATTGAAGTTTGAAGAAACAAGACATGTTGGCAATTTAGGAATTTATTTATATGACAAACTAGAGCCTCAGTAGTGTGTTGAAGAATCATACACAGTCACAACAGCCTGGCATCTTCTCCTCACGCTGGTCACCAGACTGGTCACACACTCCTGTGGGATGGCTCCCCCATTATTCAACTAGCACTGGTCGCAAGTCAACCAGCATGGTTGTGTCGGTCACTCTGACACGAACAGCACGCCCAAACTGATCCCACCAGACCGTGGAGATGTGGAACTGCCACTGGTTACACAATCTCCTTTTCCATTGAGGGAGATACCACCCCACACCATCCCACTGCCTCCACCTAAAGATGTTACTCTGTCCATGCAGCAATCAACAGTGTTCTCCATGTCTTCTCCACACTTTGGCCATGGCAGGCCTCCTGGCTGAAGATTGACTGTGTGCAGTTTGTTCCAGATTGTCTGGGCAGAGATTTGTCACATTTTTCATGGGTGCAACCCAGATACTTAGCTCTGCTGCTCACCTCACAAATGAAAGTTTCTTAAAAGTGTGGCACCATTTAAAAAGGGAATTAACAGGCTTTCCAACAATGTAAGATTTACTTCCAAGAAGCATTGTTACAACAGTGAAATAATCTGCCGAACACAAATTTCCATACCTTTTGTATTATGTTTATTTATACTGTATGTATATATAATGGATGAAGGAAAGTATCTAATTCTTTAGATACTTTCCTTCATCCACATATTTCTTTTCTGTAACGTATCTGCTGCTGACAGTTGTGGTCATTCCTCATTTCATCAGTGATGGAACTAATTCGCTGCTTTGGCGAGAATATAAATGTAAAATAATTTAGAATAAATAACAACTTTAAATATTATATTAAACTGTTTTGTTCTCTGCTAAGCCACAGTTTGTTATCTCCAATCAATCTGTGCTATATGGATTCTCATCTTTCCCCTAAACAGCACAAAAGTGAAATGAGAAACTTTTTCCCGATGGTCAACAGCATAAGATCATTTCTAATATTAAAGTTGGTCTTACCACAGTTGCTATTTTCTGTTTGTCTCAGTCTCTTCTGATGTATTGCTCCTTCTATCACTTCACTCTTCATGTATTTGGGGGGTTTATGACTAATACCAAACCCTCTGGCTGTTTGCTGGCTGTCAGATAGCTTTTATACGGATTATAAATTGCTTAATGTACTTGGATGCTCGTGTGTGTTCAGTTAGGACAGCGCCTTCATCCACTTTTTTTATCTCCAAACTGTCACATCGTCTTAGGCGGTGTTAGACACTGACATTTATTGAAATGATGCATTAAATCCCATCTGACTCTTCTTGAGCAAATCAGAATGTAATGATGAAAGCAAGTGTATTTATGTCCTGATGCTAATGGAGAAGATCTACTGTAAATAAACAGCTGAAGTCATCAGGAGGACATGTAAGGGTGCAATAACACACACACACACACGCACGCACGCACACACACACACACACACACACACACACTCAAAAGCCCTTACTGAAGAACATGTGTTAGGAAACACTTCAACAGAAAGGTTAGTCGCTGAAGAGCAGTTGTCATACCAAACAGATGCTGGACGAAAGCTTTGTTGTTGGCATGGTAACAAGCCAATGATTTGCATGGTTGAGGTTTGATGTGATGATGGTGGATTCTGTGCTAGAGAGCGAGAAGTGAATAAAACTGGTTTAATCCGGCGCAGCTGCATGACACCCGCTGTCGTTTCATGGTTGTTTCATTCTCTCCCCCCTTCATTAAGGAATCAACATGATTCTGATCAGACAGTCAAACCTCTGCTCAGTGTTTCCCCTGATGCACATGGAGATCATTCTGGGCACAGTTTATGTGGTTGCAAACTTCATTTATTTATTCATCTTCTTATTCACTTCTTCTTATTGATGTGTCACATGTTAATATTCAGTAGCCTGTACATCCTTTGTCAGACTGAGTGTCGTTCACTACGTCTGTCATGATGTCTCCCTGTGGAGCAGTGACGTCAAACAAGACCGTCAAGGCTGCTGTGAAATTCTCCTTATTATGCTCTCGCCAATGTGGATGTATGCTGTAGGTTTTATTTGGTTTGTGTCGTTTGTTTATTTGTTTATATAAGTATGAATGTATTTAGTTATTTACTAGTTATTTACATATTCAGGCACATTGAAACATTTCACATCAGTTTGCTCACACTCAAAGTTGTCGTTTTCTTTCTACAGAGGCAGCCTTGGAAACTGTCTTGATTTCTAGTCTTGTTTTTGAATTGACAGTTGTGTATGTATGTCATTTTAATATTTTCCTAAAACATCAATAAATATCCATCAAGCTTCCGTTCTTTCCTTCCCTTCTTTGCCCCTTTATTTTCATTTCTTTAATCTGCCATCCATCCTTCAGTGAGGCAGTTAGTGGCGGCCTCTGTGTTATGGGACAAACACCTTGTCTGTCCCTCAGGGCTATTTTAAGAACTGCTGCTTGTGTGGCCTCCACAAGTTGGAGATTTTCACCCAACTGGTGAAAATATAGTGTTCGCTACCTTTGTGTTTCCATAAGTACTGTATACAGAAAGCTACATGTATGGTATGTAAGATCAGGCTGTGTTCACATTCAAAACTACTTTGTTTAATTCTTTTTGGTTTTCTCAAATCTTATTTGATTACGCTGACAGTTTACACTCATTCAAAAGTAAAAAAAAAAAAGTAAAAAGTAAGGACTGTTGTCCTTCATGTTGCATTAGAGTTGGCTTACCAGTCCATGACTACATCTAAAAATGACTGTTTGAGTTTACACAACCCTGAAATAAAGTTAGATTGGTGCCACATTGAGGAAAATAATCAGTATGGAGTAACTTCATCTTAACATTGTGGAAGTAGCCTTGGTTGTTATTGGAGGCAGGAGGACAACACTTCTGGCACAGATGAGGATTGACTTAGTGGTGAAATTTTCAAATGAGAAATTACAGCACGAAATGTCCAACAGCAAAACCCATGAAATGCATCATGATTCAAATAATCCATCTTTAGCCACGGTTTGCTCAACCCACGCGGTCCTTGTCAGTATAAGGCTGCTGTTTCCAAATTCTAGAACAGACTTGAAAATGGGATTTTTAGAAGCCAAAAAACTCAGCATAGAGCTGTTGAGTCATTGCTATTGATCCATGAGTTAAAGTAACACCCGTAAATACAGATCTGTTGGGAACAAAATGTGCTTAAGGACAGACAGTACAGATATTTTTTACTCCTGATGGAGCTGCTTAGAATCAGTTACATTTCTTTAAGTGATGTCGGCAGTGACTGGCGCTGGAGAAAAAAAAAGTTGTTTTTAAAGTTGAAAAAAGTGTGCTCAAGTTAATATTAACCTCTCCCAGCATGAAACACCCAAGATCTCTGCCTGTAATGTAGGCCAGCAGATGATTGCTGTGCACCCCATTCCCTTTCTGAGGTTTTTTTTCCATCTTATATCATTCTTCCACCCTGCTGCCTTTACTCTCCCTTCACTCTCCTTCCATCTTCTGGGGTTCTGGCTTTTTCTGATTAGAGTGGGGCTGCTCGCTTTGATTAATTGGATGAGTCTTGTCCCCGTGCCAGGCACTCCTCTTCTTTTCAACCTGAAGCAGCTAAAAGAAAAATTGATGAGAAGAAATTACTACAACTGAGTCTGCCATTCAACGTTGTGCAGGTCATGCTTACTCCAACCTGAGATGGTCTTGGAAATTATTCCTGTATGTTTAGTTATTCAAACAAAAACAAAAAAAGTAACTGTCAAAATACAATTTTATACCAGAGAAACTGAAATAATGTGGAAATCTTGAAATCGACAAAATTATGTATTCGTAACTGTTTTTTAATTTAATTTCAAAATGTAAACATTTTTCAAACAGAAAACAGAAGAAGCTGCACAACTAAAATTGCTTTTATTATCAGTTAAACTTTTTTGGATTCATCTAAATGAAAATATCAATAGTCCAGTTTCATAAATATTGAATATGTTTAAAATATTGTAGCACTGAAAATGAAATCCTTAAATTGCTGTCTTTGTCCAATGTTTGGTACATGGAAAAGAATGTGAATGAATATTCACTTATTCATTATTTCAGGTATATTTTCTCTTCATCAGAATCAGTAAAATTGCTCTTTTGAATCCTGTATGCATGATTTACTGACTGGTTGTTCCTTTGCATGTAGATATAGTGTAGGTACTAGACTAAACATGTCAGCTCTAGAATAAGATATTCAGATGTCAAGTCACTTTTGAATTTTGGCTGCATCCTCCAAAATCTGAACTCCAGGAAAACTTGGAACCATCATCTACTGTTTGCCCTCCAGATCTCCACATTATTTTCGTCCATCCTTCAGGCGACCAATATCTTTATTTCTCTGTCTCCCCACTCATCTGTCTCATCTCTCATCTGTGTTATCCTCCCTATTTTCTCTCTGCATCTCGGGTATCTTTTAGTGAATTTAAAAGCTTGTCTCTGAAAGGTCATCCGCAGCCTTTACAGATCCCCCAGGGGATGTGTCTTTCTTCTTTTTGTTGCTCTTTTTTCTATCTCTTTACTTGTTTCTATTCAATCCACTATACCCCTAGCACAACCATGGCAGACACAACAAACACATAAAAACGTATAACCCAAAATGGCACATACACAGACTCTTGTAGGAAAAACCTGCTGCTTCACTTGAGCAAATACAATTGCTGGAGATTCAGTCCTGTCCAGGCAGCCCCAAGGGGTGCCGAGGCTTTCTCAGAAAAGGAGCCGATCAGAGAGGCTAACTGCTCTGTTGTTTCCCGCTGTCCTCCTTCTGGCATTACAATCCATTTACACCAACCATGAAAGCCAGTGTGTGTGTGTGTCTGTATCTGTGTTTCTATTTGCTTGATTCGCTTCGCCTGCTTGATAATGCTAACAAGGCATGATTGGTTCTACATCATGTGGAGGAGGAACACACAATAACGCAACAAGTTGAGACCTCATTCAGAAAAAAAATCATGACATGATGAATGACTTTGGTTCTGCTGTGTTGAGATAGAGGCCTCGTTCCTGTGATCACAGGAGCCTAACAGCTTCTTTGTGGTGTGATTCCATCCTGCATAATGTTTAGAATGTGTGGGGAAACAACGATTGACGCAAAATTAATGCTTTGTTTTATTTAGAGTAGAGTATAACTTTTTTTTAACCCTTAAGGAGGTTCCGTCAGGGAAATTAATTTCTCCGTCGCACACAGCACAGTAAGTACACAAAACACAGAAAAAGCACACAGAAAGCACCAGCACATAGAAAGTAGTACAACACCAAATAGAAAGAATAATAAATAACCCAGCAAGAATATATAAACAGAAAATCATAAATAGGAGAAATAAGAAAAATAAACAGGCCTGGTTACGTATTGATATAGTGAAATGTCTATAGTGTTTGTATTGTTTTTGCTGTATGGTCTGTGTCATCCCTCAGCTCTCGTGTGGACTTTCTTCTTCTTCATCTCCCCCAGAGAAGATTTGAGCCGTTTATTGGCTTGGGGGATGAAAGAGTTCTTAAGTCTGTTTGTGCTGCATGTTGGAAGGCGCAGCCTCTTTTCTGGTCAGTCTTCTCAGACTTCTCTGGTTGTTGGTGACGGTGTGCAGAGGGTGGCTGACATTGTCCATGATGTCCAGCAGTTTGTTCAAGGTTCTCTGCCACCGTTGCCAGAGGGTCCAGCTTCATCCCAACCACTGAGCTGGCCCGCATGATCAGCTTCTCCATCCTGGAGAGATCCGCCTTGGTCACGCTCCCTCCCCAACACACCACAGCGAACAACAGGACGCTGGCGACTACAGACTGATAGAACATCCACAGGAGCTTCCTGCAGACGTTGAATCCCTTCAGCCTCCTCAGAAAATACATCCTGCTCTGTGCTTTCTTATACAGCTGCCTTGTGTTGCTGGTCCAGTCCAGCTTGTTGTCTAGGCACAGCCCAAGATATTTATAGGGGCCACTTTGCTGCTGTGGAAGGGGAAAGGGGGCCATGGGACAGGGGTGAGGCTGGTGAGCTGCTGCTGAGGTGTTGAGGGTGGAGGGTGATAGGGGGTGCTCTGGGGGGGACCTGGTTGAACCCCTTGAAGAAGTCGTTCAGGTCGTTGGCTCTCTGCACCCCTCCCACCTCTGTTCTGGTCAGAGATTTAAAGCATTTATTTATCTGTTTAAACTTTATGGACCACGGAAAGCACAGATAAGATAATACATGACAATATAGTCTTGTCAGTCATACATTTAATGTCTAAACATCAAACAGCAAATCAAATGAACAACTTCAATCATGATTAAATTTTGTTTGCGTTTTTTACAGAGCTGAAGAGCATTTTGGCATTTTTTAGTTCATTACATTGATTTATCATCTTTAAACTAACAGTATGCTAATAGCTGCATTCACTGCACCAAATGGCAGACAAAGTAAGCAATTAGATGGTGAAAGTAGTAAGGTTCATTACCCCGCATGAATGTTGATGTTTTTTTCATGTCAGTTGAATGTATACATTAAAAATGTATGTAGTGTAAAGTAAATATTTGCATGTTGCTGGAACATTAGTTTACCAATTCAAAGCTGTATGCAAGGAAAAAGAATACTTACTGAAATTTTTTCATTAGAGAGACTACCTGCTCCT
Source organism: Antennarius maculatus (assembly GCA_013358685.1). Lineage (NCBI taxonomy): Eukaryota > Metazoa > Chordata > Actinopteri > Lophiiformes > Antennariidae > Antennarius > Antennarius maculatus. The sequence continues at coordinate 11,676,175 of CM023620.1, read as the reverse complement.
CCTTTTACTCCTCTATGTCCTTGAACACTCAGCATACATTTGCTGCAGGCTGCCCCCAGTGGAGGTTGTGGTTGATTGCAGCCTTGTTCCTCAAGGCCCATGCTCTCTTGAGCAGCCCACATTGTCATAGTGTTGTTGACTGAGTAGCCGAATGGGCAGGATGATGGTAAGACAGAGAGAGGTCAGGCCGGAGTGCGACTCTGTCTGTCAGCCACAGCTTTGCATACTGAAAGTTAATGGATGGGATCATGGACACACCTGTCCAGTCTACTTAAATTAGGATGAATAAAGTGCTACAAGTCGCGTATGTGTGTGTGTGTGTGTGTGTGTGTGTGTGTGTGTGTGTGTGTGTGTGTGTGTGTGTGTGTGTGTGTGTGTGTGTGTGTGTGTGTGTGTGTGTGCAGGAAGATTGTGTAAAGCATATGGGAATCTCTGAAGGTCTTCAATCACTTTGCTGATTCACATTTCGATCTGCCATCCTCTTGTCTTGCACCAATTTTTCACTCCAATGTTTCTATGTGTATATCAGAGTTTAAGACGTGTTGTCTCTGTGTCCATTTGTTCCTTCCAGGCTGTTAGCCCTGTGCAGGGTGGTGATGAGCAGTCCGGGCAGCAGCAGCAGGGGCAGTGGCCAGCATACTGACATTCGTCCCGCTCGCCACGCCCCTGGACCCAAGCTGCAGGTGCAGCGCTCCCTCTCTCGTGACACCATCACCATCCACTTCTCTGCTCTGGGTAAGGAGGAAGACGATGAGGAAGAGGAGTTTTATGGGGCACAGGTTGGATCTGCTGCCAATAGATCTGGGTTTGGTGGTATGGAGAGACTTAAAGGTCTTGAAGCTTCAGTTGCTGATGACCAGTCTGTGGCCACAGCATTGGAGGCGAAAGAGGAGCTGCTGTTTGAATCGGCTGGTGTGGATTCCACCTCAGGAGCTGCTGTTCTGCCTGTTGTCTCCACAGCACTTTCTGTTGGTCCCTCGGAACAGCCACATAAGCCTTCACCAGCCATGAACATTATCCCTACCTCCACCCATTCCTATTTGATTGATAACCCTCCTGCCAGCTCTTCCTGGCCATCTGAACGACCCTCAGCTAATCCCCCATCCACAAGCTCATCCTCATCCCCTAGTAAGTCCACAGCTCTGTCCTCCTCAAAACCATTCCTTAGCTTGGTTAGGTCTTTGTCTAATGAAGTTGATTCTCGAGAATCCACTTCTGCACCCACCACTGCTGCAGCTTCACATGCACGCCACCGCCACCTAATGAAATCTTTTGTTAAGTCTCTTTCCACGGACACCTCAAAGACTGAAAATCAGGACGGGTCTCCTTATCACTACACTCACCACCACCAACAGCAAGTACCATCGTCACAGCGGCCTCCACCTCGTAATATGCAGCTCTTCAAACAGTTCTCTCAGCCTCGCTTGTCCTCCTGCTCCGTCACTATCACTCACCCAGGTGGAGACTCCAAAACAGCCCCGTCATCCCCTACTATGCCCCCAGATGGTCGGTCTTTCTTCAAGGTGCAAGAGGTAGAGGCCAGGATAGAAGATACCAAGCGGCGGTTGTCAGAGGTGATGTCAGACCCTCTGCAGCTTTTTAGCAAGATCATGGGGGATGAGTCTGTTATGGGATCAGCTGGAAGTGTCAGTCATCGTGCTAAATCTCTGTCCTCCAGTGCATCGGAGCTCAGTGGAGTGACAACAGTAAATGGACACATAGAAGGTAACAACAACTACAGCATTAAGGAAGAAGAAGGGGCAGAAGGGGAAGAAGAGGAGGAAACTCCAACAGACAAGGGCCCTGACTCTGTTTTTTTCTCCTTCCCAACATTGGCACCAACCACAACTCACACACCGGCCCCCTTGTCCACTTTCCCCAAGTCTCCTTCTCTGACGCTAGGTCGCTGCTCTATGTCAGCCCTGGTAGCTCGACAGGAAGATGAGGATTTTTGTGAGCTATATAGTGAAGACTTTGAGATATGTACAGATACAGAAACACCAGATGGGGATTGTCCCAGGTCACAGCAGCCCCATACTGGTAGCACTGAGTTGTGTAGTGAACTTGACATAGAGGAAGAGGAGAAAATGGAGGAGGTGATAGACACTGTTCCTGTGACTGGTCTTATCTTCCTGACACAGTTGGTGTACTGGTATTTAGTCTGTCCAGTGCCACCATATGTATGCGCAGTAGTGCATGGGATTATAGCTGGGTTCATGTTAGCCTTGCTGGCCCTTTGGCTGTCCCCACCTCGACGATCCTCTCCAGGAACAAGAAGAAGAGGGAGAGCGATGGAGCAGTGGAATGTGGCCCAGCTTGATATCAAGGAACCAGGAATTTTCAAGGTGAGATGGAGCAAAGCATGGACACCCAAATCTAGTCTTGTTGATGACTTGGAAATGTAAAACTGTTTTCCCCTCAGACTTTTGACCATGTTCTCCTGACATAGGGGTTTTAAAGTAGATATTCTTATTGAACAGGCTTTCAGACTACCATTAAGGTTAGTAAGCTCTGTTGTCAAATTCTTCATTTAATTGATATCAAAGGATTCATGCTAATTCTATATTTTCAAAATGCAAAAAAGACATGATTCTACATGAGACACGCAGAAATCTATAATGGGAATTCCTGAATAGTTCACAGAATATCCGTTGTTTTATTTACTATCCTAACATTAGTTCACTGTAGTAACTAGGATTGTTATCCTCCAAAGCTGTTTGACATTTCAACTATATTCTTTACGTGTTTCATTTGATCAGTTTTTCATGCTAGACTTGCACTGAAAGTCTCAGTGCTATTTCAATTGAATTGATTTTTTTTACACAGAGCCTCCTTTGGGACTAACATGGTGGGAGATTGAATGGCAATTGAACTCTTTATAGTGTCATGAGAGGTAGCAATAACACACTGGGGTTGTATTACACTTTTTCTCCAGGTACAGTTATGCTTCAAACCAAGCATTTGAATTTGAAGAGCACTTGAAGAGCACTGCCCAATTTGTCCCCAATTCTCATTTAACCTCACTGAGAGATGCAGGGACTCTCCGAGATATTTAGTTGTTTGTTGGTTATGTAAGCATGCGTAACTGCCATAAAAAATACCAAGCTGTTGCACAGGAGAGCTTTATGACTTGAGGGAATGGCTGTTCCAAAAGACGTATTCTGCGGTTTTGCAGAACATGACACAGATGAAAAATAGACCTGAGGGACCAAATGCAGAGTTGGGACACTATCTTGTTCCATATTTTCTTTTGTCTGTAAAATCAACTCAAAACCAATACATTAAACTTAATATTTTGCATTTGGTATAAAGTTTGTGACATTTCACCTTTGAGTAAGCAAATAAATGACTGCATTCTAATTCTTGAGTAATGCTTATTGATCTGTCAGTGGATGTTTTTTTATCTGTCTATTTTCACGCTTTACCATCAGTAAGTCAAAGGCAAGTTGAGCTGTTTGCCTTCCAGCAGTTTGATTATTATTTTTACAAGTAGTGCTCAACAATCCATTAGCTGTGTCCCATTTTTAGGGACTCCCTCACATGTTGCCCAAAAATGCAGCTATCTTTTCTGCAAAAGATCCGTGGGTGTCCCAAGATTCATTATGCGCAGGTGATGTTAAGGTTTTTATTTCCAAAACACAATGAACAGGCATCATAGACTTCCATGAGTAGCTCAGTAATGAAGGGGAAGTGACAATAAAATTCAATAAAGAATACTGGCTTTATGTCTCTAACTATTACTACTGACTGCTTTCACTTCTATAACAGTTTTAATTAAAGCAAATCTTGCAACTATTATTAATACCCCACAGCTTTAACGCCTTTTACATTTTGGAAAAAAACAAAAACTAAATTTACATTTCACACAGCATAAACACTAAAACTAATTTAACAGTAGCCACTATACAGCTTTAATTAGAAAACATGTTTAAATATTCAGACACTGTCATTTAATACACTTTCATCTTCACCTCCTCTCCAGGGCTGGATGAATGAGATCCACAGCTACGACCCGGAGATGTACCACGCCACTCTGACCCACTCTGTTTACGTCCGTTTAGAGGGTTCCGTCCTGCGTCTGTCCAAGCCCAACCGCAATATCTCCCGCCGTGCTATGCACAACGAACCCAAACCTGATGTTACCTACATCAGCCAGAAGATCTACGACCTCACTGATAGCAAGGTTCAGTATCTATGGTGAATAGATGTGCAGAAAAGAGATGCTGAAATGTCCTGTACAATCACAACAAAATGAGAGAGACACTGTGTTTTGTGTGTCTGTGCTGCTTCTTGGTGTTTTGTGTTAAACACGTAGTGACAGTAAGCACACATCCCCTCATATTTGCCTTTGCCTGAGTGCATACATGCTAATAGGCCACGTTCAGTGACAAAGCTGCTCGGGGTGACATATTGTGTGTTGACATGGAGTAAATATCACAGGCCACTGACCCCTCACACAGCTGTGTGTCTTTTTGCTTGTGTGCTAACCTGATGTGTTTGTACATCTGAAGGCAAGACAGTAAATTTATACTGGCACATCCCTCTATTATGGATTATGGATGTATTGATCATAATTCAGTTCCGCAGCTTCTTGTGGAACTGTATGGCTCCTTGAAGTGTTTTTCACCATCAGCATTGTGTATATTTGGGTCATCATGAATGCTTTATGCATTTGCTGGTGTAGCCACATAAATTTTATACACGCATCCAAACAACAGAACATGTATCTGATGCTAAAATTCTTGCATTGTTTAATGTTAGCATTTGATCCAGAATGACTGCCTGCTGGGAATACAACACTGAATAAAGGCAATATGCCAGCTACTGTTGCTAACATGCAAGCTGCTTTCATTGTAATTGAAACACAGGGCAATCTTACATTCCCAGTGAAAAACAAATTGATTTATTGATTATTACAAATGATCTGTTAGATATTTAACAAAAAATACAGATGTGTCATTCACATCTGCATCACTCCTCTATGTTTTTCAATTCTATTTGTAACATGTTTCAAGCACTCTTTTGAGGCTTGGCTAAGGGCATGTGGGTCACATAGAGTTTGCAGTTTCAATTAGTTCACCCAAGAGACTTTTTCATTTTTTTAGTTTGTTCTAATTTTTCTGCAGGCACTCTGCTGCAAAACCGTCATCATCTTTGTGTTTTTTAATGATATGAACTTGGTCTTTATGCCTCTGTAGATCCAGCTGGTGCCTCAGAGCTTGGCTAGAAAAAGAGTTTGGAACAAGAAGTACCCCATTTGTATTGAGTTGGGCAAGCAGGAGGACTTCATGTCAAAGGCCCACGGGGAAAAGCCTGAAGGATCGGAAGAGAAATTAACTGGGATGAGTGAGAAATTGGAACAACTGGACAAATGTGAGAAAGGGGATGTATCAGGATTATCAGAGGAACCTAAAAGATCAACATCTGGAGGGGGAGACCTGACTATCTACTTGTTCGGGAGGACGGGCCGGGAAAAGGAAGAGTGGTTTCGGAGATTTCTCTTAGCATCCAGAGTGAAATCAGAAGGGAGAGGTCTGCTTGGCGTCTGTAAGAGCGGTGAGTCCAAACCAAGCCATGTACAGTATCACATAATAAGATATAACAGTGTACGGATTTATCTGTTTCTGTCACTCTTACGTACATAACTGTATTTACACAGAAATACTTCACTTCCCATTGTCACAATAGCTATACTCTTCAGTATGTTGCTGCACAGACACCAGATCTGTACACAAACCCTGGTTTAGGGAGTGTCAATCCCCTGAAGTGAGTGAACCGTGTGAATGGGTCAGCAGGATTACAGTACATGCACAGAGACGCAGTATATTATGGCACTGGTCTCCACTATGGAATAAAAGCTTACAAGGAAAAGGCGCAAAACATGAGTACCATGTGGTGAAGGGTGAACAGATTATTTTAATATCTAACTGTGGATATACAGTAGATGGTAATTATCTGTAAGATAATTCTTCCATTGCCTTTATGAGTCAGAGACATGATGCAGTGTGTCATCTGGAACATTTTAGTATCATGAGAAATTAATTAGGTACTGCTACTGAAAATCTTAATCATGCTTTATGCCTGTGACATATGGAATCATTAAAAATGTTGTTGATGCATAACTGTGTCACATTAACCTCCCCTGACTGCATATTCCCCCCTCTACTTTTAGCCCTCTTGGCCTCCCACAGCCGCAGCAGCAGCAGCAACCAATTTGGTGGGGGCCTGGAGGCTGACAGCAGGAGCAGCAGCCGTGGGAGCCTGGAGGAGCTGTCTCAATCTCGCCACAGAGAAACCTCCTCAGCTCCCTCCTGTGGCTCCATGGGAGGCATGAGGCAGAAGATGTTGCTGGACTATAATATCTACATGGCTAAATATGTCAATCCCCAGGCACAACTGAGAAGCCCAACTGCCAATGACAGTCCTGGGCACACCCCTGAGAGCAGCCCCAAGACCATCAAAAAGGTTGGAAAAAATTTTTTTTTTTTGTTTTTTTGTTTAATTTAGATTTGTTTGAAAAATGGCACATCTAAAGCACAATATGACCTTAATGGATTGTTGTACTGAAATGGAAGCCCCTAGACTTTTAACAATTAGGAAATGTCTTCCTTCATGGGCACCATTTTGTTCATATTTTTTCTTCAAATCTTTTTGATAGTAACACAAACAGAAAAGACTCGGCAATGCCACACCAAACTATTGATGACATTTAATGAAATGCCATTTACATGTCTTTGCATTTACACCTAGCACTAATGAGAATTCTTCTCAATTGAATTGAAGGGGATAAAAGAATAGCAATATCATGGATGGGTATCATTAAATTTTTGACACATCTTATTCCATGCTTTATTAAAGATCTGTTGTGCAAAATAGACTTTGCTGTTTTTTGTAGGTTTGTTGGTTTTTTGTTGGTTTTCTTGTTGTTGTTTTTTTTTATCAGAAATACAGTCTCTGGCCTGTCTACAGAAACCCCTAAAAAGCCCATCCTCTGTTTTGCTTGTTCCTTCTCTTAAAAAAATATTATCTCTGAAGCACCATTCAGATAGCAGGTGTTATAGGAGGCATGTATACCCATCTCAGCAAAGGGTTATACATGCCTACTATAACACCTGTTCTGAATGATGTTTTAGGAAAAAAACTTAAAGGTATATGATGGGGATTTTGGGGCCATATCCAGAATTGTTCATAAGAGTATAATATTGAACCTGGACTTGAGATAGATAATTTGCAATTTTGCTTATGACAATGATCACACCTTGTAGATTGATATTATATGGGAATGTGTTTTCCTTATCCAGTTTAAAAGTTGCAGTAAATACCTGTTTTTGTGTCTTTTAGATATGTGGGAGTTCGGAGGAAACTGTGGAGCCTGAGGCCTGGGTCAATGCCTTTCTGGGAAGGATATTCTGGGACTTCCTGGGAGAAAAATACTGGGCTAATGTAGTCTCCAACAAAATCCAAATGAAGCTCAGTAAGATTAGAGTAGGTATTAGTTACTAGCAAGTAGTAGTATCAGAGAAATGTATGCGTTCCAACCAATGGCGGGCCGTGCATTTCACACCTAGGCCTTCAGTAGTGCTCCGTCTGAATCAATCCAACCCTCAATAACTATTTTTTGGCCACAAAACCTTTACTGCAGCTACAGCTGCGTCACACATAAAAAAGCATCAATAATAACCTCATAAAATTGCAATATTATTTAGGAATACAACCACATTTTACTCACCAAAAATCTTTTTGATTTGTACACCAAATCCATCCTCCTTTATTTCCTCAAGAAGAGGATAATCTGTCGAACAGATTATCCGTGCGTTTCAGTTCCGTCAAGAAGTCCTTTTCTGTCACCATTAAAGCTAATGCTGACACTCGGCAATGCCCTGTCGTATGGCATAAGTTTTCATTTGATTTAGGGCTGAAAATGTCCGTTCGACAAAAGCAGTGGACATGGGGATCGTCCCCGCCAAACACACAAACGTGTACAGCTGCCCCATGCTCTCATTCAGATTTTTCTGCTGAAGGAGTCAAGGAGATCAGTGGGAGATTCTCATGCAAAATCATCCATTGCTTACAGTACAGTCAGTTCTGTTCTATCCGAGGCAGATCGAAAAGTGTTCCGTGGCTCTGAGTTAAGATGGAGAAGGCTGCATGTGGGAAAGTTTTCTGGTATTCCCGAAACTTCTGTGGGTCAAGGAGGGAGACAAACGTCAGTTTTTCGTGGTCGTGAAATCTGGTCTGTGTCTGGCAAATACATAATATTGTCCAGAACCCTGCTATGGAGTTGGTGGTAGTGCACGAGGATCCTGCGCTTAACCTCTTTGTGCGCTCGCAGCGGCCGCGCTGCGTTCAGTGGCCACAAAACTCCTTTATCCTTGCCAGACCAAACTGTACATCCAGTTTTTTGTCCTGTACTATTGAAAATGCCATTAAATGTGTGAAGCAAAAAACAGTTCCTTTAGATTCTAAAGTTTAGAGCATCTCTTCTCAAATACTGTATTCACCACTCTGGATGTGTACTGCCACTAAAAATGGCGGATAAATCCTTTTCCCACTTGTGACAGGCTTGCTGGCTTCGGAGTTGCCAGACCTTTTTTAAGGATGTCCAGCTTTTCTTGAACAGTCCGTCTTAAAAATGGCTTTGAAAGTAAATCTGCAACCAAATCCATTTCTTCCCCTCCTTCAGCCATTGTGGGTTGACAAAACAGCTATTAAATCAACACAACAATATATTTGCTTTTGCAGCTCGGTACAGATGCAGTTTTCTAGCTCTGGCTCGTACACGCTCTCACTATCCAATCAGAAGGTGTGAAAACGCTGACGTTGCATACGCTTTCTAGAAGGCGTTGGAGGCACCAACTTTAAATCTGATTGGTTAAAGCAACAGCTGTACAGACACTTATTTTATGCTGTGCGCCCTCTGAACCGGATTTTGAAGATGTCTCGGTAGATATCTGACCTGGCAACAAGTAATGGCTGAAATGTGATTGGTTAAATGCTTAAATATGAAAACACGTCTGGAAGCAGCGCAACCAGGCGAAAAGCAATGAAAGGAAGCTGACAGACAATTTGGAATTATTTAATAAGAGTGAGTAGATAGTAGAGTATAACTTTATTTATCCCTTAAGTAGGTTCCGTCAGGGAAATTAATTTCTCCGTCGCACACAGCACAGTAAGTAGACAAAACACAGAAAAAGCACACAGAAAGCACCAGCACATAGAAAGTAGTACAACACCAAATAGAAAGAGTAATAAATAACCATCAAGAATATATAAAATATTAAGTATATAAAGTAAGTTAAGTTATATAAAGTATAATAATAAGTATTCATGGACAAAATATAATTAACATCAGTCTGTGATTCAGATATTTTTTAGGCCAGCAGAGAAGGCCTTGCAGGCCCTGACGGCCCACCACTGGTTCCAACATGATCAGTTCAACTATTGAGTGTCTCTGATGACTGTATTGCTGTATTGTTTTGTCCAGCTGCCATATGTAATGAATGAGCTGACTCTGACAGAGCTAGACATGGGCAGCTCCATTCCTAAGATCCTTCATGCCTCCACACCCACTGTGGACCATCAAGGTAAGATTGGAAGCTCAGCTCCATATTATATTTTTTATACACTATTCTTCATGGACTGACAGCAGTTCCTTGCCACCAGTCTTCTCCTTTCTCTGCTATTGTTCATTATGAACCAGGCTTTAGATCAGTCCAGCTTCACCTTTTTCTGATGGAATATTGAGACATAATTTATAATTCATAATTTTCTTTTTGATATGTCTATGCATGTCCTTCAATGTCATTTCTTATTGTTATTTCCTTTTCCTATACTGTAGTTGGTTTTTGTTCTCTTTAGATTACCTAGAAAATTTTCTTCCAAATCCATTTCTGAAACACTGACTCGCTGTCTTCCTTGAACCCCAGTGAAAGGACTGGTTCCAGACAGAGAAACAGGACAAAGATATGGAGCATATTAATTCCCACAGAGGTAGTTGGTTTTGAGATGACAGGAAATGAGAAGCTTTAGAGAGGGACCGAAGTTTGTGGGAGTGTATTTCAATCATTAGTGGAACATCAAAGCAGAAGATGATTAGTAGTTCCTGCCCTAATTTTGAAAATATTCAAGATTTGCCTGAAGACATTTTAGTCTACTTTGATCTTAAAGATATCAGACATTGACAATGCAGCAATACCTTTCTATTCAGATGAATGTATGCTGTTTGTATGAGTCATTGTCCTTCCAGTCACATTTCCATAGCTGAGACTGTGGTGTTCAATATTACTGTATATTTTGTCTGAATCAGAACACCCACAGATAAATATACTCACACTAAAGTATCATTAGTTTATGCCAGGAGATTGCTGCAACTCAGCTTCAACTAATCAGGATGTTTTCATTTCACTTAATTTCATGTTGAAATTTTATTTCCTCTTCTCTGATGATATGAGGTTGTCCCAATGCCTTACAATACATGCAGTCATATGTTAAGATTACTTGAATGAAACAAAATCTCTTTAGAATGTAATAGTGCCAAAGCAAAACAAGAGACAATAATAGGCTTAAATAATAATATTTAAGCATTGAGTTATCACAACTGTCACACACATTCAAACCATTGAGCATTTTTGGAGAGTGGAATATGAGGAGGAATGACCAAAGCACATAATTCATAAAACATCACTTATCAGTTACAGGGGTTAGTAATCAGTAAACAGAGAGCAAGGGCATTGAAATTCAAATGTAATGGGGATGTAAGATAAACCTGATTTTAATGTTCAAACACATCTGTGTCTAGGTCTGTGGTTTGATCTGGATGTGTCCTACACGGGTTCTTTCCTCATGACATTAGAGACCAAGATGAACCTAGCCCGTCTGGGGAAGGAAGGCGAGGGGCTGGGGGAACATGGAAAGGAGTGGTGAGGCTTTTATTTGTTTAGTAACTTTCTTTTTTGCTGTTTATAATGAAGCGTCTTGTCTAATTGTACATTCTCAATGATGAGGCAAAAAAATAGACCCTCTGGTTGAGGAACCTTTTTTGCTGAACTAATAGCCTTGTACTGAATGTTAATTAGCTAGATTTTCATTTTTTACAATATGAAGTGTCACTTTCACAATTCCACCTATTTCCTGTTGGCTATTCCTCCCTTCTCTTAATGCACTAATCTTCTCTCTTGACGCTTACCACTATGGATTCGTCCAATGACTGGTGAGTTGGGGAATTGATGCCCACCAATGTAACAATACAATCTGTTCTGGATTACAGTTCATATTGTTACACAAACCATCGGCCATTAATTTCCTGTGATGTATACCAGACGAGGTGCATTTAGGCAACATTGTCTCAATTGTTAATGGGTCTTTCATAGCCATTAAGCTGATTTATAAGCAGTGTGTGTGCGTGTGTGTGTACTTATTTGTTTGAGACAGGCCCAGGCCACGGACATACTGTCTGGCCGACAGCGATGAGGAGTCGTCAAGCGCTGGCTCATCAGATGAGGAGGATCCCCCTGAGCTCCTCAGTGACAAAGCCATTCTTCCTGGAAGCGAGGGGTGAGGACATGTCTCTTATTCAACATCACTTTTCTGAATGGAAAGAATGGAGAGAAACTAATTCGCTCATGTGCTGAAGCAAAAGGTTTTGCCCTTTCTGTCAGTCCACCCACTCCCACACGTTGTGAGCTTGCTGCTGACATAATGTAGCACCCAGTCACACCACTCCATCATGAGTGCTGAGTAGCAACTGCTGTCATGAATAAATAATGAACCTGACTCACTCCTTGCCTCCGCTCACTCTCCTCTGATTCCATCCCCTGTTCACATAGCTACGTGGGAGGCCACAGACCAAGCAAGATCATGCGTTTTGTGGACAAAATAGCCAAGTCGAAGTACTTTCAGAAAGCCACGGAGACCGAATTCATTAAGAAGAAAATGGAGGAGGTGTCCAATACGCCCCTGCTGCTCACAGTGGAGGTGCAGGAGTGTTGTGGCACACTGGCTGTCAACATCCCACCTCCCCCGACTGACAGGATATGGTATGTTCACCTCCAAGGAGGATTGAAGTTGACTGTGTGAAATAGTCAGTGGATCCTGATTTGAAGATACAAGTCGCCCTCTCTTGGTCAAAAACAGGCATGCATAGAGTTTGACCATCAGCAAGCTAAATGTGTTCACTGTAAGGCCGCAGATTTATGGATCCCTTTACTACCTAATGTGGCCTATATATACTTAATTATAACACAAAAGTATAAATCTTAGAACCATGGCTGCCTTCATCTGTATCTACAGCAGAGATTCCAACATGTGGGACAGTATTCATAAATTATCAAATGAATGAGAAAGAAACTAAATCAAGTATGTCTGATTTTTCTTACATTCCTTTCTTCATGAATACTGTATACTTTCACCTCTTTAGGACTCTAAAGTCTTCAAATGAAAAACAAAAATCTATGCCTGAGTTGATCACAATTTGCAGAAGTCATGACCTTTGAATACATAACTTTGAATACCAATTGGTATTAAAAATGAATTTGGTAGGATAAAGGAAACGTGTCTGCTTTCACAGAACCAGTAGTTTTTACCAAGAATGTTTTCCTCCTGGCTGTCAGGTATGGTTTTAGGAGTCCGCCTCACCTCGAGCTGAAAGCACGACCTAAACTGGGTGAGAGGGAGGTCACTTTGGGTCATGTCACTGACTGGATCGAGAAGAAACTGAACCAGGAGTTCCAGGTATACACTGAAAAAAAAAGAAACTACACCGTGAATATTGTTAGTGTGGATATCTCACACTGTTTAATTTCACTGAGCCTGATGTTTTTATTTATGGGCTAAGAAAATACTTTCTGGATATTTTAGGGTGACTATTTAGGTAATAAAGTGGGACTCATTTACAGCTTGCAACTACGTGCAGTTCAAAGCAGTATGCCTGTGGCTTTCCTGCCTCTCATACATATTGAAAGTAATGACATGCCTGCAGCTAGATAACCACACTAAGACACAGTTATAGACTGCTATGTCCCTCTAAAGTCTACTAGATCTGCATTTATCTCAACCTGACCCCTCTGGGGGTTATTGTTATTTACCACCTCCTGTAATCAAGCCTCCAGTAAAATACAGTGCAGTAGGTTGCCATTGTGAGAGTGCTCATTTGGCTTTTTGTTGATGACATCTCAGGCCTTATTGGGTTCCAGATATTGGATGCACATGGGATGGTGTCAGTCAGGTCTCAATTCTTGTTAAGATAAATTCTGCATCCGTGACATGTTGGAAATCAGGATAAAAAACAAGTGCTATTCAGACATTCGTCAGGATTTTTTTTTTTCTGAGGCCATGTCCACATGTAGTCGAGATACTTGCCTGGAAATCATGTAGACTTTGTTTCACAAATGTGACGTCTTTCTTTGTGACTAATATTATCACAAATGTTATTGAATTTAAGAAGCGTTTTTTTTCCTTCTGTAAGTGATATCTTTGGCATTTTCAACATAGGAAGGCTATCATTAGCTATTGTGATGACATCTGTAACAACTGATAGTAGCCCACCAGGGTAGCACACCACATCAGTAAACCATGGTTTACTGATCTGAAGTATAGGATTGGCTATTGATGTCTAATTTGACAATCCATAATGATTACCGAGTTGAGCATTGAGCAGATTTCTCAGTATTTTTTTAAAACATACCAAGCCTCTGGTGTCTGCCTTCATTCAGTATATGTTCTAAGCATATTTATTCATAACTTTGAACTGACTGATTTCAATGTTCTATTTTTGTGGAAAGTGAAATGACCTCACTCATCACTCCTTTGTCCTCCCACAGAAAATATTTGTGATGCCAAACATGGATGACGTATGGTTACCCATAATGCACTCTGCCATGGACTCACGTTCAAATGCCAACTTGGTTACTGTGACAAATGATGCCTTGAAGGACCCAGAACCTGATGAGTCTGAGGTCTTGGAAATATGAAGACTGCTGTTCAAAGTGTTTCCTGCCTGTGGTTACACCAGTGTGAAATGCATTCACTAAACTGGGAGAGTTGGGTGACCTTGTGATGTTCTGTGGAGATTAGACATTGGAAAAAGTCATCCAACCACAGTTTTATTTGTGTGACATCAAATGTTAATTCTCTGATGAAATACACATGGGGAGTGTCTAGATGTGTGTGGATTGATAAATAGCCATTAAACTCAACCAGAACCATACCTGTGATGTACAGCTGCACCATACATGTTGTATTGTAACTGGTTTTTTTGTGTACTATCTTTCAAATCAGGAAGTTTAATGTTAGCAAGTGTCATAACTTTGAGGCCCCTGCAGAGTATGTATGTCCAACAAAGCATATTACATAAATAATGTTAAAAATTTAAGGAAGATTTGGTTGAAACCCTTTACATCAATTCATGAACATTTCACTAGGATATGAGGAATTCTTTGTCACCAATCTACACTGCTGCCTGTGCCAGCCACCTCACACTTTTATGCAAACAGATCAATGGTTCAGTATCCATAAAGGACATCGGGTTAGTTCAGCTCTGTCATGGACATTACATGTGCTTTTAATGATCTGACTTTAGATGGGTGAATTAAAACACAAAGAGCTGGACATTGCCTAGGTCTGATGAATGTATGCAACTCCCTAGTTGTGCAAGGAATAGCTCATTTACAGACGTGCTTCAATGTAATATGCTTCAAGGCGCTTTTCTATAAAGAGATTAGCAAAAGTAGTGATATTAGCTAAAGCAATCCTTCAGTCCTCTGTGAAGGCTACTGTATTTAGTTAATAGTGACTAAGATTGAGTTTCTTTTGAAACTCTTCCAGAGTTGTCCAGACTGGGTTACTGGAGCTGTAAATAAGAGAAAACAAGCTTCAGATAGTGATTTTCTTTTACATGAATTAAACAGGAGTCTGAAGCCTACCCTGAAATAGTAAAAGCAGTTTTCAGCTGAAGTATGGGAAACAGCCCTGTTATTTCGATTTTATTTGAATGAAAACATCCTGGATATTAGCCGAATTATTTCTCAACCATCCAGCCGATGAATACTTTTTTTTTTTTGCACTTGTGTCTGTATTTTGAGAGGAATAATACCATCAAATATGAATAACAATTGATATCTGCCGAGACACCCAACCGCTAAACAAGCAACTTTTAGTTTAAAATGTTTTCCATTAAAATCTGTTCATTGGTAGAGTGTATGAGGCAGAAAGTGCCTTTAAAACAATCAAACATTCCTCCTTAGTGAGTCACCGCATTTGTTGCATCAGATGTATAAAGAAAAATGTCCTTGTGCCATTATGGTTAAGACATGTTCTTAGTTTTCACACATTTGTGTTAATTTGCACAGTGATGAATATCTGAAACGTTGCTGTTGTGTTAAGTGACGTCAAAGAATGTTCTGGTTCCAATCATTGTGGGATCAATAAAATGTTTTTCTTGGAAAGAGTGCAAATTTGGTTTAGAGTTGGAAACCACAGCTCCTTTATGCCACTGCTGAGTTGTGTGTTTTGTCATCAAAGCTAGTGTTTTGATCTACTTTCATAGATCAAAGCAGTATGTCTGTCCGTTAGTCCATCAAATATCTTCGCAGCCATTGCAGATAGAAAGATGAAACAAAAAGCACATTACTTGGGTGGCAAAGGGGATAGAAACGATACACACAGATGAGGTAAAGCAAAAGATATTTACTGTTCTGAGATGATCTCTGCTATCTCAATGGAAAAAAATTAGCTTTTTGCTGTCTCGGCTCAATGCATCACACCTACGATCGCGGGATGTTGCAGTCTGTGAGTGCATTGGTTCTGGTTATTATTGTTTCTGAACACATTCATTCAATGGAAGCTTAAGTTTGGGAGCAGGGAAACTTACTGTATATTTGAATCTGAACCATCTTAAAACATTTTGCAAACATTTGTTTACTTTTAGATGGTGGGCAGTCAGACCGCAACATCCTGCAACTTACCCTGACCTACTTTCAGGGTAGGTCAGGGTACCCTGAAAGTAATACCTGACTAGTGCATAGCTTTGACCTTTCAGGGTAGGTCAAAGCTATGCACTAGCTTTGACCATAGATCACAGCTAGTGCTGGCCTTGTCCCTTGTCTTTCTATCTTATCCTGTTTCTGAGAGTACAAAAGTTGAAATTTGACCTTGACCCAGTTTTCTCAAGGTCAAGCTCATCATCTCATTTTCATCCCCTTTGCCGCCCGAGTAATGTGCTTTTTGTTTCATCTTTCTATCTGCAACAGTTGTTAATATATTTGGTGGACTAACGACCGGATGTATGGACGGACGAAAACATGAACGCTGATAATTACATTACCGCTTTGAACCAAGGCAGTCACAGACTGCAACATCCTGCAACATGGCAAACCCAATCCTGAACTCTGTCTTCCCCTGAATTCAAAATTTTATCCTTACCTACTTGCATAGGTCAAAGAATGATCTTGTCTGGGCGCCCAAAATCCAGCAGTTGCTCCCCTCACGATTCATCCCACATTGTTGTGGGACTGACGATGACGTGGACGTTGTACGGAAGTTGCACAGTGCCATTGGTGACTTCGGGAATATCCCCTTGTTATAAGTGAGCTCAATCCCCGAAGTATTGAACATCACAACGTTATCTTGGTAGGGATGCGAGGGATGCTTCTTCGGTGCCAATTACGCACATATTTGGAGGAGTGTAACCTGTCCTGTCCAGAGGTTTTACATGGAGGCTGTTGCAGTGTGGCAGGTAGCAGATTCCCTCATCTGCCACAAACTCCAGAGCACCACAGTGTGTTATTCTGTCTGACTTCTTGTTTATCAGCTTGAATGGCATTGGTAAAAGTGATACTGCATCTGTCTTTAAAGGGTAAAGGAGAACGGTAATTATCGGGGAAGGTTCATTCTGGAATATTGTAATGAAGTGCTTATGTTAACTTCTACTTACTGAGCTGGTCAAGAGCTGAAGGCGGCATTATAACTGAAAGAAAAACACTATTGGAAGATATTACCAAGAAACTCCTCCCTTACCAATGAAAAAATTCCTGAATACTGTATATCAATCAATCAATCAATCAACTTTTATTTATATAGTGCTGAATCATATCAGAGGACATTTCAAAGCGCTTTACAGATAGAAAGCCAACAATGCCCCCCAGAGCAAGCATAAGCAACGGTGGCGGGGAAAAACTCCCTTATTGAGAAAGAAACTAGGGGCAGAACCCAGGCTCTGGAGGCCGGTCATCCGCCTTGACCTGTTGGTTGGGAAATAGAAATACATTGGGGAAAGAGATAGGTCAAGTAAAAGACACGGAGAGAGAGAGAGTGAGTGAGAGAGTGGCATATAGGTCAGTTTGAGTTTCAAGCCCATAGTATGCTGTTGCTGAATTGTGGGCAGGATTTCCAGGTCTTTGGGTATCCTGTCTTCCATCCGCGTTCTCCACCTGTGGAACAGACACAAAGACAGCGGCAGTGTCGTGCAGACAGAGTGTGATTTGACAGTAGTAGTAATAAATTCTAGGAGTAGTATAAATTCTAAGAGCATAGAAAGATAAAGAAAGTGAAGGAGAAGTGACAGGAGCTCCAGAGTATCTCCCTTTAGAGAGAGATGGAGAAAAATACCCTGTCTAAGCCTGTAGCAGCATATCTAGTGGGGTGTTATTTGTAATTGTAGGCTATATCAAAAAGGAGGGTTTTTAGTCTACTCTTAAATAAGCTGAGAGTGTCTGCCCCTCGGACCGAGGTTGGGAGATTTTTCCAGAGTAAAGGGGCCAGATAGCTAAAGCTTCTGCCTCCTGTTCTACTCTTAAAAACCCGACAGGTCACCAGAAATCCTGCATCCTCTGATCGAAGGGCCCTGAAGTGATACACTTCAATAAGATCTTCAATGTAACATGGAGCCTTACAGTGGAGAGCTTTATATGTAATCATAAGGAGTTTGAATTGTATTCTATGATTAATCGGGAGCCAATGAACTGACGCCAGGACAGATGTGTTCTCTCCTCTCAGTTTGAGTCAGTAAGCGGGCAGCTGCATTCTGAACTAACTGTAGAGTCCTAATAGAGGAGTTAGAACAGCTCAATAGTAAGAAATTGCAGTAATCCAATCTAGAAGTAACAAAGGCATGAATGATTTTTTCTGCGTCTTTAAGGGATGAATAAAGTTATACTCTACTCTAATATACCTATCAGCAATTAATTTACCAATATGCCAAAAAAAAAAGTCGCTGATAACTGCATTCCATTTTGTGCCTTGCTTTAAAAGAAACTTCGAGAAAGTGCCAAGGAACTCCAGTTATGCCAAGACCTGACATTCTCTTGCACCACTTCTGACCAGTGTGAATGGGCCAACCAAAAAGCCATTTAGGTTAAAATAGTGCAAAAAAAAACAACTTCACAACAATACTGTCCTTTTTTAAACACTTTTATTGGTACACTACAATTGTGTTGCACACTGCTAAATACATGTGTATTACATTAAAACATTTTTTTTCCAAAGTCAGGAGTCGGTACAATTGTGCATCCATTTCTTGAGTGTCGAAGTTCAATATCTGCAAATGAAAACAAGTAAGTTAGCTCGGTTATTTAAGCGCCATCCATTTGCGACTGGATGTAATGCATGTCAGATCAAAGTTGTCTTCAGTTAAATCAGAAGTCTAACGCAACATGATCATCATTCATTAACTGATACAAAGCACGTTGTCACAAATACTTTACTTACTATTATGCTGCTCTGTGTATCAATCTGCTCCAGAAATCTGAAAATACAACAAATGTTTAAATATTTTATTCTATTACATAAGAGACTGGTCTTTGTCAGTGAAGGCTGACACGTTGAATTAATATGCACATCAGAAGTCTAATGCTGAAGAGTCGTAATTCTTTGAAGAGCGGTTTCAAAATACTTTTGATCGAACTCGGATTCGATCAGAGTACATCAATGCATCTGTGGGGATTGGGACGACAGATGATAATAACTGAACAGAACGAGCTCCAACCTACCTCCACGTTTCGACTGTGGCGCGGCCTAGTCAATTGCGTCTTTGACCAAATAAATTATTTAAAACATTATTTTTTATTTATTTTTAAATAATAAAAAATAATGTGTCCTAATAATTCCTCGAAAACCGACAGCTAATTAATTTTTATCATACCCGTGAAAATTAAACGCCTTTCGTCCGACAGCGAAGGAGCACATGTGTCCACAGTGGACGTTGGCAAAAGATATATAACCCGGATGTAGTTTGGTTGACTTCCGGTGTCTGTGGGTCTGTTCTTATTGGCTCACACTTGACTCCATATTTCCCCTCCTCCACTCGTCGTAGATACTTACCACAAAGTCCAACCCCCACGGCTCTATCGTTTCAGGAAGAAGCTGATCGAATGTTGGCCGGCCAGTGCTGATACCTCGTTTAGTACCTTCACCGTTACAACGTTAATAAGTAAATTATAACATCTTGTTGTTAGCCTAAACGAGTTTTCTATGTAGTCAGCGGTGGTGCAGATCAGCTGTCTATCCTGGTTTAAGACTACAAAATATGGACTGGACAGAGAGCAGTCGGACCCGGTTCTGGTTCATTTCGGCGTTACTTTGCTGCACTGGTCTCCCTCAAAAGGTAAAAGGGGCCAACTGGATGATATAGCTTAATCTAGATGAGTATAACGTGGAGTTACCTAGCATAACTAATGACACGATTCAATTCCCGTTGTTGATTTAATGCTTTTAGTTTTATGGTCGTCATAACTCGAATCATTCGTCGTTCACCGTACAGTCTCTGTTGCTTTGCAATGAAACACGTTAGCTAGAGTTTGTGTTAGCTTGCTGGCTTAAAGTGGTCCTTTTTAAGTATTATGCACATTAGACATATGTGCCATGTGTGCTTTCTCGAGAGTTTGTAGTAATACACCAACATCTGATAATGTCCGAGCAGGGTGTTATCTCTAGATAGATTAAATCATGCGCAGCGTGTGTTAGACCAATCCAAAATAAACACAAATTATAATATGTCATCCAAAAGCTGTTGAATCGATCCACTGGACGTTTAAGAAAGTTCTTGAAGACGTTTCGTCTCTCATCCAAGAGACTTCTTCAGTTGGCACTGAAGTACTGAAGAAGTCTCTTGGATGAGAGACGAAACGTCTTCAAGAACTTTCTTAAACGTCCAGTGGATCGACTCAACAGCTTTTGGATAACCATGACCTGGATGACTGAGAACCTACACAGACATTATAATATGTCTTATAATACGACACAGTATGATTGTAAAGTAATATTTTTTTCTTCTGAATCAAATGAAAGTTGTGTTATTGTGCTCTATTGTGTTGAACAGCTACCAAAGGAAATTGTAAACACAGAATTGGTTCTCTAATATTTTAGGAGCAGATTAAAGTAGTCTTTAATCCATTATCATGTCTCATCTTGATAAACAGTTTGCGGATGTAAGAGCAAAAGTAGATTAAATAAATGTCTCCTCTTCAAACATGTTGCTTTTGTTAAAGATAGGTAACTTTCCCAAACAAAAAGAATGTATCAGTGACATTAACTTCCTACTGATTTAAGCATCTTTGACTTTTAATTACCTTCCCCAAGAAAGTAATATTTCCATTTTGTCTGTTTGCCAGCTCAGTCAAGAATGAATGGAAACGATAAGGCAGAGGAGTATGGCCTGAGGAAGAATCTGTTAATAGTAATACAGTAGTCATCCAGACTTAATAATAATGCTACCGATTGAAACTAGAGTTAAATTGTAGATGGAAGTCATTACATATGACTATAGTTTGTTCCACAGTGCAGCCAATATGACCCAGGCCCAATTTTTTTCTCGGATATTTGTGTGAAATTAATAAAACCTGGCTGATTTGCCCTAACAAAAAATGTGATTGTATTTATCACAACAGGGGATTGGTTGTGCTTTATCTACATGGCTCGAGAGCCAACACGTGTGTAGCCACCACCGTGTTGAGACCGGAGTTTGCCAAAAGGTTTCTCTATTGATCAATAAATTTTTCAACATGGGCCAAACTGACTTTTGGACAGTTATTTCCTCAAGGCTTTTTTTTTTTAACTAAAGGAAATCAAACAAAAAACTGTCTTCTTTATACAGCCCAGAAGGGAAACCCCTAGTGACTTTTTTCTTGGACGACTCTTTCCAGTAGGACTCATCAGACTATTCTCAATGCTGTATGTCTTGGAATTGTCTTGATTGACTTTCAAAATATATTTGACTTGTGGCTGTTGCTGCGCAACAACTTCCATGACAAGTTACAGGCATGAATTGTCCCACTGTTTTCATTTGTGTTAAAGCAATCAGCAAAATAGGGTGCTCATTTTACACAGAACATTGAATATTTGTACACTGCCTTGAGCCCTTTTAGAAGCTGCATACTGACAAATTTAATGTTAGAATTTTCTTACAATAAGCACCAAATAACACTGTCCTTTCTTACATTTTATCAAAACCGTCTTAGGCAAGCAACACTATAAGAATTGCCACGTGACTAGAAACACATGCATTAAAGACATGTTAAGTCCCACTAATTCCAACTGTTCTTACTACTGATCTGAAAACATTTTCAAGAGTTTATTTACATTTGCGGCTATGCACTTTTCATGAAGTTTCTGTATTTCCTTTGAATGTATCTAGACGTTATTTGAATATTTCAGATGAGAATCTTTTTTCATCTGTTTAATTCAGCCATAGTCTTCTTTTTTTTATGCAATCCCTTTGTTGTCTGTCGTAGTCACAAACCTAAATGACACTACACAATAGTTTGGCAGCTGAGCTTACTCTCCTCATGATACGTCATATGATGTTGGGGCATCTGAGAAGTAACATTTTTTCCTAGTTTTCCATTTGGGGTACACAACTGCAATGATAGAAAAATTGTATTTGCTATCCTTTGTTTGGTTTATGATGGAGGAATAGTTGGACCATCTCTACTTCCTTTTAGATTTTCCTGAAGATACCTTTGTTTCCTGTATGTTCCAGTCTGTTTCTTGTTAAGAGACCCTTCATGAAGCTGAATCCTCATCTTTATCTTTGCTTTAGCAATTCTCATTCTTTGAAGACGATTGATTTTTACAGTTTATGCCCAGCTTCTCTGTTTTGAACAGCATCACTTTGAACAACTGTTTGGTGGTGTAATACATCCCATTCCTGTTGACAGCATATCAGAGTGTCTGATGAAGGGGTTATAATGCCAATGTCCTACTTGACTGCTTGGATACACTCAGTGGGATGGCTGCCAGTTACAGCCTGTTCTTTGTTCTGGATGGTCTGACTATCCCATGCATGTCTTTAGACGTACTGTAATCAGAAAAAATGTATGCACGTTTTTTGTTTCATATCTGGCCTCAGTACCAACAGACCTCAGAACTCTGGTTACTTTATGTTTAGTAGGATTATATAACTCCCTTATGCAACAACTAAATGTTTCTGTTACACATAGGTTAACGATATTAGAAATTATTGTATAATGGCATCCATCCAAAATTCAGAGACTAACAGATGTTCAGAAAGTTATTTGCTTGTGAAACCAAGAACCCTGATGGAGGTCACATGGCAAAAGCAAGTAAAGTTGTGTGATGCGTTTGAGTATACAGCCCAGTGGGAAAAGACACAGGTGCACAGTATTGACACAAATGCTCGATTGGGATATGAAACTATGGCAAGGGGCTCCACACAAATGTGAAACTTCCAGTTCATGGGGGGTGTGGAGCCTTGGTTTCTGTGAGGCAATGACTGGTAAATGTTTTCCCATTTCAAGATTAAGCTGGAGAACGTACAGGAAGAAAATGAAACAACCGCTTTGGGCTGTCAGATTTTTATGCGCTGGTCATCTTCTAAGAGTTTTGTGAGGAAACCTAAGCTGGTTGACCTAGTGTAATCCTCTGAGTGTTTGTGAGTGGTGGTGGACACATTAGCTTTTCATATCCCGCACCCAAACCTGACTTAAGAGGTTTGGTGGTTTGTCAGTGTGTCTTAAGAGCACTTTTACCTCCCTCTTTGTTACAGCCTCTGAACTGACAAAATGCTCAAAAGGGTGTGGTGGTAATTCTAAACTGGTTTTGTGCATTATACTGTATGTATGGCCTATTTGCATTGCTCCCACCGGGGTGCTCAGGGGGATTAGTTGGGATGATGATCAGTATTGTTGAGGTTTATGAGGAGGTCCCAGCTGCTCAGCTTTTTGAGGACTCCTGTGATAAATACTGTATTATGAGGTTAGTGATATTTTCCCTCGTTTCACTCACAGTGGGACACTAACAGCGTGTCATTAAAATTTGTTTTCTTTTCAATTTATTGTTGGGAGACTTGTCAAGGTACTCTCATGGTCCTAAACTCTTTCGGTGGATGTTTATTTGAACCGGTGGCAAATACTCCTGAAGAGGAACAGTTTTTATCCGAGTACACAGACAGGTTTGAATTTACAAGTGTTCAGGTTTGCTGGGTAGAGTTTTGTTCAATGACTTTGACCTTTTTTTCTGTACATTTGTGCCAGAAACCTCAACATGCCCACAACTTCATTTAATCAGGAGCTGAATTTTTTGAATTCCATAGTGAGTAACTGAGTTTTCGTTATGTCTTGGATTAGAAAAGTTTTCTGGAAAAAAGAGCGCTTAGAAGAAACTGAAGGGAAACTAACACACTCTCCATGTTCATTAAAAAAGCAAAATCAATTGTTGTGTTCAGGATGGAAACATGAGTGTAATTCAAATGGATAAAACATGCACATGTTTCCAGCCTCTACATCCAACCCTCATGTTGCAACCTTCGTGGGAGCTTATCCAGCAGCCTGCACTTTGTTACCCGTTTATTCCCCCCATCCCACTTTGTTCTTGCTTTTACATGGAATTTATTTGAAGTTAATTGATTTGTGAAATGGGTCACGGTGACATGATACAACCCACTGCCACCCCTTCAGAAATGCTAATTGCCCTTAGGTATTTATGAAAACATTTTCATTTTTTATCCATAGATAAAAATCCACCAGATTTCTTTGTGAATAGTTTCATTAACAAGATGTAATTTTAATTTCCAAATGATGCTGTGCCTTGGTATGTGTAAGTGATAAGAAATGTCTTTGTTATTAGTGGCTGAAGGTGTTATTCTTGATCTAAGGAGCACAGGATTCGGACGTCCCTGTGGACTTCAGTGGGAGTGAATGTGCTCGCATTGCCTTCTTGCCAATGTCTGAGTTTTGATGTATGTTCAAGTTAATTCAGTTTGAGATAAGTTTGTCTAATATTTTGGATTACAGATGGTTTGAATAACGTTTCGTTATGTAATGCCTGAGCAGTGGATATGTGCAATTTCCTGGGGGATTAATAAAGTGTCTATCTATCTATCTGTCTGTCTGTCTGACTATCCATCTATCCATCTATCCATCTACCTAATTTACTCTACTTCAACTGTATTTTTTTGTGTTTTATGTTCCTGTAGGAGTTTTGCGGTGCCAGCACGGTTTCCCTTCCTGAAAATCTGCTCTTTGTGTCCACCTTGGATGGAAACTTGCATGCTGTCAGCAAAAAGTCCGGCTCTATCAAATGGACTCTGAAAGAAGGTAAGAAGAGTCAAGTGTCGCTGTCGCTTTTGTGATCATTTTTCTCACTGCGTAGTTTAAATTCTAGTTTTTTTTAAAAGTATTTGCTTGTTATTAGAAAACAAAGTTATTATTTCATCCTAATGCAGCACGTGAATCAGCACCTTTGTCTTCAATTACGAACAGTTGAGAAACAAACACATTGTTTTAAAAGTTAGATTTAAACCGTTATTATGTGGCAGCAGATTTAACTAATCTGGTCCAAAAGTTTGGGTTTTTTTATTGATATTGTGTAGGTAGAGGAAATATTTGTCAGGGATCGGGAAGAGAAAAGCCCATGAGATGTTCCGTTCAGCATGGAAACAGGGTAATTATTAACCAGGAGAGGGGCAAATATGGCCTGTAATCAAGGTCAGAATGGGCAAGGGTAAGCAACTTTGCTGTAGTTTCACCTTCACATACAGTATGAGCTATGGCTAACATGCTAACACAGACACTACACTTGGGAATTGCAGTAGATATGGTGCACTGAAGAGATTGGGAAACCTAGTCGTGACAAAATCTGTTGTTTTCGGAGGTTTATTCTTTTTTGAAAATTCTAACCAGACGTCATCTCACACTGTAAAGGGTCACAAGGCTTTAAGAGGAAATTTGTGGCTTGAACCCATCTCGGTTCCATCCCTCTAATACCCCAGTCATTAATAATCAGAGGCAGAAGCTGCTTCCTACACATCATCTGTTGTTCTGGACGAGCTGCTGAATATGAATCTGACTGCTTCTGCGCCAGGCTCAGCACACACCTGTTGTTGTGTTCCAGTCAGGCAACTGTACTCCCACATAATGAGGGGGAAGCAAGAATCTATTCCCATGACCAAGACAGTGCAGCTCAGCCCACGTGCATGTCCAGTCACTGTTTGCTAACTTTGTAAATGGCATATGTGTGTCCGACAACCAGAGTAACTGTTTTTTGATTGTAAAGAATAGAAGAATAGTTTTCTCTCAACACCCTCTGCCGTTCCACATAATTAATGCTGATTGACCACCCTCTGGTAATCCTGCGTCTGACACCTGCTATTGTTGACATCTCCTGGCACCTCCACAGAGATCAGCACCATCTGGTCCACACCCTGTGTGTTCACACTGCAGGGATGTGTGTGTTTGTGTAGAAACATTTGAAGTTTGGGCCTTATTTTGGGGGGAATGTTGACTCAAAGAGAGTTACACAGTTTTCACCATCTCCATCAGATATTCAAAATGTTTTAATTTTAATTCCCATTAATGCAGATGAGTACAGGTATACCTTCACTTATGCTGTTTTTTTACTTACAACGTGTCTCCTGTAATCGATTAACGATGTAGGATGAGGTATACAGTACAAGTACTCACTATTTATACCATATACTGTAGTAAAAAGGTAGATTTGCAGTTATTTTCCAATGAACTCATTTATATGTTGTGTATTCCTGTTGTGTAAACACAACGGTGATATAGCATTTGTGGAGACTTGGAGGTCATTGTTGGCTCAGTTGCTGTACAGCAGCCACATTTCCAGTTGTATTTGTTCAATTCCATCCAGGCTGATTTTTACATGTTTGTTTCCAATATTACAACAGAGAACAAACACTTGGGGTTGCTGGTTAACAGTCTTCAGCAATGTTCTTATATTTTTTAATCAGTTTATCAGATGGGTATTCGATAGTAAAACTCATCGGGCTATGATATCATCTTGTGTTCCCGTCATGGAGTTACATACAAAAATGTTTGCCGACAGGGCTGTTTGCCTTGCTTGTTTTCCCAGGGGAAATCTTCCTTTGTTTGGACTTTGAGTTTGGTGCAGTTTGTCTCTGAGGCTTCTGCTCTTTTTGAACAACTGTTGGCAGTGCTTCGCTTTGCAAGTTACAATTCTTACCAATCCTGAATCCTCTGTTCTTATCCGCTTTTACAGATCCAGTTCTTCAGGTCCCGACACATGTGGCAGAGTACGTAACTGAATTTCTTTCTGCATGATTGTTCATTTAGTTTGATGTGTGTTGTGCAATAGTCTATAACAAAGTGTCTGTCAAGATTCTCAGTCATCCAGGTTATTAAACACAGAGGTCATCAATCACAAAGCATGATCAATGCAAATAACTGTCATAGGGTGTTGAGCTTGTCTTGCCTGTTACTCTCTGTACTGGTCTAAAAATGGTTGCATCTTCTTAAATCTTTACTTTAGACCGGCGTTTCTACCGGACCCCAATGATGGTAGCCTCTACTCTCTGGGAGGAAAGAACAGCGAAGGACTCACAGTAAAGAAAATCTATTTTATAATTTCCATTGTTTTTAAACAACGCTCCTCATTTTGAAGATAAGCTACTGTCACTGTGAATTTGTGAATATCAATACTAGTAGAATGCCTTGCCATCCATTTATTGCCACAGTTAGTGGTATCTAACGAGCTTTCATTCATTGTGCTCTAACAGAAATTACCCTTCACTATCCCTGAGTTGGTCCAAGCATCTCCCTGTCGCAGCTCTGATGGAATCCTTTACATGGGTACGACTGACTTTCAAATAGGAATCATATGATTATTATTGATTAAACGCAGTGTTCTGTAGTTCCTACATCCATAAACAAATACCATCTCTTGTCTTGCTGTAACTGAATATCTTCCAGCACCTTTCAATCCCACTCAGTCCAACCTGTGTTCTCTTGAATATACAGTACGCAACAGTTAACAGGAAACATTATCTACCGCAGTGACAGTGTGTCTTTGTTGAAGAAGCAAATGACATTTGCCTTCCAGCAGTCGTTATCAGCCAGGCTTCTACTTTCATTCAACTAAGGCTGCCATTAGCAGAAAGCAGTGGAGACATGAAGATCTAAAAGCACGAGAGATTCAGATTCTGACTCTCTGACACAGTTTACTCAAAATAATATAGACTGTCAAGCCAAAGCATCCTTATCTGGATTCCCTGAAATTAATGAAGTAGCTTTTCCCAATTAATTAGTTTTGTAGTCATGTATTGTAATCTATAATAATAGGGTTATTCCTGCCACTCCCAAGGACGTAAACGGTAGAGTCGCAGCAGTACAAACAGGCTCTGTTGGGTTGGTCATGTAATGATAGAATGATAACACTCATCATTGTGAATTCATGGCTGCATGATAATTTGCTTAATTCAGCTCCTGCCACCATGTTTCATTTCCGTTTTACAGTTTCGTGTGAGGTCATGTCATTTTTTTGGAAGCCATAATCACAAATATGTCCTATAAACATTCACAAGATTACACTTTAAGTTTTCTTTGTGTGTGTGTGTGTGTGTGTGTGTGTGTGTTGTTTGTTTATAGGTAAGAAGCAGGACTTGTGGTATGTGGTAGACCTGCTGACTGGTGAGAAACAGCAGACCCTCACCTCCTCCTTTGCTGAGATGCTGTGTCCATCTTCATCTCTCCTCTATCTGGGACGTACAGGTAAGAACTCAACCTGTTCAGCAACACAGGTTCAACGGCTTTTGCTCCTCACTGGATGAGCCTCATTTATATCAGCTCATAAACTGGAGCCTCTCCCTTTCCATTTTCTCTGTCTCTCTCATACACTAACCTTAATTTTCTTAGCATCTCCTGCTATTCCAACTCACTAGTCTGTAACTGCAGTGCTTAAGGCTTGGGGGGACAACTGTGGTAATTGTACCTAGAGGACCTTGAGCAGCGCCTTTATAGATTAACGTTAACTTGGTGTCAAGTCAACACCTGCATTGTCACCCAGTAGTCTATGTTCTGGACTTTCTTTCTCATTTTTTGAAAGGGACATTCAATACAACTTTGCATTTCTTCTCAGATTACGATACTCATTTTCTGTCTTTTGTGTGTGTTACATACAGTAAGTAACACACAACAGTACAAATGCTTTTCCCTGTGTTACTATGCGCTTGTTGTTCATGCTCTTGTAGAATATACCATCACCATGTATGACACCAAAAGCAGGGAGCTACGCTGGAACGCCACCTACTCTGACTACGCCTCCACCCTCCCAGACGATGATACCAAATACAGTAAGACTTACGGACAGGCTGACTTCTTTTTCTGGTGGATGTGTCAGTTAATCGTCTGCCTTGCGGTCCTCAACAGAGATGGCTCATTTTGTGTCTAACGGCGATGGCCTCGTGGTGACAGTGGACAGTGAATCAGGAGACCTACAGTGGGTCCAGAACTATAACTCTCCTGTGGTGGCCATGTACATCTGGCAGCGTGAGGGTCTTCGCAAAGTCGCACACACAAATGTCGCTGTGGAAACTCTGCGTTACCTCACCTTCATGTCCGGAGAGGTTGGCCGCATCACCCAGTGGAAATACCCTTTTCCCAAAGAGAACAAGCCTAAAAACAAGTTCATGTAAGCAAACTGAGTGGAGTGACTCATACATCTCATTTATCAAGGTCCACTTTTGTAAAATAAATTGTTTTCATGTATAAGGATTTTAAAGAATGTTTATTTGAACTCTTGAAATCTTGTTTTAAAATCCCAGTCAGGTGATTTTTTGAACAGGTACTGTTCAGTGTTTTAGCACATTGACTCTTTTGTACTATTAACTTTAATTACCTAAGTTACTTAAATGGGGACATTGAGATTTAGTTTTTTAAGTTCCCAAGAATTCAAAGAAGTAACTGAAGTTCTTTCTAACATTAAGACATCTCACAAGAGGCTCCATCACGTTTACCTGATGGATGGTGACTTCCATGTATTTCACCTCCTGTTAGGTTATTAATACCTAGAGAATTAATACCTAGAGAGCACAAGTATGCCATTTGCTTACCCAATGTTATTGTGGGTTGTTGAAAATATGAGTTATTTGTTTACCTACCTGGTCATCATGTGAGTCCTTTGTGTAAATGTTGTTGAAAATGTCTGAGGAATGTCAAGAATGCATTGTTTGTGGCTGTGAGGTGGTGACATAGTCCACCGCCGAAGTCTAGCAATGTTGCTAAATGACCTAAATGACTTCCTTCACTTTCTCTCGGGCTGTCTGTCTTCTTTGTCTGAAATGCAGATACTATTGTGAAGAGCCTGTTGGTCTCTGCTACATGCAGATTGTTGTACCTCAGCAGCCTCAGAGAGACATTAGATAGATATTCGTTCATTTATTTTCATTACCCACTACTTTCACAGTTGTGGGTCGCGGGGTTGCTGGAGTCTATTCCAGCAGTCTGGGGGCATCAACCAGCGTACACTGCGGGCATAATGCCAGTGCACCGCTGAGCCACATGGAAGACAGACAAACACACTAACACCGACACCTACAGACAATTTAGGAATGGCGATTTCATCTGAAGCACATGTTTTTAGAGGTGAGAAGAAGCCAGAGAACCCGGAGAGAACCCACACAGACACGGGGAGAACATGCAAACTCCACACAGAGCGGGACTTGAACGGGGAACCATCTTGCTGTGCGGTGACAGCGCTACCCACTGAGCCACCGTGTCACCCATTAATAGATATACTGTACACTTTATTAATCCCGAGGGAAATTCCATCATTCTGTAAGAGCCAGGCTTGTGCTGGCTGATAAACACCGTGTGTCATAACAACTTTGAATGGTCTTATTTACCTCACAGGAGGACAAAAAGGCTAAAATCCTCATCATTCTTTTAAAAGTGATGAAACTGGGGGCATCTGACAGGAAATGTATTTAAATCTAGCCAGCAGGTGAAATGTCTTCAAACCAAATGAAGTCTAGGTGCATTTTATTTCACCTCTTAGGGTTACTGTGACCTGGATGAGGGAGGGAAAATAAAAGATAATGGTGGGGTGTAGGTATGTAACAATTATCAAGTGGGAGTCTCCCGCTTGCTTTTAGTTCTGGTTTCATACCAGAGCACTGCTTTTATTTCTCTACGTAGTTCCTTCTGCTATTCACAGCAATGATGGTAAATCTTTTTTTAACCATTTTGAAGCTGCAGTGTTTCTATGATCTCAGAACGGTATCCTGTCAAGCTTCTGTTTAGTAGGACATTTGGATGGTGTGTTATGCATCTAAAATGAGGAGTCAGTTGTGATTCTTAAGTTGTTTTTGTTTTTTTCCAGGGCCACACTTTATGTCGGTAAATACTCCACCAGTCTGTATGCCTCTCCCTCCCTTGTGCACGATGGAGTCACTGTGGTGGTGAGTAACAGTTGTATGTATGTCTTCACGTATACAAACAGTCCTTATCAATCAGACATAAATACAGCACCTGTTTCCAGTTAAAACACAGTTCTGTTTAGCTAAACTTTCCTGCTTATTTGAGAATTTTTTTCTTCTTAATCATTTGTTGTCTTTACAGCAATTTTTAGGTTTGCTAGTTAGGTTGCGTGAGCACATCCTGCTCTAGTTATGTGCTGATGTGTTCTTGTGAAATCCTGTTTGGTGTCTGACAGGAAATGTATTTAAATCTAGCCTGCATGTTTTTGTGTGCACAGCCTCGCGGCAGTACCTTCCCCATGCTCGAGGGCCCTGACAGCAAAGACAGTGAGGAGGGAAAGGAGTGTGTTATCACCCCCAGCACCAGTGTCAAGTTTAATTCTGCACTGCGGGAGCGAAACCGCATCAACTTCATGAGACATTATCTACTTCTCATAGGTATATACACCAGTACATAGACATATCTAAATACCTACCCACATAAAAGTGATTGTTCCTGCTGTAATGGAAGGAGTCAGGGTTTCGGGGCTTAACCCAAGGAGGAAAACTCTTGGAATCATTAACAGTTAACGCAACAATAACTCTGTATTCACCACTGCTTGATTTTCAGGGTTCTGAGCAGTGCATTGCAACAATGACTGCTGCGCTGAGACTGCCCCCTGCTGGATATTAAGATGTATCACGTGCACACCGCATGCAACCCTGATCAGAAAAAAATGTGTCAAATGTGAAGAAAACCAAAACGCACAAATTTGAAACTTAAGTCCTCTTTAAATGGAGAACCTTGAGAAAAACTAGCAAATGTTTGTTTGTACAAAAACCCACAAATGTTTCAAGATTCTCAACGTTTCCTTACCATACAAAGTGAAAACTATTAAGTATATTCTTCCAATTTATTAATGCTAATCAGTGTTATAAAAAATTCCATCTTACATGCCAGGTCATCACGAGACCCCTCCTGAAGCACACACTAAGATTCTGGAGAAGTTCCCTGATACGTTCCCT
Source organism: Antennarius maculatus (assembly GCA_013358685.1). Taxonomy (NCBI): domain Eukaryota; kingdom Metazoa; phylum Chordata; class Actinopteri; order Lophiiformes; family Antennariidae; genus Antennarius; species Antennarius maculatus. Next base: position 11,644,491 of record CM023620.1, on the reverse strand, counting down.
CGCAATCAAGGCAAAGTCATCCCACCCACTACTGACAAGAAGGTTGAGGAGGTGTGTGACTCATGAAATACTTGAGTTAGATCATTTTTCAGACATTACATCATCTGCATATTTTCTCTCTTCCTCCCACAATGCTGTAGAAGGAGAAGGACCGTGGCATGGACAGTGACCCCCCTCCTCTGCCTGAAACATCCATCCAAGAACCCGGGAACATTGGTCGCTCTGTGCGCCCAGAGGCTCCTGTGGATTCAATGCTCAAAGACATGGCCACCATCATCTTTTCCACATTCCTTTTGGCTGGATGGCTGGCTTTTGCAATTACCTACCCCAAAGTAAGTGCAACTATAACACATGCATAAGTGGGGTGTCAAGATCATGCAACTATCGGGTGATAATAGACAACATTTTATGTTCACTTAACACAGAGTGTTCATAAGCAACAGCAGCTGCAGCACCAGGAGTTTCAGAGGCAGATGGAGGAGAGGTTGGAGCTGCTCCAGAGACAGCAGCCATTCCCTCCAGCAGATGCAGGCTTGGTTGCTGAAGGTGACTATTTGGAGGTGGGCCACACTCGCTCTGAATGTTCGGACCACAGCAGCCCCAACATCACCCCCCGAGCCTCCAACCACTCAAACCTGTCTGTTTCTGAGCTGGGGAACTCTGCCAACGAGCATGAAGAGGGAGGTAAGGACTGAGAAATGAAGATTACATGTACACATTCTCTCTTAGTGCTTGTTCAACCCTTGTGTTATAATTCTAACCATTTCTCTCTGTCTGAATTGATGTATTTGTTTCGTTAGAGGAGGACTCCAGTATTGCCAGAGTTGGCAATATAACCTTCCACCCTAAAGAAGTCCTGGGTCATGGTGCTGAGGGCACCATTGTGTACAAGTAAGCATTAAAAAATATTGTTAATGATAATAGATTTCAAATTATAAAATGTCACACACACAGTCATAATAAGTTTTACACATCTGTTCAGATTGCCAGAGCCATGCCCTATCTTTACGCAAATTGTCATCGAAATGAGTTCATTAGAATTTTTAGAATCTTATCTCACTACCTGCCAATGAGGTCTATAGACGTAAATTTTGTTCTTCAACAGGGAGGGCTGGGGAGAGTCTGGTGGAGTTTATCAAGGAAAATCAGTCTTCTAATAGGGGAATTTAATGCAATGACGACTGATCCAGTTAGGGAATGGGATGGCGAATCTGAGAAAGACAAGAGAAGCTGTGGCAGCTTGCGATGCAACAAAGTTTGCATATGTCAGAGCTCACACACAAACGAAGACGCTGTTGCTTTGAGCGAAACATCTTGCGATCGGTCGGGAACAGAAAGAAAACAAGATAAATGTGTGGAACATCTGAGGAAGTCCACCAAAGGAGATCAATTGTTACAAAGCTCTGGGAGCAAATGAGTTCATTAGACCATGACTTATTCTTACACCAAATGTCATGGAAAAGATGGAAAGGTATTCCTTATCCTACTCACAAACAAAGAAAGAAACCAAGCAAACAACAAAAAGACTGGGGTGAATAAATTCTGATTGGAAACAGTACGCAAGAAAAAAAAATCAAAATACAGTATTGTATTTCCCTTTTTTCTCCACAAGGGGGCAGTTTGACAACCGTCCAGTGGCAGTGAAGAGAATTCTTCCAGAGTGCTACAGTTTTGCGGACCGGGAAGTCCAACTGCTGAGGGAGTCGGACGAGCACCCAAATGTTATCCGCTACTTCTGCACAGAGAGGGACCGTCAGTTCCAGTATATTGCCATTGAATTGTGTGCTGCCTCACTCCAGGAGGTAATAGGATTAATAGATTGTTTGGGAAAAGTGTACTTAAAGCACCAGTGATGAGTGGGGGGAGTAATTTGTATTGACACAAAATACAAGAGAGGACTTTCTTTCTTAAACTCAATACTGTTATAATTATTGAAATGCACTGACAAGCTGTTCTTCATCCCTCTAGTATGTGGAGTGGAAGGATTTCGACCGTCATGGACTGGAACCAGTTATGCTTCTTCAGCAGACAATGTCAGGACTGGCCCATCTCCATTCTCTGAATATAGGTATTACCTTTGATGCACTTTCCCATCCTCTTTGTTTAGTACCATAAATCAACTATAAATAATAATAATAATAATAATAACAACAACAATAGTAATATTACTACCTATAGTTTACTTTCATACTTTTCATTATGGAGCTATATGTATAGCAGATCCAATGCTTATATGTTCCTGTTAACACGAAGATCAGTCTGTGACATGTACACAGACTGAAATACAATTACACAATTGTCCAAACATTTATAAATAGTTCAACCATAATATTGACTTTATTCTTTTTCTCCATGTCTTTCCTTCAGTCCACAGAGACCTGAAACCCCACAACATCCTAGTCTCGATGCCCAATGCTCACAGTCAGGTCCGAGCCATAATATCCGACTTTGGTTTGTGCAAGAAGCTAGCAGTGGGCCGCCACAGTTTCAGCAGACGGTCTGGGGTGCCCGGGACTGAGGGCTGGATTGCTCCTGAGGTTCTCAGTGAGGACTGCAAAGACAATCCGGTCAGTTAGTGCTCTGACAGCCTCACTGCTATCCCTTGCTTTTATATACTGTTGGTTGTCAGAATTCACAACAGAAACGCAAAATGATATTGTGTAATTAAGAGATCTGTAGGTAAGGTTAAGCTGACAGAATTTTCTGAGCTTCTCACACCAAACAGGAAGCTGCTTTCAAAACTGTCTGTTTTCCACCAGTTTTTAAGGAGAAATTCACAAAATGTTGGACCTTTGCTGTACTTTACTGATATTTATGGTTGTAAATATCGGTCATGATCTTCCACACTGACCTCCATACTTTTTCTCTCTGTCTTTGTAGACGTGTGCAGTGGACATCTTCTCCTCTGGTTGTGTGTTCTACTATGTGGTGTCTCAGGGATGTCATCCTTTTGGAAAGTCTCTACAAAGACAAGCAAACATTCTACTGGGCACATACAGCCTCGACCATCTGCAAACTGACAAACACGGTGAGAATGAACTCCATTTCTCTATCTCTTCCTGAGATGTCCAACAAAATAAATGAGGCTGATGATAAATGTAGATCAGTATGGACAGGGACGTTATGTTTAAGACATTCTTTATGGTTTTGTTGAGAGAAAAGAAACTTTTTTTTAAAGTGTGAATGTTGAGTGATCACACCTTGTGACCCCACTATCAAAACTGTCACCTACCAGGGGACATTGTTGCCAGAGATCTAATAGAGCAGATGTTGAGTATGGAGCCACATAAGAGGCCTTCAGCTGAAAGTATTCTGAAACACCCTTTCTTTTGGAGCCTGGAGAAGGAGCTGCAGTTCTTTCAGGTAAGATTAGTTTACTTATCTCATCTCACATATCTAAGCTTGTCCTCGATGTGGTTTAACTCGTGCCACATCAAGGGCACTGTGCAACTGCAGACCTGCCTGCACACATGCTACAGTCTTCTAAAACCTCATGCATGTCCTACTTTTAATATAAACCTACAAAAGAACAAGAAAAACATGTGCCAGTGGTCTTTTAGTCATGTTAACTGAAATTTCCTGATGTGTTTGCGGTTCATTACAGGATGTTAGTGACAGAATAGAAAAGGAACCGCTGGACGGACCAATTGTGAGGCAGCTGGAGAGAGGAGGGCGGGCTGTTGTCAAGTGTGACTGGAGAGAACATATTACAGTGCCGCTGCAGACAGGTATGATGCTGACAACAATAATAACTACTTAGTAACAAGGAATTCACTCTGGTTAATTCATGAAGCTTAATCTTTGGCAGATTTGCGGAAATTTCGTTCCTATAAGGGAGGGTCAGTCAGAGATCTGCTACGTGCAATGAGGAACAAGGTAGGAATATATACTCATGATTTGTATTTGATTTAGTTGGAAACTGCTAGATTTAATGTTCGATCTTTTTTTCAACAGAAACATCATTACAGAGAACTGCCTGCTGAGGTACAGGAGACTCTGGGCTCCATCCCTGATGATTTTGTCTCCTACTTCACCTCCCGCTTCCCCCACCTGCTGCTGCACACCTACTTGGCCATGCGGACCTGTGCTTCAGAAAGGCCATTCCTGCCTTATTACTCTACTGCAAAGCAACTTGCAAAAACACAGGCCCAGAAAACATGTTTGGGGTCTGAAGGACAAAATGAACCACACATTCAACAGCTCCCAACACACACATTATCAACATGCCCCCAAAACCTGGAACCCACACACTCTGAACTGCCTGGGCAGGTCTCTCAGGAAACTCCTGCCGAACCAGTGCCCTCCATATTACCAGATGAGCTTGAATCTTCATATTTCCCTGTTCAAGAAGTGCAGTCAGCAGCACCAGTACTGTCCACGCAGACTGACTTGCACAGTCACACATTGAACCTTACATTTGCCTTCGAATCATCAACAGATCATCTCAGAAAAAAAGAATCCAGTCAATCTGAGACACAGATACTGCCAGAGCCCTCTGCACTGGACAACGAACCGGTGTGACTTGGACCAGAGTCAGATGGACCCAGCACAGAGAGGAGCATTGCCCTGGAGAATGGGTACCTGTTGCTAATGATGCTGGTGAGGACTGGGCCTGCAGTGCCTGGAACCCTCTGCCAGACGCAGCAGCTGTTCCCTAAAGTGCCTTTTGCTCACCTGGGATTAAAATGTTCCCGACAGAACCTGCCAAGAGCATCTGCCTCCAGGAAGTCACATAACCAACCGGTTGTTGTTGGACATTATCTTGTAGATGGACAGAGCAAAGAGATTTTTCTTTTTTTACTTTTATAATGACTTGACTCATGTGTTTGTCCTAAAAATATATTTCCTGTAGAGTGGTAAACATGTTGGCATGTTGTTTAACAAATTGTGCAATGTTGTATGCCTCAGTGAGCCAGCTCACTGCACAGCTGCTGTATGTATATTTTTGTTCAGACTGATTCAGACTTTGGATCATTAATGATAAATCATTTAATGTGGCTGATGTGCCTTTTCTAAAACACTGTGCTGTGTGGGTACAGATCTTTAAAATTGACTATGCTAATGGGGTTTGATTCAGTTTAATGCTGCTAGGTCCGCTTCTCTTAATTGAGACTTCTGCGCTGACATATGTAAGAGAGCACCGCTGTAAAGGCTTTTCAGGGTAGCATCTTAATAAAGTAGGCAATTTTATTCTCATGTGATCACATGGGTCAAAGATGAATTTAGAGGTCATGCTTCAGAGCTGTACTTTATCTTGACAAGGATATTGACATGAAGTTGAAGACTTGCACAATAAATTCTATTTTTTTATGCTAACCTTTTGCTTGTTGGTTATCTGTGTTTGCGTTTGTCATATTTAAAATAAGAAAGTTGCATTGTAACCTCTCTATGCTGGCGTTTTGTCATTAAAAAAAGCAGGAATTGTAGCTGTAACCCTAACTTCATATGAAACAAGTCTCTTTAAAAAAAAATGCCAGCACTGTAACACAGGGTAAGTAATATGTTACAACACACATGTGAGGTTAACATCAGTATCGTCTCGACAGATTTAGTACAGATTTATGCTGTATTCACAGGCAGAACTTATTCATTTATCAGATTAGTTGGTCTAACACTTATTGCCTCATGTAGCAGTACATTACTGAAATCCACAGAAATTATCTGATATTATTTCTGGGAATGTGGGGAGTAGCTCAACAAAGTTATACTAACACAAAGTGATGATACTGCTTCTTAGTCTCATTTGAACTCAATGCTCTGGGTCAAATGGAAAATTCCTTTCTAACTAACAATTACAATTATTTTGGTTTGTTTTTATAAAAAAAAAATTGGACACCTTCATATCTCCCATCATTCTACAAATCATTCTCTGGTAATGCCACGATCGTCCCTATACCGTTTGTCTCTTTTAAGTTGGTATATTTCTCACATGCAGTAGCCCCTCCGCTTTGATTACATCATAACCTTCTTTGGAATGCAAACCCAATAACGGGTATAAATAGGGTGGGTCATTGTCTTGCCATGGTCTTCTTCTTCTTTTCCTTTCGGCTTTTCCCTTCAGGGGTCGCCACAGCGAATCAATTGCCTCCATCTAACCCTGTCCTTTGCATCCTCTTCTCTCACACCACCTACCTTCATGTCCTCTTTCACTACATCCATAAACCTCCTCTTTGGTCTTCCTCTGCCTGGCAGTTCAAAACTCAGCATCCTTCTACCAATATAATCACTATCTCTCCTCTGGACATGTCCAAACCATCTCAGTCTGGCCTCTCTGACTTTATCTCCAAAACCTCTAACATGTGCTGTCCCTCTGATGTACTCATTCCTGATCCTATCCTTCCTGGTCACTCCCAAAGAGAACCTCAGCATCTTCATCTCTGCTACCTCCAGCTCTGCCTCCTGTCTTTTCCTCAGTGACACTGTCTCTAGATCGAACAACATCGCTGGTCTCACCACAGTTTTGTACACCTTTCCTTTCATTTTAGCTGAAACTCTTCTATCACACATCACACCTGACACTTTTCTCCACCCATTCCATCCTGCCTGTACACGTTTCTTCACCTCTTTTCCCCACTCTCCATTGCTCTGGACTGTTGACCCTAAGTACTTAAAATCCTCCACCTTCTTGATCTCTTCTCCCTGTAACCTCACTCTTCCACTTTGGTCCCTCTCATTCACACACATGTACTCTGTCTTACTGCGGCTAACCTTCATCCCTCTCCTTTCCAGGACAAACCTCCACCTCTCTAGCTTCTCCTCCACCTCTTCCCTACTCTCACTGCAGATCACAATGTCATCTGCAAACATCATAGTCCATGGAGATTCCTGTCTAACCTCGTCTGTCAGCCTGTCCATCACCATAGCGAACAAGAAGGGGCTCAGAGCTGATCCCTGATGCAGTCCCACCTCCACCTTGAACTCCTCTGTCACACCTACAGCACACCTCACCACTGTCTTACAGTTCTCATACATGTCCTGCACCGCTCTAACATACTTCTCTGCCACTCCAGACTTCCTCATACAATACCACAGTTCCTCTCTGGGCACCCTGTCATAAGCTTTCTCCAGATCTACAAAAACACAATGCAGCTCCGTCTGGCCTTCTCTGTACTTCTCTATCAACATCCTCAAAGCAAATACTGCATCTGTAGTACTCTTTTTTGGCATGACACCATACTGCTGCTCACAAAGGCTCATTTCTGCCCTTAGTCTAGCTTCCACTACTCTTTCCCATAACTTCATTGTATGGCTCATCAGCTTTATTCCTCTGTAGTTGCCACAACTCTGCACATCTCCCTTGTTCTTAAAAATGGGCACCAGCACACTTCTCCTCCACTCCTCAGGCATCTTCTCACTATCTAAGATCCTGTTGAACAACCCAGTCAGAAACTCTATTGCCACCTTTCCTAGACACTTCCAAACCTCTACAGGTATATCATCAGGACCGACTGCCTTTCCACTCTTCATCCTCTTCAGTGCTCTCCTCACTTCATTCTGGCTAATCTTTGCTACATCCTGGTCCACAACAGTCACCTCTTCTAGTCTTTGTTCTCTCTCATTTTCCACGTTCATCAACTCTTCAAAGTACTCTTTCCATCTTCCCATCACACTGCTGGCACCTGTCAATAGACTTCCATCCCTATCCTTAATCACCCTAACCTGCTGCACGTCCTTCCCATCTCTATCTCTCTGTCTTGCCAGCCTGTATAGATCAGTCTCTCCCTCCTTACTGTCCAACCGAGCATACAAGTCATCATAAGCTTCTTGTTTGGCCTTTGCTACCCCTACATTCACCTTACGCTGCATCTCCCTGTACTCCTGTCTACTCTCCTCAGTCCTCTCAGTGTCCCACTTCTTCTTAGCTAACCTCTTTCTTTGTATACACTCCTGTACCTCCTCATTCCATCACCAAGTCTCCTTATCTACTTTCCTTCCAGATGACACACCAAATACTCTCCTACCTGTCTCCCTGATCACATTAGCGGTAGTTGTCCAGTCATCTGGAAGCACCTCCTGACCACCCAGAGTCTGTCTTAACTCCTTCCTAAAGGTCATGCAATACCCTTCCTTTTTTATCTTCCACCATTTCATCCTCTGCTCTGCCTTTGCCCTCTTCATCTTCCTCACCACCAGAGTCATCCTACACACCACCATCCTATGCTGTTTGGCTACACTATCACCTACCACTACTTTACAGTCACTGATCTCCTTCAGGTTACATCGTCTACACAAGATGTAGTCTACCTGTGTGCTCCTACCACCACTCTTATAGGTCACCCTATGTTCCTGCCTCTTCTGGAAGAAAGTATTCACTACAGCCATTTCCATCCTTTTTGCAAAGTCAACTACCATCTGTCCTTCTGCGTTCCTCTCCTGGATACCAAACCTGCCCATCACTTCCTCATCACCTCTGTTACCTGCACCAACATGTCCATTGAAGTCTGCGCCAATGACAACTCTCTCACTTCTAGGTATGCTCTGCATCACTTCATCAAAGTCCAACCAGAATTTCTCCTTCTCCTCCAGCTCACATCCTACCTGTGGGGCATACCCACGAACAACATTGAACATCACACCTTCTATTTCTAGCTTCAGACTCATCACTCTATCTGACACTCTTTTTACCTCCAGGACATTCCTAACAAACTCCTCCTTCAAGATAACTCCTACTCCATTTCTCTTCCCATCTACACCATGATAGAACAACTTGAACCCTGCTCCTAAACTTCTAGCCTTGCTACCTTTCCACCTGGTCTCCTGGACACACGGTATGTCTACCTTACTCCTCTGCATCATATCGACCAACTCTCTACCTTTTCCTGTCATAGTTCCAACATTCAACGTCCCTACTCTTAGTCCTATACTCTTGGCGTTCCTCTTCTCTTTCTTCGTGCGAACGCACTTTCCTCCTCTCCTTCTTCGACCAACAGTAATCCAATTTCCACCGGCGCCCTGTAGGTCAACAGCGCCGATGGCGGTCGTTTTTAACCCGGGCCTCGACCGATCCGGTATGGAAGTCATAGGTTTGATTCGCATCTTTGATTTGGCAAAAGTTTTACGCCGGATGCCCTTCCTGACGCAACCCTCTATATTTATCCGGGCTTGGGACCGGCACAATAAGACACTGGCTTGTGCCCTCTTGCGGCTACATTTGTCTTGCCATGGTAGGATTTATAAATATGTCTCCTACAGATCCAACCTTCAAATTATCATAAAAATCTCTTTACCTGCATACACTTTTCCACAAGTTTTAATTGAAATCCACAGAAGGTTGACAGGAATGCCATCATCATGCATGTAGGTTGTCATTAGAAATAAGAAAAAAAGAAAGAAACTCCCTTTATTATCCCCTTTCTTTAACGGACACAGGTGAACCTTTACAACTCCATGGCGAATCCCACTGTCCTGCACAGGTCTTAAACTAAAAATTCAAGTTGGTCACACAAACTATAAATTTTAACTTAATTAAAAGGCACTACAGTCACCCCTAATCTTTATATCGCCTCTCCAATGTCTCTCCAACACTGCCATTTTATCTCACATGTGTGTAATCCGTTTTTCTTATTTTTATTCGTGCTTTTTCGCCATGAAAATAACTTCAATTGAGTTAATAAATTCAGTTGATTTTACCGCGAAAAACACAGCGTAGTTTCACGTTTTTCACGAACAGAGTTTAAGAAGCTATTTTGTCCCACTGCGCGTCCCTTAATGCGATATCCTGTTACTTCCACTTTAGGTGTATCCCGATTTTAGAGCACTCCGTTTACAAAAGTTTCTGTTGTTACTCTGCCTTGAAACAGTTATTTCGTGTCGCTGCTCGCAGTTTGTTCTGAGGCAATGCTAAACATGAGCACCGACATTTGAACTGTACTATTTAAGAAAAAGTAAATACTGTACAGCCGCGGCCGAGCCAATGTAAAGAAGTGCAAAGACCACAACATGCGCCGTGAGTGTGAACGCTCCATTAGCGGAAAATTCTTGGTGTTTTTTGAACGTCGCTCCATCACGTAGTGCTCCTTGATCTCCGATGAAGTTATGGGTTCGCAGTCTAACTTAACCGCAGCTGCTCTCCTGTTCCTCGCTTGTGCTTTGTCATCGTGTTTATACATCCTCCATCTGTCTAGCCGTGACACTACCGTGGTTAGGTCAGTCTATGCTGAGATGAACAAAAACAAAACCCGTGGACAGGTTGTCTGTGGTCATGCGGGCGAACAACAGGATAAATCAGCGGAGACAAAGGAAGCGCTTCCGGAGAGTTTCTACGTCTCAGATTTTCCCAGGGACCTTAAATGCACCATTTCGCCAGAGCGTCGGTTTGACTGCGCCAGGGACGGAGTTCTAGGCCAGAGGGCGTGTGAGGACAGGGGCTGCTGCTATGGTCCTCACTCCAACTCTACAGGACCCCCTTGGTGCTTTTACCCCAGTTTGTACCCTGGCTACAAATTGGGTCCCTTCACTCCCACCACGCGAGGCCAGGCTGCCACCCTGACCCGCATCACCCCCTCCTATCTCCCCAGAGATGTCCCAACTCTACACCTGGAGGTGATAGAAGAGACATCAGGCTGCTTACACCTCACTGTGGGTACACTACATAAACTGTTATACCAATACAAATGAAATACCATGCAATAGTTTAAAACCCGAAATAAAAAAGCCTATTTAATGTTTGATTCCATTCTTCCATTCTTATTTTGTAAATATATTGAATGATTTTTGTAATAATAGCACTGAAATTGATTATCAGTTTAAAAACAAATGTGTACACAGCATTCCAAATCTGACTTGAATCGACTTGTGGTATGCTAAAAAATGACAATGGCTGATTTTGATTATGCAAATGCCTCAACAATGAAAACTGAATACTGTACGTTCATACGAGGTCAATAGATTAGACGCTTTATTCTGTACACAGTTTCTGAGGGTGTGTGGAGAAAATTAATGGATGTGTTTTTTCTGAAGTTCAGGGACCCATCGTCACGGCGATACGAGGTTGAGTTTCCAGCTGGTGTTCCTCAGGGCAACGATGAGAAGCAAGATTTCCTTTATACCACTGAATATCAGTCTGATCCATTTGGTTTCATTGTGAGGCGAAAATCTAATGGAAGGGTGATGTGAGTAGCTATTCAGCTTTAATCTGTGTACCATCATAGTAACCTCTATGTCATCATCCTAGTCTCCCAATCAGTGTTTGTTTATCCTGTCATAGAATTATAGCCCTATTTTCTCTTTGCAGTCTGATCACTTCATACTTTTCAGTACTGTAAATATTTTTGTATTGTTTTCAGTTCATTTTATGTACACTACTTTTATTTCTGTCTGTCTTTTATAATATATATACAGGTGATGATAATGTAGTCTATTTTTGTTCATTCTCTGGTGTTCCTGTCCAGTATGAATACCACAGTCGCTCCTCTACTGTTTTCTGACCAGTACCTGCAGCTGTCCACCACACTGGCCTCCTCCCTCGTGTCTGGCCTTGGTCAGCATTATACATCTCTCCTCTTGGACCTAAACTGGACATCTCTGACTCTCTGGAATGAAGATACGGCACCTCATGTGAGTTTCTCACAGCAACTGTCAACCAGGTCGGAACACCAGAGTATTGTATATTTAACAAGAAATGGAACAAAAATAAAGTTATTATATTCCTGCTACGCAAATCATTTACATTTTTCTAATCTCTTCAATAACACAAAATAACTTAAAATAATTTTGAAAGAAACAGGAATAAAATATTACAGAGTATCGATTTGCAGTAATCTATAGGGAAAACACCTAAAAGGCTAATAATGTCTGGCTTATGTTATCAGGACTGCACATTGTGATGCAAAATGTCATAATTTTAAACTTATTTTCTTTAAACTATAATAATCTCTGTGATTAAGCTGTTGAAAATTCCACTTATCTTTTCCTACAGGCTAATGCTAACCTCTACGGCTCCCACCCATTCTTCATAGTACAAGAAGACAACGGCTTGGCACACGGAGTTTTCCTTCTCAACAGCAATGCGATTGGTACTTAGCTGTCTATTCCAAGAAGACTTACATAGCATTCTACTGCCATTTATGTAGCGCTCACTTTCTACACATATTGATTTTTTAGCATGTCAGAGTGATATCTTTCTAAATGTGTCTGTAGAGGTGACGCTCCAACCAGCCCCCGCTCTAACCTGGGTGGCTCTCGGAGGAATACTGGATCTCTACATTTTCTTGGGTCCTGACCCTCAAACGGTTATACGCCAGTACCTCCAAGTTATTGGTATGTTGATGAAAGATCACGCACATGTGTATACCCTATGTATTTATTTATATGTGTGTGTGTGTGTGTGTGTGTGTGTGTGTGTGTGTGTGTGTGTGTGTGTGTGTGTGTGTGTGTGTGTGTGTGTGTGTGTGTGTGTATATATGTGTGTGTTTCTGACTTAATAATGAAGGATGATTTTCTCTATCCCAAGGGTATCCCATGATGCCTCCCTATTGGTCCCTGGGCTTTCATTTGTGCCGCTGGGGTTACACCACCTCTAACATTACCCGGCAGGTGGTACAACGCATGCACAATGCTAAATTCCCCATGGTAAATGAAGTACCCATGAAGCTCTGTTCAGTGAAAATAATTATTTAGACCCCTTATTATCCTGCTCATGTACCTTTATGTCCTAATAACCCTAGCCTTGTAATCAGAAAGGTTCTGTGAACTTGTGTAAAATTACGTAATTAATTAGCTGGCAATACTTGTGATATTATCAGCACTGAACAATGCCGTCTTCCTCTATTAAATAGCTCTGTTGTCTGAGATGATTTATCTTTTCTTTCTACCAGGATGTGCAGTGGAATGATCTGGACTATGCAGACAAGCGCAGAGTATTCACCTTTGACCCCCAGCGATTTGGGGATCTCCCAGATATGGTGGAGGAGTTCCACAAGCAAGGCTTGAAGTACATCCTGATCCTGGTGTGACATCTTTGACTTTTAAAGTCTTCATAGGCTGATTTTAGCTATATTTACATGGTTAAGAATTAAATTCTGAATGGAAAAAAACTGAACACAGCATGACATTTTAAATATATTGTAGTATTATTATTGTTATTCTGTAATAAGCACAAATTATCATCACCAATGGATGTCCAGCAGGTGGCGAGTAGTAACTGACGCTGTCATTCTTTCACTGGTTCTGGTGTAGGACCCGGGCATCAGCAGCACCAGCGCCCCTGGAACTTACCCTCCCTATGACGAAGGACTGAAAAGAGACGTCTTCATTAAAAATGCTTCAGGACATGTCCTCATAGGAAAGGTTTGGCTTTCGTTTTTTGGGGGGCATCATTTTCTTTCCCATTGGGAGGTGTGAATGTCATTCCTTTCCCGTACTCTACATCCAGGTCTGGCCAGGCCCAACAGCCTTCCCCGACTTCACCAACGCTGAAACAAGACGGTGGTGGGAGAACTGCATCAGAGATTTTCATGCTCAAGTTAAAGTGGATGGTCTGTGGATTGTGAGTTTCACACAGAACACAGGTCAGCTATGTGAGGGTTTCCCCTCTAAAAAATATTTGTTTTCTGGTTGCGTGATTATGTTTTCTTTTGTTTGTTTTTTGCATCGTGGATCTTCCCACCAGGATATGAATGAACCATCCAATTTTGTGCAGGGTTCAGTGGATGGCTGTCCTGACAGTGATCTCGAGAGCCCGCCCTATACTCCCAGTATAAACACCAACACGCATATCAATTTAGTTCATATATTTCCTTTATATAAAGGAGTTTATTGTTGTGACATACTTAATACGATGTATTTTTTTGGCTGTTGTGCAAACAGGGGTGGTTGGAGGCCAGTTGAACTCAAGGACTATTTGTATGTCCGCTCAGCAAAAATTCTCCAGCCACTACAACCTGCACAATGTGTACGGACTCTCAGAAGCCTTCGCCACATACAGGTCTGACCAGAGAGTGATCTGATATAGTTTGATTTGTGAGGCCTGAGTTTTTCCACTCGTTCTCTTTTCTAATTGTATTTTATATGTAGATATTTATTTTCTTTTAAATGTTAAATTTCTGTTAAATGGATGTTTTTTTTTTATTTATTAGTGTCTATGTCAGCGTCTTCAAATGTAAATTATCTATATTTCATTTGCAGCAACAATTCTATTGATTTTGAGTTGATAAATAATAGTAAAATCCGTATTGGCCCGATTATAAGAAAGTTTGAAAAAAGACTTTTTGAACACCAAATTTAATTTAATCTACTGTGATAAAACAACAAAATTGCTATAACTGCATTAACCATCAGAGTGAAGTCTAACTGTAACTGTAGTCTTGAAACAAATCTGAATAATGAAAAACATTGCAATAAAATAATGAGCATTTTTTAGGCGATCTTTTTGAGCTCTCCATCTCCGTACCTTACACTCTGTCACACCTTATTTCAGAGCCGCTTTGCAATTGTTTGAAGACTCATTTATCACCATCATCTTGAAGTTTACATCATAACTTCTCCTCAGCTGCCGGTTAACCTGGCCGATCTCCGACCCACTTTTCTCCAGATTGTCGCTACGTTTCTCCATTTTCTGTTATCTCTTCTCTTATTTTCTTCTCTTTCCTTTCTTACCGCTATTTTTATTTTTCTTCTTTGTGACAGGGGTTCTCTTTGGCCTGGGGAGTTAGTTCAGTATTCGCTTTAAAGATATCTGGCCCCATCTAGCGTTGTGAATGGGTATAATGTCTAGACCCCGAATGTAAGATGACCCCCACTTTGTCTGTCTTATTTCAATACAAAAAACACCGTCTTATATTCGGGCCAATACGGTAGATAAAAAATTGTAAAATGCACATTTTACACTAGCCAGTTCCTGTGCAGGACAGTGTTAACATGTTGTGACAAAAAAATAGGTTAAACTTATTTGATTTTAAACATGTTTTTACCACTAGTAATTTTTGTTTGTGGTTCTTAAAAATGTATTTTAAAAATTGCCCCATTCTTGCTTCTGAATGCCTGAGCTTTTAGAGGAAGCTCCTGTCAGCTCTCCTTTCCTACTCAGACATACTCCTCTGTCATCAATTAGCAGCTAGATTTCTTGACTGTTCCACAAATTGTTTTTAAAATTATTCCACATGTTTTCCATTTATTGTTGCTCGTTTTTATTCAGGCTGTATACAGTAAAGATTTTTTTTTCCTGGCATGTTGCATCACAGAACATTTTGAACGACTTGCTCTTCATTTATTTATTTTCTGTGTGTACTGCATTCACCTTGGGTTCGATCTCATTCTCAGTGCTCTTAAGAAGTTACGAGGGAAGAGACCCTTCGTCCTGTCTCGGTCCTCTTTCCCTGGCATTGGAGGCTTCTCTGGAGTGTGGACGGGAGATGTCGGCAGTGACTGGGAGCAGCTTCGTTATTCCATACCTGGTGAGGTGATGAACAAGTGTTAGTGTTCAACCGCCTTCAGACATAATAACACATCATTTTTTAGTTGTTATTCAGTTTTAATGATATGGTCACCATTGTAGTTTTTAATTCTACTCTATGTAATAGGATAAAATCCTTTCTGAAATATCTTGTTATTGCGGCTGTAGACCATTCGATAGATTCAGACTAACCCCATATTACAACCTAGCGGTGTTGCAGTTCAGCTTCTTCGGCGTCCCTCTTGTGGGGGCAGACATCTGTGGCTTTAAAGGAAATACTACAGAGGAGTTGTGTGTACGA
The DNA here is from genome assembly GCA_013358685.1 of Antennarius maculatus. Taxonomy (NCBI): domain Eukaryota; kingdom Metazoa; phylum Chordata; class Actinopteri; order Lophiiformes; family Antennariidae; genus Antennarius; species Antennarius maculatus. Next base: position 11,628,799 of record CM023620.1, on the reverse strand, counting down.
TGGATGCAGCTCGGGGCCTTCTACCCATTTATGAGGAACCACAATGAAAACCAGAACACTGTGAGATGGACACTCTACTTCTTATGTTGCTGTAGTCCAAAATGTTTTTCCACTATTGTGTGTCTTATGAAGACGGATAATTGTGTATTCTAGGTGTCTGTTTTCTTCTCTCCCACAGCCCCAGGAGCCTTATGTATTTGGGGTGAAGGCCCAAGCAGCTATGAGGAACGTGTTGCACCTACGTTATTCACTTCTACCATTTCTCTACACACTCTTCCATCATGCACACACCTCAGCCGAAACTGTGGCCCGGCCTCTCTTTATGGAGTATGTGTCCTCTGTTCTTTACTGTCTTCTGTAAATGCATTATTTAAGATTTCTTTAACATTTTCTTTCTTTTTTAATCCCTTTCAGGTTTCCATTAGACCCTCGCAGTCAGACCATAGACCAGCAGTTCCTGTGGGGGAGTTCACTTCTTGTTAGCCCAGTCTTAAAGCAAGGTGCAGTGGAGCTGACAGCTTACCTGCCCCCTGGCACTTGGTACAGCCTGCACAATGTGAGTCACTCACAGTACCACTGGTACATGTCAGCCGTCAGCCGAAAATCAACAGAAAAGGAAACACTAAAGCTTTGTTTTACTTATCTGTCTTTCTGTTTAGGGTCAGCCTACTTACAGTAAGGGTCAGTACATGCTCCTGTCAGCCCCTCTGGACACCATCAATGTCCACCTGAGGGAGGGGCACATTATTCCCCGGCAGGTGGGTGTCTAGTTTGAACAAAATGCTGACATGCAGCTCGTTTTGCTCAGTCTAGGCCTTCATGTGTGGTTTTTGGTTCAGGAATGGAGAAATGTTAATTAATAAGTCCGCAGAAATATCTTTTACTTAGATGTACTGACATCATGGTATATTCTGATGTAAAATGAACGGTGCACATCTGTGACTGTAACATTTCAAATAAAGACTACAGTTTTATGTCATCAGTGAAATTTATCTGTTCACAATTTAGACTTTTTTGATGTGGAAAACAGCTCTGAGATTAAGATCAAGATCCATTTATTAAAGATTGCTGATTCATTCCAAGTGAACATTCCTCTGTGAAGATCTAAATCTTAAAATTTTAAAATTTGAATGTTAATCCTTTATTGAAGCATCATGCTCACTTTTTAGTGAAGTGGTTGTGACATAGATATGCTAGTGATGTGTCCAGGTTGTATTGAAGTTTAACTAATAAAGCTGAAAGTGACTCCAGATTGTCATCTTAAAGTTGAAAATTAGCTGAAAGTGAATCCTTTTTTTGTATGTTGGGCTGTTGCTTTATCGCATTTTCTTTTAAACTGTGATTTTCTTTTGCAGGAGCCCGCTTTGACAACCACAGCTTCACGCAGGAACCCTTTCTTCCTGACAGTGGGGCTTTCAGCAGAAGGCCGAGCCTGGGGTGACTTGTTTTGGGATGATGGAGATAGCCTTGAAACCTTCAAGATGGGAAATTATTCTTACATCATCTTCACCGCTGGACAGGTTTGGAAAAGATGGTGTAGCAAAGCTTTAGATATTACTGCTTTACATGTTTAAAAAATAAACACATTAATGTCTTCTACAGTCTAAGGTGGTGAGTGAAACCCTCAAGCTGAATGGAGACCTTGAAGGTTTAATGCTGGGAGGGCTGCAGGTATTTGGGGTGCCCTCACCACCGCTTTATGTGTTGGCCAATGGGGCGAAAGTTAGGGATTTTACATACCACGCTGATACCAAGGTGAGTTCAGCACTACTTCTTTGGTATTTTTGTCTTTAAGTGTTCTGTCGGCTGACATGTGACCTCCTCTTCCCTCAGGTTTTGACAGTGACCAGCCTGAATTTGCAAATGTCAGAGGTGTTTACAGTTCAGTGGGTTCTCTGATGAGCTCCATGTTGGTACACAAACATTTTTGTAAGCTTTTAAATTTTTCATCATTTTTTAAGACGACGGCTGATTTTCTTTAACCTTCAAAATATTAATGGAACAAAGTATGTAATTCATGCTTGCTCTGCCTTGCTGTCTAAAGAAAAATAGACCATTGTCAGTAAAGTTTTATTTTTATAGCATAAAATTTAAATCTATTTAAAGCAGGTATAAGCTGGAGAAGACCAGGATCTTGGTAGGTGGACATCTGCCTTGACCTTGGAGGGGCTTGTCTTACTGATGAAACTATAAATAACTACTACAAATAGCTACTGAAAAAAGCTGGCAGGTTTTGTAAACACTCATATAATGTAGACGTTCCAAACAGTTTACATTTAAACAGACCACTAAAAAAACCGTAAAGACCATTTCATTCTTTGTAATTGGGAAAACTTGAATAATTGGTGTTGGATCAAATACGTATTTTCCCCACTGTATGCACAATGTACACATTCTAAATTGTTAAAAAAAAAAAAAAGTCAGATCTGGCACTTAGCCAGTTCATAAACTAAAAATAGCACATTTGATTTCAAACCTACAAGCATTCCGTGAAGCGTCCTCTTGTGGAATTATAACACCACAGCAAAAACAACGGCAGCACAAAGGGTTTGATAAATTAAAATAAGAAAGAAGAAGAAAGACATTATTTATCCCCTTTGGGAAATTCTTATTTTTTCACTTATGGTTATTATATTTTTTGAAACATGCATATATGTGTGTACAGGCCCCTGAAACAAACACACACACACAAGGGGCCTGTAGGCATGCAAAGTAGATATAATGGCAGGCAGTGATGAGCAGCTCCATCTTGGTGCGGCCCAAATGAGCGGCTTGTAGGGGGGCGTTGTCTTGCTCAAGAGCACTGCGGCAGTGCTCAGGAGGTGAAATTGTTGTGTGTATTATCTGTAACATGATTATATGAATACAATGTTAATAAATGCTCATTTGACTTAATTACAGCCTAATTTCAAAGTGCTGCTTAATCACATTAGAGAAGTTGTCAGCTTGATATTTAATTTTCATCAAACCTGTTATTAGTTAACCATGTATATGTAAAGTCTTCACATGCCATAATAGCAGGGTTAGAAGGGTTTTCTGGGTTGAAGTGTCCTCTGGTGTTAGAAGGGTTGTTGTTGACAAAACAACCAACCAAGAAATGAGGTAATAGAGCAAGCGACCACAGGTCCAAGAATAGATCAGCTGAAATGCAAAAACATTATATAATAATATAATATGATAATATAAAATAATATGATTAATCTTCATTGTCAGTTTGCATCAACTTTGGACAACAGTGGTAAGTCCAACCTTAACACATGGTGAATTCCAGTCAATAAACCCATGGACATATATCTGTTTTTGTTAGTCAGGTTTGTCTTGCTCCTTCTGTTGCAACTACTTTCACCATTATCATTTAAAAATCATGTTTATTTGTATTTGTTTCTGAAGTGTGTCATAAATAAAAAGGCTGAAATTATACATTTGCCTGCAGATTTGTTGATTTTGATCTTAATGTTATTCAGATATTTAATTTTTAATACTGATTTATGTTTTTTAATCAACATAGTTGTCTGAAAAGTTTGTGAAGAAATGTTGATACATGACAATAAATTTTAGATTTAGTGTTTGTTTTTTTAATGAAACAGTTCTGGATGAATAAATTGCTTGAAATAAAACATTTTAATTGTTGTTGCCCCACATAACTTTAAGTTTCATCACATCTACACTGAATGTAAAATTCTGAGCGGCAAAACAAAAGCATAGTTTGCTGTCAATAAATTGCATGTCTTGAAATTTAAAGTTATTCGCTGCCTAAAACAAGAAAGTTTCAAAATGAGCAGAACGACAAAAGGCGCCAGCAGTGGATGAGATGCTGTGACTCCAGCTTTGGTCCTGATGATGGACCAACTGCTGTCAAGCATTTCCCAGTGAGCTTTAGACGTCACGGATGATGAGAGGATCATATTTTCAACACTGGATGAATTGGATCATGAGTTTATAATTTGACATGCAGTCGTTGCCTGATGTCTATCGCTATTTTCAAAGTAAATCCCCGTTACATGTATATTTATTTTACAATTGAAAACATTTTCACATCACGGAAGCTGCGAAATTGGGGGGAGCTGGTTTTGCATCCATCCCCCAGAATCAAGACAGGAAGTTGGAAAGATCGGGTTTAAAACTAAAAGCATAAAGAGCCCTGTATATAAAAGATCTTTTATTTTGAAGGTATTAACCGGATGTAACTTTTTTACTGCTGTGGAGAGCAGCAGTCAAACGTGAGGTGTCACTGTCCGAAAACACGTAGGCAAACAACGGTGAGTCTTGAAACAAGGGAGCTAAATACGGCATAAAAGAAGTTCAAGGCCACCGGCGCTGCCGCGACTTGCTGCCGGATCCGCGGCGCTCCGCTCGGAGGGATGTCCGACATGGGCTGTAGACTTCTGCGTTAGGACTGAAGGTGAGCCGAGTGGCCCCGTTCGTCTCTTCACGCTGCTTTGCTATTCATTCATTCCAGCTACTGAACAGGTGAATGTCAACAGTGGAGCAGGACGTGTTCATCCGGCAGCAGGGCTCCGACGCTCCTGTGTTCTGCAGCGGATCAAACTTATAAACGACACGTTCAAACGAACACCGTGGAAGCCAACTAGCTAAGCTACAGTAAAACATTTATTCTGTGCATTAGCTGTAACAGATGGAGCCCCCACCTGAGCGGAGAACACCCGTTATGACGGGCCCCTGTGTGTAAAACATCCGTGACATCCGTGGCCCCTCTCCTCCTGACGGGTCAGGCTGGTGTTAGAATGTTAGAATGTCCAAACCAAGAGGAGGTGATGGAGGAATAACACTTAATACCATAAAACCACGGTTATAAAACAATTTATTGATTTAAATGAAAGGCTCGTCTTAAATCTGAGATCTGTATTCGCCACTATTTGTTGAAGATGAACCTGTATTGGTCGTTATATCCAGCCTGTTGAAATAACCTGTGCAGAATAATTTAAGGCGATGATTTAATTTTTTTAAATTTTAATTTAATTTAATACACTGTTATAATCCCCGAAGGGAAATTAAGAACGCACACTCTAGTTTTTGTAACACACAGAATTATATAATTATTCTTCTTTCCTTATGGAAATCATCAAACCAATAAATGTTACATCACTCACTATCAGGGAGAAATTTCAGTTGTCTGTATTTTATTGCTTATTTCTTACCACCTGTTCAGACATGACTGTTTAATTCTCATGCATCAAATGTGTTAGTTTACGACATGAAATACAACAGAACGCTTTGCTGAAACTGTTTTATGCTTCATGCATCTCCAAAGCTTCGTACACACTTTTTCTCTGACTCATCCATGATGTTCCCTTATAATTACATCCCGCTTCAAAGCGGTAATGTAGTGTAATTGTCAGTGTTCGTTCGTTCATCCGTCCGTTAGTCCACCAAATATCTTCGCAATCGTTGCAGATAGAAAGATGAAACAAAAACACGTATTACTCGGGCGGCAAAGGGGATGAAAATGAGATGATGACCTTGACCTTGAGAAACCTAGGTCAAAGTCAAAGTTCAACCGGATAAGATTAAAAGAAAAGGGAGAAGGCCATTGTAAGACTGTAGATCAAAGCTAGTGCTTTGATCAATGACAGCAGGTCAGAGCACTAGCTTTGATCTTTGACCTATGCAAGTAGGTCAGGGTAAAATTTTGAATTTAGGGGTGTCACGGGATGTTGCAGTCTGTGACTGCATTGGTTCTAGTTTACCTTTCCTTTTGCATTGTCCACAAAAACCTTGTTTTACAGGATTCTTTATGGCTCATCTTCTTACAGCTGCCTCAGGCACACACATCAATGTGGGTAAATGGAGCTGGTGTTCAGTATTGGCTACTCGATTCAAATGTCAACATGATAACTTCAGGGGTGAGAATGTGAGACCCTTTAAGTTTGAGACATTTAGACTTTTTCAGGGTATAGGTTTCAAGTTCTGATGAAAAATTGTCCCTTTTGGCAGCCTGTCTGTGGAAAAGTCCATCAAAACGATGGCGTATTCTACCAGTCGCAGTGTAACTGAGTTCATGGATAGGAATCCTTTTATGTGTCAGTGTAAGGTCAGAGATTGTGAACCCAGTGAGGTGACAGTGTAAAAGTCCTTATGCAGTGGGCTTGAATAAGCCCTATCAAAGTGGACCTGAAATCACTCACAGACCAAAATAACCCCTGGATGGAACAGCAGTGAGGCTCGTCCCTCAAAACGTTGCTCTTAATATATCCAGTTTGTCAGGCTATCCGACAGACTTTCAGCTAAACTGTGTGACTTATTTAAAAGCTTAATACTGTAATTTCATGCAAATATCCTAATGGCTTCTGGTATTTAGTAGCAGAAGGCTGGAGCTTACAGGTAGAGGAGTGGATACTTGTCAGGCAACTGTTTTGTCCTGTTATGTGTTAAAATGAAAAAAGACAGAGCATAAAACTGCAGAACTTTTATGTCTTTTTCTCTTTTAGGTTGTTTGTAAAGGAAAATCTTTGAGCTGTTTGTCAAACAGATGTGAAAATTCATCTTTGAAGGCCTTTGTTGTTGTTGTTTTGCACAGTCAGGGATTCTTGACATCGGTGCAAATGGTAAACAAATGCATTCTTTTGAAATATAGTCTGTCCATAAAAGTACTTTTTGTCCACAGCTCATCCGTCAAATTGTAGACACTTGCTTCACAAAAAGCTTTTCTCATGTTTACCACAATGAGTTGTTTACTGTTGTTGAATTTTCTTCAAGTTTTATTTCTGTCCTGTGGAAAATTTTTTTAAGGTGAATGCTATGTTGTCTTATCTTTTACTGTTTGCTTGGAAAGATGATTTTCAGGTTAATCATCTTCTCATTAGCATGTGCTCAAACACCAACGCTGTTCTAAGTCACCAGAGAAGTGAAGGACACGTCGTAGACTGGTGTGTTTGTTGGACGGCAATTTGGGAGATGTTTGGTCATCGTTGGCCTTGGGCAGCTTTCTCCTCCGAGGTCGCGCCTGGAAATCGTCCCAGCAGACTTCCTGTCTGAAGGCTGGCATCAGGATGTGGGGGTGGGGGGGTGGTTTACTTCTGTTTTCGTAATCAGGCAGAAGTCAACATACCCCCTAAGGAAAAAGGAGGGAACATTCCTCAAATGGAGCAGGAAGTCCATGTCGGGGATCAACCAACAATGAAGCATTGCTGCTCACATTAAGTGATAAAGGAGATAAATGTGATTGGTGTGGTTGGATTGGACAGCAACAACAAAAAGTGACTTTGTGTTCTTTTTCTGAAAAACATAAAAACATTCCCAGGCGATGTGCTTCAACAACAGAAGCTGCTTTGCTATGTCTCATCTCCAGAGAATTTCTCTTTGAAGCAGCCAACTTAAACACTCATGGTGTGTCACGCTGATCCCAGCTCAGCGCTGATATTGACAACATCTGCTGCGTACTGATAGCCGCTGGGAATTTCACACGGATGGACTCAAGTATGTTAGCAGATGTCTCGATGCGTCCACACATTCCTACAGTCGCAACAAAACTTCTTGGGGCACGCTTGAATTGAAAAGTGTGACCGGGCTTTTGACTAGTGTTGCACATGTGTGAGTTGTTTACAGAAGGTGGGGTGTATTTAGTTACACACTTCTACAGCATCCACAGATCCTGTGAATGTGTTTGCACTAGTGGGTGCAGGTGGCGACACACACAAAGTGGCACAGGGAAGTGCTGAACAAATAGAGAGGACAGAGGAGACTGCTGTAAGGACACTGCAGTAAATACAGGAGCACCTGTGAGAGAAGTAGTGTCAAGTTACACCTATTTCTATTTATCCTATGTAACCTGTTCTTCATTAGTTGAATACTTATTTTAGCTGGTTTGTATTCTCATAATTATTCCTGCTTTCATGCATCTTTACTCTTACTGTCATCTGGTTTGCATTACTTTCATATTTTATGTTCTTTCTGTCTTTTTTAAGGTGTAGATTAAGTCTAAAAGGTGCTCAACAAAAAAAATATGATTATTATGAGTGTAACTAATGTTTAAATGTCAGGTTTTCTTCTTCTGTGTCTGCTGCTCTTGCCCTTTCTTGCATTTCCATCGCTGACTCTCCTTCCCTCCTCTTTAAACTCCCTTTTTCACTCCCATGTGTCCAGAGGATGGGCCAAGCGTCCCAGTGCTTGAGGAGATGTCTCTGGGTCGGCTCCTGCGGCGTGCCTCCTCCAAGGCCTCCGACCTCCTGACCTTTAACCCCACAGCAGGGGGCACATCGATGCACTTGGGCCTGGATGGCGAGATCATCTTCTCCAAAAACAACGTCTGTGTGCACCCTGCAGAGCCGCTACCTGGCCTGGCCGAACACCACCCAGGTTAGGTGATGTGTTTCCTCACACAATCCCTCCCACCACAACCACAAATATCAGCAAAAATCTGATTGTCCATATATTTACTCGTCCACAATTAATCCGAATCAAGATATAACTCTGTTTTTCACAGATAAAAGTAGGTTGTCTTGTCCTGGAATTTACAATATCTGTGTTTTCCTTGTGTGCATGTGTGTGTGTATGTGTATGTATGAGTGCGTGATCCTTATTCACTGCTCAGATTTCCCTGTGAAGTCACACTTTTGTGTCTGTATGTCTCAGGTTTCATGTTGTCCTGTTTGTTGAGGCTTCACGTTTCCTCTTATGTTGCCTTTTTTTTCTTCCTTAACAAATTCATTTCTAATCACCCTGTGGGTGTCGTTGCTCACTTCAGGCTACCTGTGCGTGCACATGGAGAAGGATGAAAGCTTGGGCACCACCCTGATTCTGACCTGGGTGCCCAACTCTCGCATCCAGAGGCAGGACGAGGAGGCGCTGCGTTACATCACTCCAGAGAGCTCCCCCGTACGCAGGAACGCACGCCGCAGAGGCAGACGGTGGGAAAGACACGTTTTGGAAATGTTTCCTAAAATGTCTTCAGTGAGAAAATGAAAACAGCCATTAACCCATCCATGATGCAAAGCTGTGAAAGCATGATAGTGACGGTGCTTTAAAACCAACATCTCCTCCAGACCCCACTCCCGTCACCCACCTGCCCAGGAGGAAGATGAGGATGAGGAGAGGAACATTACCAGCCAAAGCTTGGCGGAGGAGGCAGGAACAGGTCCCTCCTCGCACCAGCAGCATCTTCCTTTGGTGGGGGAGGAGTGTGATGAAGGCTCGTGCGAGCTGTCGGATGAAGTGAGCCGGGACAGCACCTTGGGTTCGGACTCTGACACATTCTCCTCCCCCTTCTGCTTGTCCCCCGTCAGCGAGGCGCTCTGTGAAAGCAGCAGCTCGGTGTTCTTGGACAGTGAAAGCAGGTCAGTGACAGAATTATTTTGTTTCTTTTCTCAGTGGGAATTTAGACGCCTTGTGCACAAACTCTCTGTCCACCACTGTAATGTCCAACCTGGTACCAAAAACTGGGATTTCTGGGCCCCATAGTGTCCAAATGGTTAATGCGCTCTCATTCCTCTCATTTCCTATGTGCCTCTCAACTTTTAAACAAAGAACAGTCTCCCAGAAAATGATTAAAAAGAATTTGAATGTTTTAATTTTTGTGTTAGATATCATTTTAAAGTGAGAATACTTCAAATTTGGTTGTTTTCTTCACTGCTTAGCGTTTCACTGGCGGTAAGTTATTATTTCAGCCTGTAGTTTGTGCTGATATTTGTGTTTCTGAATCTGCTTTCTTTTTGGTTTGTTTTTATTATATTCCTGCTTTTTAGAATTTCTATAAAAACAATTCATTGTATCAGCCAACAACAGTTTGGTATGACTTAAAGACAGTTTTGCCTTGAAAAGTCCAAAGAAGGACGACTCACCTCAAGCTGCCTTCTGCTCTATGTGTACTGACTACCTAGCGTCATCTCTGTTGGATTGTGGCCTGGTGAGCTCTTTGGAGTGAAAACTGGTCTCACAGTTTTAATGAACCGGGGAGCACCTTCATGAAAGAAGTACATTCTATCCACAGAAACAAAACGTGGGTTCCACATGTTTTAGCAGTTCTGTCTAAAGGAAATACACACAGATATTTTCAGACATTCAAACTGAGACATGCTTCTTAACCAGGTTTAGTTGTTCTGCTCTGTTATTGTGATGATGGATGATTACAGTAGCAGTCTGCCTCTGTGTCAGCTTCAAAGTAACGAGATTTGATAAAGCCACTAGAACCAAGGCAATCACAGACCGTAACATCCCGTGACACCCCGAAATTCAAAGTTTTACCCTGACCTACTTGCACAGGTCAAAAATCAAAGCTAGTACTGTAACCTTTTCATAGATCAAAGCAGTAGCTTTGATCTACTGTCTTACTCCCACTGGCCTTCTCCCTTGTCTTTTTATCCTATCTGGTTCCTGAGTGTACAAAAGTTGAAATTTGACCTTGACCTCTCTCAAGGTCAAGGTCATCGTCTCATTTTCATCCCCTTTGCTGCCCGAGTAGTGTGCTTTTTGTTTCATCTTTCTCTCTGCAACAGTTGCCAAGATATTTGGTGGACTAACGAACGGATGGACGTACAGACGGACGCACCTACACACCAACGCTGACAATAACAATACATCGCCGCTTTGAAGTGGGATGTAATTACACAAGTCAGTTATGGCCATCAGACCTTTTGTGAAGCCGACTGATTCATTGATTGACTTTGTTCTTTACCTCAGTGTAAATTTTTGTTTCAGTCTCACAGTTACTCAAAGAGTAGTTAGTAGTGATAGCAAGTATTCATCAAAACAAAGCTAAAGTTTAACCTGGCTACTGAAGGTGCAGCAGCCAACTGTGTCAACGACACCAGACACGAGTTCTTCTGGAATAGCAGGCGTTCTCTGATGCAGTCGGTCTGTTTTCAGTCTCATGTGGCACAAATATGTTCCGACTGGCCCGTGGGAGCACGGATTGGCTTTCAGAGGGTTGGATGTTAGTTATCATGAGTTTATGCTCGTGCCTCCTGTGCACTGTTGTTTCAAATGTATTGCATAGATGGTTGTATGACTTTCAACCTTTCCTGCACTGTCAACAACTTTTGAGAGCTTGTTTTTGCTGCTTGTATTCAAGGAGCCACACCCAGCTGTTACATTAGATTGTAAAATCCGTTTAACGATTAATGAGACAATATGACCAAGCAGGTTTTACTGGTTCTACCTGGGTTTGGGTGTATCTGTTTTGACACATTATATGTCAGATTAATTGAAGATAAAGCACGATGGATAATGTGAAGATTTGAATGTGCAACCAGGGCCAAAGCTTTAAAAATGCTAAGATCATTCGTTTCTCCTCACTTCACATATTTATGACAGACATTGACAAATAGTTTGTTTACTTATTAAAATAATAAGTAAAGTTTTCTTTAACTTCTGTATTATTGCCATACAGCACCAGTCAGTTTTTGACAGTTTCCCATTGAAGTGAATGGATATGGTTTGTCTCTTCTGAGCTACTACAGAAGTATGACATGACACGAGAATACAGGTTAATATTCACGTGACAAAAAAATAAATGATTCTTATTTTGCAGTAATAAAACCATGAATTTGAATGATCAGCAACAAAATTTGACACACAGGACCTGTAAACCTCAAGATACCCATAATGAACAGCCTCAGCTGCTCTGCTGTCTCAGTACAAGACGTTTAATAAATGCTTTCAAACAGAAAATGTCATCTTTGACTAATGGGCTGTAATGGCACATTGCAGCCAGTAACCCAGATGGCTTTGTTAGTTTTCCAGTTACTTTAAATGACCACAAGGTGGAGCCAAAAACAAGAGAATTGGTTGCATGAGGATTGATTCTTCACTTAAAGGCCACATGGTGGCGCAATACATTACAACTGAACGTGCCCCAGGAGTGACTGCAGGTTGATAACTGTTTTAGGATGCATGAAACATTATCAAGTTTAAGTTGGATCCATTTATGCAAACCAGTTCTTAATCCTAATGTTTTTAACAAGTCCCTGAGCCTCTGTGCTTCCAGAGGCCGCTCTCTGATCATGCGAGCCATCTGGACGTCTCACAGCTCTCTGAGTTTATGATTCCCTCCGTGGTTGTTTCCTCACGCAGCTATTTGGCCTGACGTGTTGCCCAGAATGTGTAAGGCTGTGTCAGTGTGTGTCAAGGAGAGCGAGTCAGTGTGCGCTCAACCACTCTCAGACCCAGATTGCTATAAGTGCAGTCAGTGTGTGACTTGGCAATACTCTTCAGAGCTGCTTCACAGCTTCTAACCTTTTCTCTGTCCTTTTCTTCCTCCCCTCACTGTTTCTCTTGAACTCATCCTGTCTTTTGCTTGTTTATCCACGTCTTCTCCTGGTGTCTCTGCCACCTGATATCTGTCCATTCCTTCTACTGTATTTTGCATTTTTACTTCTTGCTCATTCTCTCTGTTTTTCTCAATATTGTCTCTTTCAGAGTTCACCTCTCAAATATCTTTCCCCCCCCCTCCTCTCTCCCTTCCCCTTTCCTTACTAAAGTCTGTGTGAAGCCCTTTGATTCCCAGTGCTCCCGGGGTTGTTGTGCTGGGCTGAATGTCAGCTCTCCGGATTAGAGCGCTGAAGAGAGCGGAGCAGCAGCCAAAACCCTGGAACCCACTCAATCTCTCTTTCTCTCTCTCTTGCTTTAATTGACACTGTTAAGGGGCCAGGAACTGGAAACATGTCACTTGGAATCATTCAAAGAGAAAGAACTGCATTTGGGAGAGCAGAGGAGGATGAAAAGGGAGAGAGAGAAGGAGGAGATTGGTGGGAGAGGAATCCACAGCAATCTCTGTCAAGCTTCTTAACAACATTCTTTCAAGTTTAACAGTTGTTTATGAAACCACTGTTGAGGTTCTTGAGGTTCTACATGAAGAATTTTAACATGTGATTATGTCTCAGATAAGTGGTTTCCAATGTTTTTGTGCTTGTGACGCCTGTGGAGTCAAACAGTTTCTTACTGAAACCACTGCTTGCATACTATTTTTGTTCTTTGCTGCACTTAAATAATTTTAGAGAAAAGAAAGCATTAAAATGTATTATTTTTCCAGTTTCATATTTCAATTGATCCCCTTTCTGAATTTTGAAAGTCTTATTATTTTATAATACCGAATCATAGTGGAATACATGTGGTTTCTTCAACACAAATCCAAAAGAGCTTTTAATGCCAGCATGAAAATGTATTTCCACCAAATGATATAAATGAATTGCAGGTCTTATCTAATTTTAAATGCACCACTGGTGCACCCGGTTCACATGCATTCGTTTTAACTGTCATTATCTAAAATCAATTTTGTAAACATAAAACATGAAAGGGTTAAATGAGGTTTATTGATGATGCAATAATCTCAGGAGCCCCCAGACTCCAGAGGAATACATCTGTCTTTATTACAACACAATGTCATGTGTACTAATTAATTAATAGATTAATGAATTAAAAGATGAAGAGGTTAGACAAAAGTGAGATGTTTTCACCCGAGCCCCTCCCTCGCCTCACTTCTGCCGACCAGGGATTAGCTGAAGGGTCTGGAGTTCCCTGGGGGGCCCGCAGCTCTTGGTCCTGGTTCTCAGGACAACATGACAGCCTCTGCCCCCCAGGGAAACCCCTCATGTATGCATAGATAGGTGTTATGAAGGGCCTCAGGCAGCCAGAGCTCACACCAGCCTGGTGGGACGTGCCGATCATGGCAGCATGACGCCATGAAAACAGCGTATTTACATAATGTGGTCTCTGTACAGTTCATAGCTTAGCTGCTGCCTACATAGGCCTGCATAGGCAGAGTCAGGCTGCTGACGCTGACAGGCCATTAGTCAGTCCCTGACTTTCTGCTTGAATGCAGTGATACGTGTCATATGCCGAGAACCCTGGACCTACTCAACAAGTTCTACTTGTTTTTTGTTTTTTTTTTAAATTCCCATGCCAATGGATATGGCAAAATGTTACAGGTCAGGTAAAAGCAAGTGTGTGAGTTATTCTTTTTCAGGTAGCTATTTTTTATTCCAGGTCTGGTTTGTGGCATGAGACAGAGAGGAAAATTAAATGTTCACAAAAGAAACTGTATTTTGGATCGATTAGCATTGTTGGTTTTCAATCTGCTTACAAGGAAATTTAGCCAGACACGATTTATTCAGGCTGACATTAATCACTTTAACCGTCTGCCATGTTTTCTAAATGAACCAGCGCACTGTACAACTTGTCTCCATTTTTAGGATTTTTCTGAATAGTAAATGGTTAAAAAGAAATTCTAAGTGAATATGTTTTACATCAGAGGTAGAGTAAACTCTATCTGTAACTTTAATATGTAATAACTTCCGCTAATGATTGCCTTTAATGTTTTATAGTGAGTAGTAACTTCATTTAGATGACTGCTTCCCAAATGTTGGCGGCTGAACACAAGTCTGTGTCTCAGCATTAGCATGTCTTCAGACGTGTTTGAGATTGCATTGTGGTCATTAGCTACGGGACATTCTGTGTGTGTGCGTGTGTGTGTGTGTGTGTGCGTGTGTCAATACATACATGTGTGTACACTCTCATGTAGCGGAGAAACCCTCTGCTCAGGTTTCAGTGCTGGAACAACATGTTGGTGATGAGGGGAAATGACACGGGAAATGGGATTGAAGACATGATTTGTGCGTTTTCAGATTTCCTTAACGTGTGTGTGTGTGTGTGTGTGTGTGTGTGTGTGTGTGTGTGTGTGTGTGTGTGTGTGTGTGTGTGTGTGTGTGTGTGTGTGTGTGTGTGTGTGTGTGTGTGTGTGTGTGTCCTCAGAAGCCACTATGCATTCCTTCCTTTGAAAACTTTGTACTGAACTAAATTGAGAGTGAAAACATCAGGGCAGCAGTGAGCTAATAAAGATAATCTGAGCTGTTATCACCGGGCTGAACACCACTGCCTGCTGTCTAATAATGTGGATTATAACAGAATTTCTGCATTAAAAGGTCCGGCCTTTTTCATTTAATTTGATGGAAACTTTACTGGCATTGTTTGAGTACAGTCAAGGTCCACATTAAATTCTACGTCCCAGTAATTCTTTTCTTCTTCCAGGGAGTTGTGCGAGGATTCCATGACCCACTCCACCAGCTCCACCTCCAGCCTGGACAACCATGCCCCCTCCGATGGTAGCAGCCAGCTACAGGGCATGCGGTGGGATGAGCAACAAAAAGTGCTCGCCCTGGAGCAGTTGTGTGGCGTTTTCAGGGTGGACCTGGGTCACATGAGGTCCCTGAGACTCTTTTTCAGGTCAGTGAGGAGTCACAAGAGGCTCGCCTCATTGTTCCTGTACAGTGTGTCACGCCAGGACAGGCCTCAGGTCCTTCTATGATAACTAATACAAAATTACTTCTGAGTGCAATTAGAAATAAGTTCAAACACTTTGAATTGATTTTCAGGGAACAGTATTGTGATCATTCTTCCTCCTATTTTGTGCTGTTGCAGTGATGAGGCCTGCACCAGTGGCCAGCTGGTGATAGCCAGCAGAGAGAGCCAGTACAAGATCCTCCACTTCCATCATGGAAGCCTGGACAAACTGGCTGATGTCTTCCAACAGTGGAAATGCTGCAGGGAAACTCAACTTAAAGACCAGGTAAGTTCACAATCCAAAAAAAAAGGACTGCTTTGATTCAAGTTTTTATGGTGTAACTTTAGAAAAAAAAAAAATCAGCTTTTTTTATTGTGAGTTTTCCACTCAGATGTTCATTCTTTCCATCAGGTGCCAGTTGAGAAGTCCTGCATGCAGTTTTCCATCCAGAGGCCCACCCTGCCGTCAGCTGAGATGCACCCGGAGGAAAAGCTTTACCGACGGCTGGACGTCACCGTTTGGCTGCGTCACCTCAATGAGAATGGGCAGGTGGAGGAGGAGTATAAGCTCCGTAAGGTACGGCTGTGTGTGCTGGTGTTTTCACTTTGAATCAAACACACCCAGAATGTTTCCAAAAGTCTTCCCCACCGTGTGTGACTGGGGTTTAATCAGCAACCCCTCGTCCAAATGAGAGGCCTGATCTTGGCCGCTGTCCTCCTCTGACTCATTTGAGGTGTTTGGGTTTGACTCAGTCAAAGGTTTACCATGTGACTGAAATGAGTCACGGACAATAAGGTTGTGACCACAAGGCACAAACACAGAAAAAGAGAAGCACCGTTTTAAATGCTAAACATCAACATGTTTTTTTTTAAGAGTTTTGGTTTAGCTGCTTGCTGCCATTCTTACAAAATAAAGCAACACATACAGTAGCTGAGTGCACATTTTCTGCATATCTTCTACATGCATTCAGTGTTTGCCCTTCATGTCTGCTGTATTTGTTCACTATCTGCCAGGCAATCTTCTTCGGCGGTATCGATCCATCCATCCGTGGTGAGGTGTGGCCATTCCTGCTCCATTATTACAGCTACGATTCCACCTCTCAGGAGAGGGAGGCCTGGAGACTCCAGAAACGGGCTCAGTATCATGACATTCAGCAGAGGAGGTGGGGAGCAGAGAGAGAAAATTGTGTCTGTGTTTGTGTTTGTGTGTGTGTGTGTGTGTGTGTGTGTGTGTGTGTGTGTGTGTGTGTGTGTGTGTGTGCGTGTGTGTGTGTGTGTGTGTGTGTGTACATGTTCCATCAAAATATGGCTGTTAATTCAGTCCAGGAAAAAAATTTGAGGTTTCCTTTTGACGCGACAGGTTCGTGACACACCGAAACCACAGATAAACTGTCACATGGTTTCAGTGCCGCCTGCCAAACGGGCATGCAGTCAAACATTAAACCATATGTGAGTCTGTTGTGGCTTCTATTTGTGGGCGCTGAGCAATCAATATGCACAATCAGGGAAGTGTTAAGGGGAGGCGCTGGGTGTGAAATAAAAAGTCCCTGGAGAAAGAACCTATCAGTGTTGATCAGGTAATACAGAGGGGAAAAATGCACACACACACACACTGACACACATCCCTGAATATTTGTCATCACCTCATAACCACGAGGTTGCTTGTGCACATACCTGTATCTTCACACATTCTGCGGCAATAATTGGACAGGTTTCATCTGTTCAGCCTATTTACATTTTGAGTTCGTCAGAAGGTCTTATCAAAATCAGGTAATTAAAGCCCTTGTTCTGATTCTGATGTGGATTCCTTTAAAGACCGTTTGACTGGAGGGGCTACTGTAGCCACGAGCTGATCATTAGGAGGAAGGACACACATCTGTGGTTTTGTTCTTCATCTCCTAACCATGTCCCCTTCCTTCAGCTGGGATGACTGAGCAGCTGAAAGTGGGAGTGATGCAGCAATGAGGAGTGGAAAGACTTTACTGCACAGACAGACATTTAACATTTAGGAAATTAGGATATCAGTCATATTACGGTATATGAAAAAAAAAGTTTGCAGCCTTTCGGCATCCATCTATTGGTCTATCTATGGATCTATTGATCCTCCGATCTGTAATCTTTCTATCTATTTTGATACATTTTTTTTATTTTTGTGTTTATTGATAAACAGTACTACACACTGGTTGGGTAACTTAGTTTCCAGTCGTTGTTTGATTTGCTGCGTGCTTTAAGAAAACACATTCTGTGACCAGCTTGGAAAGAAAGAACTGATAATAAATTGTTTTGTCCAGCAGTGACTAAAATTCCAAATAGCTGTATAGTTCTCCATTCTCACCTCCAGATGACTTGTTCTGGCTGAAAAGAATTAATAATACCAGAAAGAAAAGAAAGAAAAAGACATTCAATTTTTCCATTTAGAAGGTGAAATCTCAAAATCTTTGAGCTTGTGCTTCAAAAACAATTTACTGTTAAAATAATTGCATCTTACTTTTCCGTCAGCTGACTCTTCCATTAAGTTTCAGGTTTAGTTCAGATCTCATTTATACTTTCTATCATGGTGCTAGAAAGAAAATGTGTTGTTATTAATTTTATAGAGTCTTTGTGTAATTTTTCTTGGGATTTGTATGTTTTAAAGGCCCATCTGGAGACATGATAAACTAACTTAGCCCATAAATACTGTGTGCAGGATTGTCTGTGGTGCACATTTGGCTCGTACCAGAACAAACAGTGAACATAACATCTGTCAGTCAGAGGCAGGGACATGTAAATTTTCTGTGTAAACACATCTGTATTTTGACTGAACCATGTCAGCCTCAGAAATGCAAAATGACACAAACATGCGTTGAAGTCTTGGGTCGTGTCCTCGGGAGGGAGACGGCTCGGCGGGCGGCTCTAGAGGGTCCAGTGACAAACACTCGGCGCTGAAACTAAACAGTTGCATGGCGT
Organism: Antennarius maculatus; assembly: GCA_013358685.1. Taxonomy (NCBI): domain Eukaryota; kingdom Metazoa; phylum Chordata; class Actinopteri; order Lophiiformes; family Antennariidae; genus Antennarius; species Antennarius maculatus. Next base: position 11,610,622 of record CM023620.1, on the reverse strand, counting down.
TGCATCAGGTGTGTGCTCACTATTCCTGGTGGGGCAACATGGAAAACAAACAGTGTTAATTAAATCCCCTCTGCTTGTTAGGACTTGAGTGCATTAGTGCCTTACAGAGTACCCAGCCAATATAGTTCCTAACATTTAGAGGGAGAGATGGAGGTTTTATGATTGCAGTATTATCCTCAAAGGAGTGCTTACTGGTGAAATGCACCTTCGGTCCACTGCTTGCCCACCCCCACATTTTTACCTCATTTGCAACTATCCAATAGTTGTTACACTAGAGTAGCATTTGAGCTAAAGATTATTTGATACTAAGCTTCTTTTTTAATATTATAATTACGTTTATTTCCTCAGAGATCATAGCATAAAATGTTTCTGTCCTGTCATCGTGTCATAGCTTGACAAACTCGTCATTTTCACCTGCTTTCTCTGTGTGTGTGCTTGTGTGTGTGTGTGTGTGTGTGGTGTGTGTGTGTGTGTGTGTGTGTGTGTGTGTGTGTGTGTGTGTGTGTGTGTGTGTGTGTGTGTGTGTGTGTTTTTCAGACTGTCCATGAGCCCGGAGGAACATAGCGAGTTCTGGAGGAAGGTCCAGTTCACAGTGGATAAAGATGTGGTGAGAACAGACCGCAGCAACCACTTCTTCAGAGGAGAGAATAACCCCAATGTGGAGATAATGAGGTCTGATCACTCCTTTCCATTCCCCCCCTTCTTCTTTTCCTCCACCCGCGGTCATTATCTTCTTCGCTGTCTTCTTGTGTCACCGTCGCTGTGAGCCGTCCTCATTCATTTGCATTCCTCAGTCCGATGCTCAGGCGCACCTTTTCATTTCATATGCTGAACCCTGGGGGAGCCATAAATGAGTTTCATGCTTTATTGACTCTGACTAAGCCATAAGAGTACGTTTGATGCATACTCACAACTAATGGCTTCCTAAATGAGGAGCAAGAGGATTTAAATAGCATATTAGTTTAGTGATTCGCATGTTTCACCAGTACATCAGAGGGACAGCACATGTTAGAGGTTTTGGAGATAAAGCCAGAGAGGCCAGACTGAGATGGTTTGGACATGTCCAGAGGAGAGATAGTGAACATATTGGTAGAAGGATGCTGAGTTTTGAACTGCCAGGCACGAGGTCTAGAGGAAGACCAAAGAGGAGGTTTATGGATGTAGTGAAAGAGGACATGAAGGTAGTTGGTGTGAGAGAAGAGGATGCAGAAGACAGGGTTAGATGGAGGCAACTGATTCGCTGTGGCGACCCCTGAAGGGAAAAGCCGAAAGGAGAAGATTAGTTTAGTGACACTCATCGAGCCTCCTGGTACTTGTACAGGTATTATGTCTCATGCTGCATCGAGTCTTTGATGGTAGCAGAGCTGCTCATGAATACTTCAGAACATTTAACTCATAGATCTTCAGCTGTCTCACGTCTCCAGTCCAGATAACTTTCTGAGTCTTTAGGGATGCAAGTACGAAATTGTTGGTACCCCTCTTTAATGAAAGAATGGTCACTGAAATAACTTGACACTGACAAAAGTAATAATAAATAAAACTTTGCTGAAAATTATCTGATGAAAATCAGACCTATAACTGAGACCAGGCTTTCTGACACAATGCAGCACATTTCTCTCTAAAATACCTTAATAATTTAAAGACTCCACTGTAACTTGCACTGATTCTAGACCCCCTGTGCCAAATGCTACAAAGCAGCCCCAGAACATAACAGAGCCTCCTCCATGTTCCACAGTAGGGACAGTGTTCTTTTTGTGATATGCTTCATTGTTTTCCATCTGTGAACATCGAGCTGATGTGCCCTGCCAGAAAGTTCCAGTTTTGTCTCATTTGACCATAAGAATTTCCCTCTCAAGCTTTGTGGCTTGTCAACATGCAGTTTGTCAAATTCCATTCTGACTTTTTTATGATTTTTTTCAATGGATGGTGCGATCTGACACTGATGTAGTGTGACCTTGGAGTTCACCGTCAATATCTTTAGAGGTTGTTCTGGGCTTTTTTGTTAACATTCTTAAAATCCGTCTGTTCAATTTCTCATCAATTTTCTTCCGACTTCAGGAGAGTGGCTACAGTCCCATGGATCTGAAATTTCTGAGTAATGTGTGCAACTGTAGTCACAGGAACATTAAACTGCTTTGAGATGGTCTTACAGCCTTTATAGACCTCTGTGATGCTAATTACAGGAAACACCTTGATTGAACATGTCCCTGTAGCCACATTATTTTCTGTATTTTTGTTTTTTTCAAAAGAACTGTCTGATTTCCATCGGTTCGTTTTCACTGAATTTTTATTTATTATTATTTTTGTCAGATTTAAATTATTTCAGTAACCCTCGTAGGTTTTTTTTTTTTTTCTGTTAACTGAGGGATACCAACAACTTTGTCCACATGTGTATCTTCTTTTCATTTCTACCACTTCAATGAAGAGATAATAACAGTATAGTACTGTATAATAAAAACAGTAATAATAACAGTAGTTTAATAACAGTATAATAACAGTGAAAGTGTCCCTTTAGTTTGCATGTTCTGGCCATTAATCCAAATTTTGAAACACACATGATGCAACATGTCTGTCCGGGATGCAGCATCATGAAAGTTTCCTTACATGAAAAATCTTTCTCTTTGAGAGTGAGACGTTACAACAACGCTAAAGGTCCATGGCTGCTGTCGTGTGTATCCCTCCCCCCCCCCAGGCGGGTTCTGCTCAACTATGCAGTGTTTAATCCTGACATGGGCTACTGCCAGGGCATGTCTGACCTTGTGGCCCCCCTGCTCACTGAGATTCAGGATGAAAGCGACACCTTCTGGTGCTTCGTCGGTGTCATGGAGAACACCATCTTCATTAGCTCGCCACGAGATGAAGACATGGAGAGGCAGCTGGTAGGACGTTTCTCTTATACTGTACTTCTACACTTGTGACCTGGCTATTTCCTTCACTTTTCAGGTTTATAAAGAAGTGCAACACTATGAATTCTCTCCAGGGGAGAAATTACGTGTTGTTGACCGTATTTAAATGAGATCATGTCCGCTGACTGACTTTTCACTTCATCTTCTAGTGTTGCCAGAACAGCTACTTGTATAAACACTCTCAGCCCTCTGCCGTGAGTGGAAAGTACAAGTCAGACTACAACTTTAACCCTGAATGTCTTTCCACGACATAAATACATTTGTGCGAACCAGGCATGTTTTGGGGCTGTATGTTTCCTTAAAGGACAGTCTTCAATTTTCAGTTTTTTGGCAACACTGCTTAAAGTCTGGTTTAGTTTCACAAAAAAACCCAATTGGTTTAGACTTTAAATAGCTGTATTTTTAACACAATTGGATGTTTTCAGTGGTCTTTTAAAAATATCTCCTAATGGCTCCAGGATTTCTACAAGCAGTCACTAAGAGGTCCTCTTTGGTTCCCTTTTTTTCCTGAGTTAGTGACGACAAACTCTTTCACTGATTGCAATCCGATGTTCACCTCTGACGTGCCTCCAGATGTATTTGCGGGAGCTGCTGCGTCTCATGCTGCCCCACTTCCATCAGCACCTGACCAGGCTGGGGGAGGACGGCCTCCAGCTGCTCTTCTGCCACCGCTGGATCCTGCTCTGCTTCAAACGAGAGTTTCCCGACACCGAGGCTCTGCGCATGTGGGAGGCCTGCTGGGCGCACTATCAGGTCGAGACAGTTTTAATCGATTCTTTACAGGAACTGTAACAGGAAGTCAACACAATCCTGGCACGTTTTTCAGAATAGAATAGAATAGAATGCCTTAAATGTTACTATACACAAGTGTACAACAAAATTCTTCGACAACTCTCTGTGCAAAAGGTTCAAGTATAAAGTAACTATAAATACACAACAAGAAAAAGAAAAACAAAAGGAAAACAGAATCAGTTCAGACTCCCAGCTAGTGTCTGATCCTCAGGTCCAGATGCTGATAGAGATGACAGAGTGTGTCATTGGTTCAGACCACTGAAAGTCCAGATGGACCAGAGCAGGAATTTTACTTTGAATTCTGATTATTCTGTGTTGAATTTGCTTGTTCTTCACTGCTGATGACATTCAAAAAGGTTTTAGTGTTAAATTTGATATTGACGTATTCCTTTGACACGAAGTGCAGTACTTCAAGCACTTCATTTGCTTGTAAAATTTGCCTTTAAAAGTTTTTAGCTTTAAAATTTACAACACTATTATCTTATATTTAACTTTTTACAGTATAAATTTGACTTGTGAAAACCTTCAGGTCTTTTCCTTCAACAGTTGACTGACTGCATAAAGAGACCATGTTGTCTTTTCATACCATTAGAAATATAACTTTGTTGCTAATCCAGCTTTTGTCTTCCAGCTTTGACCTCTCTTCCTCTCTTGGTAGACGGACTATTTCCACCTGTTCCTTTGTGTGGCCATCATTGTTCTCTATGGAGACGATGTGACGGAGCAGCAGCTGGCCACTGACCAAATGCTGCTCCATTTCAGCAACCTCTCCATGCATATGAATGGCGAGCTCGTGCTACGCAAGGTATCAGATTAAATGCTGTTGGTTTTCCCGCCTTTATAACATGTAGTGACTTTTCTTGATTGTGATTAAATGGATCCAAATGCGTACCACAAGAGTATGTATTCGTCTCAAAATATTTAAGCACTGCGGTTTTTTGCATTTTACTGAATTCAGAGTGGTGTTCTGTTAGCATTGAGGGCTCTGCAGGAAAGTAGCTGTACTGTACTGTAAGCTGCCCGAAGAGGCCTTGAGGTGTTAAATGGGATGCTGCTGCAGCATGAAGAGGATTTATGATATGCTGCTGCTACTGAGTGTGTGCCTCCATCCTCATGTTTATGGATGCTGTGTCAGTACTGCTGCAACTGCAGGCAGTGGCTTCATGTTAGCATTCACCCAGCATAGCTTCTTTTTGTTGTTTGCCTGAGCTTTTGCATCAGATACAGCAACTTAGCTTTGGATAACAGTGTAATACTGAACCTTTACATGTTCTTTGCTATATTATTTATTTTTATTTTATTGTTATTAATATTAATATTAACATTAATATTATTCTAGAACATTTAATGTGTACCATTTACAACTTATTTTACATGACTGTATCTCACCAACTTCTCTCCCTGCTCCTCCAGGCACGGAGCCTCCTCTACCAGTTCCGTCTCCTACCCAGAATCCCGTGCAGCCTTCACGACCTCTGTAAATTGTGTGGCCCAGGTATGTGGGACAGCCGCTACATTCCCACAGTGGAGTGTTCTGGTGAACACCCGGACTCACAGAGCTGCCCCTATGGTGGCACCTCCACCCCCCAGCCCTCCTCACCCTCCCCGTCCTCGACGCCCTCTCCCTCATCCAACTCCACTACCACGCCTCCACCACTGGGCAAGAAAGGCTCCAAAGCCCGGGAAATTTTCACCTTCCGGAAACAATCCTAAGGTGCAGACAATTTCGAGCTTTGCTGGTCTTGGCTCACGTTAGCGAAGCAACTGTTGGAATCCATCAGCTGAACTATTTGTTGCCCCCTCTCCTCACAGCCCCAGTTTCTAGTTTCACTATTACTGAGGATTTTTGTCATTTGATCCTTTCATGTGTTGCAATATGGAGCACTGCCTTACCAGAATGTTATTTACAGCATCACTTGAATGTGCGATGAGGACGGTTTCCCTGCTGAGCAGACCAGAAGACAAGAGGCTGCCTTCTTCACAGAGCAGAATGGACAATCACCAGGCGCTGGGGTTGTTTGGCGCTACTTCAGGTTTCAGTCTGCTGCTGGATTGGCAAACTTCCACGACCTTCCTCTGCAGGGGTCACATCACGGTCTGAGGCAACCAGACCTTGACCTCGAGTCAAATGAAACTGGAGATTCATTCACGGGACCTGAACTTGAAAAGAAAATGTTCCTTTGTTCTCACGATGGAATGTTTGTGTGAACACTTAGTTACGTTTGTGCATCTCAAGTCTGAACAGGACTATTTTAACACAAAAATCTCATCAAAAGGATTATTTCACAAATGGGATGATAGCCTATCACTGGTACTTTAAGCTTTTCATTCATTTCATTTTCAAACTAGTGAATGTTTGTATTTTTATCAGCAAAGATACAAATATTTAGCAATATTATATTCTTGCATGAGAGACAATATAGAGGGAGTAACTTGTTTATTAGAGAAGAGTCAAGCTCAAAACACAGAACATAAGAAGACGTTTACACAATACACATCTTCAGACATGAAACTCATCATGACAGGGCTCCACATGTCCCCTCATTAGAAGGTGAGGAGGAGTCCCATGATTCTCTCTGTTGAAGTGGACAATCCTGACAGACAGGGGGACGTTAGGCTCGTGTTTACTTCTAGTAGATTCACAGTTGTTCATTTTGCCTGAGGAGCAACAGGAGCTGAAGTGTTTACACGTTACCAATATTAGATATGACATGAGCTTTCAGTCTGAGGTACTGGATGAATATGGCGGCGCCGTCTTCCAAAGAAAGCATCAATCATACTTTTATCCCAACGGAGGAGTTCAACCCTTCAAGTTTTACCCGATGTTTTGTCTTCTGTGTCAAACTCTGTTATGAGTGATGAAAAATCATCCGCTCAGTGTTAGTAACTATTATTCTTCACTTACAACCTAAAATGAATGGCAGACACATCTTGAACATGAAGAATCATCCAAATGAATGTATTTTATTTTGTTTTTTTCTTGCTCTCACGCAGCACAAAAACAGAGTGTGAAATCATGGATGTGTTTAGATGCTGGATCGACCTCTAAACATCTGGTCGTGAGTTGGACAACAGCCATGGAGAGTCTCTTTGATGGTAGCGGTCACGATGGGGCAGAAGAGAGAAGTAGGGGGAAATTTGGGCACAATTTGTTACAAATTGGGAGACATGAAGAGGAAACACAATTTTGGCTTCATTTAGGGATATGTAGCGATCTTGACTCTGTGATTTGCGGATATATTCGTGGTCTCTACTTAGAGGTTTTGAGTGACACTCTTGGGGGTTCAAAACATCTTCAAATTGTTGTAACTTTGAGACCTTCAATTAGCCAGCCCCCGCCTCTCATGTGGTCTTTTTCTCTTTCGGTCTGTGGATGGTGAGCAGGGTCATTTCCTTCTTAGTTATCACGTGCAGCTGTTTGCTGGAAACGTCTGCAGAGTTAAGAAGATCAGGCTGCTGCATCGCAGTGAGTGAAGACTAGAGGTGCACCAAGGGAGAATAGTTGAACAGTGTGTGTGATTGTGTGTTTGTGTGTGTGTGTGTGTGTGTGTGTGCGTGCGTGCATGTGCGTGTGTGTGTAAAAAATATGTGTTTTTGTGTGTTACTTGCGAATTTAAAATCACACACTGTCTGCACAGGCTCTCTAGCTCACAGTCCTAATTAATGACAACCCCTCATTCAACAGTTTGGATCTACCGTCTCTGAATGTACAGCACTCCTGTACCGAGATGTTGACATTTTTTCTGCACATCTCATTGGCATTGATCACAACACATGCATCAAAACATGAAGACACATGCTGAGAAAATACTTTACTGACCACCAAAATGTACCAAGCATCAAATCTCTGAATGCCTTTCTGATAATAAATGACTTGTGATTGTGATCCGATATCAAGTTAAAAAATACTGCTGGGATTTTCAATCCATATTTTCATCAATAAACAGCACTCAAAATAATAAAAAAGTGGGGGTTTTTTTTTGCTTATTAAATTTATTTACCAGAGTTACTACTGACATTGTTTATGATGAATATACTTTTTGAATTGTTAATACATTTATCAGTATACAGTAGAATGGCATTGACATGCACATGTTTTGCAAAGATGAATGGAAGTTTATGTAGTATCAATACTTTATTTTTGCCATCCTTTCATTTCCCTCACTGCTTTATATACATCCATTGATAACAGAATTGATTCCAGTAAATATTCCATGTCAGTAATATCTCAAATGTCACAACAAGAAAATGTTTCATGCTGATTAGGCAACAATGACAGCAACAACTTGCGTCTAATTCTTCCTGAAGTTGTTTAGTTGGCTTCCTATTAGCCTTAAAATGAACAGCCAAACACAGGAGAGCAGGAAGAAAGGCTGGAGAACAAAATAAAGCCCTTTCCCACAAACTTATCCATTTGTAATTTCCTGTGTTTCTTGTCTTTTCACTACAGCATTGACTTTCTGTGACTAGAACCGTTCTTATACAGATAATCTTCTGCAAACAATATGATTCACCTGACGTGTTTGTCAGCACCAGAAATGAACAGATATCACCTGCAAAGCTGTTCGGTTATAACTGTTAGCATTGTTTACATGGGGTTTTAAAGAAAGGCTGGGTTTTTTTGTATTATTCTTTTTAATACAGTTTTATTTCTATGTAATGATCTTCCCCCCCAAATTGAAGTAATCTGAAATCCATGACGAGCCCAGGGACTCAGCTCCTGCCAACACTCCCCTGAGTGGCAGATAAAAGACGGGATGTTGATTTGTCGTGTGCCTTCTTTAAACTGTGCAAAGATGAAAAAGATGAAGTGTGAATTTGTCCTCAAATCACATGGGAATCCAATCCAGTTTTATGACAAATAATATAAGGCCCCTCAAGAGAGAACGCAACAAAGCAGAAGACGTGTTTCCCAGAGTTTAACCTCAAACGATCCAGCGCTGCCTTATCAGCAGCAGGCTCTGCTGTTTGTTTGTTTGTTTGTGTGTGCTTGACAGTGTGTGTGTGTGTGTGTGTGTGTGTGTGTGTGTGTGTGTGTGTGTGTGTGTGTGTTTACAGGCTCAGATATGTAATTGTCACGGAAAGCCGTGCAGATAGCATGAGACACCTGTGTCAGGTGGGTGGCATGTTTGCAGAATGGCTCTTGAAGTACAGGTATTCTGATTAAGTCAAGTCAGACGACTTTCATAGAATAATTTCTTCTGAAGAAGCACACTGTAACAATGCCCTATCCCTAACCCAACCCTAACTCCCTAACCCTAACACAACCCCTTAACCCTAACCCCTAATCCTAAACCCTAACTCTAACCCCAAACCCTAACCCTAGGGTAGGGTTAGGGCTAGGGTTGGGGGGTAGGGTCAGGGTTAGGGATGTTAGGGTTAGGATTAGGGGTTAGGGTTAGATGTTGGGGTTATGGTTTAGGGTTCGGGGTTGGAGTTAGGGTTAGGTTCAGGGTTAGGGTGAGGTTAGGTTTGGGGTTAGGGTAGGGTTAGGGGGTAGGGTTAAGGTTAGGGACGGTTAGGGTTAGGGTTATATGGTTAGGGTTTTGGTTAGGGTTAAGGCTAGGGTTAGGATTAGTGTCACGATAGGGTTAGGATTAGGGAGTAGGGGTTAGAGTTATGGTTAGAGTTAGGGTTAGATTAGGGTTAGGGTTAGGTTTAGGGTTATGAACAGTGAAGAGAAGACCAGAAGATCCATTGCTTTTCTGTATTTCTACAGTTTTCTAGTTTTTAATTTAACACGGTATCTTCTATTGAATGTCTTTTTATAGAATAGAGCAATAAATTTTATAATCAAGGTCCGGGCAGTGCTTTATTCATAACTGGTGCTCATCACGTCAATCATTATTATCTATTTACTAAAACTGCTTGGTACTGTTGATGATGAGGTTATCCACTCATGGTGAATCTCTCATGTTGGTTGAGATAAAATATCTTAAATGGTTTTTAATGTGTCTGTACTGCCGGCTGAGTCCCTGAAGGAAAAGGGGTTTTACAAACTTTAGTGAGGATTGTACAAAGTAACACATACTTAGTCAAAGACCTTGGTGATGTCAGTGAAAACAGAGTAAAGGTTCATTTCCTGCTCTATAAGGCTCTGCCTTTAGTCCACAGTGCTGTGACGTGGTCAAAAATACTGTACTGAACTTCTGTCAGTACTTTTTCTGAGATACTATAATATGACAATTCAGGAGAATGCATGTTTCAGCAATGCGTTTCAAAGATGTACCAGTGGTTTCCACAGTCTATCTGATTCTATGGAAATACTCGATGTCTTCCTTGTTTGATTTCGATTTGACATTTTGCCTTTAAACAGATGAATTGTTTCTTTTCCTCTTAAGAGCCGGCCAAAATCAGTCTTGAAGAACTCGTAATTTCGGTTCAAGCTGACTCAGACACCGTCCGTCTGAACTGGTTCCACTTTGCTGCTCGAGGTCCAGTCAGAGCTCCAATAATGTGAGACATTTACAGAAAGCAAACTGTAGAAAAAACTATAGAAAATCATGGCAATGTTGCTTATAGAAATATGAAAAAAATAGTAAATGAAATAAATGGAAATACGGTCTTTTAAGTTATTTTAGCATTTCTAATTATTATATAACAGTGTGGATTATATAACAACTCTACTGTCAAAGTTAGTTTCACTGAATATATTTTTTAGTGCAGGTACATTATGAATGTTGTATTAGGTATCATGTGATGGAAGAGCCAGGCGGTTTTTCTACCACAGTGACATCCGAAACTCCTTTTCATTACTTTCTTGTCTCTGTGTCTTAGGCCCCTCACTACATTAACCTTGCTAATTAATGCAAGACATCACTGGGCTGAGTATAATGGGTTTCAAAAGGAAAATGAGTTGGAAATTACCTTAACCTATACCCTCGAGATCAGCCAGCGATTCTCTAGTGTTCCTGTGATTATTCTACGATCCAGAGCCCCCGCTGGCTTCTGATGTGGGGGCCTGCCTGCCTGCAATTATTACCCATTAGCCTGTGATTGATAGCTTCTCTGAGGGCTAATGCATCGCTATAGTAGGAAAGAAGATAAAGAGAAAATGACAATAAATACATAAATGAATAAAACGCCACTTCTCATTTCTCAAATCTTTGGCCACTCTGCGTCATTTTAGAGATTAATGCAGTTCTTATTCACGACAAAAAAAACATGTGGATGCTGGAGCAACACAAGAATTCACTAAACAACATGAAAACTCCTCTGTGGAGCCTCTTTGTGTTCGAGGCAAATACTCCATCCTTGCTGAATCAGTCTCAGTAGTAAATGTGATCACACACTAAAACTCGACTGTTCTTCCTTCAACCCCCTCCACAAATAGCTCCCCTTATTGAATCCCACCCCCCACCAAACTGAGTGGCAGTGGGTCGTGGCTGCCCTCCTGTCGTGAGGCCTCCGTTGAACGCTGTGTTATTGCCCCCTAATCATCAATTACGGGGCTAGGCTTCCACACCTGGAGTAGGCCACGGCTGGGAATGACTTGAGGCCATTAGGAAGGACGTCCGGCTGGGCTGTTTATGGAGGGGGCTGGTCTGCACCCTGTGAAGGTGTTAATGAGCCTTCCACAGATAAAGTCAGCAGGCTGATCTACCAGAGTGTCTGATTGTAAATGTACCACTGCTCAGATTCTCAGCCTAGTTTACCATTACATGCACAAATATCTGTTTTTTTTTGTTTGTTTTAATGCTTTCAACTGCAAACAGACACTTTTGCAGTATTTGACACAATGCAATGAAAGGACACAATGAAAGGGCACTGATGTGCTGATATTTTGCATTATCTGTCGACCTAAAAACTGTTCCATGGAATACACTTTAATTTAGTCAGGAGCACTGCCTGTTGGTTTGTGACTGTTACACAGTGTTGTCTGTAGCATTCAAAATCTATTACTTCATATAGTGCTGAAAATTTCAGTACAAAGTTGACTTCTGATTGCTGAAGCAAAGGTCTGGAGATGTGGGGATGAATCATGTGGACGTTTACCAAGCCGGTACAGAGTCTAATAATAATGAGTACAATAATGAGTTTTATTATGAAATGTGTGGATTTAAAAATATTCAAAGTGTGTAATGCTTCTTTTCCTTTTCATCTCAGTCAAAGGGAATTTATAGTGAGTCCCAGCAGGTTTGTGGAAAGGTCTATTAAATCAGAATAAGAATTGTTCCTCTTCAGTCGTGATTTCAGAATCCGAATTGTTCCTCACTGCTCTACTCATGTTGTCTTCTATCAGAGACATCTATCAAGGTTGAGCATTGACATTCCTATTTATATGAAATATACAAGAGAAATCATGGATCACTGATTATCAGGATCTACCCATTAAAAAACATTAAATATTCCCTCTATGAGGCAATGCGGTTCCAAAAATCTCTAAAAGCAGACTGGAGGCAGAGCTTTTAGTTGTCAGGCTCCTTTATTTTGGAATCAGCCAGTTTTTTGTTTTTTGGTGGGATCTATAGCCCAGATTAAAATCAATTCATAACTTTTTGAGTAATCCTACAAGCAGACAGATTGTTTCACCTCATTGGCAGAGGTAATAATATGGAAGGTAATAATATTGTCTTCCAGCTTCAGATTTTCAATTTCCAATTCATTATTTTCAGAAAATGTTCTGAATGGAAAGAAAACAAATTCTGCTCCTTATGTTGAATGTAATTTCCTTGTACACGCTGAAATCTGCAAATGCTGTTTGATGAAGTGTGACAGAGGACATGCATAGACCACAGCCTTCGAGCTGCTTCCACCCTCTGCCCTGTAAAAAGTAGATGTCTCTTCACCCTTGAATGCAAACAGATTGACTGAGATTCTTGTCATTACAATAGTCACTCTGTCGAGCCCACCTCATCTGCGCTCAATTCACTGTTGATGGTATTTAGGTGAAGGAGTCAGCTCGCTGCAGCACAGCTCTACGTCGTTCAGCGTATTGAAAGAAAAATGAGGCATTTCTTAGAAGAGCTGCTGGCAGGTAGGGGTGGGTGTTTTCAGTGGATTACATCTGACAGGGTCGTAGATTAATGTTCTGACTTTCTGGTTACTTTAGAACTCATGGGTTGCCTTGAGTCTTTGCGATACTGACTTTTTCTGAGATATGTTGGAGGTGTAATGATGGATGAGAATGTGTGGTATGTGTTGCATTAACACTATAATCTGCTGACATCATGTGTGTGAGAACAAGACAGAAAGAGGGTGTGACGTGAATGTGTAACTGCAGGGCTTTCGGATCCTCTCATTTATCTAATGTGTCTTGCTGTTGATGTGTTTACAGGTTTTGGTGGAGAACAATGGCGGAAAGTGACTGACTCATCTTTGTATTTATTTCCTTGGCAAAAAGCTATATGACTCATAATGGGTTAAAATGCCTTGTCTATGCATCATAAAGTCATTGTTTGCTAGGTGTGTACAAGACACTATAATGTAACTGTAGTATTTTGTTTCTTGTTATAAATACATTTTCTGCATGAAGTTAAATGTCTGTTTCTCTGCTTGTTTGATCCATGTTTACCTCCATGAACTCAGCTGTGTGACATCATTATAGCTGTGTTGTCAACATGTTTATTTTAATTTGATCACATTTATTGTTCTGCTTCTGATAATACTGACTTAAACACCAACTGATCTGAATAGTGAATAATTCCCCAGAAGGGACTGTACCTAGGATTTGAGTCATACTTGCTAAAAACTGAAACCTTCAGATGTTTTAGAAATGACTCATCCTTTTTCTAAAATTCCATTTTATGTCCAGGAGTTGTAAAAGATTCATGTGTTCAACAGAAAGCTGAACACGACAGACATTTGGAAAAACCCTGTAATTTCCCTGTTTTTGGGATCACAAATATTTGACTCTTGAACAAACAGAAGTCACAAAGTATTAATAAAGTTCTCAAAACTTAATGAAAATGACAAATGGATATTGACTGGTATGCTGCATTGATTTAAACTTAATCAATAGCATACAGTCCATTCTAATAGAGCAATCTGAACTCAAAATCATCTCTCCCTACATATTCCGCATAAGCTTCACACTGTCTGAAATAACAACAAAAATGGCAACCACTGATGCAGTCAGCCTCCATGGTGTCCCTAATGCGCTTGGCTGGTGCTGTGGGATCCACTGACGCAAGCTCCAATCTCCCTGGGCCGTTCATGGAGGTAAATAAACCGATGATTGCCTGCTGAGGGAGGACATCACCTGCACGCATTTGAAATCCTGTTGATTTTCTGATCATCCTGTTGCTCTAATAATCACCCTATATATGTTCAAACCCTCTGCCTCAGCATGAACTCTGGATTGCTCTTTGATACACAAGGAAATTGAAAGACCCCTGAGAATCAATATGTGAGAGATGTCTCTGCTGCCTGTGCTGAGGGTGACTTATTACTGCTTCTTGCTTTTTATTGAGTGGTGCTCTTCTCTTGACCATAAGGCCATGATGATGTCTTGTGTTGGATCCACCTCAGAGTAACATGAATAGTTAAACTTGCTACTGAAGAGTGTTTGTGGCCTGTCAGCAGTTAAGTTCCTTCGTAAATTGAAGTTTCCCCATAGTGTGTTATTGCCAATCAACTGTCAACTATAACACACCAATTAGTGTTCCCTCCCAAAGTGTTGTTTGGGGTTCAATCCCAGCCGTTCTTCAATCCAGATCTTTGTTGCCTCAAACAAAAAACACTTGTAAGACCACACTGCATCCTTCTTCAGTGTTATTCAATTTTAATAAGCACAACAGCTGCCCTCAGGGTGACAAGGAGAGGTTACGTGCAATTCAATCCTGATCAGACACTGTTTGCTCATTTTGGGATTGTCTGCTACCTTTTCTAAGGACGTGAAAGGCTCGGCGCCTGAGGCGCAGCTAACTGTGACGGGGGGGAGCCCCATGAGAGACCCTATGGTCGGTCTATTGGGAGAAGCTCCTAATCCAGGATTATTCTCCCAGGCCTGCAGTCAACTGGATTAGGAGATAGTCGTTGGAAAAGAGCACCGTCAGCACTCTTTCATCAGCGGCTCAGTAGATTACAGCCTTACTGTCTGTGAGGTGGCGAATAACTCCGATCCTCAACGGCCCCCTCACAGCCACCATACATTGAGATGGAAAAGAAGGGGATTGTTGAGTGCACACTCATACAAAGTGAAGAGTTGATTTTTCCATTTTTGACACAGGTTTTTCATATATGGTGTCAGGAGATAATGGGTCAGTTTATGGGTGGGGGGTGCTGAAATAAACGGAAAAGGAAGAAATAAAAAGAAAAACTTCAGTGACATGTTTGCAATAATTTTATCTTCTCGCTCAGTTTGCAGGTTTCCATAAAGCTGCGATCCGCCTTCCCCTCTTAGAAATCATCTACATCACAGAGTGTATGGATGTGCGTTTGTAAATACAGTCTGCTTTGTGCATAAATATTGCTGCAACTGCATTTGTGCATCTTCTATTCATTGTGGTCCAAGTGACGATCTCAGCAGCCGACTTTCTCTGGTTAGTAATCGGCTACTATTGATTGTGAAGTGGTCAATGAGAGCTGATCCGTCCGCTGGCCTCAAAGCTGAAGCGGACGAATCGATCCGGGCCTACTGCTGAGCCTTTGTGTGCCCTGCATTATGGAATGTGAACAACCATGTTTGCTCTCCTTGAGAACAAAAGAGTATCAGTTCTTAAACATTTTTGTCTTTTATGAATCTTTTATGTTTGGCAGTTTGTACAATTTTTGAAAATGTAATTTGTTTTGTTGTTATTCTTTGTTACAGTTTAACTTCTTAATAACTACACAAACATCTATGAGCACGCAATCCACACAACCACATTACCTCGCCATCAAAACTGCATCCCATCGACTAAATGCAGAGAAAGAGGCCATATTGAAATTGCCAGGTGCCTAATTTGCTCTTTGTTGCTCATAATTGAAACCACTCATCCATCCCCCCACTGAACAACAGAGAGAGAGAGAGTGAAAGAGAGTGGGAGAGAGAGATAATTGCCTTATAAGGCAATAGGCTGTTATGAATGTGACGTTTCATTCCCAGCAGCGTGCTGGCAGATGATACGGTAAAGCCCACATCTCAAATCCATCTGAAGAAAGCTGGCTCTCACAGGCTTTGGTTTGATAGCTCCAGCTGTCTCGTTCAGAACTGCATGTGTGTGTCAGCGTCCACATATATGTGTTTATGTGTGTGCTGGGAGGGGGAGGATGGTGCATGTGTGTGTTTTCTGAGGGGATGGAGTGGGTGGGAGGGTGAATGAGTGAGTGCATGTGTACCGTGTTATTGACTCCAGAATTACTTCTCTGCAGGGGGATTTTGTTGGAATTTGTGTGTGTGTGTGTGTGTGTGTGTGTGTGTGTGTGTGTGTGTGTGTGTGTGTGTGTGTGTGTGTGTGTGTGTGTGTGTGTGTGTGTGTGTGTGTGTGTGTGTGTGTGTGTGTGTGTGTGGCAACGGCCTGCAGGAGAACATGGATAATGAATAGAGATGCTGAGTCAGGTTGATTTAGAGGGCAAGTATCGTACCATGCACACACACATATATACTCACACAGTCACATAACATGTGGAACAACAATTTTCTCTTCCTTTTTATGTCTGTTTTTCCGTTCCTTGTTGCATCCTTCTCTGTTGCTCTCCATCACCATCCCTCGCAGTCTCCCTGCATCTCAATAAACCCTTCCCCCAACCAGACAGCAGGGATGCATGTGCGAGTCTGTGTGTGTGTGTATGTGCGTGTGTGTGTGTGCATGCGTGTGTGTGTTTGTGCTCCCAGCTGGGGGCAGCAGTAGGGAGGGATGTTCTTTGGGGAAATGGAGGACGGTATGCAGTCTGCTCATCTTGGAAACCTGTCAGTGTATCTTCTCTGCCTTCCCTCCCTTTGTTAGCTGTCAATGTCTTCTTTTTATTACACATATCTGTTTTACCCGTTCCGATATCTCAATCTGTTCAAAGATAGATTCCATCCTGCCTCCCCTCCCTCTCTCTTCATCTTCCGTATCGTGTTCTCTCCATTTCCCTCCACACAGATGTGCTAGGGTTTTTATCACTGTTGCTGGTGCCCTCTCAGCATGCACCGCAGCCCCCCACAGAGAGGTTTTCCTCCTGTCACTACACTCCTCACAGGGTATCCTCCTGCTTGCAGGTCTCCCTAAAGCCCAACCCTTCATTTATCTCAGTTCACTTTTCTTTTTTTTTAATCTCTCCTCCTTGCTTTTGTAGGAGTGCTGTGAACTCCTTTCAATTACCTTCCTCTACCTCTTGGCTGTCACTAGGAGACAACGTTTTCGTTCAAATATTTGCGTTCCATGAATATACCACCATTAAGCACCCCATATAGGTGTGGGCGCAGCATCGACGAAATGTTAATTGTGGCTCGGTGAGGCCCCCTCGCGCATTCCTCCCCTTACAGGAATCTGACAGGGAACAGACGTCTGGGTCAGGGCAGGCTCCGGCAGAGCGAGGGAGAGGAAAAGGAAGAAGGGAGGTGAGGGAAATGAGAGTGTGAATACGAGAAATACACGG
Source organism: Antennarius maculatus (assembly GCA_013358685.1). Lineage (NCBI taxonomy): Eukaryota > Metazoa > Chordata > Actinopteri > Lophiiformes > Antennariidae > Antennarius > Antennarius maculatus. The sequence continues at coordinate 11,593,418 of CM023620.1, read as the reverse complement.
ATGACTGAAACAGATGTAAACATGATGAAGGGAAGAAAAATAACTTGTAAAACGTCCTTTTTGCAACAACACTTTCAGGCATCCAGGTCTGAGATGAGCCTCAGGGGGGATCTCCTTCAGTAGGAGGTGTTTTATGCTACTTGAGCACACGCCTGAAGACACAATAAATTTATTTAACTAATCCTATGACGTTCCTTTATTTAACATCATTTTTTTAGTTTCTAAAAAGGTAAATAGTAATGTTTATCCTACAGCTTCCTATTTTGCTTTTTCACTATTGTTTTACCTGCTTTTAATTACAGTATGTGGCTCCACCCTCTTATATCCCCTGTCAGGTTTGAATTTAATGAAAGGTGTTATTTATAAAATGCATTATCACTATTATTATTAAAGCTTGGGGGGGGGAAGTGAGTCTGAAAATGAGCCTGAGGGGGTTGATTCGTCAATCGTAACTCAAGTGGATGAAGTCTAAGAGGCCTGGATGAAAACAGGGATTAGAGTGTGTTTCAGCACGCTGCTGGTGTCTGTTGCAAGATCACCTTAATGTGGTAAACAGCAACGGCTTTGTTTTAAACAAAGAATGCATTTTATGGCACTTCAGCCATTTCTGTCGACATGAGGGCTTTACTGCATTGGCAGAGGACACCCTGAACATTCGGAGTGATGTCATTGATTGAGATGATAGAGCAAAGGGATGCTTTTCACTGGGACTTCAGGCTTCTTGACAGTACCAGTGAAAATTGTGCAATAACAAATAATAATCCTGCATTGATTATCAGAATCTACAGGAAGAAGGAAAGCCTTGCTGGCAGTCAGATGCTGACTGAAAAAACTGGAAATGTATTCCTTGTTTGTCTTGAAGGAGGGGTGTGAGGATATGTGTGAAATGGCTGCTGCAAGCAGAGCGAGTGTAGTCACAGGGTTGCGGATAATATGATTGTGGTTGGTCACTTTAGGCCAACGCAGCTGCTCCTGTGGCTGAATGAAGCGTGTTTGATATGTTGTGTCTGGTTTGAGTCTGCCTGGCTGTCATCAAAATTTCACAAGTTAACTTTCACACATTAAGAAGACACGGAACAGGCGAGAACCTCCTCCACATTTTTTTCCTCAAGGCCTAAACACTGAATGTAACAGACATGTCCGTGCTGTTTGGGTGGAAACTCAGTTTCTTCATTTTTCCATTCATTCTTTTACTTTGTTGCTTTCTGTCTCAATGAATCTTCTTTTCTCCATCTCTCTCACAGTCGAATGTGAAACTGTCAGGTGTGTGTGTGTGTGTGTGTGTGTGTGTGTGTGTGTGTGTGTGTGTGTGTGTGTGTGTGTGTGTGTGTGTGTGTGTGTGTGTGTGTGTGTGTGTGCATGTGTGCATGTGCATGTCTCTATTTCAAACCTGAAGTATTTTGCATTGTTAAATTTAATGTACGAATGTACAGTTTGAGACACCACCTGCCGGAAACAAATTCCTTGTCTGTTTTTTTAACACACGATGGCAATTAAAGCTGATTCTGATTCTGAAATAGTCTCCTCACTTCGGCTACTCCTCTCCCTTTCTTTCCAAACAGGTGGATTATCCAGCGTCCTCCTATCCTTTGTCTCCTGTTTACTCACCCCCAGCCCCCCCTAGCCCCCCATTCCCACCCCCACCTCTACCCCCACCTCTGCCTGCTGTTTTCCCAGAGAAGTCAACCTGTTATCAGCAGGGTCTATGAATAGCTCAGGGTTGGAGTTGCGACCCACTCACCTCCTCGACATGCTGTAGCTGCTGTGCTTTACTCCTGCATGTGAAATCTTCCCAGCGCTGCTCCTGCTACCTGGATATAGGAGTAACACAACAACGTTCTGCACAAAGTGTTCACAACACTGGATTCTTTTAAAGAATAACACACCATGTAATGTATTTAACAATGCAGCAGGTTCCAGGCATACACGTGCATTTAAGCCAAGATATAATGTGGATTTTTAATGAATTAAACAGTGTAGTGTTCATCTTTGTGCGTGAATGTGGGTGCCTCCGGCAACATGCATCACCTTTCTGCTGCTCTCAGACTGAAAAAGACGTGAAAACGCTACCAAAAAACCCCCGAAACAAATAACAAACATTTGCACTCATTTTCTTTCTACACACATTTCCTTCTACTCCCCCAGCGCCAGACAATTTATTTTAGTATGTTCATACAAACTTTGCAGCTCCACATGCAGACCTGCATCTTTACATAGATGCAGCATTGAAAAAAGGATCAGGAAATTTGGTTGTTGCACGATGTTTCTAGAAACACTGACACGTGCTTATAATGCAGTGAACAGTATCATCATCCCGGTGTTTCTCCTCTGTGTCCCAGCTCCAGTAATACACAAGGGACAAGGAGCTTAGCAGTGACAGCCCCAAATCCCTCTTTCCATGGCACTGATTTCTGGATTAAGGAGGGGAGATTTCCACACCTCTGAATTGTATTGCGTTACGGGGCTCATGCATCTTTTCATGCATCTTTTCTTCTGCAGCATGCATCGAAATGGGAGAATTTCCTTATTTACACAGATTTAGAGTGATTCCGGTTCGGCGATGGGGGGCTGTAACAGAGATGAGGTTTGAGGCAGGGAGAAGGTGGAGAACAAGTGTGATTATTGAAGTAAGTAAGCCCCCTTATGGGGGGGATTTCAGAGCTTCAGCAATAGTAATAAGAAAAAACAACTAAATAACTAAAAGGATATGTATATTTTGCATCCTGAAAAGCTTTTTCCCTCTTGGCAGCTTGGGGTTTATTCATCTCCAAGTGTTGCCATTCAAATGATGCCTCCAATCTGGAATTTTAATGTTATTCACGCTTCACTTTGACAGATTTGGACATGACAAAAGGTTGAGAATGTTTTCATTCTAGAATGAATAAAAACCTCCCTACTTCATTTCTCCTTCCCTGCCCCTTCCTCCACTTCTCGGGCACTCCTTTTTTCCCGCTTACTCACTCGCTCCTCTCGTCCAGGAGTTGAATCAGGTCCTCCATCATTTTCCTGTTCACTTTGTTATCCAACATTGTTTTGACTTTGCAGGTTCCGCATTCCTCCACATGGCATACCGGCCTGCCTGCTGGACCTCCGGAAAAATTCCTCTGCCGAGATTATCTACTCATATTTCATTCTCACGCACGTACACACACACACCCACACACACACAGGCACACACACACACACACAAACACGCACACACACAGTGGGAGACAGTAAATTAGTGGAATTGCTGTACATTTTTATTACTTCTGAAGAAAGGTTTGTTTATTGTTGCAGAGCCAGAAATGATTTATTAATACATTTTTAAAAAAGCCTAAATGATATTGATTTGCTTTTGAGTGATCATTAATGTTATTTAACAGATGCCGTATTAAAATCAGATTGTGTGTGTGTGTGTGTGTGTGTGTGTGTGTGTGTGTGTGTGTGTGTGTGTGTGTGCGTGCGTGTGTGTGTGCGTGTGTGTGTGTGTGTGTGGGTGTGTATGCGTTATAAGTTACTTCAGTGTTTGCCAAATCACACGCAGTTTTATTATGTGTTCATTCTGCATTTTGTGGGCAATTAATTTCTGAAGAGTCATTAATTAGGAGCAGGGAAATTATGAAAATCAACTGTTTTCCCTTCTGGTGCTTTGGTGGAAATGTATGTGCATTCATAATTATAGCAAAACACATATTTTGTCAGAAAAACAATAATGTTTGAATGATCAAACGGATTGAGTTAGGTTTTTTCATCTGGAGCAGACACATTAATACATTTACAGTCAGTCACATGCGTACATATGCTCACACCACACACACAAACACACACATTTCCTTGCAGTTGGCAGTGGGTGTTAATTGTGTTGGGCCTCAGGGCAAAAATAACATTGCACCAAAGACAAACATACAGTGTTCGTCTTTCAGCAGCATTCCTTGCTCGACTAGGGTGACTTTACACGATAGTATTGCAGAATACGTCGACTGTATCGCCGTCATTAATGCAACAATTAGTCTTCATCATATATTATTTATGTTATGGAAAACATAGGCACGCTGCTCTTTTGTTCAGAATTCCTCCTTTTCATATTGACAGGCTTCACCCGCCCAGTGAATCCCCACAGTCAGTGTTTTCATGACTATATGACTGTTAATTGCTAATTAGGCTGGTGTTGCAACAGACCCCTGTGTGATGTGATAGCACTATGTCGGGGAACACACAATAATTACAATGAGAGGTGTTGTAGCAGTGTGTCAACCTGGGCTCCCTGTGTGGCTGTAAGACAAGAGGTTCGTGGGGCTCTCAGATCTCCAGTGGTGTTTTCTACATGATAAATACAGCTGTCAGAGAATTAACAGCAGAATTAATCTATTATTTTAATGTAGGATTCTTTTCATACCCAAGGTTTTCAGCACTCTCCTTCCATATTTACACAGTAAATACCTCTATTAGTTCATGTGACTGTAACTGAACTCTAGCTGTGTCTAACTTTGTTAAATCCCAGCACACAATTCTGTTTCATGGAATATGTGCTGTTCATTTAACCTTCTGGGTAGGTGAAATGTTTGAATTGAGAAACACATTTGAGTGTCCACATTTGTGCCCACACACATCCCAAGTAACCCATCAGTGACTCAGTGATGCATTTTGATAAAGAACTACCAACGACCATATGGCCATGCCTGTAATTCATTTCCCAAAACCAGATTTCTCACACCATGCGACCTGTTTCTCATTGCACACACACAGCATTTGTGTACTTTCCAATTTATGTGACAGTCAGGAATGTTGTGAAACTAAAACTAAAATGTTCCACAAGAAACCGGTAAAACTGGAATTGAGCGTTATGTTCACCAGTGATCACCACATGAAATAAATAAAAGTATCATACCACAACAGCGTTGTGAGTCTCATACAACAAGCACACACACAGACTCAAGTGTTCTTCTTAACGCTCTGCCTGTTAAAAGCCTGTTTGAGATTTTGGGTTGCAGCATCCTGAAGAGCTGGTCTGTGGGTGAGCTACTCTGAAAACACATGTTGGTCTAATGGATTTAATATGGCTATAAATTACAGTCATCATAGTGCTGGAGCATCAGCACCACTCACATGGAAATGAGCAAGAGCCTTTCAAAGCTTTATCAGGAGGGTGTGTGTGTGTGTGTGTGTGTGTGTGTGTGTGTGTGTGTGTGTGTGTGTGTGTGTGTGTGTGTGTGTGTGTGTGTGTGTGTGTGTGTGTGTTTGTGTGTGTGTGAGAGAGAGAGAGAGAGAGAGAGCGAGAGAGAGAGAGAGAGAGAGAGATATGGAGAGAAAGAGCGATTCATTTTTAAAGTCTAAGGGGAGTACACGTTTTGGTTTTTTTTTAATGTTTTTAAAATAGTTCCGCTGTTATTTCTTCCCCATCGTTTCATACATTTTCATTGCACGATTTCTGGCCTCTGATTAAGTCTATTGTTCATCATTCAACTTGAACCACACTCTTTATGGCTTGATTCATAACCTACATTTTTAAGGTGTGAAAGCGTCAGGGGTTTTCTTTTGTGTATTTGTTCAAACAGTAATATTTTGAACGACATGAGTTTTCCATTTATGTCAGTCGGTGTTAAATTCTCCAGTCTGGGATTGTTATGCAAGAAACATGCATGTGCAAAACTTGCATATAAATGTGTATGTGCATGTGAGAACATGTCCATGTGCATTACTGAGTGAGCGTGCATTTAAACTGTTGATTGAGGGAATCGGTAGAATGCAGGGAGATTTTAACCTGCGTCTCTGCCTCATTAGGCCTGCCTCTGTTGCCATGGTTGTCTATTAGTGCAGCAGAGATTAAAGACTCATTTACATGAGAAAGAGGAGAGAGAGGGACTGCACTCTGCTAGTATATTCTGGAGAGGAGGGTCAAACAGGGTACAGACAAATGTTTGCCAAAGCTTTGACCATCATTTTGACCACTTACATTCATCTGTTGGTGTTATCACCACAGGTTATGTACGCTTTTCAAACGTAACGTAATAGGTGTGCATAAAAACATTTATTAAAGTGCATAATGTGTGTTATGCAGGTCTACTTATGGCACTGGTCTAAACTGTTTCACTTCATGTCTGTCTCCTAAATCGCATTTTAAGTTCTGCATATTGCTAATCCAATTATATTGGGGATTTGAATGTGCTTGTGAGATGGGAGACAGTGTCGGTAGACTGCATTGAGGCTTGTATCTGAAATCCTGTCACACCTGATCTGTGAAGAACAATAGACTAATGAGGAAACATATTTAGCTTGTAAATGAGTGTTTTCAGTACAAACAAGCTCAAGCACATAATTAGGCATGACTCATCTTGTCTCTGTCTACATGCGTTTTACTATGAGCAAAAGCAGGTGAGGCAAAGTGGAACTGTTTCACTAGATTCACTATGGTACCTCTGATCAAACCAGATGATCAATAAACTGTGGCACACATATCTGCAACATCAGTCCGCTACAAAGCAGCAAATCCATAAACGCTCCAATTCTTCCAAATAAAATGTGATTATTTTGTGATATTTTACTGAAATTGAAGATTCAGAAAAATCTAGGGCAACAGAGATCTCCTGGTGGATTCATAAAATTCTATGCACCGTGTATTGTTATCACATCATCACTCTGCACAGCCAATTCACAATAGCCTCTCATAACAGAGAGTCCATATTTTATATTCTTAATAAGCCAAGTCTGTGGGCTACAAGCAGCAAAAGACAGCGAGGAGAGAATCTTGTCTATGAATATTAATGTGTGGTACAGGGGGAGGTTGAGGGGCAGGGAGGGTGGGGAACCAAAGCCTCCTCCAAATCCTTTGCAGATAAATTGAGAGGGAAAGAGAGATGATTACATGCATGGTTTTTCACAGGGCTCCCCAAATCTCATTTTCTGTAGTGCATTTTAATGGGCTCCTCGCACACAGCCGACTAAGTCTCAGGATGCTGCTGTTAAAGAGGGGCAGACAAATTCCCAACTCCAGTGATTTTTTTTAATGCAGTGCCACAAGGGTAAGCCATGGTGTGAGGTATTGTCACAGTTGTTTTTTTTTAATGCGGACAAAAAAATGGGGCCTGTCGACCTTTTGTCTTTTCAATGTGCTGCATGTATCACTGTCATTTAAATGCATGCTTCAGACAATAGAGAGCCTGCACTAGATGGATGGGACGAGGCAATGAAAGGGGAATCAAAGTCGTTCTGGGCGCTAGATGATGGAAGAGGTCGCCACACACGAGCCCTCAGGGAAAATGGTCCAACATATGTGTGACATAAAAACATGACAGAGAATTTGCTCATCGAATGAAAATTTCTTCACATTTGATACAGTAAATGAAAGACTTTTATATTAAATTCACAGCATTTACAAATTCTGCTCGTGTTAATACCTGTAAAATGTCAAAATGGCCTTTTTCTGTCAAAAAGCTCAAGTCACGTCATGATTTCCTGTTGAAATCTGAAACTCAAACATTGATCTCTGTCCTCTCTCCTTCCGAGCCGTGTTTATTGCTGATAGTCATCAGGGCGACCGGGGCAGACTCCAGGGACGGTTTAATTACACACTCTTTCTTCACGTGTCTGTCAATAACCCAACTGATGCGATCATTCATGTGGTCGTCCCAATCAATACTTTCAGGAGAAAAGCAGTTAAACTCCGGGGTCATGTGAAAGGAGGATAACATTGGTTTTATTGCATTGTTACCAGGGTAATTTTACTATCTGGTAGTTTACCAGTTCCTTATCATCAATATGTTTTTTAAATGGAGACATTCATTCAACTGCTTTTCCTGTGGGAAACTGATGTTCATGAATGTACCTTTATTTAAAGATGATAGAATTTAATATCTGCAAAAGAAAACTTAACTTAAATAAACAGAATCATTCAAATAGAAAGCTGCTAAAGCTGACAACATTATTTTTGTATCCCGTTCCTCCAGTCATTATTTTTCTTTTTAGTTTGCCGCTTTTCCCGACTACATTAAGGCACATTTACTACAGCGGGGAGCCAATATCGTCTTGTGGAAGCAGTTAAACTGAGACGTTGTCACTTGACTGAAGTGAAAAAGTAGTATGTGGAATGATATATTCTGCTTTCTCCCAGATATGTGTGTGTAAGAAAAGGTGCAAGTACTGCAGCAGTCTGGATATTCATAGAATTATGAGAGAGCAGATGACAATTACTATAATAGAGGCTGTGCTTGTGCATTTGTACTTGTATGAAAACAAAACAGAAGACCACAATCTCTGTAGTGTGTAAAGCTATGGCTCGTATAAAAGAACCTACGGGTTCACCAGTCTGTATAAAGTCTTTTACTTCCATTAGCTGGTTGTGTTAAACTGCATTCAGTTCTCTTAACAAATGCAATGGATTTGGGTTTTCACACAAATTAGCAGCATTCAGATTTAACAGGAAACCTGTCTTGCTCTTTGCATAAATTTGACTCTTAAAGTTTCAACCAGTTGTGCAGTTAATTTCCCCCGCTGACAGTGAGCGATGACAACCAGTGTCAGTGTGTGCTGCCTTCATGTGCCTGTTGTGAAAGTAAGATTCAGGAGAGAAAACAGAAAGGTGCGAGTGTGAGAACAGCTACTCTGCTCACTCAAACTCAGAAGTGTTAGATTAACATCACACATCCACTTCCTCTCATACACCGGCGTGGTTGTGTGTGTGTGTGTGTGTGTGTGTGTGTGTGTGCGCGCGTGTGTGTGTGTGTGTGGCTTTGTGCTTGTGGTGTGTACAATGTATGTGTGCAGTTTTGGAAACATGTGCCAAGTGACACACTGCTGTCTTAAAAAAAAAAAAAAGCTCATCAGCTACTGTGGTGTGGAATAGTAACAGTTGTAGAAGGAGTATGTTTGTGTGTGCGTGCGTGCGTGTGTGTGTGTGTGTCTTCTAAATGACAAGGATTAATTTCAACACACTGTAATCCTGGATGTGCTGGTCATCCCCACAGATCAATGAAAACACAAGAAAGGGAGTCATCAGGTTTGAGAGAACTGGATCACACTGACAACTTGTTAGTCACCCGACCTTCTCAGGGTGTCTGGACACAAAAGAGGCTCTTTGAAAATGAGCGCCACCCATGACCCAGGGAGTTTGGCGAGAGCTTCACTCTGACGTGGAATCTCCAACTCAGGACGCGATGAAGACAACCTTCCCCCTGTTAGTGTGGGAACGTTGGTGGAGCTGACCAGTCACAGACTGTTACTTCAGCTGTCACCCTATCTTGATATTAAGCTTTCCTCCCTCATTTCCCACCCATAGCATCCACATCCCTTTTGTGCCTGAAGGCTATCAGCTACGGAGCTAGTGGTGACTAGTGGGAATAATTAAACAGGATTTACTGTTGATCCTCAGCCCTACCCTCCTTTTCCTTTTCCTGCTCCCTCCTCCAGCAAAAGCAGGTTCGTAGCAGCGGAGACGGAGGTGATTCATTGAGGGGTTGCCAGCTGTTTCAGAGATAAAGTTGACGGAGGAGGCATTGACTGACAGAGAAGAAAGTGTAAACAGAGGACCTCCAGGTGCCTCGTCTTTAAACGTTTGCCTCTTCTCTACTTGTGCTTTTTGCCTTTCCTTCGGGATGGAGGAGCTTTATTTCCTCATTTTCTTTCAAGTTTTCCTCCTGTCATTTTCCTGCTCCTTCCTGCAAAGCCTCCACTAACTGCATTCCTCTGTGTAGCCATCCCTGTCTTCTCTGCCCAGTAGGAAACTGCTGTCCAATCCATAAGTCATGATAACAACCTTTTTCCTCCCACTGTCACACACACACACATGCACGCACACACACACGCACGCACACATACACACACATACACACACACACACAAAACAGAGGCAGTGGAAAATCTCCCCCTTGCTCAGACCATGATGTCAGATGTCTGCTAGCGGACAGGTCTTGCAATAGGAAAACAGGCTTAAGTGAGTTCAAGTGTGTGTGCACAGAACACAGGGCGTTGCAAGAACATTGGTGAACTTATCCTCATTCTTCACTGCAACAAAAAGGATAGCTGCAAAGAAATATCTGTCATGCAGTAACATAATTTCATTTGTCAATAAATCTTGATATTCATCGGTTCATCTAATTATAAATCAGTATTAAAAAGAGTTTTAAAGCTAGTTTTTTATTTTCATGTTTCAAGATCTAAGATTTTAAGTCTTGGCAAATAGAAAGTAATGCAGTCTGTTTAGGTATGCACCAAAAACAACATCATGAGCTGCAAATCTACTCAAACTAAAGGAGACTCATTAATCAAAAGTCTACTTTAAAAGTGATGTAGTGGCTTAAGTCCTTGATTCCAGACAGCAAATCTCCCTTTGTGACATAATTATTTTAAAACATTCTGCATCCAACCAAGTAAATGGCAAGTATGATTAAACATTTATTTATTAATGCAGTTTAAAAATCAATCTATTTATTTTTGCCTGATCTCCAGTTCAATTTGCCCTCCCATCCTTTAGGCCGCTCTGAGAAAAGCCTGGTCTCCATGTATGAGCTGCATTATTGATTTGCCATTATGTTGTATGGAGGGAGAAAATCCATGGCTCTCCCTTTAAATAACCATCACATGAGGACAAGAGAGATATATCATGGAGAAAACCATATCGAATTGGAACACATGGGATGCCTGTTGTAAGCAAAGAAATCCTCTCCTTGTATCTTACGTCTGACAAAGACGAAGCTGGCAAATTAACTTAAGATTCGCTGAATCAGGCGTTTCTAGAGACCCTCACCTTTGTGTTGTAATGGCTTCTTCATATAGAGGCTCCCAGGATAAATCTGAATTTGTTCATGTCTATCGGTGAACAGAATTCGGCAAATTCAAACCATAAACTTCATGCCTGACCTTGGAAGATTTTAGAGTCATTGTGGATGACTATCCACCAACAATTTCATATAGGCAATATAGGTGGTGTGACTGAAATGACATCGTCCAAACTCTATGTATTTATAGCAAGAGACCTGCTATTTCTGCTGCTAACAAAAACAAAAAGCCTTTAAATTGGGAACATAGCAATTTGATTTGCATCATATTCATGAAACATCATGGTAGCTCTGGACAAACATAATAGTGCATATTTAAACAGGATATAGAAAAGTTTGTCTTTGAGTCAATATGCACTGTCTAACAGAAACGGTCAAAGAAAGTTAAAATTCTTCCTAAGTGCATGTGATTTCAATCTAAAAAACCGTGAACTAAATAAAATATTGCTGAAACAGATGTTAAATGTGGTCTAGTATCTAAAACGTGTTTCAAACCATTGTAACAAGCAGTGGCGGGACGTGCATTTCCCACCTAGGCCTTCAGTGATGTTCTCCATAGTCAAACATACATAAATACAGCCCATAATACTGTGAGTGGCTCCCACCGCTGCCACCAATGTAGTGTTCAGGACGTTTATTACTTCTCTCAAATGGGACAAAAACCAGCGTCACTGTCACTGGCACAGAAGAATCCCGCAGCCACACCTTTTATAGATGTCACACAACTATGTCACAGAACAAAACCAACTGAAACGACAATCATTTATGACACCACAGCTAGAGAAACAAAATACAGACATACACTAACACAATACTAAATGTTGCATCACCTCTATCAGGTATAAAACAGACTATTTTCCAGCAGGGATGCAAGTCTCTTTGTGTATTTCCACTGCAATCACACAGCTGCACTAAGTGCACCACATCATTTACACACATTGCAGAAGAGCAAGCTTTTTTTTTTCATTTTTAGTATATTTGTCATTTTATTTCATTACAATTGATTGATATAAATGAAATTAAATTACAAGAACATTAAATCTGAAAACTTGAATAAATGAAATGCTTGTACTCACCAAAACAGCTATTCAAACAGCTTATTTAAACACAAAATCCATTCTCCTTCCATTCCTCAAGAACACTCCATTAGCTAGAACAGGTTAGCTACTTCTGGTTAGCTAGTTCAGGTTAGCTAATTCAGGTGGGCAAGAACAGGTTAGCTAGTTCAGGTTAGCTAATTCAGGTGGGCTAGAACAAGTCAGCTGGAACAGGTTAGCTAGAACAGGTCAGCAAGAACAGGTTAGCTCCTTCAGGGATGGAACCCTCGTCTCACTTGAGCTTCTCTTCAAATGTGCGTAGCGCTGCCTTCTCAGAGTGAGTATCCAATCACAGGACACGTACATATCAGGTGAACGTGAGGCCAGCTAGAATGCCTTAGTGTCGCCAACTCGTGATCTGATTGGCTATCACATCTGTCTATGTACCCTTCACTGACAGTGCAGGGAGACCCGCATTCTAGATTCTGAAAGTCCTGGGCAGATTTCATTCAACCTGGCAATACAAGCTAGCTGAATTCTGATTGGATAAAACTCCTCTAACCTAAAAATAGAACACTGACCCACTGTTGGCCTATGTCATATTATATTGAAGTGTATAATTATATATTTATACATTTATTTGAGTATATTTATTGAAGGGAAATGCATTAAAATATAATTAACTTTTATCATAAATATTATCATAATTTCTGGCTATGTTAAACTAGCAGAGAAGGCCTTGCTGGCCCTGACCGCCCACCACTGGCAAGTATATTTGATGTTTTTGACTCACAAATCACCAAATCATCATTCACTTGGTGCTGAATTGTGCTTCTTAATTCCTAAATAACAACAATGTTTTGGTCAGACAGTTTGCATTAGTATTAAAATAATATATTTATTCAAACTAACCCAAATATGGTATTTTCTCAGTTCACAGAAGACAGTTAAAGACCCCTGAACACGTGTCTGACACTAAAGCTGCAGTCAGTGATTTTAGAATTTTTGCTGACCAAAAAAAGGTACAACCAATCTTCAAGGGAAATAAAGCAAACCATCCTCCAAAGTGTTGCTGAATTCTGATTGGTGCATTTTTCCCACCTGAGCAAAATCAGCACAAAAAGCAGAGCTTTAACCAAACAGAGAAATAACCTGGGACCTATTTTTTCTTTTGTAAAAAACAGACCAGTTTAGAGAAACAAGCCTACAATTGTGTCAACAAGAACAGAAAAGATGACATTTTCCACCTGATAGAGATTAAATACTCTATAAAAATATATCTAAATTACAAGTCATGTGTCACGCTCATGGGGACTGACTGGTAGGAATCAGGTTTGGTCACAATGAACCCTCCTATTGAAGCGTTTGTGTTATTTTTGGTGCATCGTTAGAACGCTGCAGACAAAGGGTCGTCTGTGCTGTTGTATTCATGAGGAGGCCTGTTTTATTCTGATGTGGTGAGCTGCAGTACCTGTGACACACACCAAGTTCCTGTGTTGAGTGTGTGATGTCTGCTGCACGTGGCAGGGTGATGAGTGATGCACAAGCTGCCAGCTCTGCCTGCATGAGACCTGACAGGCTTGCCTTAGGCCATCAGTGTGAGGGTGAGAGGTGATTGGACAGTCGTGTGTGTGTGCGTGTGTCTGTGTATGTGTGCGCGTGTGTATTATGGCTTATTGTCTGAAAAGTTCAGGATGGTTTCACCATTAAATGGAGGAACAGCGTGTGGGTGAAGCTTATTTTCTAATGCAGAGCCTTAGAGACAAAAAAAAGACAAAGGAGGAATAAGAACATGAGCTACAAAACAACTGATAGTATTGAGCTATGGTGTCTCTCTTCATATTGTGCTGTGGATAGCAGTTTTTGACTGATTGTCACCATTTTCCAAGTAATGGCAGCTCAGTTATCTCCCTAAATTTAATACAAATCTTAAATCCCTGTTGTGCTTTTTTTGCTCAAGTAAAGGGAGCTCCCTTTATCTCCCACTGCCTCCTTTGAAGCTTCTCTTGGCTCCACACACAACCAATCAAAACCACTAAGTGAATTATGATAAAATAAGAAGTGGGACTGGGGTGGATGGCCTACGTGAATGAATTTCCATATAGATAGACGAGCTTGTCTATCTGCGAGCTCACTGTGCATTCTTCCTCTCATTACATTTTGATGGAGAGATGGCTGCTCCATCCAGTCTGAATCAACCTGTTTTACCCCCTTCACCACCTTCATCTCTTAGTTTCCATCTGCCCAGAACACTTGATTGGTTCTGAGTCACTATTGACCCTAAAAAAAAGAACCTTGTTATATTTTTTTTCCTGAAGCCTTACTCCTTTATCAAAAATATCCTATTCTCCTCATCTGTGTGGAAAAGAGGGGAGATGAAGAGGCGAAAGAATGAAATCTCCTCATCACGGTGCTTCTGGGCTTACATGTAAATTAAAATGCAATTAAAAACAGGCAAATAAGACGCTCCCCAGAGATGGAGAGGGGAAAAGAGAGAGGAAGGGAGGGGAGGAAAGGGTTCTCAGCATAAGGGCCTGCGTCACTCGTTATTAGCATGGCATTAGACTGAAGAGAGCTAAATCTGAACAGGGTCACAGACACATTCAGCAGGCATGCTGCGAGGTCTCCTTGAAGCCGTATCGTACAGAGGGAATGTTTACTCGTCATTATTGAGCATCGTGTGCAAGACCATCACTGGTTTCCTACCAAACCATCACTGATAACAGCAAATAAATATTGGTACTCTATAAAAATATAACTAAATTACAAGTCATGTGTCTCTTTCATGAGGACTGACTGCAGGAACAGGAAGACACATCTGCACCGACCGTCTCCTCGCCCATCGCGCTTCAGCTCAGCATACTGTAATATCTACAAGTCGTGCATTCATCCACATTGTAGCAGAATTCCACTGCTCCACCGCCTCCCCCCCTTCTCTTGGCCTCAGCCCTCACCCATACCCCCCCCCCCCTCCTGTGAGACTGGTGTTCAGTGTGTAGCCCCCCCTTCCTCCTCTTTCCTCTCTCACAGAGCCTCCCTCCTGCTCCTGGGTAGAAGGGGATCAACGGGGAATAACATGGAGGTGGTGGTGGTGGTGTTGGGGGTGAACCCCACACGACGGCAGCCTTGCAGGCAGGCAGTGGGGTACAGAGGAAGGAGGGAGGGAGAAGGGGGGAGCCCACCCTGGCAGAGGAGCACCCCTTTCTGCAGACCTGTCGCCTCGGTGCGACAATGGTCATGACACTGGAGGAGGAATTTCCGTTGTCACCACACACACACACACACACACACACACACACACACACACACACACACACACACACACACACACACACACACACACACACACACACACACCCCATAACACAATGAAATATTAGAAACAGACCACAGAAGTTTTTTTTGTATTTTATTATAGCCCAGGTTCCATCACACAGCCTTGAATAGACCACGTCCTCCGTGCATCGGGGCAGATGAGCAAAATGGACAGTTTGGTCCTTTTTGCCTTTTTTAATTTTCCTGAGCTGGAAAAAGTTAAGATACCAGACCTAATGAGCAAATTGTTAATAAGACAGAATAGTGCTGCCATCAAATAGTTGGACTTCACATAGGGAACATCCACTCTTCGGAAAAGTGACGATAACCCAAAAAGAAAATGTTTCATGAAGGATGGGATACATTTATAAGTAGATAATACTGTACAGAAAGAGGATTGAGGATCGGAGATGAGCACAAATAAGGCCGCTAGGCTATTTTTTAGGAAGCGTATTATATAGTTTGCGTTCTTAACTGACCATTTCTTGACCATCTTAAGGTCCGTGCTTCCACAGTCATGGTCACCCTAAAGTTCCTGAGTACCTGCAAAAGAAGGTCATTTGTACAGGTGCTTTATTTTATCATTACAAAATGTTTGCAAAACTTTTCCTCTGCCAAAGAAATCAAAGTGATACTCAGAGAAACACTCAGAGAAACTAATATTCTTACCAGCTCCTCCTCGATGGACATGATGCCAGTTGCTTGAAAATTTCATTTGTAAAGACATAGTACCCTCTTCATGGTTGGTCCTTCCTGTGGAAATCCTTTGCGATGGGGAAAGAAATCAAGACGTTCTCCTCCTGAAAACAAAAAAGCCTCTGAAACTTAACGCTGAATGTAGTAGCAGAGCGGAAAGACCAAACTCTCTGAGCTGCTGTCAGGACCGTGAACATCAACTGAGACACTGGTTCTGTCCAGATCTCATGCAGAGAAGGTGGGTGATACAACATATCGATGCTCGCTCCATGTTCAGTTGATGCACGACGTTCATCCTGAGGGTCAGTGGAAAACATTGGAAATGGATCTTTACGCTCCGGTATCTGGGATGTATCTCAGAAAGATTCTGGATAGGTCAGGAGCTGGATGACCTTCATGCCACAGATCAAGCAGTCTTGGTTACCGTCTCTCTCTCTCTAATGCCTTGAGTTTGTTCCTATCTTTCCCAGCAAACACACAATGGAGGTTTGGGAATGGAAATTGTAACGCAGTCCTGTTAGGGAACAATATCAGTTTCACTATTGTTTCAAAGATTAATGCAGATACATTTATCATTGAAATGAATGGCTTTGGATGAGCTACCTGGTTCACTTCATAAAGTTGCTGATGCTTGTGGTCCACCACAGGCAGTTCAAACCCTAATTTATGCAAACGACAGAAAATATTTAATCATTCTGGAAGGATAAAATGTGCAGCAAGTGGGTTTTCAAGGACAAGAAGCAAAATGAGCTTGCTCTCATTCTCTCCACATGATAATAGAAGCCTTGGTATTGGTCACATTTGCTGAGGCTGTCACCTCATAAAAAGCAGGAAAAATGATCCCAGGTTTGAGAGGCCGTTGGATGGAACAGTTTACTTGAATAAACATGATCATAGAAAAGGCTTTAAATTTCCTAAAACATCTTCATGAATCCTAGAGTGAAAGATTCTTACTCTATCCAAAAATGTTTTGACAAAGATTGAATAGTATGGGATAATTAAATTTTCTGTGATGGGTTTTTGTTATAATATTCCTCTTTTTTTCAAAAGGGAGCAATATCAGTCAAAAAATAAATTATTCATCAATTTCTTATGTACAGTGGTAGTGACAGAAGCCGTCTCTGACAAACTGGGAGGATTCTCTCCAAACAGAGGAGGGGGGTCTCACGCCTCTACCTGTCATCCACCTCAAATGCAGTCTCAACATCTCCCCCAGAAAGTTTCCCCACGGTTCACACGTGGAATTAAGTGAAACTGATAATGCAATTTTGATTTTAACAAATCAGTGATTCTCACGGGACTACAAGTGATGTTATGACATAGTCAGATGTAGAAATAGGGGGATAATACTTTTAGTAAGTATCATCAAATCTGTACCCCTCCATGTTTTGACAAAGTGGGAGTGTGGTTCCATTTTTATTTGATTACTTTGTCAGGTAGGAGATCAAAACTTTAGCTGTGTGTGTGGCCTCCCATTTTGTTGCCAGTTTTGAGCCAGTTGATAACACACACACACACCACCTCATCTCGGCCGTGCAGCGTGACGATGAACGCTTTCCTAATAGCGTTCATTTGTTACAATTATCATAATTAAACATATGTCAGCAGCAGACAAAGGAAGCAGGAGATTTCTGTGTTAGCACCTGAAGCAGGACTCCTTCAGCAAGCTGTGGAAATGGATCGGTATTGTTTCAACGTTAATTAACCTGACTAGACATAGATGATATAATCCTACAGCATGTTTAAGGCAGCTATTCAAGGAGGGCTTGTGTCAGTAATTCAGTTTTCATCTTGTTTTCAGCATTAGTATGAACCTGTATTTCTGGGTCCTCCCTTCATCAGCATGTTTGGTATAGGAGCTTAATGACTGCCTGCTGAGGGCCATGAGAATGGCTGTAGGGCCCTCTTAACATTTTTGTAATGCCCCCACCCTCCCTCTCCTCCTCCCCACCATGTCTTTGCATTCTGTCCTTTAAACCAAATTTCTCCCTCAGACATGTGGAGCAATGAAACCGGATGGTCTGCCGCACCTTTTTTTCCATCTCACTCACATTTTCTTAGTCACCCCCTGCCCCCACCCCCCCACCCCTCCTTAAATTTCTCAATTTCCTCAGCTGGCACTCCTGGCACAATAGGTGGTGGGTGGCACAGAGGGGAGGGCCCCTTCAGCCATCTTCTTGCGCATCAGATGTGTACGCAAAGTTCTGAAGTGAAGAATGGAACAGAAGGAGGATGAAGAAAGAAATTTGTGTTGTAATAAAAAGGTCACACAGCTGATCTGACTGTGCTGTCCTGACGAGACCAGGACGCCACCGTGGGTCCCACATCAGGCACACATTTTCACAACACCCACATAAATATGCTTCACAAATGCTCTTTTATTCTCCACCCCATGTGTAGAAATCATTGTTAGCAGACAAACTCTTCTGAACTCACAGAAAAAAAGTGTTTGACCTGCTTAAAGGAGCCTTAAAGGTTTCTCATTTCTAGTGTGTATTAATTTTATAACCCCTGGATGCATGAGAGCAGTCTTGATATTGACTTAAAATGACTTCATTGGTTGTTTGTTACAGGTTGTTTATTAGGAGAGTCCCTCCAGCGTCAGATAAAAACGGACCGACCCTGACTTCATCCCCAGGTTTCTGATAACAGCTCATCTGACCTTGACAGGCTGCTGCAAGGACAAAATAAATTCTGACATGTTTGTGCAGAATCACTCAAGAAGCATCTTAAAATGACTCCAGGAAAGCAGAAAAATGGACGTTATGAAAGACAAATCCATGAACAACACGCACAAATGGTTGTGGGTTTTCAAAAATTCAGTTGATGCAAAAAAAAAAAAAGGGAAGAAAAACACAAGATGAACAGTATATCAAACTCAAAGGTTCAGGTTGGCATTTACTGATTTAATCAGCCATCTCATTTTTGTATTTTTTTTTTAATTTGTTGTCTGTAATCGAACCTTAATCCGTCGAAAAGCGCATGCTGAATGCGAGGAGTCGCTTAAAAAATGCGTCAAAATGGGATGAAATTAGTAAACTCATGTCTCGGTGTTTCAAATGACTTGAAATGTATGAGAAAGCTTATTTAATGACACAAGAGTGTAAGAATCTCACGAAGATGACAAATCATTTTTGACAACGAGCGAAAGCTTTTAATTCATGCAACCTTCTCCTGATGACGCAAAATTAATCAAATAAACTTCCCGCAGCATATTGACGATACAATTTCATAACCAACCGACTGCAACCTCCCTACTGCTGTTAGTTTTTTGTTTTTTTTGGAAGGTGATTTGAAAATAGATTGAGGTTTCTCATCATTAGATGGATGAATTATTCGACTCGGATCCACAGTCGGATAATATTCCATGTAATGATCTCGGTTCTGACGCAGACTGCGGGTGTCATTCATGTCGGTGCAAATTCAAAAACGATGCATACTTTTCATTTTGGGTATGTGCTGAGTAAACAGTGCTGACAGTGAATTAAAGACTCAGAACCTGTTCTGCTTCTGAATGCGCTCGAAAAGTCGAAAAGATAAAGTAGCGCATGAGGACCGCAGCCCGTTGGTTTGATTTTATCAGGAGCCCATTTGTTTGTCACTAACTTATATTCTCCCCTTCCTTCTCTCTCTCACCCTCTCTCTCTCTCTCTCTCTTTCTGTCTCACTCTCTCTCTCTCTCTCCCTCTCTCTCTCTCTCTCTCTCTCTCTCTCTCTCTCTCTCCCTCTCTCTCTCTTTCTGTCTCTCTCTCCTTTCATGTTGTTGCTAGGGAAGCAGGGCGTATGCGCTCCCTGGCCGCAGCTGAAGGGCACAGGAAAATAACAAGAATATGGCGAAAATTGCACATTTTAATCGAACATATTCGACCCAGACTGAGTCTTAACCCCATCCTGCGCCAGATTTCAGTCCGGAACTCGGAAATGAATGAGTGTAAATGGCAGTATTTCGGTGCTTTTGGTCCATTACCTTATATGGCAGGGCAGAGATATATCGTGCCTGTGTTTAATAGGCTGGAGCTGCCGCTCTGCTTCAAGGCTCCATTTAACCCTTCTGCTGCTGAATTATTTTTAGAGCTCCGAATGAATCGGTTTTCGGTTCCTTAAAATCGTCGTTTTAGTGCCATCAGTGAAACGAATTGCGCATTCCTTTTGCACGTTAATCATGCGTACGGATCGCAGTTTTAAGAATAGAAACATGTTTGATGCCCAAGGGGCGCAATTGCGCCTGTTTTCAATTTAGTCCCCATTAATTCTTGTGACTGAAAGACATGACATTTGCAGCACAAGTACATAATCACTGGTGATTTGGTTTATGTTTTTTTTTTTATTTAAACTGTCAAGATAAACAAACAATATTTACAACCAGTAACGGATTATGACGCTGACTTAAGGGGACAGAAGTGAACGCTCCAACAGTGGAGTTCACCTCTAGAACGCTGTCACAGGTAGACCGAAAGCTGCACCGCAACAGTCTGGTGTTTGTCAAATCCATGGCAGTTGAGCCCAGAGGATATGGCATTGGTTTGACGATCACAGAGTCGCTGACCTATATTTGCACGGACTTGGCAAATCCAAGCGTAACACTTCTTCTGCACTGCTGCGCCGAGAAATACAACAGTCACAGGTGATAAACAACCTTTTGCTGACGTAGTGCTGTCATTGCCGAGCTCAGAAGTCGACGGTTGTCGGTGCAAGTCCCCTAAATAAAACTGTTTATACCGATGTGGAGGAAGGTTTTAGTTTCGGGCTCATTACTGGCTCCATTGGGTGCAGATTTTTAACAGTAAAAACGCGTTTTGCAAGCGTGTCTTCATATTTCTCTTTATTAGCAGTATATCCCGAGGGCATCTATTATTCATTAACATCCAGAGATGTTATTTATTTGAATGACTCACTAAAAACTGCCATGACTAAGTGCATCAACTGAGGAAGGAGGAGCTCCTATCGAAGGACTGCACAAGTGGATTTTATGCATACGTGCTGTGACAGTAACGTAGTGGCTGATTTGAATTTCCAGACATCCCTCCTACAGTCCAGTAACCACGGGATAAACCCCAACCTCTGTGCAAGGTCTCCACCTCCCCCTCCTGACGTCATGCGCCGAGCCGAAGCTATTGCACGAAATGAGCTGCTGGCAGTGGCACGACCGTGAATATCTGTGTACTCACAGTCAGGAGTGTGCAAAGGAGGGAGAGGGAGAGGGAAATAGGAGGATAGGTGGAGGGAAACCAGTCGGGTTTGGATACAACTGAAGCGCGCAACGAGCGGAAAGCACATCGACGGCGCGTAACCAGCGTTTCACCGACTCTCCGTCCCCCTTGCTGATCGGATTCTGGCGAGAATGGAGCTCCCTGCCGCCGGAGAGCACGTCTTTGCGGTAGAGGGCATCGAAAAGAAGCGCATCCGCAAGGTAAAAAAAAAAAAAAGAGAGAGAGAGGGAACATGTTTGCAAAAAATAGCGATGAGGAACGTTGAAATATTGGTGAGCTTCAGCAAATTTTTTTTCTCCTCCTCCTTCGCCATCACAGGGAAAGATCGAGTACCTGGTCAAGTGGAGAGGCTGGTCACCCAAGTAAGTCCTAAGGCAACATTTACGATATTTCAGCAGCGCAGTGGGTGCATCGTTTTTTGGTAAAAAAAACAAAAACAAAAAGTGTTACTTAATATTGTCATTAATGCAGGGCGTGCGCACACACACTGTTTGCGTGCGTGATGTGGCAGAGCGCGGTCGGTATGTGCCCAGTGGATCCACGGATGCCTTCACTAATTTATGCGAGGGAAAGGGGGTTGCTCAAGCCATGTAATCCAGTTTTAATTATTTCTGCTCTGCCAGCGAATTTACGAGACAGTGGTGCTAAAATGGCCGACTGCACGTTAGAGAGCTGGAGAGCATGCAGACAATATTTGTAAGATGTTGGGGTTTGTTTTGTTTTTTTTCGCTCTGCAGTTGTCCTCTGGTATTTATTGATAATTGTTATTGATGCCTCGTTTTGTGGAGATACCCGATCTACAGCATCACGTGTTTTGCCATTAACCTGGAGGCTGGCTTCATGCGCAAATGTGACACCATGCACGACTGTGTTGGAGATGTAGGACCGTGTGCTTTATACGCACAGATGCTGAGGCCTGTGTGTGTTTCTAAAAAACAACTGATGTCGTTCTGACAGCTGTTCGCTTCTCTCTGCAGATACAACACATGGGAACCAGAGGAGAACATCCTTGACCCGCGTCTACTGGTCGCATTTCAACACAGGTGAGCCGAGCTGTGGACTTCGGACGAGGCCGCGCTGCCTCCCAATTCAGCTATGACTATATATGGGCATGGGAGGAGGGGCGTTCAGTAAACTCCGCCACCAATACGTCCCCACCCCCTCCCCAAAGGATTGTCTTCTGGAGAAAAGCCAGGGGATCCACAATCCACAAATTGTGGAGCGATGTGGCGTAAGGGAAATACATGTGGACGTGTGATATATGGCGCAAATTACAACCATTTTTTTATAACGTCACGCAATCTTGCGTCAAAAATACATTGAAACCAACTTGATGAGGAGACCTGAAGTAGCTTCACTTTAATTTACAGGAGGTGCATGATGAACATAGGATAAATATGAGAATGTAACCCTAAACCCTAAACCCTAAACTTAATCCTAAATGCAGTCATTTGATGAGGTTTCATGGGAGTAGGCTAAGCTGCAGCATGACTCTGCTTTATGTTTGCAGAGTCATGCCATATAGCATGTTATATACATGAAAGGCTTGTTTGGACACACTTTTTTTTACCTTCCACCTTAATGTTGTGGACACAGAATATCTCAGCGTGGAGGCCTGCAGCGTTCTCGGGGTAAGACTGACTTCATGGAGGTCTGTAAAATAATGAGAAATGCATAGAGATCAATCTCATAGGTTGGGATGTTAATGAATACAAATGCAGCTGTCCTTGTAGGCCTGTAGGCGTGTGCACAACCTGGACCCATGGGACCGGTGCGATATTCTCTCTCTGTGGACCTTCGGGCCACTCTAGGGACTGGGTAAAGACATGATGGCCAGGGAAAGGAATTCACATTTCTGAAAAGGCTAATTGACATGCAGTGCTCTCCAGTATTTCCAGTGTACCGCTCTCGCCCCCGTGTGTGTGTGTGTGTGTGTGTGTGTGTGTGTGTGTGTGTGTGTGTGTGTTGTGTGCCTGACTGTGCGCTGATGGTCATGGAGTGCTGCCTCTGTGCTCTGTGTGTGTGTGTGTGTGTGGATTCCTCTCCGTTCCCAGAGGATGGGGGATGGGGATCAACAGGGAAGGCTGTAATTGCCAAATCTTCAGTGAATAGGGGTCACCCCGTTGGATGATGTTTGAAATTGCACATATTATAGCGTTAAAATGAAGACAGCTTATTGTGGCAATTTTCTGGCAGCTGTAATAGTTTGAACATCTGTCGTCAACAACAGGCCCGGTTTTACTCCTTGCCCACAGAGGCCTGAATACAGCTGGCCTTCATCCACCGCTGGATATTTATGAGGCAATGATGAGTCAAGGTTTATATGAGGGAGCAATATTTCATAGACAACCGCCTGCTTAGTGTAGTCAGTGCAACAGAAATTACTCTCTCTTCCCCCAACAAATTTGTTCTGAGAGGTGTTTGTCATTAGTTAGATATTTATACCGCTACTTTTTTATAGTATTGTGTTGGTCGTTTGCATGTTTAAACGTAAGCATGCATCTGGAGGTACTCCACAATGTGGTTTTTCTAATCTTGTATCATCCCTACCTCCTGACCCTAATTAGAGACTGAATGTAAGCAGAGGAAAGATGTGCTGAAGGAGGGACTATGTTTGAAAGACAGGGAGAGATTGTCCCTGTAGTAGCCTTAATTGAATTTCTTCAGGATAATGAGAATGTAGAATGGACCGATTACCATGGAGAGCTATGCAAATAGAGACCATAATGCTTTGCAGCAAGTCACGTGGGCATTCATTACTCCTTCAAAATTCCACTTTTGACCTTGAATAAGTTGAAGAAAATCCAAATGTCAGCTTGTAATATTACATGTGACATAATTAGGTTTTTAATGTTTAAGACTGAACCGCTGGATTTTGAAGGTAAATATATGGCAAGAAACTGTAATTATCCTGTCTCCACAGAGAGAGGCAGGAGCAGATGATGGGATATCGCAAACGGGGACCGAAACCAAAACATCTTTTGCTACAGGTAATTTTCACCTTCATCATCAATGAATCATCGCAGAGTTGCATCTGTGGAATAGTTTTTGGCTTTTGTTGAGGCTTTGTGTAAGTCTCCCTGGATAGGCCTAAGGGGGTTAGGGTCCTGTCAGGTGTTTTTGAGCTGCCGTCATTATCATCATGTCATCATGCTTATTTATAGGTTTCTTTTAGAGAGGTGGAACAATAAAGTGTTTCTGTGGCAGGATTTCTGTCCCAGCTAAGCATGGGACCAGTTTTGTTGTCTTTGGTTGCTCAGTCATTTTATGCAAGACAGTGTCTTTCTTTGGGAATGGTGATCAGGAGGTTATCCTGTTCATTTTTCTGTTTTGGCATGAATATGCAAATACAACAACAAAAGTGGCACGCTACTTGTTTTTGTTTTGTTTTTTAGCAAATCGTAGGTCAGTACTTCACTGGGCAATTTTCTGAGCCAAATGTGATTATATATTTTGAGAGACTCTGAGCTGATTGCTATGCAATGTCAGTCCTTAAGAGGCATAGCACTGGTCACACGTGGCCAGCGATCAGGGATAAAGCGTGACACGTCTGGTGGCACTTGTCTGACCTGAGGTCACAGCCAAAGCGTCTTGAGCGTTTTGCTGCAGTGCTGCTTGACAGCCTGGGGGGGAGTCAGCCTGTTCAGGGGGGGAGGGGATAAGGACGTCATAAACTGTGAACTTAATGGATTATGTGTTTCAAGTTGTGATAGTTAATTCTAAGAAGGCAGCATAGTGGTCATGCTCATCCTGGAAACAGTGGCAGAAATGATCCTGGGGCTCTGAAGATTTTTCACGCCTGAGAAAATCACCTCGATGTCATCAGGAGGTCATCAGTTTCATCAAATCTAAGAGTTAGAGGCTGCTGATTTATTCTGATAAACCCCCTTTTTCAAAATTAAAATATGGAGTGTAAAATAATTTTTTGGGGGGCTCAACAAGTGGATTCTAGTGGTCACATTTTGGAATCAGAATAGAATCAGAATGAGACATTCTGGTATCTCAGTCTCTGTTGTTTAGTAGTCATTCCCTTGTTAGCCCTCAGAGTCTATATAAGCAGAAGTCCCTTCACCTAGATTTTAGGCCAGCTTTATTGCAGACAGCCAATCTTTTTTGAAGTCTTCTTGATTTGGCCTAATGTACTTCTGAAATGTAAAAGATTTTTAATGTGATCTCTTTCTTCAAGGTACCCTCATTTGCCAGAAGATCCAGTGTTCCTGCAGGTTTGGAAGAACCGCCTCAGGATGCTGAAGGTAGCGTCAGGACAGATGCTGCCCAGTTCCAGCGGCCCCAACCCCAACAGTATCAGCTGAACAGCAAGAAGCACCATCAGTACCAGCCCAGCAGCCAGGAGGTGCCTGCAGACCAGCAGAATAACGGCAAGAAAAAGTTCATCTACCAGCTGAACAGCAAGAAGCACCACCATTATGAGCCTGATCTGAATAGGTATGATGCTCAGGCGTCAAGGCTCAAAGAAGTGGTCAAAGTTCAGGAACTGGCCAGTAAACCAGCAAATCCTGGCTGGAACTTACCGTTGGCCTTGCAGCAGAAATGGGTTCGTGACAAAGACACAGGCTGCTTGAGCAAAGTCAAGGAATTGGCTGTGGAAGTGAGGAAACCAGTTGTTAAAGACGGTGAAAGCGAGCATGCCCTTAAACCCAATCCTAAAGATGCAACCCTGCCTAGTTCTGTCAGTAGCAAAATGAAGATAATCAAGAACAAAAACAAGAATGGACGTATTGTTATTGTGATGAGCAAATATATGGACAGTAACAAGGTTCACGGAGCAAAGGGTAAACACGGGGAATCTTCAAGCAAAGAGAAACCCCAAAACACCAAACCAACAGAGAACAATCCAGCACACAAAACCAAAATGTTGGAGTACTCGGAGAATGGAATCCCCAAAGAGATCTGTAATGGCAGCCCTGTCCCTGCTGCTGAACATCCTGTCAAGTGTTCTCCAAAGGACAGACATTTCTCCAAACCATCGCCAAGCACAGCAGAGGAATATAACACAGAAGTGGCTCGAGGTCAGGCTGATTTACCAGACGATCTACCCCTCCAGCTGACCGCGAGCTCACCCATGACCTCGTGGGCTGCCGACACCAACATCCCGACCCCTACGACCCTCGACCAGATCAGGATCCCTTCTTTTCCCAATGATCGCAAGCGAAAGCTGTTGGATTCTGCAGAGGACAGGAGCCTCTCTAAAACATTCCTGGCTTCACGAAGCTTCAGTGTCACCAGCACTGTGGCCACTCCACCTCAGGATAAACCTATGGACCTCCATTTTAGTGGCCAACGCCACAGCAGTACATGCGCCTATGAGTTTATGGACTCTGGCAGCCAAGAGGAACCGATGGATCTCAGCTGCCCAAAAACGAAGAAACAGGTAGAGCCAATAGTACAGCCAGAGCCGGCTGACAAAAACACACTGGTTGTGGTAGAAGACTCACAGAAATCCACAGAGAAATCTAAAAATGCCCCCATTAAAAAGATCTCCCCTTTTATGGGAAATATCATAATCACCGACATCACAACAAACAGTCTCACTGTCACCTTCAAGGAATACGTTTCTTTCTAAGATAATGTATATTGGGACTACCAGTGACCAATTGCACAATCTTTGTTTATATGTGTATATGTAAATATCATTAGAATTTTGTATATGTGGAAATTTATAATTTATCATTCAAATTTAATATGTTTCCTATAACGTTTTATACCGTAACTCCTCTATGACGTTGTAGCCAAGAAAGTGCCCTCGATGATTTGAGCGAATGCATTAAGGTGGATGTATTCCACTTAAAAAAATATGTTTATTTGAAATAAGGAGCTTATTGAGTTACTTGTTGTTTTGTAACTGTACCAAACTTATAACCTGAAATGTATGAAGGTTGATACATATTTTGTATGAATAATATCACTTATTTTGCTCCTGATAGAAGGTAGAGAGGAAGTTGTTGCATATACGTTGATCAAAGATCAACTTGAAAGCACTTAATCACATTTTCATAGGTTGGTTGTGTCATTGCCAGTGCAGAAAATTAATCTGCGCTCACTGATTGTTATTCTCAGAATTTATTGGCTTATTTTTGTACAGGTGTGTCTGAATTTGTTCTAAACACAGAGAAAACTGGGATGAATTTGGCCAAGTCAGCAACCTTTGAGATGTATGTTCTTTTGTCAGGGTTTGGTCTTGACTTTGAGATGCTTCAAGGTCACCAGTGAACATGTCATTGCAACACCATCTACTGTATATTGCACATTTAACTCTCGGTAAACATTTATGGTACGATATGTGGGACGTTTCTCAAATGCTAAAATATACTATTAAAAACTGGTGTCATCCGTCGAACATGTGACTTTCCATTAAGACAGCGTATTGATTTGTACCATAATTTGGTTGTGATTTATTACCTTACTGTTGACCTCATACTGCTGGATTTGATGGCCTCATTAGGAGTCTCTTACTGTCTAATGATTAGTGACATTCATCTCATTTTGCCATGGAAGCTCATTATGTGAACTGAAAACCACCTCACTGCTATCTTCTTTAGACGAAGCCTCCAGGCGTGTTAATGAGTGTGTTACACGGATGAAGTGTAAGTTGTGACGCTGGCTTTGCATACTGTTGTTGATACTCTCTGTTTTGATTATGCTGCTGAAAATCCATACATCAAAACTGTTGGATGTAACCTACATTTGAGTCTAAATTGCCTTCCATGCACATTTAATGCAAAACCAGTGAGAATGCTAATATGCTATAGTAATTAAAAAAAAATGAAGAGTGCATATTTATTGATGTTTAAGATGATCAAAAACATGAAAATGTGTTTTTGGAATCAGAAGCTGCAGACAAGTTTCCCTTTTTGAAAGTTATTTTGAGTTTGTTTGCTCCTTTTTGTTAATAGTTTGCTTCTTTTTTTGTTCATTTCTTGCACATGTTTCAAACTCAAAAGGATTGTTATAAAGTACATTCAGCCATGGGTTGGTTGACTTATTGCTGTTGGCACAACTTATTGGATGGCATGTTTCACAATAAAGAAAGAGACCTCTGACTTGTTGCATTGGTGTGTGGTGGGTGCTTTTACAATGATACGTTCACTAAACTTGTGTTTTCTTTACTTTTTACGGTCACATTATTGAAGATTTTTTTTCTCTTACACACAAGGGACTTACTCTGGGGGGTACTGCGGTAGTATGGGGTGAGGGAGCCTCACCTTAAGGCCTTCCAATCCCTGTATGCCCAAAGTGAGAGCTGCGTTCGGGTTCTCGGAAGTAAGTCGGACTTGTTCCAAGGTGGCTGTTGGCCTTGGCCAGGGCTGCTCTTTATCACCAATTCTGTTTGTGATTTTCACTGATACCGAGGCGTAGCCATAATGAGGAAGGTTCATAGTTTGGTGGGCTGAGGATTGCAACGCTGCTTTTTGCAGATGATGTGGTCCTGTTTGTGTCATCGGCCTGTGACCTGCAGCACTCACTGGTCCGGTTTGCAGCCGAGTTTGAAGCGGCGGGGATGAGGATCATCACCTCCAAATCCGAGGCCATGGTTCTTAGCAGGAATCCGGTGGATTGCCTTCTCCAAGTGGGCAATGAGGTCCTTCTACAAGTGAATGGGTTTAATTATCTTGGGATCTTCACGAATGAGGGAACAATGGAACGTGAGATTGGACGGAGAATTGGGGCAGCAGGAGCAGTATTGCAGTCGCTTTACCGCACTGTTGTCACAAAGAGGGAGCTGAGCCGATTGGCAAAGCTCTCCATCTACAGTTCAATCTTTGTTCCGACCCTCACCTATGGTCATGAGCGATGGCTCATGACTGAAAGAACGAGATCGCAGATACAAGTGGCAGAAATAGGCTTTCTCAGGTGGATAGCTGGTGTCTCCCTTAGAGATAAGGTGAGAAACATTGCTGTTCGCGAGGGGCTCAGAGTAGAGCCGCTGCTCCTTCGTATCGAAAGGAGCCGGCTGAGGTGGTTTGGGCATCTGGTGCGGATGCCTCCAAGGTGCCTCCCTAGGGAGGTGCTCCTGGCACGTTCAGCTGGGAGAAGACCTTGGGGCAGACCCAGGACCAGGTAGAGGGATTATATCTCAACACTGGCTTTCGATCCCCCAGTCAGAGCTGGTGGATGTGGCCGGGGAAAGAGAAGTTTGGAGCTCCCTGTTGAAGCTGCTGCCCCTGCGACCCGACTCCGGATAAATGCTGGAAGATGGATGGATGGACACGTGAAATATTTCTGCACTATTGCTCATGTCCTTCAGTAGTTTTGAAGCCTTTTGGCACGTACAGTGAAAGAATGGAACATTAAACACTAACTTAGTCATGAACCATGAATAGCAAAACAAATCATGTTGCATAAGCACAAGTAATCCTACGTAAAAGGCCCCCAGTATTGCACACTGGTTTTATTAAATCTTTATCAGTGCATTATTTTTCCATTGTAACCTTATGTCAAGGAGAAATGCAAACACACAACATAACTGGAGGAGGGCAGGGTAGATCATTGTGTAATTCTCAGATTCCATCATGAAGGAATTGTTCTACACTTTTGTCCACCCATAATCTCTCCAGTCTGTGGCACAATGTGGAACGGAAGGGCGTCAATTATTTGCCATTTAAACACAATGAGTCTGCAATGTCAAGACCATCGGGTAACCAGTTAAGCAGTGTGTCACAATGACAGAGCAATTCTCCCTTAAAAGCAGGAACATGCCATTCTGTCCTTAAATGCCAGATGTACTGTATGTATGCATATATCATACCCCGTATATGAATGGTATAAAAAGATAATAACATCTCCTGACAATGAAACATGAGTTCTCTTTTAGGCATCACTTCAACGCCTAACCTGAAAATGCGGCACAACTTGTGCCACTATGAAGGAATCTCAAGCTGGCAGAAAGACTGAATGTTTCAAGTGATATAAAAGGCCTGGAAATGTGTGTGTTTGTGCAAGTGTGGTTGGTCCTTTCTTCAGCTAAAGTATGGGAGTTGACTATTAAAGAATGCTGACAGAAATAGAGGCATTTGTTTAAAAAATAAGAAATAAGCCAGGAAGAATGACTTATTGACAGGTTATCTGATTAATCTAAGTGAAGCACAAGACAGTTTCCCAGCATTTTCACCAGTGTGTTGAACGACAAAACACTTTTCTCTGAAACATCTGGATTTTAGTGTCTTTAAATCATTTTTTTCAAATTGTTTCCAGCAAAGAAGTACATAAAAGATCAAGGAAAATTAATTTCAGTAAATGATTTTCAGCTTTTTGTATCTTGTGTTATAGACAGCAGACACATGGATCTCACACAAGGAGAGGATTTAACAAGAAATCCCTCAATGACTGATTTTCAGCCCTTATGTCTGTCACATTCTCTTTCCTCCTTCTCTGGGATCTGGTGGATATAATTTAAAGTGCACAAATCAATAAATTCTCAAATAAGTTATACAGTCGATGTTTGGTGGAAATCAATTCTGAAAAATGCAGAAACACCACGTTTGATTAATCATTAGAAGCGAGTGAGACTGCAGCCACAGACAGACATGGCGCACAATTTCAGTCCCACTTGCTACGCGTAATTGGCTCCTCTTGAGCTGATGAATAAATACACGCACACACAGCGCCCTTCTTCTCTCTCTGTCCATATTCAGGATCCTGTACATGAACGCTGTATTTCTGCAGGCCTTTCATGGCGTTGAACCAACTATTTGAGTCAGTCGTGCACCAGCAGGAAACTGAAACATCGTTGAGCGGTGGAGGGAGGGGGGGTCATATTTATAGAGCAAGTGTGATGTTTCACATTCCCCCTTTATCATCGCAGCCACCAGCGGCCCGTTCATTCTCAGTTTCATCTTCAGCACATAGAGCAGCCTCAGGATCCAGTCAGCGGGATCAAGTGTAGCCTCCAAGTCCAGGGTGACCCGACCGAGGCCCACGGCTCAGAAAATCAGCAATCTACATATAAAATACAATTAAAATGCTTCCATTAATTGTGACTTCACTTCTCTCTTTTTTCCAAATAGACCGCACAAATATTCTAAATAATATCTTTATCTTCTCTGAGCTATCAAATACTAATAATATTAACCTTAAAACCCAAAATAGCAAGACATAGAAATGAGAGCTGGTGCTGCGGGTCCATCAGGCTGCTGTCAAAGATGCTTTTTTTAATTCGATGCGCGCTGAAATAAACTACGGAGTAACGTGCGGGTCAAAGCCGCGCGTTTTCTCGCTCCAGGTTTTTTTTTTTTCCCCGTTCGAACTACATTCAGCAGAAAATGTCGCCCCGTAAGTAGGACAGCGAACATCGAGCTGTGTGCAGCAGTTGCCCAAGAAACCAGAGAGCCAATAATGTTCTCACAGAGCCAGCACTGTTTATTCATGTGCGGCTGTCGCCATTGCGGCTCCTGCAGACTCACTTTTCATCGCCTCAGAGCCAAATATGGAGAGGATCGCTGCGCGGGGCTGTCCGCCTCCTCCCAGCCGCACCAGGCGTCTTTCTCTTTGAACACAAACCGTGCGCGCTAAAGCCATTCCACTACCGACAGGAAATGTCGGTCTACAAGCTTTGACTATCAAAATGGTGGTTCATATTTCGACGGCAGCTACAACGCATCTTTTGTCCGCGGCGCGCCCGCCTTTGTCTCGTCCACAGCGGGAAAAAATTTAAACAGATAGCTGCAAATATTTCATCTGTTAACAGGAGCGCTGCCGCACCTTCCCGCGCATCAGAACGACGCTCTGGACGCGTTGCGATTTCAATTTGCACATCTGCAGCGCGAACACAACATCCATTAAACACACAGCTCTCCTAAGATTCTTGAAATTTATTCTCATGTGCGACATTCAAAATAAGAATCAAGTCAGGATATGACGGTATTTACTGCTTAATGCGTGTCATGTCGGAGAGAAATGCGTTTGCAGGTAGCATTTGTCAGCAAGATCAGGAGTGGTTGATAAACCCGTGTCAAATAACAGATTTTTTTCTGTTTTGATGTCAAAAATTAGCTGCGAAGGCAATTATATCTGTTAAAGTCAAGACAGCGTTCAAATAATTTGGTGATCAACGGAAATTTGCGGCCCGCAGACACTTGAGTCCTCTCACCATCAAGGTGTGTTCTGCAGTGACATCCACTGATTAAAGTCCTGCGGGCCTGCAAGTTGAAGCTCTTTTAGGGTTTCGGTTCAAAGACCAATTAAAGAAGAGAACGAGCAAAAAATGTGGACGAAAATAAAAGATGAAATTGTGATGTAATACGTTCCCGTTTTGCGCCAAAGTCCGACGTTCACTGCATCTATCGTGAAAATAATTTCATTATCTTCCAAACTTCTAAGCGAATCTAAGCATGATGCGGATGATTCAGAGGCTTTGTGAGTATGAAGACTGCAAGGAAAAGAGATGTTTGTGTGCTCAAATCGTGTTCTTTTATTATCATTCATTATTTACAGAGACGAGCAAATGAATGTCACCGAAGGCCTCCAGAAATAAGTTACAGCTCCGCGCCTCCTTTTGTTCGTTTATTATTCATTTGTGTTATTTTAATTCCGAATGATTGCCATCATCACCACTGGGTCAATAATAATAATAATAAATAATAATAATAATAATAATAATAATAATAATAATAATAATAATAATGATAATAAATTTAATAATTTCTTCACTGTACTTTAATGCTTATTGTTAGTATAATATCTATGTATATGTCGTTAAACACACACACACACACCCAAACACACACACTCACAGAGATACATACACACACAAACACACACTCAAATTCACATCTTTACAGTTTAAGGATTCCCAAACCTTCTTCTGTTCGTTCTCTTTTTTTTCTTTAACTCAAACCAGAGCCAGTTCAGTAAATGTACACACGTCTTTAAAATGTCGCAGAACTTCACCATTTGAATGTAAATTGAAAATTTCCCATGGGTGACGTTAAGCAAAGCAAATAAAGGTGCTTCTTGAATAAACTCACATTAAATTGCGAAGTCAGTTGAAAGCCGTCGTTCTGGACCACCTTTATTTCTCCGTGTCATTTTGTACATCTTAAAAAAATCCTGCGCCAACAGCTGTAATTGATAAAGAAGATATATATACATATATATACAGAGCATATATATATATATATATATATATATATATATATATATATATATATATATATATATATATATACACACACACACACACACACATATACATACAGTATATATATATACACAGTGTATATATATATATATATATATATATATATATATATATATATATACATACATATATACACAGTATATATGTGTGTGTGTGCGTGTGTGTGTGTGTGTGTGTGTGTGTGTGTGTGTGTGTGTGCGCGCAGTAAACTATGTACTGTGTGTGCGCACAGCACATAGCTTTTAATCAAGATAGTTTTAAATCAAGTCTTCCAGTCACTAGCGTTTGGGTAAAATGTTAAAACGCATAAGTTCACTTACTAAAGGATGGTTTTACCTGGGCTGATGAAATTCTGCTTATAATTGGATCCCACCACATCTTTAATGAAACAAATTAAATTATCAGTCATGAATCTTTGAACCTATAAGATTCGATCTGGTACAGACTACCTCTTTTGAACCATGGCTTCATTTACTTTTATTTTTTAATGTTAGGTATTCCGTCTGTGTGGGTTTTACTTTATTTAATAGCAGAACCGTTCACTATTTTAGAGTCAGAGGTGATTATATAGAGTCAGACCTGGACTTGCAGGTGCATGATGTAAAAAAAAAAACAAAAAACTGTGCGTGAAGGTGTGACATTCTATTAAAACAGTCGTACAGCCCTCCGTTAGACCCAAATTTACATTTTGCTTTTTATAAACATATAAACGTTTGTGAAATCATATTTTCTATTTTTCTCCGGACACTCGGGACCTCAGCATTGCATGGTTCCACTCGGGTTCGCCTCTGGTTGTGCGTCGTGACGGACCTTCCTCTGGAGCAGCCGGAGCGGAGGAACTCCTCCCCTCCACTCAGAGACCCGCAGCACGTAGCAACAACCGAGCCAATGCGCTCCACCGCGATCCGTCCCCCCCGACTGCGGTGCCTGGCAACAGAAAAAGACGTGATGACGTCCTCTTCAGATCACGTATTATGGGATGTGCGGAATTAAACAACCCGAAGAGGACACGGGGAAGGCAAAAATATTAAAAGGGACAGAAATAAACGAGGTGCATGGTCAAACATGGAGCTCTCGGCTGTCGGCGAGAGCGTCTTCGCAGCCGAGTCCATCATTAAACGGCGAATCCGACGGGTATTCGCCACGTTTCTTCACCCATACGCTTAAATCTACACGTATTACGCAACTAATATTTGTGAAACGCCGAAAGGCAACCTTCTAATAACCTGAATCTGTTGTTTTTACAGGGTCGCTGGGAATATCTGGTGAAATGGAAGGGCTGGTCTCAGAAGTGAGTATAATAGCCGAGGCTGTGGACAGCGCTCCATCCTGGCGGCTCGCACAACTGCACCACCAGCGCCTTCGTTATTCAACGGGTGGATGTTTGTTTTATCTGCTCTGTGCGCTGTTGGGGTGTTTATTGAATGTCTGGTGTTGCGTGTGCAGCAATCAGGAGTTGTAGCATCTGAGCTGCAGGCCGCTGGGACGCATTCCAAGCCCAAAGCGTAGCGTTAGCAAATGGCTGGGTTCACCGTGCGTCACCGTCCGCTACGTAGTCTCTAATTGCAGCGCACGCATCGAAGATCGCTTAGATAAAAGTGTAACCCGCTCCTTGTGCACTCTCACACATGTGATCCGCTCACTCCGTGCTCACAAACTCATCTTCCTCTCCGTGTTTGTGATGAAGGTACAGCACATGGGAGCCGGAGGAAAATATTCTGGATGCACGTCTCTTCGCTGCCTTCGAGGAGAGGTGAGGGTTTGACAGTAGGCCTCTCTCTGCAGCCCGGATGGCACCGCGCACTCCCCGCTACGGAAAATAGGTCCTTCACGGTGGATTCCAACTTTCAAAAATCAATTTTCCCGTAAAAGATGTAACAGTTGACAGCATTTCCGTTTCCAGTTAAAATATTTCCAACCAGTGAAGCAATTTCCCCTCACAAACACGTTTTCTGCTTCATTCAGAAACTTTTTTAAAAATTAAATATAATAACTTTTATTTGTATTCAAAGCCACTCATAAACAATATAATTTATAATATGTATTCACCCTGGAACATACAATATTTAACAATATTTAAATGCATCTGTTTTGTTAAATATTCATGGTTGGGGTTTTTTTTTCCCATTAATCAGGGAGCGTGAAAGAGAGCTGTTCGGGCCGAAGAAGAGGGGACCAAAACCCGAGACATTTCTCCTGAAGGTGAGTGGATATATTTATATT
Organism: Antennarius maculatus; assembly: GCA_013358685.1. Taxonomy (NCBI): domain Eukaryota; kingdom Metazoa; phylum Chordata; class Actinopteri; order Lophiiformes; family Antennariidae; genus Antennarius; species Antennarius maculatus. The sequence continues at coordinate 11,558,029 of CM023620.1, read as the reverse complement.
TATGCGTTTATGTCTAATTAAAAATTCATGATGTCGCCTTTGGGGGAAAGAAAATCTCATCATATTGGTGAGGTTTAGTCCAGTTTTTATGTATCCGTCATATCTGTTTTATCCGACATATAGCTGCTTAAACTACTAAATTTCCTGCAGAGACTAAAGAATTCCATCTTTGAGAAACCTCATAAACTGTATTTGCTCCGTCCTTAGGCCAAAGCCAAAGCCAACGAAAAGACGTATGACTTTAGAGGAGAGGCCCCAAGGGGGATCCAGGTTTCCTATCCCATCCCAGAGCCTGTCATAACACCGAGGAATCGGGAGGGTTTACGCGCTGTGGTTCCCACTATTTTCCCGCCGAGCGCGATCAACAGAGGGGAAAGTGTCCACGTCCACTCGCTGGAGCCCGAGAGGAGGCCGAGGCCGACTCCACCAGCCGCCCTAACGCTCCAGGAATCCACACGGCTCCCAAAAAAGAGGGGACGCAAACCGAAGCTGCGTTTACATTATGATAAAATAGATGGAGGCGGCGCAGCGGAGCCCTACGTCAAACGGAGCAAGCTGCTGGAGGAGCCGGGGTCACAGGGTGTGAACAAAATGCGCTTGCATCATCACGGGGAGACGTCAGACCACAGCCTCGTCCAGCTGACCAAGAGGTTTCAGGAGGAGACCACGATCAGCCCCAAATCCCGCAGTGAACAGAGGCGCGTGGGGGAATCGGGATTGGCCTACAGCTGCGCGTTCAGTTCAGATGCGCGCACAAATGCGCAAAGGACTCGGTGCGTGACGCCCGTTTGTCAGCCCAAGTTCTCCCCTGAGTATCTGAGGCCCCAGATGGATGAGTTCCGTCCCGGACCTGCAGCCGTCCAGGAGTCCTCCTTATCCTGGACCCCCTGTTTCACCAACGTGGACACGGTGACGGTCACTGACGTCACCACGAACTTCTTGACCGTCACTGTGAGAGAGAGTAGCACGGACAAAGGCTTTTTCAGAGGGAAGAGATGAGTATGGAGATCAGAGGACGCTCATGCTAATATATGCTCATACATAATTGTTTAACAATCTATAACTAACGTGCTTACCGTAATACTATATTTTTTCTATGTAACTTTCAGACTTGTAAATTCAAATATTTAATACGTGGCTCAGAAAATTTAAACTGAACGTGACGTTGAGAGTCTGAGGAGAGTGTCACTGTCACTGCCGTCACCTCGATGACACCATCCATATAAATAAAGAAAACTGTTCAGTCAAATCATTACGAAACCATTAGTTTGTTTTTGTCAGTGTTGAAAATAAAGCAATATCACAAAGTTAGAATTTATTTATTTATTTAATTTTAGAAATTTCCGTTCGTGGCTTTTTACAATTTTAACCACTATAGTCACAAATTTAAGGATGATCCGACGAGATGGTCGTTTTATTCTTTTAACGTTATTATTATTAAAATGTCTGCAGGAAATGGAATCGTGTAAAAAAAATCTAATCCAATGTGTTTGGAAGATTTAAATAATCCCTGAGCGTTTAAAGAAAGCGCCGGAGTCTTTATGGGGACTAAAATGTACTTAAAAAAATAAAGATCGATAATACTAAATAAAACTTAATAAACAACTTATAATTGTAAAAGTGTTTTTTTTAATGGGGGGGTGTCAAACATGTCGACATGTACAGTCAGATTTAGTTCAGATGGTTTATTGGCTCTCCTAACGCACAACACATTTTCACGTTGTTTGTGTGACCTCATCGGTTCTGCTCTCACAAAAAGAGTCTTATCCAAAAATGGATAAAGATCTGCAATAAATGTTTGAATAAATAGTTCTCACAAGCCAAATCATCCCATGATGAGGACGACAATATGTCTTAAACCTAATTTTCAGTGAAACTACTGTATATCAGCTGATTCTTTATCGTTTTTGTGGTGAAGACGGAAATAATTCTGAAATGAACGTCAAGGCCTTCGAGATAAAACCAAGTGTTCTGGTTTCAATCCAACCATATAAATCATTCGAGCTGCGCTTTTAGACGGCTGGGAGGACAGGAGAGCGACTGACCCACAGACGGATCCCGCGTCACGATGAATGAATTACAACGTTTCTTTATTCAAGCGTGGATCTTGTTTAATATTCAGAGAGGCGAGCAGGACCCACAGCTCTCATCCCCTCTATCCACGGGAGTTTTATAGTTTCCCTTGAGTCCAAGCTGGACGTAACAATCCGATGTTTCTGCTTTGACACGTTCTTTATGACCGTCCGTCAAACCAAATCATCCACGCGTGGCTACTGTAATAACAGTTATCCACAGCGTTTGTTGTGTTATATTTACTTATTTTAGAAATATTCTAGTCAGAACAAAATCGTTGAGGGAAAACACAACGCATCACTGTCTCCTATTTCTTAATTACTTTCACCTCAGCAACATCCCAGTCTGAACATTCTGTGATCGTGCGCATGTTTTCAAAAGTTTGTTGTGGGCGGATTCCAAACTTCAACAAAGACTTTCCCTGCAGCTGAGACAACATCTGGCTAAATTCTCCACATGTGTGTAATTTACTCTTCCACTTAGCCATCAAGCTGCCTCTGACGCGGAGCTGCCCGGAGGCCGGCGTAGAGCCGAACGCACACGGAAACAGCAGCTCGGCCTGTCTGGTTCACGGTCCATGGAGTTGTACCTCCACAAGATGTCGCCATGAGCAACACCTTGAAGCAGTGCCAAATTATTTTCACACAAGGTTAAAATGCAGAGGAGCTCCTCTAGTTGCAACATCAAGATTAATGATTAGTGGGAGCCAGTTCCACGGTGCGCCGTTGAGCCTGCGGGCTGCGGGCTGACGAGACTCCGTCCTTCCAGAAATGCGTTGTGCGGTGCTTCACCCCGCCACCAGATGAAGCTCCAGCGCAGAAACGCACAAGCTTTTATATTTGTTCCCCTGAAATTATTTATGCCAGATGAACTGCACTTAAAGTAGAATCCCTGATCTAAAGTTTGGCCCGCGATGTATTTACTTTTAGAGGACAGATTTATATTTTTCAGTCAGTTGTGGCCTTTCATTCATGGCATTTCCTGTCAGTGAGATGAAAAAAAAAAATTCAGGATGTAAAAAAAAGACGAAGGTTTAGCCTGTCTTAACTGATTGGTTTGAGTTTAGTGACATAAAAACTCTCTGAAGTCAATGAATTATTGAGCGGAAAGTCGTTTTCATGTTAACAGATGGTCCAAGCGTTTCAAAGCGATCAAAACCGATTCTGGTCTTCTTATGACTCTCTCTCTCTCTCTCTCTCTCTGTGTGTGTGTGTGTGTGTGTGTGTGTGTGTGTGTGTGTGTGTGTGTGTGTGTGTGTGTGTGTGTGTGTGTGTGTGTGTGTGTGTGTGTGTGTGTGTGTGTGTGTGTGTGTGTGTGTGAGAGAGAGAGAGAGAGAGAGAGAGAGAGAGAGAGAGAGAGAGAGGCTCGGTGAGGCTGGACCATCTCTCAGTCTCTCTCCAGTCATGCTCGCTGCTTCTCTTCGGGGTTTCATCTCCGTGTGGTTTAGATGTCACCAAACGCGTATCTGTTCATTTATATTCTGGGTCTTCACATCCGGAGCTACACCGCTGATCTGTGCGACTGGACGGGAAGGTAAGGCACTTCTCTCACTTTTTTAAGATGACATCATTTTAAGAAGAGAGGAAGTCAAATGCACTTGTGAAAGGAACACACATCGTTTGAAAGGCAACATGTATTATTTGTGTGAGTCGCTTGGCTTCGTAATCTCTGTAACACTCGAAGTCGCAGCCTTCATGATTAACATTTTGATTTATTTTCTATTCTCTTCATAGTTATCGTTTATAGAAAGTTATTCTAAAGGTTCTTAAGATTCCACCACTGCAAAACAAATTTTTAAGAATCTGGATCTTTGCAACCTGCGCCATAAAAGATTTCATTGGTTCATTATTCCTCACCCATATTAGCAAATTATTTCCTAAGCATTGATATGTTAATAAGGATCGATCAGTAGTTATCGATTGTAAATCTGGGCTTTCCCCTGCTCCATCCAGGGGTTTGGAGGCTGGCGTGAATTCCAGGATCGTCCTCCAGGTGCGGCTGCGCTGCACGGACGGGCTGGTGAGGTGGATGACCCCGGGCCACGCTCTCCGGGTGGTTCTGAGACCCAACCTCTCCTCCACCCGGCCCAACATCATCTGCATCAAACCGTCCCCCTCCTTCAGGGGAGTCAGCGTGTTCATTGAACGGGCCGGGGAGCTGGAGCTGCTGGTGGCGGACGGCGGACCCCCCGGGCAGCAGGTGTTCTGTTTCCGGGCAGATGGTCCACCGTGGCCCGCCATCTACCTCCAGTCCAGCCCGAGAAGGAATGGAGCCTGGAGCAGAACTATGATGGGCTTCAGATATGAGCTGCTGGCCAACAGAAGTGCTCCACCCAGCTTGGGCCAAACGGGGATTCAGGGTGATTCCTTATCACAAATCCTATAGATGCTTTACAACATCTAGTGTCATCTTAATTCTTCATCTTAACATAATGGGTAGCAAATAAAATGAGTGATTGCTATCGAATAATTAAAACATTAAAAGTTGTAATCCCTCACTAAAACAGTATTTTTTAAATTCCCATTGGTTTGAAGAGGCTCAGAAGAAAAATCCATGTATGAACAACGTTTATTAATGATTTATTAATTCAAATGGGGGGCAACAGATCTTTAGTACAAATATAAAGCCGTCCTTTGGAGACTGAGGGACAAACCAGTCCAAATTCCTAAAAAATGCTAGCAGCTGTTTAATTACAGAGCCAGTCCTGATGACTGGAGCATGCAGCTGCTGGTCACTCTTGTGTTTTGTCTGGATGTAGTCTGGTTTCCATCGGGGGATAAAGCAGTAGACCACAGGCCGGCCGAAGGGCACCGATCCAAGTCTTCTAAATTGAGAGAGCAAATACTTCACAGATTCCACACATGCCTTTTCATTGTGATGCCTGTTTTATTAGCATTTATCCATGTGTGCGGGCCAGTCCCAGTGCGATGATGTCATTGTGTCTCCATAATAGACAGCTTCTGGTTCATCTTTTCTGCATTGCTAGGAGCGTTCGACTCCTGCAGCCCCCAGTGGGCACTGGGTCAATCAATTAGATAGATACAAAAGGAGTCAAACAAGGGGTCAAAACGAGTGAGGTTTTTTATAATATTGAGGGCTAACACTTTAAAGAGCAGCATTCCTTTGATTACACCATGGTTTCTCCACTCCTTCAGGAATGGAAGTGATATGTGTCAGATTTTAAGTCAGTGAAGTATTTGGAGGAGAGGTGACATCCATCCATCAGTCAGTGTCAGCCAGAGAGGGTCTCCATGTCTGACAGGAAAATAAATTAATCCTGACAAAATAAATGAGTCCTTACAAAATGATAAGCTTCAGGGTTTCATCATCTTAAATGTCACAGTGGTACATAGCAAATAACTACCTTCTGAATGTCTGCGCTGATGTTCTCCCACAGCTTCATGCAGACCCTGCAGTGACACAGAGCTCCTGATGGCCATCTGCAGCAGTGACTTTGGTGAGTACACAAAAAGTTTAGTCTACAAAGAAAACAATCTTCACAATCAAACTAAAATATACCGATAAGGCATAACTCAATATAGTACAGCTTAAGAACATATGTACAAAGAGATGGGGCAAAATAAGAAAACAACCACAGTGATTTGACAGAATGTGTGCAATTTAAGAAGCTGCAAGTTGGAAAACCCCAACCAAATCCGGAAAACAATAAAAACTGATTCTAAGGAACATAAAAAACACTGTTGTACATTGCATTAAGGAGACAATTACAGCAACTTCATCTATTTTAGCAAAAGGGAAATGATTTAGCAGTGAAGGTTTACGTGGCTGAAGGAGAAAGACAAAAAAAGAACATGAAGGAAACCAGCAGGACTTGTTTCATTTTCATTTGACTTTTCTTGGAGTGACACCATTTTCCTCTTTTTTTTTCCCAGTAATCCGAGGCTCCATCAGGAATGTCTCTCATAATACTGTACGTCAGACATCCACGGTGGAGGTATCAGCATCCAGGATGTATTGGCAGCGCAGTGGAGTGTTTGAACCACGAGCAGCCGGCTCTGCATCATCTCAGCCCGGCTCCTCTTGGCATGGACAGATCCACACACTCCTGCAGTGCCATGTGAAGTCCGGGGACGGCGAGTTCCTCTTCACAGGCTCAGAACACTTTGGGGAAGCTTGGTTAGGGTGTGCTCCGCGGTACAAACACTTCCTATCGGTCTACCAGGCTGCATGGGCAGCACGTCGGAATTCCTGTGACTTCCCTCTGGACTGAGGAAGTGTGTTGTAGCACCATTGAGGTCTACCACTCCATGTGCTGGCACTGTGGGGTCCCTGTAATGTTTTCATGTGACAGTAAGGTGGCATCCAGCATCACCAGCGGGGATGGAGATGTTGAATTGCTGGTTTAAAGGCACATTAGGAAGAAGCAGGGAGGGGCAAACAGCAGGGTCGCCTGAGCTGAGGCTCAGAGAGAGCCGGCCTTTGTCTGTCCTCCACCACTGCCCTCAGTCCTGAGAGAGTCCTGCTCCGTCTTTGTGTTTCTCCCAGCATCCACCATTGTTCACTTGGCTGGATCTGTGTAATGACTGTGGAAGGTGAGGCTGGAAAGGGTCACTATTTGTAATCTATGAATCGTTTTACTGAATAGGTTTGCATACACAACATTTTATATCCTCTTTGCTTTGCGTGTCGTGGGATCTACAGATGACCTACAATTTAAATGTTTTTGCACGAGGATTAATTGTAATTATAATAAGAATAAATTCTCTGAAAGTTCTGTTGTGGTAATAATCAAAGTTGTTGGCATTTTTTGAAAACTGGATATTTATTTGTTTTTTAAAAAAGAAAGATTAGTCAAATGTCACATAGCCAAGCTTTGGTTGGATATTATAAGAAAATCAGCTCTGCAATCTCTCTGTCTCTTTATTGTCAGGTGAAATTATAACTCACCACAAGGAAGAAAAAAACATTTTTTCATTATTTCCAGATACATATCTGAAATTCCGCTCCCGTGAGCGTATTTGTGTCTAATGAGGAGTTTAGAAGTGACAGCACTTCTTTAGGAGTGTTTAAAAATACTCAAAGGTTTAGTTAAGGCTTAAGTGACCTTACATCCCTATTTCACGCCAAATGTTGTAAAATCTCAGCTTTTTCGATAGAAATTCCAAGCTGAAGAGTCCGACAAAAGTATTTTGTCCCTTCTCCTTCTGCGTCTCTGTTCTTATAGGTAGGTAGGTAACTTTATTAATCCCTTAAAGCAGGTTCCGCCAGGGAAATTATTATAGGATATAATATAATGTATAATAGGATAGCGGTACCATAAAATGAAATACAAAATCCCCTCAAATGGACAAAGTTCTGAGAGGCCTGAATTGGATGTTTCTTTTGAACTATGTAGCCACCGCATCACATCCCGAGAAGACAAATGGACAGATGTGAGGCCCCAGAGCCTGGGGATACACCCCCTCAGCCCCTCCCTGAAGAAGGGAACAATTAATTGACTTTTAAAGCCTCTGCCTTCTTAGCCTATTCCACACTTCTCCCTGGCTGAGCACAGCTCACAAATTGGTGTGTTGAACTTTTTATGGAGACTTAAATAGTTCCCAATGAAAGTGTAAATGACTGTGTGGTGAATGGGGCCCACACAATAGCCCCGCAGTGACAAGGCCTCTAGCAGATAGAATGACCATTGTCAGGGCTGCTGTCATCTAGAAACCATCAGGGTGCATGAAGCCAAAGCAGCAGCAGAGGGGAGATCATCTTACTCTCACTCAATTCGTGCTTGTATTTGTCACTTATTATGTTAATTCTAGCTGATGTACAATATATACATGTCTTTTTCTCAATGTTTTTTAATCTTTATGTAAATCAATTTTAAAAAGAAAAATTTGCATTAATTTTTAAAACTCACTGGTCATAAGACAAACACTTTCTATGTGTAATCAGCAATGTTTTTGTATCTGAGATATGCTTCAAAGATTTTGATTTAATAAATGATGGCCAAAATGTAGTTTTCCACAACTTTCTTTCTATTGTGCAGAAGCCCAGTTTGAAGTCTCCTCCCTCAGTGTTGTTCCGAGGGGCCACCATGTCAGATTTCCAATCAAAGTATAGCCTCTTTGCTGGCTTTTGAGATCACACAATTCCAGTGTCTGGGAATTCCAGCAGGCTCTCATGGGGAAGGAGGCCGGGAGGGCTCGGCCTGGACGTGCAGCTTGGTGCACAGGCAGGAGTCCACCCTGACTGGGGGGTAATTGGTTTATCCCACCGCCTGGCCTGCTTTCCCATGTGGGCCACTGCTGTGGGGAGGCCCACACTTACAATACAGAAGCAGCGTGATACCCTGCATTACCGAGCAGGCATTCTCTGGGCCAGCTATAGAGAACAGATGCATGGTGCAAGGAACAAAAAGCTGGAGCAGACTTACTTCGAGGCTTTGGAAAAGTTACCATTTGGTATCCTTTTATCAGTGGACATTAGAAATTAAAGTAATAGAATTTTGTAATAGTTTTTTTAAAAACATAGTTTTTTTTCAAATGGTGTGATTGTTCCAATTAATACAGAATACAACTAGAAAAAATATACAGTATATCTCTAAAATGAAGAGATATATTACCAGTTCGACAATAGTGTACAATTCTGCTGAACGTTAACTTTATGTGACTGGACTGGTATCTTATTAACATGTCCTATCAACCACTATAAATTTTACACCCTGTGGAAACTTCTGAGCTTTGCTTTATTTAGATCCTCACTAAGAGAACCAAGTGACACATCAAGACAACACAACACCTAATTATAAAATTTAATAAAATGTCGACTTTTATTCATAAAGCAAAAAGTCATAGTTGTTCACAAACATCTCAGTGGAACATAAAAGAAGCATACATTATAAATGCAGATGATATAACATCATTCACCCTTTTGAATTCAAGTACAGAGGACCTCATTTCAGAATCAGTCGAATCTTCCTGTCGCCAAGCAGGAGTCTGCAAGATCAGGAAAAGTATTTTTCAAATTTTTATGTTGTCAGTCATTAATCTTTATTATGTAATAAAAACAAATGACAAATTGTGAATGTTGTGTTGTACCTACCGAACCAGAGCGGCTGCTATCACGCCTCCTGCGATGGGTCCCACCCAGTACACCCAGTGATAGGCCCAGTAGTTACTGACTATAGCTGGGCCGAAGGCTCTGGCTGGGTTCATACAGGTACCAGAGATATCCCCACTGATAACACACACAGGCATTCAGGCATGTTTCCCATTAAATGTGTAGAAATGAATGGGATTTATTGTCCTATTTGAATCAGAGCTACTGTATAAACACGATGCCCTGCAGGTATGAGGTACAGTTATTACTATATGTGAAAAATTATAATTATTCAAAGCATGAATACGACCCTATACACTATCAAGATCTTTGTCCTTAACATCTTTTTTTTTTTTTAACTGACCCAGCCAAGATGTTGAAGATAACAGTGCAGCCCACCATAAAAGGCACTAGAGGGCTCTTGGTCTTTACGTTGACGGCCCCCAGCAGCAGCACCAGCGTGACCAAGCAGGTCATAGCGACCTCTCCAAACAGAGCACCTGCTATCTGACTGTTTGACTGCAGCACGGTGAAAGCAGCCCCGTGGGCTTTGGCAAAGTTCTGTCCTGACGTCATCCCCTGTTGGCATCAATTCAGCCACGAGTCAGAGAGCATATAAACTGGGAATTTTAACGCAATCATAAGACAGGGTCACCTTTGCCATGGCGGCTCCAACCACCCCTCCGAGCAGCTGACATGCGAGGTATGGGATCACCATATTCATCTCCATACCTCCACATAGAAAGATAGCCAGTGTGAATGGGGGGTTGAAATGGGAGCCACTGGAGAGACAAACATGGAGAGAAATATTTAAGAAAGTCATGGTTTAAGACAAATTAGTAGTCTAGAATGATTTACAGTATTTTTCGCACTATAAGGCGCACTGGATTATAAAGTGCACTGGAATACAAGTTGCACTGGATTATAAAACGCATCCAAGAACTCATCTTCAATGGTCTATTTTCACACTTTTTTCATATATAAGGAACATTGGATTGTAAGAAATGGAGAGAATTAAGGTCTTTTAGGTGCGCCTTTTAGCGCGGAAAATACTGTAATTAATTCAACATATTCTCATGTCTATTAGCTGTTTGAAATCGTAGTTTATAATTAGGTATAATTAATGACTGTCCATCTAACAGATGCATAACACGTGGACTCTATTTCTTTATAAGAACTTTTTCTCACCTGATCTCCGCCATGGAAGCCACCAAGACGGCCACAGCCAGGCCATGCACCAGAGCCGGCTGAAGCCTCCCTGTGGACTCCACGTTCTCTATGACAGACACACAGCCGATGAAGACGAAGAGCGTGGTTCCCACCAGCTCCCCTAAGCAGGGCTGGAAAACCCTCTCAAATCTGTTGGGAGGTCTGGCCGGAGGGGTCTTGATTTTAGGAGACACAAGCGCCGTCTCCACTTCGCCCATCTCCATCTTCTCGTCTGCCATGAATCAAAGTGAGGTCTGGTTGTGTGAGCTGAAGATGTGACACTGAGCACTCTGGCCAGAGATGCGCATACAAATATCGTTGTACTTGCTAATCACATGGACTTTAGCCTGGAAAGATAGGGTCTAGTTTGGCTGGCCCACTGACCTGTCATGGACCCACTGACACTTTTTCTTAATCATCCAAGACGGTTTGCTCATCACAACTGCTCTGCAAACCATAGTACATTTACAGAGTGAACAAATTGCTGAACTGTGCCAGAGTTCTGGTAAAAAAATCACCTAGTTTTTGTCAATGATTGTCCCAGAATAACCCAATATGTTTACAGATGTTACTTTCCGTGGCAGGGTCAAAGCAGGATAAAGAGTTTACATGGCAAAGACCTCATGAGTTGTTGTTTTTTTATACAGTTTCAGGTGGATTTCAGATGTTATTGAAAATTTACTTATAATGATAATCCCTAATAAGAATGAAACAGTGTCAAAAACACTGAAATCCCTAAGGAGCAAAGTCTACGCCCTGGTTTGAAATAGGAAAACGATTACTTACCCCAAGTTCAACTATGATTTCACGACACAGCTCATTTAACACACAAAAACGAATCATTCGTCCAAAAGATGATCGCACATTAGACAAAAACAAAACACACTGTAGCACACATGGATGCCCAGACATCCTTATCTGGTTCACCTATCCGAAGGGAAAAATGTTGATGATTTGGGTGAATATATTTACAGGAAGCACATTGATATAAAAACATGAAGGAGTGGTTGTGGATGCACATAAGCTCTGAGAAGCTTAGATTCAGCAGCCTTACAGACAACCTAAAGATCCTGCAGACCAGACAGGGTTTCCTTATCATGCAGATGCTGATCAACAAAGAAAACACTGAAGTTTTGTTGCCATTATCCATACTACTATATATCATACACTGTAAGTTAAATATGACAGTAATGTTTAATCAAAATAGCGGGACAAATAAAGTCTAATTTCATCACCAAAGAACTGAATTTCTACTCTCTTAACGTTGCTTTGCGAAGATCACCTACTTGAATTTTGCCAGCGAATAACAGAAGTAAAACTATGCCACTAGTTGTTCTTTAACAACAACAACCTGAAGGATCTTCACTCCATGCACAGGAATTATCATATGCTGCATGTTTCCCTCCATTTATTGCACTCATATATTTCCCATCTGTCTCATGGTAAACAGAGCTTATAGGTTTCACAACATTTCAGATAGGCACAGCGTCACAATCTATACATTGCTGACCCTCAGAATGGGCTAAGGGTTACACAAAGCAGACAAGATTGAGGTGAGGCTTTTTGTCATGATGACTATTTTTAGTTACTAAAACAAGATTGTTTGAAGTTAACCAACTTGTAAAGCTGACCGTCAGATTTCAGCTTGTTGTGCAGGGCTTAAGCAGGAGTAAGGAGTTTCCATGCAGACGTGAGTTTGCATGTTCCTCCCTGTGCAGCTTTCCTCTTGAAGCTCTTCTGTCAGCCCAACTCATTATGTCTGTCCTCAAAAAGATAGCTGGTTCAAATCAAAATATAATTCTAGAACATTTCTGCATCATCAGATATTTAACTTCCTCCAGGTCACTGAGGCATTGCCACTGTGATGACATATCATTATTCAGATCTGCCTCATGACAAATAAATTAGGGGTAATATCACCTACTTCATTCACTTCTTTCACTTCATTCAAGTATTTGGAATCACAAGAATATCTTTGGTACATGAGTTATCAGCTATTTCATCTATTTTTCATGTAGGAATAAGCTCTTACAAACCTGGATATTGATTACGAGCGGATTTAAATGTCCAAGCCATAAATATTTCTGATATTTGTAAAAATGTTTAAGTAAAAAATGTTCAGTAAAAAGGTTTCTATCTAATAATGTTATGAAAAAATACACCAAAAAGAGAGCGGAAGTGAAAACAGGATCCCGAATCCCCACGTCACGTGTTCCTATAATTGAGAACAGCTGACAGCTGCTGAATCAATCACCTCACCTGTAGCTAGCATTAGCTGCTAACACGCTGAGCTAACGTCTGAATATTGTCTCCATTTTACGTTGTTGTTGTTGTTGTTATTTGCTTTAATTACTATTCGAAACATGCCGTATGTGGCGGGTGATGCTGATAACATTTTTTTTTTTATAACAAGCGGATTAATAGATATTTCCGGTCGGCGCCCGTGTCGTAACGGAGAGCGGCCACAAGATGGCAGTAGATCGCCGCGGACTCCAGCTGATCTCCCTTCAGCTTGAGGGACACGTTACACTGAGGAGTGACTCTGGATCAGTGAAGGAAATGAAGCGGCGACTTTCCCAGTCGGTGTTAAACAAATATTGGTCTCGATCAGCTTTATAAATATTTGATTTGTGAATTTTTCTTGGTGAAAGTTTCTTATACATGTTCAGCGATTTGAATTTTGCCCTTAATTCTCTTCAACTGTGTTTATTTTTATGCGGCAAAAGTGACTGCGCCTGAAACTGTACTTGGCAACATACCTGTTGGTGATATATAGTTTTGATTTTCTTTTTGTAATGTATCAAACAACTTTGAATCGTACAGTAACACATATCTGACTTTGCCATGACTGTGACAGCCCAGTAGTTTTTTTCTCACTGAGGTATCACATGTCACCATTGGGCCGCGCAGCTTACAGTGGGGAAGTAAAAGCACTTCCTTCTTCCTCCCACAGTGGATGGACTCACCGTTTGGAAGTGTGTTAAGCGTTGAAATGGAAATCCATGCGACTTTTGGGGGCTGTTCTTTCAACTGAGTTCCCTACTTTGCATTAGTGGCGTTTAACAGTTCAACCAATGCCCGAGTGGATTCAGGAGACCCGCTGAGGTGTGGTGCGTTCACGGACTCGGAGCCCTCTCCGCTACAATGGCTGCGACGTAGCGCAACTTTTGGACCCGCGGCAGATGATCGACGGCGCCCTGATAGGTGCCACCAGCTCTAACACACAGGAAACACAGAGGAGAAAACCGACATGAAGAAACAGTTTAATCGCATGAGGCAACTCGCCAACCAGACTGTTGGAAGGTGAGTGTTCAGTGAAGGGGAAATGTTGTGTCGCAAATGTCAGATTTATTCTGTTGCAGACTAACGCGGTGGTTGTTTTTCCAAGATTTGACTGTTGTGCTTTTTGTCTTTGCCATCTGTAAGGCCTACCTGGATTGTTCACCAAGCCCCAGGAAGGGTTGCAGGTCAAAGTGAAACCAAACCTGTCTCAAAGGCACTGACCTTTTGTAGAAAAATAAGTTTGAATTACAATATGCAACTTTCTAGATGTTGTTATCTTTATAGATATGAAACCACTTTAATAGTCTTCTGCATTCCATCTGGAGATTTTACTATCAAGTAGTTTTTAATCGGCTTGTTTTTCCTCTAGTAAATTTAGAAAAATTCAAACAATAGAGATTTTTGTTTGCCCAGGTAAGCTACACAATTTCAATGAAATAACCAGCAGATATTTTGAGTTTTTGTCTAATTGAATGACTTTCATTGTCAGTGGTTGTCCAGTCAAGCTTGATGTCCAGTTGGATGACTTAAGCTGTATATTTTTGCTTTGATGTATTGGCAGTACCAGATAATGTCCTAGATCTCGTTTGTGCTGCCTTGGGCCCGGATATCCACACAAACACATTAACTGATGGGTGGAAGTCCTATCTGCACCATCTTTCCCCTCCTCTCCCTCACTCCAGGGGTTTCAGCCCTGTTTTCTATCAGATGATTCGTACAGCCAGCCATCCATCCATCTTAGTACGGTGGTAATAGTGGCTGCAGATGACAATGACTTTCCAACTGCCTGCAGCAACTGGATGCCTCACTGACATTCCTTCATATGTTGTGCAAGAACTTTAAAACTCTATGACAGCTGGCTTACAGGGATGCATGTTTGCAGGCACATACCTTCTTTAGATTAGGGCTGGAGGCGGATAGAAATGTCAGAAAATCCTTCAGTTCCATTTGCAGCTCTGTCTATAAAACAAAATGCGTATCTCACCTTGTAGGTGGTTAAAATTATTCTATGAGAAATCATCACTGCTTAGCTTCAGCAAAACTGCAGTTTATGACTTTTGATTGATCTGCAGTTTGTTTTTTTTATTATCAATCAAATGTTCCAACTGTCTAAAAAGTGTCTACACCATAATGTTACATCATCGTTGATTTTATCCATCTTTGTGTTCTGATGATTAATTCTGCCTACATTGTTCTGGTGGATGATTAAAAAGAAAAAATGCAAACACAGTCCCTCCAGCCAAATGTCAAATTGCCACCACAGCACAGGTGACTTTTTAAAAACCAGTTTCCCAAAGAAGTGAAATCGTTTCCCACGTCATCCTGTTTGGCTCAGGAACAGCCAGGCACAGAGGGGTTTTGTGTAGTAAGCATTTCCGTGATTGTTGTCTAGGACACAGTGGAGGGTTTGGGGACGTGACACAGCCACAAGGGGCTTTGTTTTTTTTTTATGCTGTTTTTTTTTTTTTACATTAAAGAGGAAGCCAATTTGATTTACATGTGGTTCTGAAAGGGGGAAGCAGTTTGCATAGAGTAGCAGATTAATAGAGACTTGGAGAGTTTGTGAGTCCTAGCATTCCTCTGGAGAGATAAGCCTGGAGCTCTCTTTTAGAAACCGCTGAATTGGCACAAATATGAGGGCAATTAAACATAATTTTCTCTGGCTAACAAATTAGATGTCCCTTTACATGACATTCAGTGACTGGCTTGATCTGTCTGTGTTCTATTTACTCAAGTTTTCTGTCAGACTGAGCTCCAGCAACACGCCAGTCTATTGTTAGACCGGCCAGAGACAAGCTGTACTTCAGTCAAATCAATGTTAATTCAATACTGATAGAAATATAAAGATTGCTTATCTAGCTTTCTCTTTTAAAAGTGAGCTGGTAAAGCTATAATGTGTAAAATGGTCACATGTTAGCTGCAGATTGTATCTCATAGAAGGAAATAAGATCATTTAATAGATGCTTTACTGGACCATCTGTACATGATTTAACATGAAGTAGGAAAAAAACCAAGATGTCCAGTTTTCAAAACCTAACTTTGAACATTTCATTTCGACCCAAAAAATTAAATACTTAAAAATCATCAATCACACATAATAAAAAAACGTAGAAAAAAATGAATTTTGATAAACAGGAAAGATATGTCCGCATTAGCGAATGGGGATGCAGTGCTCTATCTTTTTTAGGGTGTAACTTACAACAACAATAGATAATAGCTCTTAATTGACCCCTGAGAGATTTGAATCCATAGATATGGCCATGTTGTGGTTGAGGAGGGTCTTCAGAGGTTTGTGCTTGTAGACACAAAATGTCATCATTGGTGTGTTTGTTGGAGAACCACATGGTGAGTGACGAGCTCGTTCGATGGATCCCGCAAGCTCTGGAAGATTCAAACCAAGCAGTTGACAGAAACAATTAGTCTGATTCTAGAAGGTCACATGCTAAGAAGGGAATCTTATTTCCGATGTTTGGTGGGTGATCTTGGAATATTTGCAGAATTTTTTCCGTTGGAGTGATGTCACCGTCCTAGTTCCACAAACTCACCCAGCGTGTAGGTGTGTTCAGGCGATTCCAGACACACAGACACACACACCTTAGCCCTGTTGCCATAACAAACAAGTTGCCGATGACACAAGAGGAAGTGTGTGTTCACACAAAGTGTGAATCCGACCAGGAGCATGAGTTGATCTTTTAATTCTTACATGTAGGCTTTGTGTGCTCACATATTAGCCACTGATTCCCACAGGCCTCCTGATAAGTTTCACATGGTAACATCACATGAACTTTTTTTATTATACCTTTGTGTATTTAATGCTAATTTTGCACTGTGTAAGTTTGCTGCAGGCACAAACTTGAGACGGGTAGAGCTGGATCGACTCTGCTTTAGTCTTGTTTGCTCTTCATCTGTTATGCTGAAGTTAAGCAGCAAGTTAGGTCATGTTTGTTGAATTAATTTAGAGCGTGTCAGTGTACAGCATTTTTAAGTGAAACTTATCAAAATATTTCATATTATTAAAGCCCTTCATTTCACATGTGATGTTTTTTTTTATTGTCTTATAATATGATTGGTTTGCTACATGTTTCCCTTTTCCATTCTCAGTTTTTGACCTGTGGCTTCCTGTTTGTGTTTCCTTCAATAGGGCTGAGAAAACTGAGGTGCTGAGTGATGACCTCCTGCAGGTAAACACTACGTTGCATCAACTGTATTGGGGCTGTTCTATGAAAAGCTCGTCCAACACCTGTGAGGCATCGTAAAAGCTTGATTTCACCTTCTAATAAAGCATGATAGTGTGTATTGTTGACTGACAGATTACCTGTTCCGAAGTCAGGAGTGAGCAGAGTGGAGTTGCAGTATAATGAGTATTTTCTTATTTAGATATTAGTTCATGCCAAGTGAACTGAGCCAAATAACTTCAAGACCTCATATTATACTCTTTTTAATCAATTTCACACAGCTGTCAGACGTCCAAATACGGGTATACCTCGGATTACATCGTAAATTGTTTCCAGGAGACGCGACGTAAGTCAAATCAACTTGTCTCCAGGTTAAACTGAACATAACCACTGTACATTACATATGACTGCGTTTTCAATAATATTGGGTTAATACCAATCTATTTTAAGCTTATAAACAATTAAATTTTATTTTTTAATGTACAGTAAAAACATCGCCGTCTCATACGTCGCTGTCTTGTCTTCAGCCACTTTTTCCGCATCGTGGGTCACGGGGGTTGCTACAGAGCCAGCGACATGTGGTGAGGTTCATGGCTAGGGAGGCACCGATGTTAAAGCCAGTTTTACGAGGCCGTACCCGTTTTTTTTCCACATTCTAGGAGTTGGTAGGGATAGGGAGGAACACTAAATATGTAGAGACCAGAAAAAACTATTTGTAATTTTTGACAATTTAATTATGTAAATAAGAAAGTGTAAAAGCTTTGTTTTGGGGGTGGAAGTGCAGACTGCATCTTGGTTTTAAGAAAAATGGAAGAAGAGTTAAATGTGGATGCTATTAAATTTCTACCCACACATTCCTCAGAGAGTGATCTCCCACCAGGGCAGCTAAGTATCCCCATTATGTTACTGCACCTAAAGCAATAGTCTCATAATAGTTTGACCTTCATAATGTGACTCTTTGATCATGAAAAACCTGCTCCTAGAATCTGGAGTAACATCTGCATGATTTTTTTATCGCATGGTTAAACAAAGATAAACAACATTTTGCTGATGGCAGGCTTCCTCTGGAATTATCCCACTGAAAACTTTGATGTGTGGTTGGTCTCATGCGGTGATGTCATCAAGTAATTTTTGTCCAAGCGTTGGAAGCATTATCCAGAGTTTGAAGCAAACTCTTATAATCGGCCCTGTCCCACAACGGTGAGGAGTGGTTGAAAACACACCTAGATGTGGATGTTGGTCCAGCTTACTACCAAAATCAAAACGGTCCAGCAAAATCTGTCTGTCTGACATTTTTTGGAATCGTAACAGACAGACAAACCAATGCCAGCAAAACCGTAACCTCCTTTGCAGACATGCCAACTTCTAATCAGGTCTGTTAAAGCCATCATGCCTTAGCAGAATGTTAATACCCAGTCTGTTTACAGCCCTGGAGTAAAACTGATGTCATTAAAACATGATTGGGAGGGTCATTCATTCAGTAATGTGTTGCCAGATCAGGGGCACGGCAGGGAAAGTACTTTATGGTTTTCCACTTGAGTCAAAGCCTGGCAATAGTCTTTAATCTGAATGAACATTGAGTGTGTTTGTGTATGTGTTGGGGGATGGGAACACTGTAGCAGCAAAACCATGAGATCACTGTAGGAAAAAATTCTGAAGAAAGATTGTGTGTGTGTGTGTGTGTGTGTGTGTGTGTGTGTGTGTGTGTGTGTGTGTGTGTGTGTGTGTGTGTGTGTGTGTGTGTGTGTGTGGATGTAAGGAGCTTTGTAGAAGGAAAAGTAAAGGTGAAGTTTTGAGCCTCTACTTTAATCACAGCAGTCAAAGGTTTATGACGTGCAGTAGTGAACTATGAACCCAAGGCGTAACACGCTACACAACATTTGTAATGACAAAAATGTGTTGTTCACTGAAAAAGCAGATTTTGTTTGTTTGTTTGTATGCTTTTTGCTTTAACAGTGATGCTAATTAAATGAAGTCTTACCTAGTGTCCCAGAAGCACGGAGCCCAAATCAACCCTTCCAGAGAATGTTTTCTCCTGTCTTTGGTTCCCGACCTGAAAGACAGGAGCGTTTTCTGCTGCGTTAGACATTCCTTCACCAGCAGCTCTCAGTGGGGAATGTGATCATCAGACCGTCATCATAGTGGAAGTGGTTGCCTGTCTTGTTTCAATAAATTGAGCTCCAGATTGCCGTCATCTGGTACAGTCTGCTGCTTGCAATCCCGTCTTCAGATGTGCAAACTGATTGCAACATGTCTATAAAATGGGATAGATTAGTGAACCAGTTTTGGCATTTTAATTCAATCACACTAGCTGGGACAGTTTTCCTCTTTCTAAACACGAGCAAACAAAGAATAGTTTTCCTCTACACCTCCCCTCATGTGTCTAACTGTCCAAGTTGAAATCTGACACTATGATTTGCACGGTGTCCTATTAGTCTTTTCCAGTTTTCCATCGTCCTTTGCAGTGGCTGAGGCATTTATCCTGTTTGGGCATGTTTTGAACGCGGACAAGCCTCATTCATATTGGAGAGAGCCGGGCTGTAACCGGTCCCATGTCTCAGTATTTGTCTTAAACTTGGGGGTTTGTACTGGGATGTCACTAACCAGCTGAGCTAACCAGACCACCACAGCTTTAGTTCTCTTTGCTGAAAATGCTGGCTCCACCGGTAGTATAGGAGAGATATTTTCATAGGTGTGTTTATGCACTGTCTTGTTACAATGAGATGAAAAAAAAAAACCAAAAAAACAATGAGATGAAAAAATGAACACGCGCAATCTCTGTACACTAACTGTGTGGCAAGCGCTTACCTGCGTAGTTTAGATTAGTGTAAATAATGAACACAGGAAGTTAAATGAACACACCTCTAAACCTCATACAAAGGAGCAAAGATGCGATTATGGAACTCCTGAATCAACTTTTTGGATGGTTCGGAGCAATCCTGAGAAGTTACAATACACTAATATCGTCAGTAAACAAAAGAATAACAAAATAAACCTTACCGGCTGTAAACTTTGGTGTGATGCTTGTTGGTGAATTTTTTAATATAAATTTAACAGACCATCAAGATTTCTATCAATTATCTCATTGTGCTCTAGGCTATTTCATAACTTTGCTTCTGATTATTCATTAGTTAGCTGTCTAGGAAGCTAAAGCAGCTCGGAGCCAGAAAACAAACTAGTATCCACCCACATGGTTCCTCTGTGACTCACTACACATTCCACATTCTGCTCTGTGGCAGGTCAGAGGTCGTCCGCTTGCTGTTTTCATTGCAGTCAGAGGAAAAAGCGATGGCATTAACCGGCTGGTAAACCTTTGGACAGCTCCTTAACTGGGCAGGACGCAGGGAGTCGTCCTTTGTTTTTCACTCTTTGACTCCATTACTTCAGTTTGTCCGGAGTTTCTGTCTACAATTGAGAGTTGTAGTTGGAGTAGTTGTACGTGTTTCCACAACTTGCATTGTTTCCTTGAGAAATCTTTTAACTTTAGTTAAATCTGTTCCATGAAATGGGTTCATTTTAAGTTAAGATCATCAAATTTCTGTTCTGTTTTAAAAGACTTTCTGGGCATGTATTTCATTTCTGAATCTACTGTATGTAAACACATCATGATACCGTCTGATGTAGGTGAAAAGAAGCCACACAGAGAGAGAATGCCTGAACTTTGTAATGTTTCAAATCTAATTTGTGCAAAACTGGTCATAACTCAGAGTTGAAGTCTGTTTTTCTGTACATTCATGGAAAACACATTGGAAGAGAAGATGCCTAGTATGCCTAGTCAGCTGCACAAGACGCACTGTACTCTCTCTTTCATTGTTGTTGAACACTGGGGGTCTGGATCCAATACAGAGACCACCAGACAGACTTCCAGCTGAATCGTGAATGAATTGGATCCAGGTGACGAAACTGAGTCCAGCCGTGGTCTGGCTTGGAGCATAGAGCCACAGGAATAAGGAGGAGGGAAAGTGTGTGTGAGGGAGACGGAGAGGCAGACAGTAAATTAGTGAAGATGAAAGTGAAGTTTAAAGACAGACTCTGATGGGGATCAGAATGCAAATGACAGCGATGTTTACCCTGAAACAGGAAGAGGAAGTGAAAACTCAAATGATAATCAGTTAATCTGGCGAGTATCATAAGTAGCTCATATTGTTCTTGGTTTGTGTTTTCAACTATAGAAATGTTGAACAGTGGGTTTAATGTGTTGGAGTTGGGATTTTAGATGACGGCAGCAGAGGGATTGGACATTTTAAACCTTTGTGCCACTGACTTCATTTCAGCAGTCGCGTCAGGGCCGGACAACTCTCACTGGAGGTGCATTCAAGTCTGTAGGCCTACTGGGATCGTGTGTGTGTGTGTGTGTGTGTGTGTGTGTGTGTGTGTGTGTGTGTGTGTGTGTGTGTGTGTGTGTGTGTGTGTGTGTTGTAGTTTTATAGAACTAGTTGGTAGGATGGCAGTACCTTAGTCCTCACTGACACAGCTGACTGTCTCATTTTTTTTCTGCATGAATCGTTTTTTTAAGTATATATTCTGATTTAAATGTGTCCTTTATTTGCCATGAATATTTGAGCCCTGAATTTGTTAAATTGTTTTTGGTATGATAAATTATAAAATTCCTATTTTATTACTTTTTTTTTTAAGTGTTTTGGTGGCTCAAAACTAAGAGAACTGTACATGTGGGGTTAGTCGAGTTAGGGTTGATCAGTGGCTGATTAACAATTCAATATATTTTAACAATTTTAAGCAGACATCACCAGTGCAATAAAGAGATGCATTTTAATATTGTTAATATAAATCAATCATTGTAAAATGTAAATACAGGTCACGCTCAAGAAAATGAGCTGTGATAACATGAAGAAAAACAAAACATATGATGTGACAAAAACCTTCAAAAGCATTCCTGAATTGGATCTCAATAAAACTGCCCCCCTGTCAGACAGGAGAGAATGAGTGTGATAGTGTCCTGCTTTTCCTAAACAGCTCCTTTCTCTTCATTTGTCGCTGTCACTTCTGTCGTTGGAAAACAAATGTTGAGGCCACTCACAATTGAGCTGTTTAGCTTGTCCTGAAATGTTCTCTGCTTTACTTGTACACACAGATCGAGAGACGGCTGGAGGTGGTGCGTTTGGTGTCGCATAACGCACATAAGAGGCTAGTGCTCTGTCTGCAGAGTCAACTGGGAACAGATGCTGACAAGAGACACGTAAGTAGCATCCAAAGTTTCCAAATCTAACTGTGCTTCTGTCTTGGGACGTCGGCAATAAGCTACAAAAGACAGGATTATAGGATGTCCAGTTTTTTGTTTGGGTCACATAGAGAGATGCTGGTGACAAATACAGAAATTACCTGCTGTCAGTGTTTGTGAGGACCTGCTATCTACTGTGAGCTCAAAGGAACTCCTGTTGTGTAACATGATGATATGAAAAAGGTTCAGGAGAAAAATGTGCAGTACTGTCCTCACTGCGTATCGGACAGAAAAGTAAAAACAGTCATGATGTATTTTACTCAGTTTTTAAGATTTTTTACTTGTCTGCTGTTGAATTTATTTTTATCTTTTTGTTCAACACATACATTTAAACAATATTTGTTGTCAACTTGTAGAAAAAGCTGCCCTTGACAGCATTGTCCCAGACCATGCAGGAGGGCGGGAGTCAGTTGGGAGACGAGAGTCTTATTGGGTGAGATAAAGAGTTTTTTTATTGTATTCAAATTTCAACAGAGTATTTTTGTAAGAAATATATTTCATTTATCTTAATGAGCCGAAGAGATAAATATATATGTGTGTGTGTGTGTGCGTGTGTGTGTGTGTGTGTGTATGTGTATGTGTGTGTGTGCGCGTGCGCGTGTGCAGCAAGATGATGGATGTGTGTGGGGAGGCGGAGAGCAGGCTAGCGACTGAACTGACGCAGCATGAAGTCCAGATCGAGAGAGAGATCCTGGATCCCCTCAACCAGCTGGCAGAGGTGAAAACACCTTTCTTCATACTACAATGATCACTTTAAACCTGAATGTGTGTATTTGATCCGTAAATTTTCTCCTAATAGTGCCTTTTGACAATTTCTACATTGCTAAATGAACCAGATCTTGATTAAACCTGTGGCTTGAACACGCAATGTATTTTAATCTCATGATTGGGGCTTTAGTGTCACCCGTTCTCGTGGGACAGACACTATAAAGCTGGTGTCTACTCATGAGCCTCACTGTCTCTCTCAGGTAGAGATTCCCAACATACTAAAACAGAGGAAGCAACTTGCCAAGTTTGTCCTGGACTATGACTCAGCCAAGACCAGGTATGCAAGTCTTATCAGATTTATTTCCTGTATTTCAAGCAGATTTATCCTTGTTTCCATGTTAAGTATTTTCAAAGCAAGTGTGACTGAATTATTGAAGCAGGTGTCTAAATGATTTCTGGACACACAGGTGGTACCAGGCAGCTAAGTCCAACAACCAGACCATGGCAGCTAAAGCTGATTCTCTCAAGGATGAAATGGATGAGGCTCTCAACAAAGTAGAAATATGCAAGGTATATTATGTCTAAAAGGGTACATTCCAGCTGGGGCCTCCTCATTAATTTAGAATCATATCTTATGAAGTTCCCGAACAAAGGAAGCTTTGTAAAAAGAGAACACTGGATAGAAACACGCACATTGTTCAGGTCTTAATTAAATGTCATGATGTTGGGTGTGTGTTTTCCCTCCTATAGGACCAGCTCTCTGCTGACTTGTACAACTTTGCTTCCAAAGAGGGCGATTATGCGAGCTACTACGTCACGGTGAGTCCTCAGGTCAGAGTAAATGACCTTGAATGAAAATGAAGATTTGATGTAAACTATAATCCTATGTTTAATGATGCAGAATGAATATCTGATTCACGGCATGACAGTGACATGTGTCTTTATGTTTGTGTATTAGTTATTAGAGGCCCAAGCAGACTACCACAGGAGGTCTCTGGCAGCTCTGGAGGCAGCTATACCCACCATCAAAATACAGCAAGGTCAGCAGCAAACAGGCGTGAAATACATCTGCAAAAAATACAGAAAACCAGTTTTAGGGAGCAGTCGTAGTCATTTCTGCTCTGGACTCGGTTATTGAGTAATACAGACCAGTTCAGTCATGGCTCGCTGGATTGATGGTGCAAGCAAAGGAAATTGAGACAAAGTTAGTTCAGAAAGGAAGCAAAATGTTTAACACCAGGTTTGACTTTTCTAAACGACACAGTCACATCACAAATTAGAGTATTTTCCAGGTTTAATTCCTTTCTCACCCTACAGCAACAATATAAATTGCTTATTTCAGCCTCAGTCTCTGAGCTGCACCTGTGACCACAAGCTTTTATTTCTGTCCTGATTGCCAGCTGCATAAATTTACATGCAATTTCCTCTGGCTCAGACTTAACTAAGGTCATTCCACATTTAAGGCTATTTATCTTCAGTCTTATGAAATGAATGTGCATCAGATGATGCTATTGAAGAAAATGTCAGACAGGTTAGGCTTCAGGTTGGACACATCCTCACAGCGAGCATGATATTCTTGTTCTCAGCTTAGCCTCTGGAAGTCAGAAGTGTTGAGTTGAAAGTTTCTGTAATAGTTCAACATTCTCAGTCATCTGTGGTTTGAAAAAATAAAAGAGAAGCAGCTCAGCTAAACCTCACCATCCCAGGGGAGGGGAATCTTACAAGCCAATGTCTTCTACCCGTTAACCCTTTTTTTTTCTTTTCGGATGTTGTTGATGATGTTTTAGCACTGATGAAAGTGAAATATGTTGTAAAAACATTTCTGGAAAGAAGAAAAAATAAACTGAATAAATAAAAAATAAATAAGATGATGCTGATGTTCTTCCTGCCCAGATTCTTGGATGGAGAAGCCGGCTTTCGGAACAGCTCTGGAAGAACACCTGAAGAGAAGTAACCGTGAGATCGCCCTGCCTTTGGAGGCGTGCGTCATGATGCTTCTGGAGACCGGCATGAGAGAGGAGGTATGGATGGAGGAATCAAACACTTTGGCTTCCTGTTTGTGTGTGTGTATGTGCTTTACTGATACTAGACCAAACTGTCTTTAGTTTCATAATCAGTCACTTGTGCATGTGGAATAAAAGCCTTCTCCTTCACTGCCTTCCTCGTTTTCCTTATAGGGTCTTTTCAGATTAGCTGCTGGAGCTTCAAAACTGAAGAAGCTAAAAGCTGCACTGGACTGCTCCACCTCACAGCTGGAGGAGTTCTACTCTGACCCGCATGCAGTCGCTGGTAAATAAAAAAAACGTTTACAAGCCCACAAAATGTGAATCTCTTTGGTCCAGATCATTTTCTCACAGGTTTGCTGTTCGTACACAGGAGCCTTGAAGTCCTACCTCAGAGAGCTCCCTGAACCCCTGATGACATTTGGGTTGTATGATGAGTGGACGCAGGCCTCCAAGTGAGAACATACACACACACACACACGGTAAAATGTCCTGAAAAAGACATACTCAAATAAGCAATGAACACACACCTGAAACAGTGTGTGCTCTCAGATTGCTCCAGGGTTAAGTGTGTGTGTGTGTGTGTGTGTGCGTGCCTGTGTGTGTTTTCAGTGTGCCAGACCCCGACAAGAGGCTTCAGGCCTTGTGGGTGACATGTGACTGTTTGCCAAAGACTCACAAGGCAAATTTTAGGTAAGTTCTCTTTGTTTGAGCTTTACTGTCATGTTCAACTTCATTTATTCTTTTTCACAATGGTATAAAATATTGTAACACACCCAAATTTTTCCTCTATGTACATAGAATATATTACAGTGATTACTCTAGTTTTGATTCTGAAACAAAAACCTTTTTGTTACAGTAAATGTTAATATTTTTGATTAGTTTAATATTTGTGTTTTCTTAATTGGGATTTATTGTAACTTTGCCAATTTGGCTTCTAAAATATCCTTTACACATACATTACTGTTCAATGTTCACGGCTCACAGTCCAAAGAACGCCATTGCTTTACTTAAAGGTGTCACAAACGCAAATGATTAAGAGAAATTAGTTTAGAATAACCTACAATGTTAAACATAAGTGAGCTTTTTAAGGCAACAGCCACATATCTGCCACAGATATCTGGTGAAGTTTCTGGCTAAGCTGGCTCAGGAGAGTGAAGTTAATAAGATGACTCCCAGTAACATCGCCATCGTCTTGGGGCCCAATCTGCTCTGGCCAAAGACTGAAGGGTGAGAACTTTGCCGGTGCATCAATGTTGGGTTTGTTTCTGAGTTGAAGCTGAGTGATAAGACTTCCTCCTGTCTGTGGTTGCATTCAGGACACTGGCAGAGATGGCAGCAGCTACATCTGTCCATGCGGTGGCCATCATTGAACCCATCATCCAGCACGCCGATTGGTTCTTCCCTGAAGGTAAATATCTCTTGATGGAAAGTAACTAAATACATTTTACTTATTTTTTGCTGCTGCCATTACTGCATTTGGTAATTTAGGTGAATAGTTTTGATATAGATTCAGATTATTAATACAAAATAATCTGAGATTAAGATGTATTATTATAGTTTGATGATGACGATTATCATTATTTATTAGGGTTGATCAAACAACAATCCCACATATTTGTGTGTCCTTTCTCCCCCATAATTTTCATCCATTTTTATTTATTCAGTTTATTTTTCTTCTTTCTAGACATGTTATTACAACATATTTCACTTTCATCAGTGTTGAAACATCATCAACAACATCCGAAAAGAATAAAAAAGGGTTAACGGGTAGAAGCCATTGGCTTATAAGATACCCGTCCCCTAAATCATCAGCAAAACATCTCTCTCATTAGAATATGTAATCAACAAACTCAGACATTAAAAGTCTTCAACCAGCTCATACATTGAATTTTGACAGACGTTCATACCCTTATCCACTTCCAGATATTAGCCTTTTACCCTAGAGCATAACCATGTTTACATTCTTCCTAGGAACACAAGATTTGTTAACATCATGGATAGTCAAAACTAGACGTTGACTTTGCCAGTGTTCTCCACAAGAATATAATGATCATATTAACCTCTTTCAGCAGACAGTGTTTATATAAGAATTAACCAGTTTGTTACAGACACTTATAATACCTTGTGAAACTGTTTATTGTCAAAAGATATCAACATGCTCTTTAAAGTCTCAAAGTTAATGTTATCCCATGTTATCACAAATACATGTATTGGGTTTTTTGGGTTTTTTTTGTTTGTTTGTTTTTTGTTCATTAGTCCATGTTTCTGACATCAATGATGTTGATTTTTTCGACTGTTCCATGAAATACTTGACGTGTCCAAAATTGTAGAGCTCCCACTATTGAGGTGACTCTGTTGTACTGATCTTTGCTGTAGTAACAATTCTTGTCCGTCTTTATTGCTCATATTTCACCAACTCCTCTACACTCCAGATCACCATTGTTCATCTGCTCCGGATAAAGCCCCTTTGTTTTGATGAAGATCCTGCAGTTGTTGGTCCAGGTGTTGTCGATCAGCCCATTCTTCTTCAGTTGTCGAGCTTTTTAGCAATATCAGCATTCTTTTTAGTGAGATTCTCGTTAATGTAGACATTTTTTCCTTTCAGTTTGAAGCCTTGTTTCAGAAGAGCAATCTTGTGTTTATGATTGTTGAATTTTATCAGCACTGCGGGTGGTCTCCTACCTCCAGATGGTAATGGGTATCATGTCTCAATCTGGTCCGGATCCATAGTTATCACCAGATCCCTCAGTTGAGAACTCACTTGTTGCTCCAGAGATTCGATGTCAGCGCCATCCACAGCATTTCTGTAATTCCTTGGCTTGATTTTGATGCCAGTGATGATCACATCATTTATATGAATGCTTTGCTCCAAATCATCCATTCTTTGTTGTCCCTGTTCCAAGACAACAATTCTTTGGTCTTTTTCATCCATGTCTTTCTGCATTTTCTTCATTTTGTCCTTCATTTCTTCCAAGGCGTCTAGCACCGGTTTTAGCTTTTCTTCCAACTTTTTTATCGAAGTCACTCCCTAACTTATCAAAGTTGCTCTTTAACTCACTCTTTAATTCTTTCATAGAGACCATCTGGTCTTTAGTATCCTCCGATTTTCCTTTTGGTTTCGTCATTTTGCAGAGAATAAGTGAGAGTCAGTCTAGGTATGAGTTAGAGAGATAGCGACAACAGGAGTCAGAAGACGTCTGCTTCCATTGAGAGCCGGAAGTGTGATAAAGGCAGTGTTGAAAAAGACTCCATCTAGCAATTTTAAAGAAATTGAAATATATTGAAATTGACTTTGTTCTCAGGCCCACATTAAACTAATTATATTCAAATAAGCACCCTAACGCTGCTAGAGCTGCCCTGGCCTTCAAATCCTTACCTAGTGGTCAAAGATGAGTTTTCCTTCCTGTACTGGCGAGTCCTTGTGATGCTGAGTCACAGCAGCAGTGATCATCAGATTAAAGCGGATATTATTAGCAGAAAATGTTTTGCCACCATGTTAAGTTGAAAAGGCTCTGGTGCATCCATACTGAGGGTAAATGTCTCCACAGTAACCAGAAATATTTGTGAAGTAGCACCAGAGAAAAACACACAATAGTGTAAAATTGCATTGCAAGTGTGACTAAAAAACAAACAAATCAGGTTATTTCTACCATTCCCATCATCTTCATCATCTCTTCTCTGTTTGCCCTCCTTCTTTCCTCCAGAGGTGGACTTCAACGTGTCTGGCATGTTCTCCATGCCCACCCACCCGGCCATCCCAGATACTGAACACAGCCTGGACAGGAAACGCCCTGGCAGCCTAGTGGGGCAAGACGGGGACAGTCACACCCCCCGTAAAGACAGGTACCTGTCTCGCCCCAACCTCAGCCTCAGCCTGCCCCTCACGCTCTCGTCCCGTCCCAAGACACAGAGCAGGCAGGAGTCGCGGGGCCCGGTTGTGTCTGCCCTCTATGTGGTGGCCAACGAGTCCATCACAGTCACTGAAACGCCCACTGAAGATCTGCCCGGTCCAGACTTCAAAGCTGTGCCTTAGTCCAATGTAGCCCCCATGAAGTGAATTACTGACACGTGGAAGAAGGGAATTATGCTGTGTGTGAGATTTGCACCACTCCTTTGTTATATTTAGGTGATTTTCAGTGATGTTCTGCTCCAGATTCACATTGAACATGATGAAACAAAGCAATTATTTCATTTTTTGAATGAAACACTTCATTATCACCAGGTTATCTTTTTGTCTGTAGCTATAGTTCTCGTCTGTTACTCTTGTGTACTCTTTTTGTTAACTCCTTTGTTTCCCATTAAAGCTTAGGTTACACTGTTAGGTTGCTGGTTTTGTTTTGTGTCGGGCTTCCTCTGTTGCATTTTGTTTGTATGGTGTGGTCTCTTCTGTCCCCTGCAGAAATGTCGCAGTTCAAGGCTTGTCTTTTTTTAAAAAGGTCACTGTCATGTGGTTTCTTGTCCTTTTGTGGGTTCTTTCTGAGCTGGCTTCGTTGAACTCAGGAAGCGGCGTCGCTCTCATTTCCTGACACCAACTTTCTCTACCTGTCTCTGCTCTCGCTCTCGTCTTTCTGTCGGTCTGACGACGTGTGGTGTGCCCTCCTGAACTGTCTCCCCTCTTCCCCCCTCCCTAGCACCGGTATCAAACAGCCGGAGCCCGCTCCACGTAGAGCCAGCGCTGTAAATAGAAAACAGCAACAACTAACCTCACCCACCTTCCAACCCCCACTGCCCCTTCCGGAAGCCGGGGTTCCTGCCCAACCTGAGCCCCACTCCCTGGTCTCATCCCCAGCTGCGGAGGCTGAGCAGACTGGCCTGGCTGGTGGTGGAGGTGGTGGTGGAGGTGGTCTGGGTGGTGGGTTCCAGGTAGCCACAGTGAAACCTCAGGTTGTAAACCAGCTCAGCGCAGAGGAGAGCAGGTAAGGAGGAGCGAGCTGAGGTCGCAAAAAAATACTCCACTGCCTGCTAGCAGCCAGTCAGCCAATCAGGAGCTCACCCTCCCTTTATGTTTGTCATGGGTTCGTCTTGAGTTTTCATTTCCAAAATCAAAAGCAATGTAAGAGGAAATCATAACACTAGTATGTCCACATCTTTTAGGTTGTCTTTTTTTCTGCAAATTAAATATAATGCAACAAAAACATGTGATGCTTTGTTTACAGGCGACTCGTATCATCCCTCCTGCTCTTTGTGATGATTTATGTGAATTAATCGTCTTCTTTCCTGCCTGCCCGTCAGCACATCTGTCTGAGTGACTCTTTTGTGGTGATGTCAGATTTTGCATGCATTAAATAATTGAAGATTTTTGCATCCTCTTCTCTCCACTTGTCTTTTTTTTTTTTTTTTTTTAGTTTCCCTAACGTGATAACCTTTATCTAATGTAATCATCCTTTGAATGAAAATATGTATTTAATGTGATAACGCATGAGTTCCGCATTACTTGTTCATTTGTAAAGTATAGGTGAGATGTTAATGGATTAACATTGAAATGTGTTGTATTCACACAGCCCGGCCCGTGAGCATATGTCCACTCCCCCACCTCAGAGAAATGGTTCGCTCCATCTTACAGCAGGGACCCCCCATTCACAGGGTGGATCCAGGGGTCCCAGTCCACATATGGTTCGCAGAGGTGAGGGAATGTGCAATCATCTTCTCAAGCTTTAGTGCGGTGTATTGTATTAATATTTTCATTTAATTATTTACCCCTGAAGGCACCAAGAAGCAGGCCCCCGCCCCACCCAAACAAGCCAGCCCATTCGCCTCCCACCACAGCAACACCCAGACACCCGGCTCCCTCCATCATCCACCCATCACTCCCAGACGCTACTCCGGCAAAGAAGGCATCATCCACGCCCCGGCACACCCACCCCCGCAGCCTCCTCAACCCCATCAGGCTCAGGGGGAGTCTGAGTCCTCACCCCCGAGAACTCCCACCCCTCCGGACACTCCGCCTCATGATACTCCACAGTTCAACCCGCTGTCTTATCACCACTCCGGGTCCCTCCCTCGTCCCTGCAGGCCGGCCCCTAAACCACGACCGCGCCCCAGCATGCCACCGCCCCCACAACCTGCGGCGAATGACGACAGTAATGGAATTTTCAGCTCTTCCTCCAAGCTGATAACAGGTAAATGGTTTCAAGTGCATCACAAATTCTGTTATTCAATCTATTAAAATAAATTGTTGTGTAAAGAATTAATTTGGAGTGTCAGAATGTTAATCAAATAGAACCAGCAGGAAATTAAAGCCACTATGTTGTACGTACTATAGCAGTGGATGGAAATGAAGGATGTAGTCTTTGCCTTTGTGATGGGCTAAAAATCTGATTTTGGCTGATTTTTGAACAAGGCCTTAAATTCACGATTCAATTTTTATGTTCTTTATTGCTGATTATAAATCTTCCAGCTCACAATGAACTAAATAAGTGTTTAAAATCATGGAGGAGTTGAGGCATTACGGTCATGTTAGTGATGTTCATTGCTGTCCTGGTGCAGGTGTTGCCACTGAGTTGCTGACACTATTGGTTGTTTAGTGATTTCGTCTTCCTTTCAGGCCATCCATGTGTTTATATCTGGCTTTTGGTTTCACTGTGATGTACTGCCTCACACACTAAATGTGACTGTGGTGATCTGATGCATGACAGGAAATGTGTAAATATTACAGATGTCTGAGGTGCTGGCCTGCCTCTAAGATGAGCTTTGCAAGGCAGGTTATGGTAAGGATCTGACTGGGTGATGCCCTGGCCGAGCTTCTGTGTCTGCTGCATGATGCATCTGTGTGGGGAAGCAAAGAATGCAGGCATTTATTCCTTTCTTGTGTGTAAATGTTGGCTGTGCATAAAATATCCTGCATATTTGTACGCATTTGTTCAACATTTTAACCCAGCTGTGTAACAGAACTAACATGCTTGAGATTTCCAGATCACTAACATGTCATCAGACAGTATTAAATAGATGCTTTCACTCTACATGTGAAATTTTTGGGTAGATCCATGTTAGAAATATATTAAATTCTATATACAGTGCATCCAGGAAATATTCACAGTCCTTCACTTTTTAGACATATTATGTTAGAGCCTCATTCCAAAACAGAGTAAATTAATGTTTATCCTCAAAACTGTGCACATAACACCCCATAATGACAATGTAAATTTTTGCAAATTTATTATGAATTAAAGAAAACTAAGACCTCACATGTACATAAGTATTCACAGCCTCAACGTTGTGCTCATGTACATCCTGTTTCTACTAATCATCCTTCAGATGTTTCTACAATTTAACTGGAGTCCAACTGTGGTAAATTCAGTTGACTGGACATGATTTAAAGATGAACACACACATTTTTTTCTTTTTGTCATTATGAGGTGTTGTGTGTTGAATTTTGAGGAAAAAATTAATTTATTACATTTTTGGATGAGTTTGTAGCATAATATGTGGAAAAAGTGAAGTCCTGTGAACTTTCTGTATGTAATAACGACTTAGGGTCTTAATATGTGAGCTTTCCCCATTCCGTCCAGTTTGAAACAGTGTTGGTTCATAAATCATGTTAAGACTGATCAATTCTCAACTGTCCTGTACAGATGGAGGCCTGGTCCCTAAGGGGACAGGACGAGCCCTCGTCCCTGAGGTGGTTGCAGATCAACAAGGGGAGAGCTCTGCTGGTCAAGAGCCCGCCGCCACCCCGGCCCAAGACCCTCAAACCCAGATTGAGAGCACCATTCTGTGAAAAAAGAGTCCTCCCTCACTCAGCTGGTGCAGATTTGAATGTATAGATTGAAATATCAGACTGGTAAATCCAACGCATTGGTTCACTCACTCCACTCACATGATGTCAAACTTCTCTCTGGGAAAAAAGAAACCAGTTGCCTTTTCTTCCTGTGTGCTGAGACTCAAACCAGGACCTTCACCTCACAGCGGTGTTAGTCTTTTTATCAAACGCCTTTTGATCTGTATACTGCTGGGGGCTTAAGTTTTGACTGGAGAGCCTCGTTCAGCTTGAGGTTAGGATTATTGTCTCTTCCTTCTTTTTACAATGTTGTTCGTGTGCTACAGGTGAATGTTTTTGGAAATGGATATCTGTGAATCTGGTACCAGGTCATACCGATAAGTATTTTATTCATCAAAGCAGTCGCATGGAGGTGTTGGAGTGTTTGCCAGCCACTCTTGATCTGTTCAGAATCAAACCCAAGTACATTTTCAGAATTATTTCACATATTTTCCTCCAATTTAATGTCATATTTGTCTGAGATAATTGCCTCAAACTTCATTACCAAAAGTGAATATAGGCCAAAGAAAATAAAGTTGAAATGAAGAGCTGCTCAGCTTGTATTATGGTTGCTTTTGACCAAATATTTTGACAAGAGTGCAATATAAAATATAATTGTCCACTGAGGTTCTCTTCATAGCACTATGGTTTAATTTTTGGTTTTTCCTTTTTCATAATATATAGGAATTATTTTTGTCTTCCAATTGAATTTTATTTGATTTCAGCAGACCCACATTATCAAACTCAGATTTCTTTTAATGTCCAAGATTATTTTACATTAAAAAGGGATTTTTTTTTTCTTACAGGTTGATTCGGATAAACTCAGCTATGATCGTCTGCAGCCAAATAATAAAATTCTTGTCTTATGTTTATTACAGCTGACATTTTTAACCTTTTGGAGGTGCTTTTCAGTTTCTAAATTATGATCTTTTATTCCTTCTTTGCATTTATGTTAACTTTTCTGCACACAATGCATCATACAAAGCATCATAATTAAAAAATGTTCCAACATGTTACGGTGTCAACAGGTTCTTATCAATTTGTTTTAACTGCAAGAATGGAAATAAAAATATCACATTGCTCCTGTGAAACAATACAGTGTGATGGCAGCAAGGAACAAAGAAAGGAAGGAACACACTCACTGAAGGACAATGTTTTATTATGAGTTGAAAGAGCCAAAAATTAAATGTTTTAAGTATCCTAAACACCATTCGGAGGGCTCTAACATGGCTGTTAAGCCCAGTAGCCAATGAGGAAGGACATTATAGAGAGGAAAATGATGAGGTTGGCATTAACAATGTGTCGTAGTCGTGGTTTTTCATCCAAAGACTGGATATTAACAGCAGGTGCAGGAGGGACCACAGGAGCATCCTCTTCCTCCATTCTCCTCTCCATCCCACACAACCAGTAGAGCGCAGATATCAGCCTAGAACGGTTCTGGACATAGGATGAAGAGTCTGGAGAAAGAAAGTGTTCATCAGTAACACTGATGAATGCCAAAGTGGAACATAAAGCAGGACACAACTCACCTTTACTGTGTCGGCGCACCTTTCTGTTCCCACCCTCCTGCTCGCTTTCTCTGACTCCCACTTCACTGGTCTGACTTTTCATCTCCTCTAAGGCCATTGTGCTCTGCTCCACTAAGGAGACATGTTTTTGAGGCTCCACTGGGTCAAGCCTTGTGAACCAGGTGAGGCGACTAATCTGATAGAGGAAAGAGAAAAGGCCTGACACAGCTATCCTAAGGAGAACTTGGGACATTTGTTACCTTCTGACATATCTACAGGAGAAGGAATCAGTGGATGTTTGGCTAGTAGTAAAAGCTGTTTATTCACAAATGGGCTCGTATTTTATGATAAATAATATATAAGAATGTTTACAAACATTTTTCACTGAGTGTGTGATTGTGATTCGTGTCCTGAAAATGAAAACTAATGTCAGAAGTTTTGGTATCTGTTAAACTGGCCTCACCTGCTCAGGTTTGGGTGCCTCTGTTGCCAGGCTGCCTAGAACCACTGGAATCAGGGTGATGAAGGCCAACAAGATAGCAAAGTACAGGTAATGGACGTGTTTCAGCACCAAGGGTCTGTCGTCTGTCTCGTAGCAGAGGGGTGCAGGATAAATGAAGTCCAACAACATGCGAATGCAGCCAACCAGAAGGCCAATAACCAGGCCCCAGAATGCACCCTGAGGAATAGGGTCAATGACAAGCTTAAGCAATTAAACGCTTCATCATCTGATCATAGCAGGGCTCGAAAAGTGACAAAACGCATTTCTCACATTTGCTCCCTCACACTGCTGTGAGACGAGGTCACACAGAGCTGAACTCGACGTAATCTTGTTGCTGTTGTCTCGCAATGAAGGTTAAAAAAAAGAGTGTGCCTGTATGACATGATCTGCGATCAAATAATAAATTTTATCCTCTGTAACCTATTAGGAGAGATCAACAGCAAGATCTTCAAGGTACAGATTCTCTGCTGGATCTCATCAGCAAATGCAGAATATTCCTGATAAAAACTTCAATTTCCTTCCATCTGACCAGTTGGATCCCAACCCGAGGCTACACACCACCTTACTTTCTCATTAGTTCTCTTCCAAAAGAAGCCCATGAAGAAGATGACGGTGATGGGGGGCTGGAGGTATGAGCTGACGGTCTGGATGTAGATAAAAAGCTGCCCGCCCTGACTGGCCTGGACGACGGGAAGCCACAGCACAGAAACCACCACCAGCAAGAGAACAAACACCCTGCATGACAAGTAGGAGATATAGGAATTTTTTTGAATGAACGGAAAAACGCAAGAATTTAAAATGTGTTAAATGAATGGGGGAGCTGTCTGCTTAATACATACCTGCCTACTATCATAAGCTCCCACTCAGATGCACGGGTTCTGAAATTGTTCCACAGATCCATGGTAAAAATAGTGCTGGCGCTGTTAAATATAGAGGTTAGCGATGACATGAGAGCTGCGATCATCACCGCCATCATCAAACCTCTCAGCCCTACAAGGGAAACAAACAGGCTGGAATGAAAGAGACAAATGCTGGAGGTAGAGCCGTTGGCCGGGTAGGAAACGACCTCTCACCCGCAGGCAGCAGCTCCATAACCAGTCTGGCGTAGGCGGTGTCTGTACAGCCTACCGGGTTCCCACAAATCTCTTTACACAAGTCAGGGTCTGCACATGCCACATCATCTACACAACATCATTAACACACACATCTATAATCCATAATGTCTTATCTACTGTAATCTGTTGAATAACATCTTAAATATTGAAGCTGTCAACAAACCTGAAATTAATTTATTATGTTAATTCCTATTCTATAGAAGTCATATATGGTTTCACATTTAATATATTCAGTCACATTATCCTATCCTAGATGCTTTCTTTATTAATTAAAACATACAGTATATTTCATATTGTACCTGTGTAGAGCATCCTGCTGATCATGCCGGGCATCACAATAACAAAGAGTGGCAAAATCTTCAGATAGGCTGCCAGCAGAGAGCCACCTTTAGCATGGGTCAGTGTCTTAGCAGCTAAAGACCTTTGCACGATCACCTGCACAGAGTCAGGACGCTCCAGTTAACTCCCTGGGACTGCTAGTTGTCAGAAGTTAGCTTTTAAATTTATTTTTAATGAGGGGCTTGTGAGAATGACACATCAGAGCAAGATTGGAGAAAATCCCCAGGAGTGAGGAGTGAGAAGAAGAAATGCAGGTTAAAATGACTTGTTCTACAGCTGACTCAGATTTGGTTGTTTGACAAATTGTCACTAATGGTGCATCAAAGAGATTTTTTCATTGAAAAGCCAAACACTTCACATTTTTACAACGTGAAAGTTCACATGTTGGAAAAACACTTCATTGCACTTTTCACAGTTTATAGATGAGCATAATTTGAGATGAGTAAAGATTTCATATGCATGATGGGCTCTTATATGGTTGCAATAGATCATAATCTAGTTCAGATCCACAGATTGATAAAATAAAAGCCTATTTCTTGACCTGTAGCGGGGGGGGGGGGGTTTCACTGTAATACCTGGTCAGAGCACCAATACCACATGGAAGGGATGGACTGGCCAAAGATGACGCCGGGCCAGGGCAGGTCTGAGTTCACCGGGTCTCTGAAGATGTTGAAAGCGTCATCTCGAGGGATGCCACAGGTTGAGTTGGGCACACGGATGGAAGGGATGGCTTTGCTGTATTCCTCCATCAAAGCATTCCAGCCTCCAACCTTTGCAAAGCCTGAATCGGGTTGGGGAGGTGGATGGGAGAGGATGCACGAGTCAGACAAACTGGAAAATAATGCGAGGAGAAGGTGAAGTCCGATCTGACTCACTGAAGCCCATGAGGACTAGAGATCCTGCTAGCATGATGGCCGTCTGGGCAGCGTCCGTGTAGATGACTGCTGCTAAACCACCTGGGACATAAAGTCAAAGTCAGCTTTATTGTCAAGTGTACCATATATGCACGACATACAGCATAGATGAAATTGCAGTCCTTTCTGACCCACGGTAAACAGGCAGTACAACAGGCAGTACAACACAGGCAGAGCAACAGGCAGTACAACATGTAGTACAACACAGGCAGTACAACACAGGCAGTAGAACAGACAGTACAGCACAAGGTATGAGACGAAACACAAAGGGATGGTAAACATCTCTATACACTCTTTAATCCCATGGGGGAAGTAACGTGTGCGCAATCCTTGAGTTGACGGGGGGAGAGAGAAAGAGGGAGAGGTAGTCAGGTGCTGGGGGGAGGACAGGGCAGGGTGAGAGTAGAGTTAAGGGTTGTGGCAGGGGGCAGAGCAGGGACGGAGTTGAGCCTCCTGACCGCCTGGTGAAAGAAACTGTCCTTGAGCCTGCTGGTTTTGGCCCGCAGACTCTGCAGTCTCCTACCTGATGGCAACAGGTTGAAAAGGCTTTGAGAGGGGTGGGTGGGATCACCTGCAATGCCGATGGTTTTGCGGGTGAGGCGGGTGTTATAAATGTCTGTGAGGGAAGGGAGAGAGACACCAGTGATCTTTTCAGCTGCTCTCATGATGCGCTGCAGGGTCTTGCAGCAGGAAACGGTGCAGGCACCATATCATACAGTGATGCAGCTGGTCAGGATGCTTTCGATGATGCCTCTGTAGAAGGTGAGCATAATGGGGGGTGGGGATCTTGCTCTCCTCAGTTTGCGGAGGAAGTAGAGACGCTGCTGGGTTTTTTTTCCAGTGATGTAGTGTTGTGGCCCCAAGACAGGTCCTCGGAGGTGTGCACACCCAGGAACTTGGTGCTGCTGACCCTTTCCACTGCAGCACTGTCGATGGTTAGTGGAGCATGCTGGGTGCGTGTTCTCCTGAAGTCCACAACAATCTCCTTCGTCTTCTCCACATTCAGATGGAGATTGTTGTCTTTGCACCACATAGCCAGGTGGCTAACTTCATTTCTGTAGGTTGTCTCATTGTTGTTGTTGATGAGACCCACTGTGGTGGGTCTCGTCAACATATGACAACCATTGGAATGGTATATCCCAATGACAACCGTTGGGATACATGACAGGCAATAAACAGTGCTGTTAAGTCTAACATCTTACAACTTCCAAGGAAAGAGTGTTTAAATTACATAAAGAAAGTCACCTGCTACAGTATAGATAGCAGTGATTGACAGCAGCAACACCACAGACAGGTAGATGTTCCACTGTAGAGCAAGCTGGATGAACAGCGCACCCGCATACATGTCCACCTGGACACAAGTGATAGACGTGCAAAATATAAAGTAGAAAATCAAATGTGTTGATACATACAGGTGGAATAAATTGAATTATTAACACAGAAATTAGGACAGTTTTCAAATGTCTGCACAAACAAGCTTGTTTGTTTCGACACAGCACATGAAACAGTAGAGAGTAACGGCAGATTTGTGTCATACGGATATCTTTGTGAAGATGTAAATAAATAACGACAGGACAGCTATAAATAACTGTATTCTTCTACCACCAAACCGCCTCTGTAGGTATTCTGGCATGGTTGTCACCTGAAGAAGACAGGAATCAAAGATAATTATGGAGGAACAAATGGAGAAAATCCTGCATGTTCACATTTGCTGATATTTGTCGAGCAGACATCTCACCCCAGAGGATATGTAAATAGGCAGGAAGATCCATGCCAGCAGCAGCACAAACATCATTCCCTGTCATTTGCAAAAAAACCTTAAAAACAGGAAACTGCATTTCATGCCTGATGTGTTTTGACAAAGACTGCATGCGCAAACTCTTACATTCCACTCATATATAATTGGTCCAATCCCTACAGCAGCTCCTGACCCTGCTAGACCAATGAAATGTCCACTGCCAATGTTACTCGCAAACAGAGAGGCGCCAACCTAAATATAGATAAAAACATCAGAGTCAGGATGAACTGTCGACTATAGAGCATGTTGCCTTCATCTGATGGATTAGAAATATGTAACAGTAAAGATTAAAAAAAAAAAACTTTTTTTTAAAAATTCAAGCCAGTTTCTCATGCAATCATCTTATATCCTTTGTTCAAAAAAGTCTCAGACTCACTGGCCACCAGGTCATGCTCTTCCCAGCCAGGAAGTATCCATCCACTGTGCTGCGTTTAGTCCTCCACATTGACTGACAGAAAAAAGAGAAACCTCATAATGATATCATTGCAGAGTAAATGGAATAGATAAAAACTCATTCTGTTCCTGTTGAAAGTGTTGGCAGAGCTGGTTAGTAGTTTAGAGAGAATGGATTTGAAGGGTTGCACTGGTGTATTGCCATCAGGCTCTGATGTAGTCTGTGAAACCAAAATTAAAATAAAGTATTGCTGGATCTGCACAAATCAATTAGCAACTGTGTTTGACAGCATCAGTATTATTGGTTTTAGAGACAAGGCCTACAAAGTTGAATGCAATTATTTGCCTCATTACAAGACAAGGAGCACCCTCTCATTGTGTGTAGGGGTCTGAAGGGTATGTTTGAATTTCTACCTTTAGTTCTCGAAAATGGTTTGAATGGGAAGTTTTTGAGGTTGTATGGTAAAACAGAGCATGACATTTTAAAAAGCTAAGTGAAGGCATTGAAACAGACTTACCCAGAATCCAACACCCAAAATCAATGAGAAATATACTACCAAGACCACTATATCCAAAGTAACCAGAGTCGCTCTGCCCCCTGGAGGGGTGGAGGTAGAAGGGGGCGTGCTGGTGCCGTGGTGGTCTTGATGGTGCATTTTGATCCTTTCTGTAATAGTCCAGAGAGTCATCAGCCATTTAGATACACCCTCGTGTTCCAAATTAAAAGTGTTTGTGTTCATTGCCACTACAAGTTTGAGGCACTTTTTTTTCACCTATAAACTACATGTTTTTGGAGGTGGAAGGAAGCTGGAGTACCCGGAGAGAACACACACAGACACAGGGAGAACATACAAACTCCACACAGAAATCTGTGACAGCATTTTGTTGCTGTGGCAGGTGGAGGTCAAGTACATTTATTCCAATCATTCCTGTGCTTCCCAACCCAGAGGAATAATGGACCACATTAAATCTAAAGAAAATATTGTTATAGTAACTTAAATGTTTTTGAAAACTAAAAAGCTTAATTTAAATAAAAATACTCTCAGTAATGTATTAACGTATTTAGCAGCCGCAGGCGTCAGCTAAACTGAGTGCAGTGGAGCAGAAGAAGTTTCATTTTAGACCACACAGTCTAAAATGAAAACACCTTAAAACAGCATTTGAACATAATGCTTAATAGCAACGCGTCTCATAAAAGTTTCATTCTCTTAATTTTCAGATTTCAGGTGTACAGGATTGTTCGTCTGGTCATCAACTTACCTTTCAGTAAGTCACCTTTATGAATAACGTTCCGGACAGTCCAAGCATTTCAGCATTTCACAAAGTACATGAAGACAACATGAATCCCACGTGACTTGACGCTTCTTCCACTCACCAAAAGGTCAAAATCCACATTCTCTCAAGTCACTGAAAGACTTTAGTTCTTATAGCATGAAAGGACTTGATCACTTAATGCAGGGTCATTTGCTCAACCCACAATGGCGAGGTGAACAATCTTTAAATGTAATACAATTACAGAGATCTTTGATGATATCATAATAAAAAAAGATAGACTAGACTCTGTGTGTGTGTGTGTGTGTGTGTGTGTGTGTGTGTGTGTGTGTGTGTGTGTGTGTGTGTGTGTGTGTGTGTGTGTGTGTGTGTGTGTGTGTGTGAGTGTGCTTCCAGAAGAGATACATACATTCTTATCTCAAAAAAATTATCTGATATTTTGCTGCAGCAGTTCAGACAGACAGACTGATAACTGACAGCAACAGCAAGTTTCTTAAAACAGTCGTTCTAAAGATATCACAGGTGCGTATTTTACCTTTTAAAGCCAAGTGCATCTTATTTAATATACTCAGCCTTTCATGATTTTGAGATACAGTATATATATATATATATATACACACACACACACACACACATATATATATATATACATATATATACATATATATATTTAAATATATATTTAAATATATATACACTGTATATACACATTAAGACACATGATTTAGTTATAATTATTTAAATTCAAGATCATACATATAAATTTCTGTAATTTTCTGGGGGACAAGCTTATCAGAAGGTTCTATTAGACCTTATTTTCCAAAAATAAACATTTTTTTTGCAATTATTTCATGGTTCGGCCTTTAAAACACATGTATCAAACTCAAGGCCCGGGGGCCAAATGTGGCCCGCCACATCATTTTGTGTGGCCCGCGAGAGCATGAAATGTCAGAGTGTCTAAAAATAGGTCAAAAGTGTGCTTTGACCAATACTACATTTCCCACAGTAATTAAGCGTATTTTAACTTTGACAAAAACATTTTGAAAAAAGTCAATGTACTGACTTCTGTTTGATGTTGTTTTGCTTTATTCAGTTGGATAGTTTGATCCTTGATTGATGGAGCTTTGTGAGTTTCGTAACCTGACAAATTAAAAGGATTTATAACAGAGAAACAAACATATATATTTTTTGTGAAATTGTAATGTTTGTAACTTGGATAAGTAATAAATTCAGAGTTTTTTAATGTCAAGGAGTAGTTATATTTGTTTTACATTATACTGAGTTATATTAAGCTACATTTCTAAGTTATATCTGGCCCTTTTAAGACAGACATTATGCTGATGTCGCCCTCGGTGAAAATGAGTTTGACACCCCTGCTTTAAATGGTTAAAATAACTAACCAGCAAATGTTCTTATATAGTATTTATGTGTCCTTACATTAATATTCAGTCAGATGAAATAAAAGAAACATCCAGGCAAAAGTGGATTTCATTGTTTATATTGGTCAACATTGTCAAGACAAAACACAGACTTAACAATTTCTAGGCTTTAAATGTGCAGCAATGCTCCAAGAGGCTTACATTCAAAAGTTTACCTTAGCTGCTGAAATAAAGATTATCATAGTAATTAGCTTTACAATTTTAAAACATCACTTGAAGATGAACCTTAATATTCATAAATCACAGGCATGTCTGACAAGATGGAATGCTGTAGCTTTAATAGTTTGAAAAGTATTTATATTGCTGCACTAAATGATCTCACTGTCTTCTTGGTGTCAGAACCTTATTGTTGGCTCACATGACAAAATCAGTCAGAAATATTTTGGAATTGCATTAAAAATAACAAAATGCTTCAAACAACGGTCCTGTTTTCCTCACATACTCTCACTCTGTACAATACAAATACAAAATATCTGGTATAGTTTAAAGAACAGAATGTATAGAAATCAGATCAACGCTCATATATTGCACAAAGCCCGTCAATGCTTCCGCCTGATCCCACTGATACTTTCTTTAGTTAGTTATCCTTGAACAAGTTCAAAGCTGAATAAGGTCTTCTATTACAAATAAAGTCTGTCATTTTCCCTTAAATATATATACAAGTTAGTAGCAGTGGAGGTCAAACACGATACAAGAATAATGACAAGAAGTTCTAATTTAGGGGTTGGGGGGATTGCTGACAATGAGGTAAAGTTACAGTACAACTTATTTCAGTGAGGATTTCCTGAAAATAAATCACATTTAATAAAGAACTGATGTTACATTCAGTGTGGCGGGCATCTTACAAAACTACTGAACACATAAATAAGGTGAAAAGCTGATTTAGCATCTGCTTTCAAACCAATGAGGGAAAGTGAATTAATTTCAATTATATATCCAAGTTTGGAGAAAATCTATTTTAAATTGCTTATTTACCTGAATACAACAAAGATTTGACTACAATAAAACACTGACAGAGGTGACCAGAAATCTTAAACTATTGGCCGTTACAGGTGAACTATCTTTCAAATAGAGGAGATACCTTGATGACAAAAAAGGTTGTTTTTATTGCATTAATCTTAACCATCCAATCTATATTCCGTTTTGTTGTGTTAGGACATACAGTGTTGACTACACCACTGGCACAAATCTTTAAATGAAAGGTTTCTCCTTTATTTATAAAAACAATGGTCATTCATTGAAAACTGAGTTTTGCTCACAATTGTGCATTGGTATGTTTTTGTATGAGGGTTCATGTGTATACAGAATATGCATGCATGTCTGTGTACATGTAGTGTTACTTTATGTGTATGTGTTATGTTATGTGTTACCAGGCCAGTGGAGAGGCCATTTGTGGACTTCTGGGGCTTTTCAGGTTTTCTGCAGCATGCCACTCACTCAGAGCTCTCTGCAAAGAAAGAACAAGGATTGTCAGTGAACATACTGTGGATGCTATTCTTTATAACCTGTATATACCTATTATTTATACTTCATGGTTATTTCTTTTCTGTATTTATGTACATATGTTTTATCTTTCTTAATCATTGTTGGCTAGTAAGGATTTGAGCCCTCAAATATCCATAATTTAATAACTGAATAGTTTATTGAAAATTAAAACTTTAAAAACTAAACTATTAAATCCATAGTAATTACATTTCTCGATTTTAATGTTAGTGCTGATTAAGGTTACAAAAAATACAATCTGATCCCATGAATTTCAAATTGATACTAAGCTGCTGAATATAGAAAACCGTTTTAATGACTTGGTTCAACTTTAGTTTTTGGAAATTTCACTTTCTTTATTCAGATAAGAATAATTGAGAGAACTAACAAACTCATTCCTTTCATGCCGAATAAGCTGAAGTCAATCACTGCTGAATGCAGCACATTATTCACACGACAGAACAGTACATTGTTCTTTGCGACTTTGATGGATTGCAGCCAGTCCTCATGGCTGTTCATGCACAACATCAATAGAACTATAAGAACTAAAAAGGTCATTATCTGTCAGTCTAAGTGTTCATCTGCACTTTTTTCAATGAAGGAATTTTTTTTTTTCTCACCTCAAACTTGGCCATGAATTCAGAAAAAATACCAAAGAAGGCCTCAGTGTTGGTGGCTTTGACGTCCTCTCCAAAGTAAGAGGCTGTTTTGCTGAATTCGTCTATTGCTCTCTGCTGCAGGGACTCCAGAGACTGGATTGCTGGATGACTGTTTTCGAGGAAGTTCTGCACACACCGGAGTCAAGGGCACTAAAAGTCTCATCATCTCTTCTGGTTTTTTCTTTGTAAAAGTTGACATGATCTCAGTCTGCCATGATCGCCTTTGGCAGTTTTGAAAAAGATACACTCATGACGACAGCAAAACGATCCTCAGAGGTCGCAGGCATCTTCTGGCAGGCAGATCGAATGTCCTGGATGGTCGTATGGACATCGTTCAGGTCTGATATGACAGTCCTCTGGTTTACTACAGGCAGGAGAGTAAATGGAGGGCGAATGTGCCAGACAGTAAGAAAAATGAATCACAAG
This sequence comes from Antennarius maculatus, assembly GCA_013358685.1. Taxonomy (NCBI): domain Eukaryota; kingdom Metazoa; phylum Chordata; class Actinopteri; order Lophiiformes; family Antennariidae; genus Antennarius; species Antennarius maculatus. The sequence continues at coordinate 11,513,683 of CM023620.1, read as the reverse complement.
TATTAGCTCCGTATATTTAAAAAATGCTCTAAAAAACAGAAAACAAGAGAAATGATTTACCTTTGGCTGCAAGGGGAACCATGGTTAAGTCTTTGGAGAAATCCAACACATCAGGAAAGTGTTGACATAATGACTTCACCAAAATATGGAGAAACGTTGACTTCCCATCCACTGTTTTAGTTGTGCTCAACTGCAGAGAAACACAAGTGAAGTCATTACCCGTAAAAGACTCACGATGAAAAAAAACGACTGTTTTGAAAGATGCAAATGTTTGTCACTGGCTCTAAATATGTGTTAGCAGATGATTTACCTCAGTTAAGAAGTTGATCTTGAAGCCTGTAGTCTTACTGGTTTTAGGCTGGGTGTTATTCAGATAGTTTCCCATTGCCAATACAAACTAAAGAAAGGCAGAAAACAGCAAGCAATACACAGTCAAACAAAAAATGATGACTTCTAGTGATAAATGAACTACATTTGATACATTTTGCTAATGAACACATAGTTTCAAAACAGCAGGAAAAACAAAAAAATAGTTCCTCCTACAGCACAAGTAAAATATTGTAGCTGCACTTAATTCCAACATTCAGCACACACTGTGTAGCAACTCATATTAAGATGTTAGCCGCAGTAAGACAGAGTACATGTGTGTGAATGAGAGGGACCCAAGTGGAAGAGTGAGGTTATAGGGAGAAGAGATCAAGAAGGTGGAGGATTTTAAGTACTAAGGGTCAACAGTCCTGAGCAATGGAGAGTGTGGAAAAGAGGTGAACAAGCGTGTACAGGCAGGATGGTACGGGTGGAGGAAAGTGTCAGGTGTGATAGAAGAGTTTCAGTTAAATGAAAGGAAAGGTGTACAAAACTATGGTGAGACCAGAGATGTTGTTTGGTCTAGAGACAGTGTCGCTGAGGAAAAGACAGGAGACAGAGCTGGAGGTAGCAGAGATGAAGATGCTGAGGTTCTCTCTGGGAGTGACCAGGAAGGATAGGATCAGGAATGAGTACATCAGAGGGACAGCACATGTTAGAGGTTTTGGAGATAAAGTCAGAGAGGCCAGACTGAGATGGTTTGGACATGTCCAGAGGAGAGATAGTGAATATATTGGTAGAAGGATGCTGAGTTTTGAACTGTCAGGCAGGAAGCCTAGAGGAAGACCAAAGAGGAGGTTTATGGATGTAGTGAAAGAGGACATGAAGGTAGTTGGTGTGAGAGAAGAGGATGCAAAGGACAGGGTTAGATGGAGGCAATTGATTCGCTGTGGCAACCCCTGAAGGGAAAAGCCGAAAGGAAAAGAAAAAGAAGAAGAATAACCCAAAAACAAACAAACAGTATTATATTGTTTCAATAACATTAGCCGATAATGTCAAATTAATAAGATGTCAATTTAGCTAATATTATTAAGCATACTAGCTAAGGTTACCTTGGTTAACTGGCCCTATGCTAAGAGCAGACCCACTCACCTCAGTTTGTACTCTGAATTTCACTATTGCTTTCCATATATATTTTTCTTTTATTTGAATTGTAACAGAATGAACAGGGAGGAAACACTCTGACAGAGCTGGGACGGGATCAGGAAGAACGTGGTGATCCTTCACATGTGAAGAGAGTTTATAACTGGCTAAGAAAATATCTGTCATATTAGAGTGAATATGAGATTAATTCCCACAGCTATTACAGAATTACTCCTCTAAATTCTATTATAAATTTCTAGCTTCTTTGAATTTATGTCCATAACCCTACAAACACTAGGATGACCAGGCAGTAGCCGATGTACCTCAAGTGGACTACTATACTTTAAAAGAGAATTTTCTGGATGTAGTAAGAGTGCAATTTCAGAATATTCTGAAAGGGAAAGGTTACAAATGAACAGGAATTTTGAAAGGGAACTAGATGACTCATTCTCCTGAACAGTATATCTCCCTCACCTATGAAAAGATGGCTATGCCCTTGTGTCACACACAGTTGTTGTGAGTTGTGAAACCACCATTTTCATTTCATCATTATAATAGCAGCTACAGTACCTCTAGTATTTTAGCCAACTTCTTGCTCGTCTTTAGCTCCAGTGAAGCTCTGTAGAGGCAGTCATAAGCTCCCCTTAACTCGTCTGTCTTCTCCTGCAAAGAGCACTTGAAAAGGAGGCTCTGCAACCGTGTCTTGAACTCTGGTACTGATAACATCTGATGGAAGACACACAAAAGAAGAAATAAGGGTGTGGTGATAATAGAATACAGTGAGTGGACAGTGATTTAGACTAAAGTGGTCCCTATAGCCTCTTGTCTAAACAGGCAAACTAAAGGACTGTACCTGCAACACAAACTGGTCTGGCTCACTGAGTTTGCTGGGATCCTGTTTGTACTCTTCATACTTTTTCATCTCCTCTGCATCGGGTGCGTACAGCAGCAGCTGTTTGATGTGAGCTGGCTCCAGCCTGTCAGTGGTCATGTTCATCAGCACCTTACGTAGCTCCCCAGGAGACAGCTTCAAGTGGGCTATTAGGATAGCTGGAGGGTAAAAGGAAGATAAACAGACATGATTATTTACTATTTATGAAGAAAAGAAGACCATTTAAATATGGTCTGAGAAATTACAAATGATATTTTAGAATAGCATAACACTTAGCATAATGAGTCAAAGAATTTCATCATTGAATAAAATTCATTTTATACTCACATGCATTATAGGCCTTCTTATGGGATAGAATTTCAATAACATCTTTCTTCTTGGAGCTCTCTAGTTGGGGAGGGAGCTCTGGAACTGACACTAAAAATGGTGAAATACTCAGACGTTATGGAAGAATATAATAGACATCGAGAATAAAAAGTAGACAAAACTGTTAATTTAAGAATTCAACCGTAGGAATAACAAGGCTGTGGGTGGTCAGGAGGTGCTTCCAGATGACTGGACAACTACAGCTAATGTGATCAGGGAGACAAGTAGGAGAGTACTTGTTGTGTCATCTGGAAGGAAAGTAGATAAGGAGACTGGGTGGTGGAATGAAGAAGTACAGGAGTGTATACAGAGAAAGAGGTTAGCTAAGAATAAGTGGGACGCTGAGAGGACTGAGGAGAGTAGACAGGAGTAGAGGGAGATGCAGTATAAGGTGAAAGTAGAGGTAGCAAAGGCCAAACAAGGGGCTATGATGACTTTTGGGACTGCATCAGGGATCAGCTCTGAGCCCCTTCTTGTTCGCTATGGTGATGGACAGGCTGACAGACGAGGTTAGACAGGAATCTCCATGGTCTATGATGTTTGCAGATCACATTGTGATCTGCAGTGAGAGCAGGGAACAGGTGGACGAGAAGCTAGGGAGGTGGAGATTTTTCCTGGAAAGGAGAGGAATGAAGTTTAGCTGCAGTAAGACAGAGTACATGTGTGTGAATGAGAGGGACCCAAGTGGAAGAGTGAGGTTACAGGGAGAAGAGATGATGTGATGTGTGATCGAAGAGTTTCAGCTAAAATGAAAGGAAAGGTGTACAAAACTGTAGTGAGACCAGCGATGTTGTTTGGTCTAGAGACAGTGTCACTGAGGAAAAGACAGGAGGCAGAGCTGGAGGTAGCAGAGATGAAGATGCTGAGGTTCTCTCTGGGAGTGACCAGGATGGATAGGATCAGGAATGAGTACATCAGAGGGACAGCACATGTTAGAGGTTTTGGAGATAAAGTCAGAGAGGCCAGACTGAGATGGTTTGGACATGTCCAGAGGAGAGAAAAGTCGAAAGGAAAAGACTATTATTATTATTATTATTATTATTATTATTATTATTATTATTATTATTATTATTATTATTATTATTATATGTTGAGTCTATCTATATACTCAACATATAATACAACATATCTATCTATCTGTCTGTCTGTCTGTCTGTCTGTCTGTCTGTCTGTCTGTCTATCTATCTATCTATCTATCATTTTGTTGAACTACGCTTGGTGCACATATAATTAAAAAATACAGCAGAGGTCCAACAACCTGGATAATTATGTGCTACAAAGCGTGAATGTGATACAATATTTCATATGTTGATTGATCTTTATTTTAGCTTATGATCTAAAGATTTCCATCACTGCAGACATGCACCAATACTCACTGGAGCTCTTCTGTGTTCCAAAGTGTAGTTCCAGGTCCAGATACTTCACCATGTCATGCAGTTTGTCGTACTCAGAGTTTGCTCCCAGCTACCAAAAATACACAGTAAGGTATTGCGGTGTTTTCTTTTTTAAGACTATGATATTTTAAGAGTTCTTATGTTTTGATGTCTGAATCTAAAACAGCTCACCTGTCCCCAAATAGTTCCCTCTGAGTTTTCCACTTGCTCCCAACGCAACCTCTTCACACTCATGTGATTGGAGTCCATCCTACAGAGTGAAGGCCTTGGCAAGGGTGGAGGTGAGCAAGGTGGGGGTAGAGGTGGGGGTGGTGGTGGCTCCAAATGCTCTGTGGGGTCAGATAGAGAGTGGGGGAGGGATTGGGGCTGGCCATGGGATTGCTTATGGTGGGACTGAGCTTGAGGCTGATGTGAAGACTGTAACAGGTGATGTGAGGGCTGGGACTGCGGACGGGTATTTTGGGTAGAGGACTGGGTTTGGTGCTGGGATTTGTGTTGCTGGTGTAGTGGTTGGAAAGAAGAAAGGGTGGGTTGATGTGGCTGGAGGGGCTGGAAGGTTGAGAGAAGAGGCTGAGGCCTATGGGGCTGCTGTGGAGGATAAATAACTTGAATCTGGTGCTGGTAGTCCTGTAGAGGTGGCTGTGGGGTCATATGGTGAATGTGGTGGATTTGAGGTGTACTGGAGTGGTGGTGGGTCTGCTGGTTAGAGTGAGGTCTTTGGGGAGAGGATTTAGTGGGTTGGGGGTGATGAATTTGGTGGATCTGCTGCTCTTGGTGTCTCCCTTGCGATGACACTTGGCTCTGATGATGACCTTTAAGACTTTTTCGACTCTGATGGGAGTGGCTGTCCCGGTTTAGTTGACCGGTTAGAGAAGAGGGTTCTTGCTGGGCTTGATGCAGAAGCTCAGTGGATGAATGATGGGGCTTGTTTTGGTGTATCTGATGAGCTTGATGGAGTAGCTCTGTGGAGGAATACTGGGCCTGTGGGTTTTGCATTTGATAGAGCAGCTCGGTGGATGAATGGTGCACTTGTCCCCGCTGCATCTGGTAAGCTTGATGGAGAAGTTCATTTGAGGAATGGTGGGGCTGCATTTGCTGCATCGGGTGAGCTTGATGGAGAAGTTCATTTGAGGAATGGTGGGGCTGCATTTGCTGCATCTGGTGAGTTTGATGGAGAAGCTCTGTTGAAGAATGATGGGCCTTGGTTTTGTGCACTTGTTGAAGAATTTCTGATGATGCATAGTGGCTATGGGCTTGTTGCACTTGCTGGAGCACCTCTGCAGATGAGTGATGGGCCTGGGATTGCTGCAATTGATGCAGCATCTCTGTGGAGGAGTGATGGGTTGGAGCTTGATGCATCTGGTGCAACATCTCTGCAGATGAATGCTGGGGTTGGGGTCTCATGCTCTGGTGGCTTTGATAGATGCCTTCAGAGTACTGACTTTGCTGGCGCACTGATGGCTGGGGTGGTGGCTGGTGTGGAGATGGAGCTGAACGGGATAATCTTCTGTGGTGAAAGCTCTGCTGGGCCTGATGCTGCTGTGCATGGCACATCATGTACAACGGATGGCTACTGTGGGGATGGGTGGAGTCTGGTGATGGGAGTGGGGGTAATGACTGGTGGAGCTGCTGGAGAGGAATTGCTGGGTGGGCTTTCTGCTGTGTCGGCTGGTTTGGCATCGAATGGTGGCTCTGATAGATTTGTTGCATTTGTTGCTCTTCATAGGATTGATGCTCTTCATAAGCTTTTTGCTCCTGGTAGGCTTGAAGTTCCTCAAACACTTTTTGTTCACTGTAGGCTTGACGCTGTTCATATGCTTTCTGTTCTTTGTAGGCTTGTCGCTGTTCATATGCTTGTCTCTCTTGGTAGGCTTGTTGCTCCTTGTACATTTGTTGCTCTTCAAAAGCTTTTTGCTCCTCATAAACATTTTGTCCTTCATAAGCCTTTCTCTCTTTGAGAAGTTTCTCCTGGTAGGCCTGTTGTTCCTGGAACAGTTGTTGCTCTTCGTAGGCTTTCTGCTCCTCAAAGGCCTGCCTCTCCTTGTATGCTTGTTGCTCCTCATAGGTGTTTCTGTCCTTAAAGATTTGTTGTTCTTGCAAGGCTTTTAACTCTTGTATGGTAGCACGGACCTGTAGATCTTCTTTTGTAGGCAGCACTTTATGTAAGGAGAGACGTTTAGGTGGTGGATTACTGCGAGGTGGAGGAGGGGGAGGAGGGCCAGATTTCCGGCGGATAGGCACATACACTCTTGGGGAGTGCTCGGGGGTAAAGTTAAGTGGCTGCTGTTGTTGCTGTTGTTGGTGTTGAGACTGTGCAGGTGCTGGAGGGGGAGGAGGCAGGTCATTGAACTGAACGGGTGGGGGTGGTGGAGGGGTCAGTGGGGGTGGAGGGATGTGGTCAGAGGAGGAAGAATATGTGAGGGAGGAGGCATTTTCTTCTCCACTGCTACTCTGAATATCACTTGGGCTGCTGAGCTCTGGGGCCACAAATCCTCCATTTTCCTCTTCATCTACCCCCATCTCCTCTTCGTTATCCTCATCATCCTCATCTGGGTAGCCCATCTGCACAATATCCTGGTATTAAGACCAGTTGTACTTCATTAGCCATTTAATATCAAAGGGAATCCTATAAAATTCTTCAGATATACTATAAAATGTCTTAAACTAGTTGTTAAAGTAGTTTTAAAGTAGTTGTTGGTGTTTTTTATAAAACTGAGCAGGCATTACAACATCATTTGGACATATTTCTGTGGGATATTTAAACAATTCTGCCACATTGTACCTTGGGTACTTCTATAAACACCCTAGTTTATTTTGAAGGGCTCCTACAGGCAGGAAAGTGTCTTGCAGCAACTCACATTTAAACTTTCATTTATTTAGTCTGTGTGTTTGACCAGCAAACAAATTTATGACTGATAGGAGTTTATTTCACTGAAAGAAGTAAACAACACAACATTCATAGAGGTAGATGTATCTATGAACTATATCAGGATAATTTAATTCCAGTTTTACACAAAAGAATATTTTAAAAACCCAGTTTTAATTGTAATACTAAGTTTTACTTCAATCTTAAGCCTGATTTTTTACATGTACCTGTTCTGGATGTGTTTTATTTTATAATTGGATTAAGCCTTGAATTAGAGTATGAACAAAATGCTGTCCCATTGGGATTATCTGCAGTCACCAGAAATGAAGGCAGAAAAGGTCTGCACAAAACAAAATTACCATGAGGACTGTCTTGTGAATCTGTTGTGTATAAAATAGGTGACAAATAACTGGCTGATATTAAATGTTTGCAAAAATTTAAGTTAAGCTAACATTTACTGACCCTACAGACATGTTCTCTGATTTTCTACACCAAATGATCTCATTCAGTAAATAAAAAGTTAATTATTATGATATTTTTACATTCAGAAAACAGGAAAAATAATAACATCTATTATTATATACATGACAACTGAATGCACAACAGTAGCCATCATTAATTAGCTCATTACTGTACTTTTGAATTGGATCTTACAGCTATGTCCTAAACATGCATTTCTGTAATTCTACCTCTTCATAGTCATTCTCAGGGGTCAGGAAGTCATCAATAATGGCCACCCTCTGTCCCAGCTGTTCACTCAGCGCATCCAGAAAGCGATCAGTGTCCTCTGAGCGAGGAGGCTTAGAGAAGGTGTAGCGCCGTCTGTTATTATGTAGGGGTGGGGGACTGGATGGGTAGTCGGTGGGCTCCGGAGGTGATGGAAGGGGACTATCCAGGCTTATGTAGGGGTTGGACTCCCCACTGGTTTGGCTCGTCAGCCCTGATGAATAGAACTGTGCTGCAGGGGGACTGGGGAGAGGCTCTGGCCATGATGTTGGCATAGGACCTTTACCTGAGAAAAATAAGAGACGTACTATATCCATTTACATAATTACAGCATTATTAGGTGCTGCCTGTGAAATAAATTGATTTCTAATGATTAAAGACCTTAGAATAGAACAAATTCATGAATGCTATAGGTAACAATTTAGTGAAGTGTGTCAGATCCTCTCACTCTGCTTTTGTCCAGATGCCTGTCATAAACTGGACAATCTGGTTTTGAATGGTCGAATGTATTTTTCAAAGAAGCTGTCCCTCTGTAATGGAAATCTGTTTGTCATGCACAAAAGGTAAAGTGAACATGTCTCCCAAAAGACCCATTATAGAAAACACATTTTTATTACAAGGGTTCTTTAACTGTGTGTTTTCTAGTTCCACTTCCACCATCATGATACACTCCTAATGAGGTTCAGTTCCCCTGGACTATATTTAAGTACTACTTTCTTCCTGACCGTAGGCTAATGCTGTCTGATGTAAACAGGATCAAACCAGTGATGCTTTGTGATGTTGGACTTTCAATGTGACGATGAAGACTATATTAACACGTTTGCTGATGCTGTTTCATTCAAGTAGAAACAAATCTTTAAAAATGTAGAACTATACACGTTGCTCTTCAGTAGTTTATTAATTGTATGTTTTTATTTCCTGTGTATTATATAGGACCAATAAAAGACCTTTGAACCTTGGTGCCTACTCTGATAAGTACTAACCTAACAAGACTAATCCAGGATGAAAAACAGATTGAGAGCAGTGGTTTGTTTTGGGATTGTACATTTAAGTACCATATTAAAACAGATAAATTATGTAATTGTAAAAATCAAGGATATTCGGTTCTCAATCGGGATGTAACATTTTTGCACTGCAGTAGTTTAAACTTTTTCTGGTCAACTCGCTCGCGTACGTACACACACACACACACACACACACACACACACACACACACACACACACACACACACACACACACACACACACACACACACACACACACACACACTCAAGTGTGCCAGAGTGAGAGAAAAATCATCTCATCACATCAGCTACGAGGATAGATTTATGCTTTCAGCTACCTGTGCTAGCATGTATTGTAGGGGACCCTGTGCAGGAGGGAGGATCCAGATCCAGCAAACTCTCAGGGGCAGGAGGAGGGCGGCTCTTCAGGGACTTGGACCTCTTGGCTGAATACATGTTCTCCAGCTCAGCATACACTGCTGACAGCTTGTGTGATGGAAATATACAAAGAATCAGAGACAGACCTCTTGCCCTCATGTTGACGAGCCTGAAGATGATATTTATCTCATGAGCTCAGGCTCTGGTACATACATTGGTGAGGTTGTTGGGAGTCTCAGGAAGGGAGGTACCATCTCCTGACTGTCTCTCTCCTGGAGCCAACCTCATCCCTGTCTCCAGCATTGGGTCTGCACGGAGACCTACAAGAATATACTCATTCACAGGAGCGAAATCAGGTTGTTGAGGTAGCTGCCTTTTGCTGACACTAAAAAGCAAACTCCTGGACTGGACTGTCCCAGGATGTGAGATTTGCTTGATTTAGGCTGACCATCAGCTCCACCTAACAGCTATCACTGTGCCAGCAATGAAGGAGTCAAATGAGAGATTCTGGCTGCATGGGAACAAGTTATTATTCCGAATGTTAAATATTGTACAAAACAAATGGGATGAAATGAAAAACTATGGCCCACACTCATCATGTAAAGGATGTTGAAAGCTTGAAACAAAAAAAAAGTGGTACAAAGAATCAATGGGCCCTGCAAATGATCACAATGATAATAATGAAAAGGTTGAAAATAGCAATAGTGATGGTGTTGTTATCACTGTTGCCTCACATAAAGAAGGTCATGGGTTCAAATCTATCTGAGGATCTGGGACTTTTCTGTGAAGAGTTCGCTTGTTCTTTTCATGTCTGCATGGTTTCCCTCTGGGCTCTCCAGATTGGTTGTCTTTCTATATATAACTACATATATATGCTATATATATAACCCTGTGATAAATGTGTGACTGCTGTCCAAGGTGTCTGACTCCTCCCACCAAAAGTCAGTTGAGATATGCTCCAGCCCCCCTTTAACCTAAACAACATAGGTAGCTACAGAAAATGAATGAAGAATAATAATGAAGTTTTGTACCCATGCCCAAGTGTGTGCCGATGACCAGGTCATCAGAGCTACGTCCCCTCACACTGCTCCTGTATGTGGTCCCAGTCACCCTCATGGAGCTGCTACGACGATGAGGCTCAGTGACAACCTCAGGCTCTGGGGGAGGGGGAGGAGGTGGAGGAGGTGGAGGTGGTGGAACTGGAAAACACACATTTTGGCAATGCAGTGGAAGAGGCAAAGGTTTTTTTTATGCAGGACTGCAAACTCTGAGCTGATTAGAAATGGTTAATTAATTCCCCATTAACAATGTCCATCTGTCACATGTCAGGAAAATGAGAAGACCAAAATATCAGCACAAACCTGGAGCTTTGTATCCAAGAAAGCGTGAAATTTTGCTCTGGCAGTGCTCTTGCTCCTCATATGTCAGCAGCTGGTAAACAAACTGCCAGATCACCTGTTTGGCTGGAGTATCCAGCACTGGGAATACATCCACGATCAGAGTGTCAACAGTCCTGTTTCCATGGAAACACAGGCAAGGACACAGCTTACCTGGATATCTAACTTCAAGTCAAAACTGAGTTTGTGGGTGTGCTCAACATAACGTAGGAAACAAGACAAAGTCGTCATTATCAAGTCACCAAAATTTATTAAAGGGAGAGTCTGGGTGAAAAAAAAAAAAACCCTTGTAAGACTTAAGACTCCCTTTATCTCGCCCAACTCCCACTGAACTTCCCCAACTTATTTCCTCACCTGTGTTGGAAGAAGTTCTCCAGAGCCTTGCAAATGGTGTACCTCTCCTGGATGGTGAGGAGGTGCTCAAGCTGCTGACCAAAGGTACGACCATGGACACGGATACTGGGGGGCAGAATCTCTGCCACCCACTGGAGGGAGGTAAGCACAGGCGAGCGGGCCCTCTCTGTCGGAATTCCGCCGCCAGCGAGGTCCTGCTCTGACAAGCTGAAAGTAGCCGGACCATCTTCCACGACCAGAGTGGGCATGGCACCACTGCCCTGGAGCATGGACACCACCTTCTCGTGTGAGGAAGTCCTAAAGGCAGACACTTTGTATGACATACAACTGTTTCAAAATCAATCGGTAGGAATTTAACATTTTGCTGATGTGCAAATTAAGCAACTGATGAAAGGTTTTCTGGATCATAAAGACCATTTTTAACAATACCAATTCATATTTCTTTATGCAGGTAAGAGTTCAACCTCATGTCCAGTCCATTGAGGAACAGGATGCGGTCTCCTGGTTTGAGACCTGCCTTGTCTGCTGGACTTCCTGCAGAACGAGAACATCTGATTTGATCATGTCCTCATTAATGGAATAGCATTATGGTAGGGTGTGGATGCTTTATAGGGATATTACATAGATTTTGTTGAATTTAATAACAGTGTTACTACACAGTAACAACCTTGTCTAACAACAGCTTTTTTATGTTTAATCACAACACTCAGAAATAAGAATAAGCGCTTGGGTAATTTTAACTTACCAGGAATAACAGAGTCAATCCACACTGGGGCATGGCCTCGAAGAGTGAAACCAAAACTCATGTTGCCCTTACACACTCTCACAGTCCTAAAGACACACACTGAGCTTTGGTTAATGACAGAATTGACAATTAACCAGAGGCCTTGTGACATAAAAGGAAAGCAGCCATTAAAAACCACTCAGCCCTCAGGTAATTTTGTAGGTATTTTTCTATAAAGAAATAATGTAACAGTCACCATAGAAATTCTGTTAATGACTATGAGATAGCAGATACAAACTCTCTTCAAGTAAGTGGTAAAAACTGTCATTTACAAACACTTTGGCCTGAACACAACAGTATGAAAGCATATTATGAATACTCATTGGCACTCCAGTATTTTCAGAAAACTAAGAAATTTGAAGAATTAATGGTTAAATTAAAAATAAATTGTAAGTCTAATAAATTTTAATTCAGGCCTTCTGGTCTTTCAGTCCATATGCGAGCTCCTGCAGATTTCCATATTCAGCAAACTACTTTCTATTCACATCCTGCACGAACACCTATGGATAGGATATCCCAAGGGAGTCACATAACATCCTCATAAGCTAGAGGCAAAGAAGAGATCAGCAGAGTCTTAGGCACAGTTTTTCCCTCCAATTTTAGGGGAGATGTTGGGATGAGAAAAAAATACAGAAACTAAATCACTACTCATAAAGACAGCTAGATAATGGCTGTGGCAATTAAAGAGGTCTAGGATCCCATTGTACTGATGAATGAAGGGTCTATTTTTATCAGTTTTATGAGTGTTATCCTTAAAGGGACAGTAAAGTTAATTTTAAGTGACATACATGTTATTCATCATTATGAAAAATAGAAGAAAAAATACATTTTATATGTGTAGCATCATCCGTTTGGTCAAAAAAGCTTAAAATCTGCGCCGCAGCAGCTTCCGCATTCAGTGGTCACGTGGGCGTCATAGTCACTGTCGCCAAACATAGCTTAGCAGCCATAAGAAACAATGCAACTCTAGACGCGATTAACACCAAAAGTATCATGGTTACCTGTGCGGTGAACGGTTGTGTCAACAGAACAGCAAAAAGACTCGACTTTCAAATAAATTCACTGTGGAATTAATAACAACTAGAGTCCAATAGTAATAAATGGCGGTTAGCTCAATGCTAACAATATGGACAATCTCATTGATGGGCTAGCGCGGTAGCATTTTTAGCGCAATACCTTCCCAGAAGATATTCTAAAGAACGACAGGTCCTTGTCTTCACGTCTTTTTGCTGTTCTGTTGACACAACCGTTCACCGCGCAGGTAACCATGATACTTTTGGTGTTAATCGCGTCTAGAATTGCATTGTTTCTTATGGCTGCTAAGCTCTGTTTGGCCCCAGTGACGTATGACACCCACGTGACCACTGAATGCGGAAGCTGCTGCGGCGCATTTTTTAAGCTTTTTTTGACCAAACGGATGATGCTACACAAATAAAATTTATTTTTTCTTCTATTTTTCATAATGATGAATAACATATATGTCACTTAAAATTAACTTTACTGTCCCTTTAAAGAGAAACTGTTGCGCTTAATTTCAATAGACTAAAACAGAATGTATGAATTTACAGTGAGCACGCTTATCACTTACATAGAATAGTTTCATTGCTTTGGTAAAAAAAAAAAAAAAATCTGCCAAAGGCAAAAGTGTAGAATGACTGTAAACTACAAGTGAAGTTGAATAAAAAGACAAGATAAGTAGTGTAAAAGCAGCTGTAAAAGAAAACCGTCAATTTAGCATTGTTATAATTTAAGAAAAACTTTCTTCAGATCTGCTAGAAGTGCATAAATAATGAGAGCTCCATTTATGCATTCAGGGAAAGAGAAGATATTGCAAAAAATATATTTTCTTTCAAAGTCACCTGAATAGCTCCTGCTGATAAAAGTAAGAATCATTCCTAAGCAAAATTCAGGATGAGCAAAGAGAATCCTGCCATTTAAAATTAAAATACTGATTCAGCTGCATAATAAAACAGACCTGCAGTTGATGCTGGTGTTGCTGGAGTGACCAGCAATGAGTGAGGTGGTCTTGCGCATCCCACGGGCCGGGGGGTTCCCGCCTTCCTCTGCGTGGGTGCGTGGCACTGAACTGGCGCGGGTGGAGACCAAGAGGCGTTCAGGGTGATCCTCACTCCGACTGCGGCGAAGGTGGCTACGGCTTGGGTCGCTGAAGCTCCGTCCTTTGATCCGGCTCATCAGGCTCTGGGAAACTACCTCATCAAAACGCTCCCGGTGCTTCTTGGGAATGAAGATCCTGGCAAACATTGTAGGAGCAGACTCAACCTCAGTGTGACAAGAAAAACTCAAGTGAAGCAGAGATGGAGAGGCAAGTAAGGAGTCCACATCAGATTTTCACCAGTTTTTTGCTTATCTGCAAGACAGTACCACAAACTAAAAGGAAAAAAATAAATCACATCTGAGCTGTTCTTCTGCCCAAATCCCAATAACATCCTAATTTTTTTTATCACGAGTTCTCCAACTATGCATTGCCCAAAACACAAAAAGGGGAAAAAAAAGGGTCCTTGTTTTTATCCCACTGTGGAATCCACTTAAATGATTTAAGAATAGTCTGGTCCATTTAGTCTCATGAGAGTCGGGCAGTGAGACGGGATCGGTCCATTACTTTGTGTGTCTGGATGTGCATGTAAGAATGGAACAGATTAGGGTTGTGTTGCATGCTCCCGTCTCATTAGCAGCTGCAGGCATAGTGTTCAGTATCAGTGACAGCTCACAGCTAATGTACAGTACCAACAGAAGGAAGCTCGGAGCTGAGGATAGGAGAGAACACTCCACTCCCCCTGCTTGTGTTGTCACCCCCCCCTCCCCTCCCATAATCAACTCCAAAAGAATTTCTCTTCCTAAAGTACAATCCCTCCCTCAGATACCCTTCAGATATCAGTGTGCGTTCCAGAGGTGGTTTTATTGGTGTGTTGAACCCACTTCCTTCCAAACTGTTTTCTCCGGTGCATACATATGAAAAGAAAGTGTCTAGTCAACAAACTAGAGCGAGCTGTGCCGCATGATCAAATTCTGCCCCAAACTCAACAGTGTTTCTGTTTATAACTGTAAAAAAACCCCACATCTGACATATCTCCCTGTGAGACTGCTCAGTATCAGTACAGCATTGTTGTTTCCTGAGGAATAACAGTCAAAGATGGCGTTCACCACTGATGTTTTAGACAGCTGGAAATGTGTATTCCAATTAAGCTCTCTTGTATCTGTGCTCTCTCCTGAATTTGGTTTATGTTTATCCAATTATCTGCAAGAACAATTACATAACAAAACAACCGAAATGACCCACATATGGAACACTCTTTGCTAATTGTTTAGAAAAGTAGTTTTCTTTTAAATATAGGGCAATACATTTTTTTTTATTTCTCTTCTATCTGTGGTTCTCCAATCACAAGCAAACCCTGAAATCCATCTATCTCCCTCCATCTTCCCGGCTGTTCTGTTTTCATTATGAATTTCTTGAATACTTCCACCAAGCTGGGTATGAAAAAGTGCTTTGGTTTTACAGAATGCACACACACAGACAGAGAATGTGTATGTGTTCCAATGTGTGTCAACATACACATAACAGCTCCTTATTCAAACATTGTTGAGGATGGCTCTGCAGTGCAGTTAGGTTTTCAAAGCAGTCACAGTTCTGTGCTGGTACATTTGGGTACAAAAGGTTTTTTGAGAGTTTTTTTTTGGCTCAGTGTGGTAGTTTTCTAGAAGTGTACAGGTGGAATTATTTAAAAGAATGACACATGAGCTGAGCTGCCGCCATATCAATATCTTACATTCTAGGTTAAGAGGTTTTCTGTGGATTTCTTACTTTGATCTAATTATGATTTTCTATAGTCTACAGGTTTCTCCAAGTATACACACAAACATACATTGTTCTGCACACACATCTTGCCAAATCTTAGCATCAATACACACCTTAACCCTAAACCTGACTCTAAATCATGTCTAGGTGTGAGAGTCAACTGTTGTCACTTGATTATCAGTCAATGTTTTTACTGCATTAACCCATTAACTCCTTACCAGTGTCCTTATTTTTATGATTGTATTCAATTCTGTCAATCACACCAGGGTTTCCCATCCAGGAATATCAATGACTGTCAATATAAATTTTTGACCCATTTTAGACTTTTTATCCCCCAAACTGACAGGACGATATGGTGGTCACTATGTCTGCAATGATTTTTTTTATCCAGAGAAATTCTCAAACTATAGCAAGATCAGAACTATGACAATGCAACACAGCAGGACATCATTAAACAGACTGAAATTTGTACTCTCTAAATTTAGCCTGGTGAAATTTATTGAGAAAGATGAAGAAAGAAAAAGAAAACAGTGAATGGCAGACAGACAAGCAAACAAGCTGTCAGGGGCAATGAACTGGTATTAAGAAAAACAGAAAAAATGTCAGAGATGTGAAAATACAAGAGTAAAATATGAAAGAACCAGAGACAAAAAGAGAGCACATGGAGAAGTAGAACTCTTTCTAGGCCAGGGTCAGGGAACTATTGGGAATGAAGTCTACGCTTATGGGCTATGTAGGCCACTTAACTTTCATACATCATCATTTTTGTTCAGACAAATGGACAGGAAGAACTAAGCAGTATTAGGCCATTTATTGTGTATTTGATTCACAAGGCCTGGCCCATTCATGCTCCATTTAATGTCCTCATAGTTCCACAAATCCTTCATGTCGACATTAACAAAACAACAACTAATGTAACTGTGTACCAAGACTGTCACGGCCAGAGCCGTTTTCTTCCTGTTTTTGGATGCTTTTTTTCCCAGGTCCTGACTGCAGAAGCAATCAGAGCAACAGGAGGTACCTGGCCAGCTCCGCCTACCTAACAGCACCAGAGCAACCCTCCAATAAGCAGCTACAGCGTCAGGAGTGTTAGAAGCTTGGAGGTTGCTGCAGTGTTGGGCGGTCTGTCAGACCATGCTGCTCCACTGTGTTGTTTGAGGTTTTCATTGTCTAGGATGTTTTGAATTTTAGTTAAGTAAGTGTACATTATTCCAACTAACATGAGTACATTGCCATTTCCTGTTGCGGCCTAAACATCTAAGGTATTGATGGTGTGATGGGTGTTGTCTACTATGGCCATTAGGAGCATCAAAACTTGACAATGGAGAGTGTTTCCAGCCTTTCACGTCAACTTAATCTTCCTTGTTATGTCCATGTGAAGGTTTTTGTGCCAGTCTTGAATTGCAATTAACCTGCCCTCAACCATTTCCTGTGGTATTTTCAGTTTGGTCCATCATGTCTGTATCCATTAGGTCTCCGAAAATTAGCCTGAATGAATGTCTTTAACATAGAGCATATATGGGCCTTAATGCATTGTATCATCCATTGAGTTACATTAACTCCACTGACTAACACCTCTGTCTCTCAAAAAATATTCCCATTGTTACATCTTGTAAACTAGACAAAACATGCGGATGAGACCTTGACAACTTTCCTCCACTGACAATGGATGGAGGCATTAGGATGCCCTAAATTATAAGGAGGCTGAGACACAGCTATAATTAGGTTTGAAAGTGGGGTGGATGAAAAACACCACTCACATAGAAATGAAAAACAATTGCAATAAGTTGTTAAAACCATTATTACTAGGCCTACGTCTGATTATTAGGCATTGTAAACATGACACATGGCTTCAACCCTGAATGGAGCCATAACTTATCACAAACAAGACATTACATTAAAGAGTCAGCAGTGTTGTGTTTGGATAAAATTACCAAATTTGCCAATAAAGCTTTAAATTCTAGAGTCACATTAGGAGCAAATACTTTAGCAAAATGACAAAATGTAAAATTATATCAAATCAAAGGAATCAAAACAAAGCTTGGTTATTATCATATAGAGACTAGTCTGACAGCAATGCTTCATATATAAGTAGCCACAAACGACACAAAGCAGTGAACACTACTGAGAAGAAATGTGCCATACCAAAAGTGTCTGCCGAGGCTCCTCTCCGTTTCCATGGTGCTTTGGGGCTTTGAGGAAGTGTCTGAGCTCTTTTAAGCAACGCACATGCCTCCTCCCTATCTAGGTGAGCCCCCATCTAGTTTGAACAAACAAACTCTCCAGGACAATGATGGAAAAAGATGAGAAAAGGGTTGGTGGTTGGATCTCAAAAAACACTTCCTTTTGGCTCTGAAAGTATCCAGATAAAGAAATAGGGAGAAGGCGATAGACAAATGCAGTAAACTAATGACGTGCCTATGGTTCACATCCCTCCAAAACATCCTCAGGCAGCATCATCACCTGTTCATCTTCACGTGTGGCCAGTAAGGTGTCACTCCTCCTTCATTCCCATCTCTGGTGCCTAAAAAGGGAGTACTTTTATGTCTAACTTAAAGAATTAACCTAAGAGTAAGCAATCATTCGTCAGTACGAGCGTGATGAATCTTGTCTTCCCTTGGCTGAAAAGAAAGGAAAGACTGAGATGAACAGAGGAGTAAGTGAGATGGGAGAGAGGAAAGAATTGGAGAAGTGTGGAGAGTCCCAGAGGAGTTTCATAGGCGGGTCAGCACAATGTGAGTGTGCAAGAACCAAAATGGTACAAAGTGAACGCAGAGATGCCTTGACAGTCTTGTCTGTGTGACACATGTTCTCCTGCACCATCTCTGACTCTTAATTCTACATGCATGTTGACAACCGTCCAAACGTTTTCAAGCAATTTTAAATTACTTAAATATTTGTTATAATATGTTAGAGAGAGAAATAATAAGGCAAAGTAGCATTAGTAATGAGTTGACAATGCATCATTATATTTAACATCTTCTAAGTGTAAATTAATAAATCAAATGACAACAATTATCCTTAATTACTGTAGTGCTAAAGAACACTATTAACAAAAGAGCTAAAAGGTCTTTCAAGATTATCACTAATAAGACAAAACTTTAAAACTCCTGCTAACCACTGGGTTTTATAGCCATTTCAGACACGACACCAGCAAGTATGTCAGAAACCTAAGAGATGAATTATTAAAAGAAATAGGCTGCTTAAAAATAGAACACATCCTGTGGGAGGGCGAACCAAATCAGATAGGGGGACAGAGGCCGACTGAGCAGAGAAGGGCCCAGCTGGTCAAGTTTTACATGAGGAAGATATTGCACATTGTGATACTCAACGTCTAAATCACTAGACAGGGGTGGGGTGGAAGGAGGGTTTCTTTTTGGTGTGTGGATGTGTGAAAGTCATTGGAATACAGAGTGATTGAGGCAAAGTTAGAGAGACAGTCTGAGAGCCTGAAATAGAGTCGAGGACTGTGAGGTTTAGCTACAGACACATCAATTCTCCACGTCTCACATGATATCACTGACAGCCACCTTATCACTGACAAACTCTCATATCCAACTCTCATAATATCTGATGGCTTTCCTACAGGGAATAACAACTGTGCAACTGCACCAACTAGACAATCATTAAACAGACAGTCAGGATAGATCATTTTAAATTGAGAAAGCATTAGAGTTTAGTTGCAGCTTTGCAAGACTCTACTTACATATTAATACCAGTAATGAATACTGGTGTAATACCAATAATACCAATAATTCATTATTAATACCAATAATGAATACTGGTGTATTGCAAGTTCAATGTTGACTACATGTTCTACAATATTTAGTGATTACCAATAAATCAAAAGTATTTCCTGACAGACCACAATTATTTTGTGGTACTTTAAAAATAAATCAAAGTATTGGAGAAACTGAAAATGAACCCAAGCAGTCACCAAACCAACTCACCCTTATGGGGACATGAGTATGGCTTTGAAATTTAATGAAAAATCTCACCTACAATTTGACAAGTTTTATACAAATGCCACAATCCTCATGGTAATTTCAGAGGACAATGCATACATTGTAAAAATTGTTAGTTTTTTCATTCCAATCTGGACCAAAGTGAAGTACACACTTTCCATCCCTTCTGCAATGCTGCTGGCATAACAAAATAAATATAGACAAAAAGCCTTAAAACTCGCATTTAAAAGTACACCAGAGAAGATCCACGTTCCCTGTACCCATAGCAATCACTTACTCCAGCACCACCCTGAGGCGTGGTTCATGGACATCCTGGAATCAGAAAGTTCCCTAAAGCTCTTGCTATTGCCCAATTGTGCTGTAAACATGAAGAAACATTCAAAATCTGGAATAAAAAAAGATTCTAGAGCTTTTTTAAGAAAATGCAAGCCATCATTTGTGTTTTACTGTAATGTGTGCAGCCTAATTGGGACAAAGGAACAGCTTTACTGCGAAAACCAGCAGTTATAATGACGTCACCTACTGACATAGCAGGAACGAACAAAAAGAGAAGAGGATATGCAAAAGCCTGCAAAGGTGACACTAACCAAATACCTTGTAGTCAAGAGGATTGATCTGAAGGGAGAGACTCATAATGGGAAAGTGATTGTACTTTTCACACAGCCTATAGGTGAGGAAAACAGTTTCCAGTCTTCTGTAAATCCAGCTCATGCTTAATTAATGAGCCTCAGTAGAAAAACAAACATTACAAAGTGTTTTAAAGGCTCTCCTCTACAGTGAAGATATATGACATCAAACTGTGATATAGAGAGCTGCGTTGGAGCAAACTGAGATAACTGGACGATGGTGTTCTGGCTGTAAGGAGAACTGATTCCTCCCGAAAACACAGTCACTGGGAAATCTGAGCCCTGATTGTTGTGAGGCTTTCACTAGACAATTATTTACCTGCACTATACCCTTCTTTATGACCAGTCATATCAGAACACGGTAGATGTATATAAATACTTGATACCACACGTGATGACTAGTTATGCTAAGACTATATGCACAATGGTAAATAGTTGTTCAGTACTCACCCGAGGCAGCAGTTCATATTATCTCCCAGCAAGGACCTTGAACATGTAAGTGACAGTGCTGTGTGCATGCAGCCTAGGCATATTGTTCGATTTTCCTTACATACATGTGCACTTCTCAGCCACCAGAAGTAAAAAACTATTTGTAGGAGCTAGGAGCTGAAGGCAGAGGAGGGAATAAACAACATCCAGCCAGACTGGTGTTGGTATCAAAGAGAGCATCAGAGCTGACAGGGAGAAATGGGAAACAAAGACCAACAGAGAGGAAATCAAAGTAAGAAGAAAAGACAGGAGGAGAATGGGGGGGCTGACAAGACAAATCACAAGTGTGTGCAGCTCTATTGGGTTTTGATTTACTGATCAGTGCTGAGGAGGAAGAAATGCAATATTGGTCTGTAAGTTTTTCACAATATTGTACCTGAGAGAGGAGAAACAAGAACAAACTGGCTCAGTCAATAACGGCAATAGGCTTAAGTTCCTGCATTAGTTCATTATAAAATGCTGAAGCGGGAGTTAAAACCATTTTGACTTCATGGGGGAGTTTGGGATTTTTGATCCCCTCACTGTGGCATTGATGTTACATAAGCATGAACCATAGCTGAACTGTCTATAACACTCAATGGACAATAACTCTGCCTGATGCCCTACTGCTGCCGTCCTAGAAAAATTAACATGAGGAAAATATTTCAAATGTAAAATACTTCCAAGGTCTCCTTTGTATCACAGTTAGCCTTGATGAATATTAATGGATTCTCTTAGATAAATAGAATTGTTTGCCACGGAACCAAGATGGATTCTTTGTTAATTTTGGGGGGTTTTCTGCCTTCTGTCTGAAATGTTAATCATTTATAGAGAATTTGGATCAGTTGGAGTTTGGCAGTAATTAACTGCATTATGTTAATGATTTATAGTTTCAATGGTACTCGAATCTAATCATTAGTTCCACAAAGGAAGCTGTGTTTTTGCTGATGTCTTAGTGGGAAGGTTGTGTTTGTGGCACAGAACACATGAAATCTCAGACAAGGCTTATTTAGTCACTGTAATAAGAGAGCTGTTAGGGGTCAGGTCAAAAGAAACACACCATACACACAGTCACACCATACACATAAGGTTAACTGTAGGTTTGGTTCTAAACACATGAGCGATCAGTTATTGGCTACCTGACGCTGTCAATCAACTGCTGATGGTCTTCTGTGATCAAAATGTCAGGCAGAGCCTCGGCCAGATTCTCCACGTCTCTCTCAGCAGCGTATTGCTTGAGCACTTCAAACAGCTGTTCCTTCACCTCTGGCTCCTCTCCCAGCACTTCCTCCACCTGATGGACAGAAATGTTTCATCATTTCGTTGAGTAAAAACACAAGTACGTTTTTGAAACATGCATTTATGTTGGACTCACTTTCTTATTGAACTCCATGGCCTTGTGGGTGCGACTCTCCCTGACGCTGTCCCCGCTCTGGGACAACACCCTCATGCTGCTGCTCAGTCTCTTGGGCCGCCGGGCCATACTGAGCACGCCCAGACGAAGAGGTCGTCCTTGAGCCGCCTTGATCATGGCCGCCGCTGTTTCGTGGTGCTTCACTGGGATTCCATTGACCTCCAACACGTAGTCCCTGGCCTTAAGGCCGCTGCGTCCGGCCGGACCATTCGGTATGCAGTCCTCCACCATCAGGGGGCTATCTCCGATGATCGTAAAGCCAAACCGGCTATCTGGGCCAGGCGTGATGTCGATCTGAGGAATGGAAAAGGTCTGGCTGCCACTGCATTGTTTCTTAAAGTAAAACTTGAATTACTGAGTGTCGACCGACCTGATCGATCCGTGACACCACCCCGATACTGGGTGGCACTGTCTTAAGGGTCTGTGCCAGAGCGATCAACGCTGGTGTACTGAGATTGGTCACGTCTTGGCCCTCGATGTCCACCACCTGGTCTCCGGGCTGCAGACCAGCGAGGTAGGCACTACTACCCTCCGCCACAGACAGGATGTAGCTGGGCCCAGTTCCACCCAGTCGGAAACCAAATGCCTCTGGCCAGTTCTGATTGGTGGTTGGCAGGCCCAGGTCTGGAGGGTAGACAGACAGTTGACTTGATGGGTTTTGTTTGGAATATACAGGGTTAATCTGGTCCAAAGCTGTTCATACAGACAAGCAGATTGTGAGCTGTGAAATTGAGGTCAAGTGGTCCATTGGTTTAAATAGGCCAGCTAGGTAGCAGCAGGTATGTATTTAATGGAGCCTAAAACATATAGAGAATTTGGATCAGTTTAATACACAGAAGTTGCATTGAGACGTGTTTGCTTCTATTGTTGTTTGGAGAAAAAAAAAGCAAAATAATGTCATATGTAGTAAAGACAGGTTCGTATTTGTGGTATGTAGCCCACATGTTGAGCTGCTGGATTTCCCTGAGTCACATTTCTTATTCTACTGTTATCTCAACCCTTCAGCATGAATGTAGTACAGCATGGGAACATTATGATCTCTTACAGATAACCTTATTTAATTTAATGATACATTTAATTACCATTTGAAATCTTTTAGCATTACCAACTACTGTTTAAAATTTCCATGTCTGCATTACCAGGAAGATTATAGCTGGGACATTATTAGAGAATTCTTTAAGTCCCCCGTTCCTATTTATGTCACAATACCCTGTAAAATTCTGAGAATACCTGAATGTCTGCAATTTCACCAGCTATCAATAAATTAATATTAAGCACAAAATCAAAGGGTAAAAAATTTAACTGGGAAATGCAAATGATCAAACTTAAATAAAACTGCAGATAGCTGCATCCAGTCTCTCATCAAATCACCAACCCATTTCTTTTTGTAACTGATCAGAGATGCAGAAAGATGGAGACAAAACAAGAAAAAGTCAGAGAGAGCAAAAGAAAGACCGAATTAGAAATGGGAAGCATGAAAAGAAAAAGAAAGTACCCGAGAAGTGAGAATATAATTCTGTGAAAAATTTCTGATAAGAAATGTCAGATCTACTTCAAAGGAAAATCAGAACATACTGGAGCAGAGAACCACAGATTCAGGGTGAGATGTGTTTGACTGAATGAGAGCCATAGAGCCTGGTGTCAGCTTGCTGAGAAGAAACACCAAACTGCTGCTGTTTATTGATCCACATCAGTGATCTAAAATAGATTTTAAATCACTGATGTGGCTCTTCAGATCACAATCTTTGCTTCCGTCAAGAACACAAGTGCCACTTGAGAGGATTTTTGAGGCTTACGTTTGCCCTCTTCTCTCCAGCTTGCGCCCCAGATTCAAAATGTCATCTTTAATTGCTTTTTTCTCTCTTTATCTCACCCCTAGCAGAACAAAGATTTCTTAAACACCAGGTTAAAACTACGACTCAGAGAAGTACACTTACAAAAATCTCTTGAGGCGCCCCGGGTCCCAGACTTGCTCTGGCGTAAGGAGAAGCGGCCCTTTCTGCTCAGGAAACGCCTCATCCTCGCCCGGCTAGCGGCGGGGCACGTTCCAGCCAGGCTTCCTTCACCTCCAGATCGGAGGTCGACGCAGCCAAAGAGTGTCTTTTGACACCTTTGAGCTGCCACTCACCTGAGCAAACTGCCTCCAAAAGCCTCTCCAGATCTAAAAAAATCTAGTGCCCCTATCAGGTCACATCTGCAGGTTATCTGGGCCAGTGCCCCCCCTTGACTTCAACCAGAGTATCAGTGGCATGAAGCTGAGATAAGGGCCGGAGAAGGGAGAGCATCTCAATGCCAGGCTGGCAATCCTGGGTGAGGCGGTCCAGCCTCAGCCTCAGTCCGAACCCTGTGGCTGAGTGGCGATGAGAAAACTGGGACACACTCACTTGATACTGAAATGGTTCTTTGCTAGAAAAGGTACTGCCAAGCCCCATTTTTCTATAAATACCTTTCCCGCTCTCTCTCGCTCTCCCACACTCACTCTGTCTTCCTTGGTAGCTCGTATGGATGGGGCCCTCTCAGAGGGCTAAGGACTGACCCAGAAACTGTGTGATGTACCAGCCAGGGACACTTCTGATTATAGAGACTGTGCTCACCTCAGTAATGGAACATCCGTTGAAGAGATGTAGCCTGCAGACATACTCAAGGTCACGCCGAATGGTGGCATTTTAGAGCCAACAATCACATTACAACTGTTCCTACAACATAAACAGCACAGGTGCAGGTCAGAAAAGTGTATTTACATTTGACCCAGAAAGATTGCAGGAAATACTTTTACTTATTCATTACTGTCAGTGGACATGAAGTCTGGTTTAATCGCGATTGACCCAATCTAATATTTTTTCTTTAGATGTCTCCACATTACTTTATAAAGTCGTCACTGAACCCGCAGATCAATGAAGACATGAGAACTACCAAAATTTATTTTTCAAAGAATATTGACTGATTGATTTTACCAAATATGATCGATCAATGCAATCAACCTTTATTTGTATAGTGTTTAATCATATCAACAGACATTTCAAAATGCTTTGACAGAAAAACCCAAGAGCCCTCCAAACTCATTTGCATACTAAATATAAATGTCTGAACAACTCATTAAGGATAATTATTTCCAAAGTGATCCTCTATGACAAAAAATATGATCTGAAACACATATAAAATAAATAAAAAAGGGAAAAATTAATGTGACCAAAGACAAATCACAAAAAATACTCTCCCTCACCTCCCGTCCACACGTCAGCTGGGATAGGCTCTAGCAACCCCCGTGACGCGCAGGAAGTGCAACAGGTGGTAGAAAATGAATGAATGAAAATACTATTATCTAAAATTGAAGCACATTTCAACAAAGAAAAGTGGAGTCAAGCTTTATAAAAAATAGCATTTATTTAAAACTGAACACATTTTACAGGTCTGGTGTATCCTTCGTGCTTCCTGATGCATTTGGACTGACCGACTCAAGAGAGAGCTCTGTATTACCCTGTATGACCTGAAAAACCGGCAAACACCAGATCAGCCTGTCTTTAAACAGCATTACAATTCAAAACTGAAATGAGCAGAAAACTGCAATCATGTGACGGCATTTTAAGTAACAAAAGAAAGAGAAAGTCACATTCTGACTTAAGCAAAGAGGGAAAGATGAGACGATTGGAGAAAAATACGTTCAGCCCCAACCATTTCAGAAGGAATAAACATCTGTTTAACTGAGGTCAGTTAGTTTTGCTACAGTTACATGTCTGCCATGACTAGATGTGAGCCAAGAAGCTGTTTAAATGAAAATTAAGCAATGAATTAACATCTTGTGAGTGTTAGTAAAGTTCAAAACAAGTTACTATGGACTGTGGGAAATTGTGTGGAACACTTTAAAACGCAAAATAATAAATACATGAAAGGCTTGTCTTGTGGTTGAAAACTGCAATGTTCAGAAGTTGGTGAGCAGTAATTTATCTGAGTAAAGCAGTTCAGAATTTAAAAAAAAAAAAATGTAGTCCTTCATGATTCAAACATTGTTCATTAAGAGATTCCATTTCTGTAATGGTAAACCTGATCAATATTTTGGCCTTTGATCTGTAATCAAATCCCACACATTTCATTCTACACTATGCCAATAAACAGCTGAGCCAAATCTGAGTCCACAGTTGATGCCTTCCTCCATCATACAATGACAGTCTGAATCTCCACCTCCTCCTGTGAAGAGGTGATGGCATATTCCTCTTGCTGCTGCACCATCTGGATTCCCTCCTGCACTGCCTCCTCTGTGGTAACCATAGTAACAGTTCCATTCTCCGTCTCCACAGTGCCTGCCGCAGCTAGCAGCGTGCCATCGCTGATGGCAGAAGCAAGCGTCATGGCCACCTGCTCCGTCAGGCTCTCAGGTGTAGCGATAGTGATGGTGTCACCACAGTCAGAGATTGACGCCCCTTCCTCATTGCCCGCTAATTTGCGCACAATTATCTGTCGGCTGCCTGTCCCGCCAGCACCTTGTGACTGACTCACAATTTGCTGTACCACTTTCATGATGTGATCTCCCATCTGGCAGAAAAAGTTGTCAGAAAAAGCAGAATCCTTCGTTACATAAAGGAAACGTAGCCGTTAATGTTAGGAGCACAGATTGTCACATTGCACGTGCTCCAGCTCATCATCAGACAGATGTTCTTATTCTTGTACTGACCTCACTTTGGGTGTCTTGAATGAGTGTAACCTCTTGTTCCTGGGAGTCCTCCACCGTTTGAGTCTAGAGGACATGAGAAAAGTGGGACGAATGTTAAAAACAACTCCACATATGCTACAGAGTCCACTGAAGGAGCCCCTTAAAAAGAGCCTGAAATAAAATACAGTAACACCTCGACATGAGCTGCTCGACATACGAGTTATTTGAGTTACGAGCCGTCACGCTGTCCATATTGTTGTTTAACATACAAACAAAAACCAAGAACTCAGTCGTGCTTCAGGACACGGCGAATGGATACAACATCAGCTGAGATTGCATCTCATTCTTTCCCAGGTGTTTGCAGATTTATACAACATGATAGTTCTGACTTTTGTTTTACTTACTTTACTTTACTTACATCAATGCTCAGGTAACTTATTTAAAATTAATTATGCACAGGCAAAGTATGAATGTCTATTGACTGATATAAAAATATGTTTATTAATCATTTAGATGGGTTTAGGGCTTTTTTACAAGGTTAAAATGGATTGCAGTAAATAGATTTTAGTTTTTAATGGGGTATCTGTATATGTTCTACTAAAGGCCAAATGAATTAGATAAAGTAAAATTGTTCATAACCAATGACCATTGGGTACTAAATGATCCAATCCAATATTACCTTCAAGCTGTTGTCTTATGTACACTTAAATATATCTTTAAACATTTTTCAGTGATGACTTCCAGTGACAGATCTACTATTTAAATTTGCTTGTTTTTTTCCCCTGATATTTGTCCCCGTTGGTCACTCTTTAAGATACATTAGATAGAAAATGAAGTTTCTGTGCTTCCATTAATTAAGCTTGCTGTAAATTTTAATTTGTTAAGAAAAACACCATTAAACTTTGCAAATTGTTTCCTTCTCTTCACTGCTCTTGAAATGTGGCACTCAAAGTTGGAGATACATGCAGTTGGTAAACATCAGTGCTGACTGGTTACTCTTCAATCTGTGAAGTAAGAGCACATCTAAGATTTCTAAGCATCTCCCTGACCTTGATGATATACTCCTGTGTGTCTGCAACCACTGAGGAAAACTCCACAAGAACAGCATGAGGATCCTCTGAGATGATGGCTGTCGTAGCGTGGCCGTCCAATAACGCCTGCTCCTGTGTCACAACGGTCCCCTGCTCGCTGGAATCTTCTCTATGGCATCCTCCTAGTGGAAAAAGACAGGACGTGTTGCTGATTCCGTTTGAATCACTGATGCAAATTTGTTTTTCATCTCTTTAAAATTTGTTTTACTATGTGTTATACTGACCTTTGGCACGCATATGTCTGTTTAGAGTCCCATGTTCTGCAAAACCTCGATTGCACTTCGAACACTTGAAGGGCTTCTCTCCAGTGTGATGACGGATGTGTCGAACCAGAGAACCTTTCTCTTTAAAGCCCCTCATGCAAAACTGGCACACGTAAGGTTTGTCATCACCATGGGTCCGCTGGTGAACCTGCAAGGCATTCTGAGCAAGACAAAGAGACAGGTGATGATTTCACTGAAATGTGTTTCTTTTCACTTAAATTCAAAACAAAGTTTGATATCTACAAAAATCACCTTGGTCTTGTATCCCTTGTTGCATCGGGAACATTGGTAGGGTCTGTCGTCCGAGTGGGCCCTCATGTGCTCTCTTACGTGTCCAATGGTTTTGTACAGTTTTCCACACTCACCACACTTGTACCTCCTCTCACTTACATGCATTTCCATGTGTTTTTTCAGCAAGTAGCCAGTTGGAAACTCCTTTTGACACAGTGTGCACTTAAAGGGCTTGTAACCTGTAAAAATACAAATGATGGAGAAAAAAAAAGGAAATGTTGTGAAAAAGAAAATTCTAGTAATTTTTCTGCAAAAGGGGAGTGACCCATCAACTCCTTTCTTTGGCTTTCACATAAGACCAATCAAATGGAGGCAATAGACAGCAATGATGCTATGTTAGAGACTTACCCAAATGGCCCTTGACATGAAAGCGGAAGTAATTAAGTCCTTTGAAGGAGCGATTACAGTGGGGGCACGTGTGCAATTTTGTGGATGTGCGGTCATTTCCACCACTTGCTTCCTGGAAAAGAAACAAGAAAAACAATAAGACACTGAACAAATAATTACAATACTGCAAGTAAGTGACTCTTCAGTGTCTCCTCTATCAACACCTCATAGTGACTGATAATTTATTGGCTTCTTATGTATAATTTTTTTCATTGTTCTTTCCCAACATTTACTGTAACCAACAGCAAAGAGTAAACATCTTGGTAAAAACACAGTGAGTTGTGCTGCTCGGTTCCAGCAGCTTTAGATTTCTAGCAAGAACATAGGCCAACAATCACTAGGTGAAAGTCTCACATGGAACAGGAGTTACATGGTAACTCATAAACACCACGTAAACATTATATGAGTTATTCTGTAGCCTAAATTTCTTTGTGAGTCACAGTTGCATAATATATTCACTTTGCTGTTATAGATAAACGACAATGTAATAAGAAATCAGGTCACAGATCTTTTACAGTAATTGCAAAAAAAAGATGAAGTGATTTAGAGTTGCTCAAAATGACAAATGAAAACTAAGCAATGCCAAACAGTTCTACAAATATGCAATCCAGGAAATGTCTCACCCTCACCTCTGGCTCCATCTCCACAAACTCTTCTTTCACCTGGAACTCAATGATACCTTCATCCTCACGAGGACGATCAGAACCCATTTTAGTTATCTCCTCGGCTACCTGTGACGTCGCTTCAACCACAGCTTCCTCTGTCCCCAGCGTGATGCCAGAGTTGATGATGGCCTGGCAGATGAGGCCGTCACCTGCTGCAGCAGCGGCAGCCAGGGCCTCTGCTTGGGACTGTTCTACTATGACCTGGACAGACATAGAGAAACAAGTCAGTAGAGCAGGTTGGATATTGGTTCTGTCTTGAGCCAAAAAAGATCTTCTGTTCTAGTGTGGATTACGATAAAATGGCCCATAAAAGAATTTAAGGCGAAAATCGTTTGACAATCGTTCGACTATCGTTCCACCGCTCACCTGTTGTTCCTGTGTTGTTCCATCCACCTCCATAGTGAAATGGACCTGATGGAGGACCTCTTGTGAACCAGCTTCTATCACGCTGACAACAGCAGTCTCAGCTTCTACCATCTCCTGCTCTTCTGGCTGTTGCTCCACAACCACCACTTCTTGCTGTTCAGCCACATCTTCATGCTCCTTTTCGACTACTGCACAGTTGACACGAAGTCAAAATGACTCAATGCACTGTCACTTCCGTAATCATTCCAAAATTGTCTAACTAGAACAAAAAAAGAAATCGTGCAGTAAACAGTAAGCCCAACCTTTTTGTACTCCATCTTTGTTGACCAAAATCTCCTTGTACTGAACAAAGCGGATCTTTTCAGTGCAGGGTGTGAGGGCCTTAAGGTGTCTGGTCAGCGCACCTGACTCCCTGAAAGATTGGCCACATAAATTACAGCGATATGGCCGCTCATCTGCAGGAGACAGGGAGATGAAAACATTAGAATTAGTTAACATTCATTACTGGACATCAATTCAAGAGACAAAAAATATCTGTCTCAGTTCATTGTTCGTACCGGTGTGTCGACGATTGTGACGGATTAGTGAGCCTTTTGTGCGAAAGGAGGTCCCACATAGATCACACGAGTAGTTCTTCTGATCACTGTGAGTTTTCATGTGAGTTCTCAAGATGTTGGTCTAATGGGTCAAAAAAGAATGTATTAGAAGACAGCGACATTACGTATGTTGCATGCCTAACCTGGCATGAAAAGGAAACCTCAAGTTACTAATCTCAGCTACAAATGCAGGATTATAAAGATAACATTTTCTAAAAACAGTCCACACACGGGTAAAATGCATGACTCACTGTCTTGAACGTCTTTTGACAAAGTTGGCATATGTAACGTCCCTCTTGGTTCACTTTATATGCATGCTTGTCACCGACAGGATTGTCAGATAGTGATCCTTCAGCTCCATCTGTCTGGTCAGTCACTTTAAGTGAAGCAACTCTCTTTCGGTGACTGCGGCCCAACGGACCACTGTTTTTATCTGCGTGAGACAATTTTGCAGTTCAACTGGCAAATTTGAGAACTGTGTTGATAAAAATGTATGGATGCTTGATTCAACTCCTTTCTTTGTAACGTTGTGTAAATAAACTTAATGTATATAGTTGTATAAAACAAGTAAATTCTATGGGTAATTAATAGGTGCATGTTCACTCTTTTCTTACATTAATGAACAAAAATAATAGCAATGAGGAAACAAAATACTTAATACAAAAGTTCCATTGTTGATTTACCATGACATGTCTTCAATTCTTCATTTGAGGATGAGTCGTCAGCCGTTTTCACCTCCAAGGAAGAACTTCCGTTTGCTGCAGTCACCTGATTAAAATTCACATATAAACATCTGGTTCTGCCCCTTCACTTAACAGCGGATTTAAAGCGAAATATCAAAGGTCAAACCTCTTCGCTGGCCTCTTGGACGTCTGTCTCCGCCCGTCTGCAGCTGTGTTGCAGTTTGTGTTGGATGAAAGCCTCCAGCGCCGAAAATTCAGTCTGACATCGTCCGCATTTATGCACATCTTCATCTGAAAACAAAGAAACAACACATTTCAGCGTGGGACAGTCTCAAAACGTTTCCGCGCTAGCAACGATGACCCACTTTAGCTTCTATTAACTTTTGTTTATGGTAATGTTTGCTGGGCTTAGCATCAAAATACTGTAAAGCTTCGGCTCAGATGCGAACTAGCCAAAAGTGCTGCTAACGACAGTTAGCTCTTAGCAACAATACATGATAGAGGAAGTAAGCTAGGCCCAAACACTATATTCGATAAAATATCCTGTTTTTTAAACGTATGCAGAGGACTGACCCTCGTCTCCTAATGTGGTCTGAATTGTGATCGTCTCGTTGCCGTTATCCGTTTGCTCCCTCTGAGTCTCTGCCGTATGATCACTTTCTACACTCATGTCGTTCGGATTCTCCGTCTCTGTCGCAACGCTACTGCTTTCGAGAGGGGAAAAAAACATGGCGGATTTACGACCTCGTAGTCATAACAACAGAAGTGCGCGTGCGTGTGTCTGTTAGTCGTCGGGGGGGGGGGGCAAACAACAATATATAATATAGTTACGACCATAATTAATTTAAAATATTTTACCAAATACTCAAGAAATTCTTATTATGTGTTAAGTAGATAAACGTTATGTAGGTGGCATCGCTTCATCCTACCAGTGTAAATATATTGAATATGTATCCAATATTTTGCTCTCACCGCAGAAATATTTAAACATTTGCATGTACAGCTATATTATTATCATTATCATAAGGTGGGATGTGTGACAGAATTATATAGATGCTTTGTAGTTATATCTAAAACGATGTTTTCTGAGATTTAATATAATCTATATTTCCAGTGAGGAAGCGAATGTATGTGTCCATATTATCAAGTTTACATCACAGTATGCACAAAAGAATGCCACTTTTTCTCATTCTAAACACGTACGTAGTCCCTGCTCTGAAGAACAGCTATTCACGACACCAAAATAAACAAAAAACTCTTTACGGCAGTAAAGATGGCTTCTCCCTTCAGCGGTGTGCTGCAGCTGACAGATCTCGATGATTTTATTACCCCTTCTCAGGTATTTAAATTGCATACAGTACAGAACTGTACATAAATTATCCATAACAAGTTACTACAGTTTTATTCCACGGGGTCTAAGTATCGGCGACAACTCACTAATAAAAGAATTGCGAAGTCATTCTTACATAGCAGATATGCCCGACAGTTATGTATTTTCGTTCATGTGAACGAGCAACCCAAAAGCAAATTTGAGCTACCCTGAAATAAGTTTAACGTGGCAACGACCAATTTCTTTAAATCTCCATGGTCGCTAAAAGGACAATGTTTAAAACTCTAAATTGGTACTGGAGATGTAGCTAGTTGGTATTGCTAGCAGTGATGTAACTGATAAAATTGGCGACAGAGCTGTTAGATAAGAACTTGGTTTTCGTCTAAACATTAGTATTTACGTTGTCTACGAAGACGGCACGGTACTGAAGCTTGAGTAGTTGTATAATGGTGCCATTTGATAATTTTATTTATTTCAAATATGTACTGTACAGTAATTGCTACGCAGTGGAATATTTTACTTGATGGCCCCGACATTGCGTCATAAACTTAATTTTGATTTTCATTTTTATGTACTTCCGGTTATCTTCGAGTTTGTTGAAAAAAAAAAGGTATCGTATATATGTAACCTATATAAGTTAAAAAACGTGTCGTGTGTTGCTTACTTTCTAATGTGTTTATTATTTTTCCCAATTCTTGTCATGTGCCTTTTTTGTTTTGTTATTAATTTTTATAATCATGTGTTCAATCGCACTCGTATTTTAGCTGCAATTTAATTGGTTTGCATGTGTGGTTTCTGTTTTGCAGGAATGTGTCAAGCCTGTCAAAATAGAAAAGAAGCAAGGCAAATCAGTAGCCAAAATCCAAATAGAAGATGATGGCAGTTATGTCCAAGTCACCCAGGTTGATATCAAGACTTCATCAAGATTTGTCTGTGAAGTAAGTAGTATTGTAGTGCTACTTACCTTGATTACCTTCATTTGCCTTGTGTTTAAAGGATGGCGGGAAGCAGAAGCTGCAGAAAGCAAAGATCACACTGAATGACTGTTTGGCCTGCAGTGGTTGTATCACCTCTGCTGAAAGTGTTCTCATCACACAGCAGAGCCATGAGCAGCTCTTCAAAGTGCTTAACGACAACAAGGTAGAGATGATTTATATTTCTGGTAATGATTGTCTTCGTAACCTTTTGAATATGATTTTTATGATTTTGAGTATAATGTTATTCACCTATGCACATTTGGACACCTTTGCAGTCCAGTGGGACAGAGGAGAAGGTGGTGGTGGTGTCCGTGTCACCCCAGTCCAGAGCCTCCCTCGCAGCACGCTATGACCTCAGCAGTACCGAAGCGGGCAGGAGGATCACAGCCTTCTTCAAAAGCCTTGGTGAGCTAAACAAGGATGTTTTAGCAGTCAGAAAAATAAATGAAATAGAAAAGGGGTTGATTTTTAAAGGTTATTTTAATTGTTGCAGGAGTTCATCATGTGATAGACACAAGCTTTAGTCGGACCTTCAGTTTGCTGGAGAGCCAGAGAGAGTTTGTGGAGCGTTTCCAGAGGAAAGAGCAGGAGAGAAATGTTCTCCCCATGATGGCATCAGCTTGTCCAGGTGTATTGCTAAGTACTTTTTATCAATAAGGGTGGAACAAGAGCCCTCTTTTCTGAAAGTTGTCTACTGTGTAATTATTGTAAAAATGCTAAAATGTACAATGTAGCTTCTGAAGAATGAGGACACAGTTCATGTATTCACCGGTCTTTATATACTTTATATAGTCATTTCTTTATTTCTGAGTTTTATTTGACCTTTTTTTTTTTGTTAAGTAAAATTCTATGAAGTAATATGAGATGAAAACATTTATTCAACTAATTTGAATGTATCTATACTGCGGGAGAGAACTGCTTCTTATATATTAACATCTGTTGTTTCTGTGTTTGTATTGGATTCAGGCTGGATTTGTTATGCAGAGAAGACCCATGGGGACTTTATTCTTCCATACATCAGTACCACTCGTTCCCCACAGCAGATGATGGGCTCATTGGTGAAAGGCTACTTTGCTGACCAGCAGGTGTGTGAATGCCTGTGAACACATCATATCAGATGATTGTATGTGTGTGGCCATCAAAAGAGAAACAATTGAGTTACTTTTGGGCTGTGTGTTGTTTATGTTAGGGACTCAGTCCACAGCAGATCTATCACGTGGCAGTAATGCCCTGCTTTGACAAGAAACTTGAGGCATCAAGATCTGACTTCTACATGGAGAAAGCAGAAACTCGAGAAGTGGACTGTGTGATCACCTCAGGTACGCTAATTACTCTTATAGGGCTCTTTTGTTGATGAATGTGGCTTAACTTCACTTTAACAGCTGCTCCATTTCATTCAGGAGAGGTTCAAAAAATGTTGGAGGAGCAAAATGTGTCTCTCAATGACATAGAACCTGCGCCCCTTGATACAATGTAGGCTCGGCAACATTTTCTCCTTTTTTGTCCTATCCTTTTAAAATTGAACATATTTCTAAAAGAAAAGATGGACTCACATACTCCACTGCTCTTGTCTCAGGTTTAGCAGTGTGAGTGGGGATGAATTTCTGAACCATGCTGGGAGTGGATCAGGGGGTTACCTCCATCATATCTTCACCTACGCTGCCAAGCAGTTGTTTGGAGAGGAAGTGAAGGATCTCACCTACAGAGTTCTGAGGTGAGTGCGTCTCATTTGCTTTATGATGCTTGAATGCTTTGTGGTCATCTGTGGTTCCGACTCATTTCTCCTGGAACAGGTGAGCTTGAAGAACAGATTCATTACATTTAGGATAAATCCTTTTAGCTCATTTATTTGTAGTATCAATAAATCTTGATCTTATCTCATTACTGGTGTTTTATAGATTTTATATATGCAGGGCCAAACATCTGTGGAAAAAACGTAAAACTCAACGTCACTTAATGTCACACAATATTCATATAAGAATTTCCACCTAGCCCCATTTTCAAACTTAATCTCTCTGCTCCAGGAATAATGACTTCCAGGAAGTGACTCTAGAGAAAGATGGAGTTGTCCTGTTGTGCTTCGCGTCCACGTATGGCTTCCGCAACATCCAGAATTTGGTCCAGAAACTCAAGCGGGGAAAGTCACCTTACCATTTTGTCGAAGTTATGGCCTGTCCATCAGGTATTGAGAAATACGTGGATGAAAAAAATTCCAGTTTATTCCCTCATGTTGCTCCACCGGTATGACTCAGGTTGTCTTTTAGTGTGTTCAGCCACTTAACACACATGGATTGAGCTATCACACACTTTACATATTAGCACTGCTAACGTGATCCCTGTTAATATGCAGGCTGTCTAAATGGAGGTGGACAGTTAAAGCCGTTACCTGGTCAGGACCCAAAAGAGCTTCTCCAGAAGGTGGAGAGGCTCTACAAGGCAGAGCGCTCCCTCCGACCAGAGGATGACTCTCGTGTTGCAGAGCTCTACCAGTCCTGGCTTCACAGTGTTGGGGAGGAGAGAGCCAAACAGCTGCTGCATACTCAGTACCACAAGGTGGAGAAGATGACCAATGGGCTCACTATGAAATGGTGAACAGTAAATCTGCTGCCATCAATGTGAGCAATCCGGATGATTTTGCATAACTTCATTTTTGCACAAGCGACACTGAAAACTTTACCGTCCAAATATGTTTTGGTTTCTCTTCGGGGGTGAAGCACTGCGGATGAATTAAGTGGAATATAGACGGGTTCAAAGTGTGCCTACAACCTTTTAAACCACTCTTCTGAGTTTATATGTCTGCCAACGTGGACGTGCACAAAAATAATGTCAAGACAGATTATATATATGGTCTAATGTGTTCTCATTGCTGACTGTCCTTTCAGAGGTATAATGACATTATTTATTACATTATTAAGTGTTACACTATTAAGTGTGAACAAACGACAAGGCAAAATGTGATCATTCCTTGTTTATTTCAACTTATTAATAAAACTCTGTAAATTCATCTTTTAATTCTATCCATTTTGTTTCAAATGCCAACATTGATTCAAACTGTTTTATTGACCATCTTGACGTACAGTTATAACCTCTGGAGGATGAATAACTTTAAGATGCATAGCTGAATACCATACATTGCAGGTCTACCTTTGTGAAAGTGCAACTTAAATTCCTGCCGCAAAGTATTGTGCAAATGTTCAAATTTAACTGAAATGTACTTAAATAGTATTTTATGGTATATCAGTCGTACAGCATTCAACTGAAAAAGGAAGCAAGGGCAGTTTTAAAATATATGCCATTACATGGTCATGAAGAAAGTCAGTACTGAAAAGCAATGAATATACAGACTAGTTCTTTAAAAGGATAATTAATATATACAGTATATTTTTTGCATAACGGACTGGGACCACCCCTTTTTGTGCAAATATTGTTTTGTCATTAGAAACTAAAATGAATGCCTCTTAGAGAAAGCAATGACAACTGCTATAATTTAGAGTTAAAGCATCAAACAATACTCATGTTGTTTTAGAGATGAGTTAAATATTATGGGTGCTGAAACTTGACTTCAGGGTCTGAATAGGCCCCACTCCAAAGCCAGCATGGCGTGGGGGGGGAGTCTTTCCTTGGGCTTTTTTAATTTATCCTTCTCCTTCCGCAGGGCCCTCATCACCTCTATGGGGTCTGTCTTCCCTGTGAATTTTTGAACCCCTTTCTCCCTGCAATAAAAAGGGAGACCAGCAAGTAAAAATAACTGAAAAAATTAGAACATGAAATTATATCTCTCTACATTCAGATGAGCTGTGTGCAAATATCCAAACTCACGAGAGACGAAGGAAAGGGTTGTACTCAAACTCCTCAATTAAAGTGGATGGCACTGTGGGTTTGTCATCATCGTCTCTGGCCTACAAAAACAAAGGCCATCAGTTCTCATATTCATTTAAATGATAAGGCTAAAAATATTGTGCACTTTTTTAGTTCTGAATTGTCAAAAGAGACCAAAACCAAACATTAACTGTGTTCCACCCAAGCTAACTATAGTGCTAAAGAGCTTAATGACCAATCATAAAGCCTTCATCAGCTTAATCATGAGCACTGTAGTTTATGACATTTTGAATGCGTATTAGTATGCAACTGAAAACTCCTCATCTAATTCACTAGTTACTAAAAAGTAAAGCTCCAAAATGTTACAGGTTCTATATAGTTGTTTTTTTTTTTAAAGATCTTGCCTTCAATTGGGAACATTTTAATTCAGGAGACCGATGCTGTTTTGGTCTCTGGCTTAGTCGGCAAACACAGAGTACTGAGCTGTTTATTTATCTTTGCATTACTCACCCTGGCCCAGCTCAGCATCTCTTTAACCTTTTCATTCTCTGGCTCCACCAGCAGGGCAAACTTCAGGTTCTTAATGGTGTACTCATGTCCACAGAAGATCTTCTACAGATGAATGGAGCAGAAAATCAAAGTCAAGGTTCTCTCACAGCAGAGTTTGGATATCTGGATACGGACAGTTGATCCTCTGAGGGCTTCACACACCCATCACAAATCCTTTAAATGTCTCCACTAACCGTGTCCTGAGGTAGCGAGCCCAGCACCTGGGTGAGATTGTGGTACATCTGCTCTGCTGTACCCTCCAGAAACTGCCCGCATCCACCAATAAACAGCGTATCCCCTGACAACCAAAGGAAAGAAGTGGAGGCAGTGGTCCAACACAATAACAATAATGGACACCTAGCTGCTCTGATTGTAAGACTGAATGCAGAAATACACATTGTGACTTGATGTTTGCAGACACTGACCTGTGAACACAGCAGGGGCGTCACTGCAATTATCCTCCCACACAAAGTAGCACATGTGACCAGAGGTATGGCAAGGAGTAAACAGGCACCTCACATTGATGGAGTTAAACTACAAAATGTAGAAAACACAACATCAATAGAGACACAACAACAGAAGATGTATTTTTATCTAATTGTCAAGCCCATCCAGGTACAGGATTTGTTCTGCTACTCTGTCCACACCTTCAGTTCCTGACTGTTGGTGACTTTATCTGTAAGACCCCCAATCCGATCATCTCCCCCGTACACCCTCAGGCTAGGAACCTCCTTCAGCAGAGTCTCGTTCCCCCGAGCATGGTCCCTAAGCAGAGACAACAGGATACATCATAATTACACTTTATTTAGCAGAGATTATGATTGCACAGCTTAGTATTACAAAGTCTACAAAACTACAAAACTGTCTCACCAGTGATGATGCGTGGTCAGAACAGCAACGAGAGTCAAGCCCTCTCTCTTCACTATTTCTAGCAGCTGATAAGAAGAAAAAAAAAGATGTTGAGATGTTTATGCCTTTTCAGAAGCTAAAATTTCGTCCAGGAAAAAACATGCCTTCTCCATACTACTTGAAAAAAAGTTATTTTTGCTGATGTTATTTTTTAATGGTGTTTGCAATTCCTATAACCAAATGAATTGGATTAAGAATTAAAATATCATTACTTTTTTATAATAATTTTATAATGCACATAGAACTCATTTAACAACAGCATCTCTGTCTCACCCTGTGTGGAACAGCTGGGTCCACAGCCACGGCCTGTTTACTGTCCTCCTCAATCACCAGGTACATGTAGTTGTTCTCCAGGATGGAGATCACCTTTACCTTCATGGCACCCTTATGCGCATGCGCAGCGCTCTGTGCGAAGCTCCAGGAAGAGTTCGATTAGTTAGCGTTACTGAGATTCCGCATCGGTATATGTATTACCACCGTAAATATTTGATGTCACTTTTCATTACAAGATTATATGAATCCGAAAAATAAAAATACACTTGCGCCTGCAGGATAATAAGCCAACGCTGGCTCTGTTGATGTGTCATTAAGCCTGAACACTGTAATGATAATTAATAGACACTGAGCAAGAATAAACAGCTTTACCTCAGATTCAATGACTTCAACTCGGTAAATTATTCTATCGTTGAGCAGCTGTGATCATCTGGAAATTATTCTCCCACTAGATAATCTTTGATTCCACATTTCTGCGTTCAACTGACAAGTTATCGCGACATCATCAACCCAAGATGTCAAATGCAAGGCAATTTAATCGAGCTCAGAAACATTCAACTATTAGTTGTTTTATTTGGAGAACGTTTAAAAAATGTTTAGCCTTTGTAAGGAATTGTCCTTAACGAATGTGTCACGTTAAATCTATTCCTATTTTTTATTTACCGTATTTTGTAACCCAGTAAAACTCGGTTAAAATACATTATTTTCACTTAATGATTACTACTTTGTGTCGCTGCAATCAAAAGCTCTCAGCCTTATTAGCACAGCTTCATTCCAGCCCTCGAGATCAATTTTACTTTCATGTGCATCTTTTCTGCTGCAATGTTCTCCTGTAATTTATGTAATTTCAGTTTATTATTAAAAAATCCTGCATTTTATGTGTCAAACTGCATTACATATAGGCCTATTAAATGTATTATCTTCACTTAACTGTTGCCTACATGTTCATTCCTTTATCCTACTTCAGTGTTTCATATAGGACTTCTGCATGTGCATATAAATTTGTCATTCTTAAAGTACATTCTGAAAACAAGATTATTGTT
The DNA here is from genome assembly GCA_013358685.1 of Antennarius maculatus. Lineage (NCBI taxonomy): Eukaryota > Metazoa > Chordata > Actinopteri > Lophiiformes > Antennariidae > Antennarius > Antennarius maculatus. The sequence continues at coordinate 11,473,895 of CM023620.1, read as the reverse complement.
CCTACATGTGTTTTATTGCTTTGTCAAAAGAACCATGCAATATTCTTCATTTTTCTGATAAATAAGCAGTGTGGATATCTTTCACCTAATCTTTTGTTCTTATAATGCTTTTATAAAGAAATTAAAAGCACTTATTTGAACACCAAATTGGGTACATTCCAGGTCAGAGATTGACAGAATGACAGATTTGATACAAAATTATTTTATGAATATACAGAAAATGTACATGTGGCTTCCTGTCGCGTTAAAGTTTTGAATATGACGGCTTTGAAATGATTTTTACGCCAACATTTACTCTTAACACATAAAACAATACGGACTTTAAGACTCTCATTTACAAATTAACAAACTCATTTCTCATTTAAAGGATTACATTAATGGCCATATATTCCTTAAAGTAACACTATCAGAACAAACAATGCAACTGAAATAAAAGCAGATATGCTTTTAAGGAATTAGACAAATATCTTAACATAGACATTATCTAAAAAGGTATTTCAGATGACTTTATACAGTAGATGATTTGTAGTTTTTTATGTGGTTGTCAGAAACAGTGTCAGAGTACTGGATGTCACTCCTTGGGCACTTTGAATCCATCTTTCTCTTTCCGCAGACTTCTCATAGTTTCAGTCGGGTCTGTCTGTTTTACATGGTCTTGTACGGACTTCTCTCTGAATTAAACATAAACAAGAATCTTTTCAAGATGACTTTATCCCATAAGATGACACATCAATAAAATATTGACATAAAAATGAGTCAAACAAGTATTCAAATGTATTTGCGTTGTTGACTAAGAAAACATATTAAAGGAAACCAAATAAATTATAACATTTATTTTCAAAAATCATAAGTGGCTCAGCTAAACTTAAAACTTTTTTTAAATAATTAAAAAAATATGAGCAGAACTGACCTTAATAAGATATAAACAAACCACACAGACACACAAATTGTAATAGTGTAAGAAATCAATCTCTATAAACTATGCTCGACATACTTTACTCTCATGAAGGGGTTAAACATGAATTCATCTGCCAAAGTGGACGGGATGGTGGGCTCGTTGTTGCTGCATTTCTCCTGCAAAAATATAAATATACAGCGATAAATTATTACATTTAAAATCATTTCATTGGTCAATCGTCTGATTGGATATGACAACTGTCAGATACCTTTGCCCATGCCAGCTTCTTCTGAATGACCTCATTGTCTGGCTCCACATGACGTGCAAATTTCAGATTATTGACGGTGTACTCGTGACCACAGTAAACACGCTTTAACACAAACACATGAGGGTAAGTCAGTTTGTTAAGTATGCCTACTCAATAGCACATTTATAACACTCAAAACAGGAAGTGTGTCACATCATCGCTGATAATGGGTCAGGTACTTTAAGTATGATTTACATCTTCACATTTGGACTTTTAATAGTACCTCATAGGCAAACATTTGAGATGGAAAACATATATTTACAGTTTCAGGAGGCAGACGTCCTACAATGTCTATCAAGGCTTTGTACATTTGCTCTGCGGTTCCCTCAAAGAATTTGCCACAACCAGCGACAAACAGTGTGTCCCCTGCAGGAGAAAGACATAGTACCATTCAAGCCTGTGTCAACGCTGATAAAGTGCCAGGACTGCTTTTGTGTAATCAGACATACCTGTGAAAACCGCTGGTGGCTCCATGCTGTCTTGCTTAGTCACATAGTAGCAGACGTGATCGGTTGTATGACATGGTGTTAGCAGACATTTGACATCCAGTGATCCAATCTGGAAAAGAATGCCAGCCGGGAGCAAACATCACACATTTAGGGTTTATATTGGATTGTAGAGCAGACAGTTTGCTGGTCTTACTTTGAATGTATGAGAAGAAGAAACTTTTTTTGTAATAGCATCAACTCTGTCATCGCCTCCATAGACCTTCAGTCCCGGCATTAGCTTCACCATCTTATTGTTTCCACCAGCATGATCCCTGAAACGAGACAACGATCAGTTCACTATTTCTGACACAGAAAAGTTCATGAAGACATAAAGACTTCTTTACATGCTGGAATTTTTGCTGGGTTAGCTTCAGTATTTTGATAATGCTCCAATGGATCTAATGTGCACATACAAGCTCATTAAACCTGCAACTTACCAGTGGTGATGAGTAGTCAAAACTGTTGTGAGTTTTACGCCATGTTTTCTCACAGCATCCACAACCTGTCAAAAAACAAACAAACAAAGACAATCTGAAGTAAATAATTAATAATTAACGGTAAGATTATGGTATCTGTGTTAAAAAGGTTTTTGAACCAGGCATCAAGTTGTCATGCTGGTTCCGGCTGAATAATATGGCATGTCTATTTTGACTTTTAATTGTAATCCCACTACCAAAATCTAACTTTAAAATATTAAAATATTCAGCATCATCAAAACAACAAAATGCAAAAACCACACCTAAGTATAAGTATTTCCTAAGCAGAATAGTTAAATATAACAAGAGAGAATAAATACTGATGCAGCAATGGTTAACTAACTTTAAGAAAAGATTAGCCTATAACAAAATGTCAAACTAGGAAACAACATTCACCAACACTTGCTGACTTTCAGAATAATTATTACATTAATTCAGTGTAATGATTTCTGAGAAAGGATTAAGCCCACATACACATTTCTATTGGGTCATTTGATCTATCAATAGTGTCTCAATAGTTTGAGCTGGAAACATAATGGTGAAGAAAAACATTGCATCATATCTGATCATGTTTTACATGTGAATTATTGATCTGTAATAGTACTGATTAATCAGCACCAATCAGTAACCAATCAGTATTCCAAAGCTTTAAATGTAAATACTGCGTTACTTGCCAGCAGTGAATGCACTATAATGGTGATTCATGATAAGGCGCAGACCTTCAGTGGCTCCACGGGGTCAACGACAGCAGCTTCCCTAGAGTCCGGGTCGATCAGGAGGTACATGTAGTTGTCACTGAGCGCTGGGAGAAGCTCGATCCTCATGTTAGCTTGTTCCACCAGGGACGACTTCCTCGCTGCGGTGTGAAGGAGAGCGGCTGCTTGGGCCTTGACTTCCACCGGTGCTTCATTAGAACACACATTAATATTTGACTATTATGACCCTCTGGTTTCCTTAAATGTTCCAAAAAAAACCCAAAAAACCAACGCTTAAAAACACGATAGCAGCACTTCCATTAACCACCTATTACATATTAACTATTACGACGCTTAAGTAAACAACAGACCCAACCTGTCATTAGTGTAATTACTTTCTCTTTGCTAGCAGCAACGTCCATAAACCGGAGGAACCGCTACGCAGCCTGCTGACAGCTCAGACACGAAAACTGTAAATCATCTCCAAACAAACCACTGGAAATATACATACTCATCTCCAATTGACGTTATACTTCACGTACACGATGTCAGCTAAAGTAGACGGTGTGGACGTACCGAATTTTAGAGCTGTTGTCGCTCCAAGTAGAGTGCAGGCACCCCGGGCCAGTGACTTGAAGATCATAACAACAGAAGCTACATGTCAACTGAACACGAAAGTTTAGCTATCGAGTCAGTTCCGCTTCAACTTTAACCTCCCAGACTCGACCAATCAAGCCAAGAAATAAATACATTTATAAAAGAATAAATAAACGCGTTCGTAATTGTTTATATGCGCATTAAGCAAATGCATAGAACATACAGGCATATTTTGAAATTATAATTATATAAATTTATAGCAACGCTAGCTCTACTTACCTATTCTAATATTGTGTTTGTCTTCTCAGGCTTGCCGTAGGTTAATAATTTAGTTGCACGAGCCTGACGGTCAAAGTTCAGGAAGTCTGGTTCAAACAACTTCAGAGTGGTTGGATCTGTGTCTTTTCCCACAATGGCATCACGGAACATTTCTCGATTTTGGGAATGGGGAAAGAAGATCATTTGTGTTGGGAGAAACTACGCGGATCACGCTAAAGAGTTAAAAAATGCGATTCCTACTCAACCGGTGCTGTTTCTGAAGCCACCATCTGCTTATGTTAGAGAGGGTTCGCCCATCCTGGTGCCCAGTTACACCAGCAACCTGCACCATGAAGTCGAGTTGGGGGTGGTGATCGGGAAAGGGGGTACAGCCATTCCTCAATCCACCGCAATGGAACACGTTGCGGGATACGCTCTGTGCCTTGATATGACCGCAAGGGACATCCAGGATGACTGCAAATCCAAAGGTCTCCCCTGGACGCTGGCTAAAGCCTTCAACACCTCCTGTCCCGTCAGTGAGTTCATTCCCAGGGAACGCATCCCTGACCCCGGGAACGTCCAGCTGTGGTTAAAGGTCAACGACCAGTTGAGGCAGAGCGGCTGCACCTCGCAAATGATTTTCTCCATCCCGTATCTGATCAGCTACATCAGCGACTTCATCACCCTGGAGGAGGGAGATCTCATTTTGACCGGAACGCCTAAGGGGGTGTCCGCCGTGCAGGAGTATGATGAGCTGCAGGCTGGGATCGAGGGTGTTGTCACCATGAGCTTCCGAGTGGACCGACAAGATCAGTAGAGAAACACTCAGATGAATAGAGGGAGAGGGCACAGCTGTTTTCACTGGCATGCTGAAATAATCATTTTAAATTAAATTGAAAATAAATAAATAAATAAATAAATAAATAAATAGAAAATAGATGAGCAATATCTTTAGAGACCAGCAGGTGGCGGTGTCCTGTCACAAAGACTGCGTTAACTCGTTGCTGATCAGGGAAAAGTTCTCTCAACTCAGTTTAAATATATTTTATTGTAGTACCACCCTGATGAAAATGTGGAAAATACGTTGGCGTTGTTTCATAGCTTTGATTGTCAAATAAAATTTGCAATACTTTGTTGAGAAAATGTTTTATTACACACAAATGACCTGGATTCAAAATTGTGTTTAAGTCACAAACGGTGGACATTGCAATATTTTATCATTATACACACACACGCACAACACACTCACACACATACATATATATAAACAAACAATAAAAAAATAAAAGAACAGCAGAAGTCAGTTCTGAAATTAATACTGTCTTCAAAGCAAAAGTTTTTGCTTTGCAAATGTTTTGCATAGAAATGAAAAATCACATAGAAATTGTTACAATGCAGAATAAATAATCATATAATATTGCTTTTAAACTAACTGAAATTTCCAGATAAATTTGGGTGATTAAAAATGTTGCAATCAGAAAAGCTGTAGTGCAGAAATGTGAAGTACAGTAATATAAAATAGAAACACAAAGTAACCAACATGTCCAGCATTTAGCATTTCTGTCGCTCTTTATGGTATTTTTTCTAGCTGGGGTCTTATGATAAACGACGTCTTACACCAGTGGGTATTTCCTACTGTCACATTAAACGGCCTACACTGAAATTATGTGGTACTTCCTTCGGAAGCTTGAATGTGAAAAAGTTTATCCACACTTGAGTTCAAGTATTCATGTCAGTGAGAGAGTTTAGAGGGCTAAGGGTTTGGCGCTGGCTGCCTGTGGTCTTTGGAAAACATTTCGCTGTTTGCCGGATTAGCAGAGACTTGTTTTCTTCAGAAAGCTTCATGGGCCAGTTTCTGCCGCAAACTGCC